>CM071843.1:67320152-67945152 GCA_036507285.1 Trichosanthes cucumerina | reverse complement strand
ATGTTTTCATTATATCCAGATTCTGAGTTTAAAATTTTAAAATGCAGAATTATATTAAACAAAGATAAAAATCTTAATAAATACAATATTTCATGTTATGAATTCAATTTACTTTTGTTAAATTAAAATATGTAGAATATAATATATTATAAATTATAGAATATTATATTATAAAAAGATAATTCTATAAAATTTGTAAAATCATTTCCTAAATTAATTAATAATGACTTATATTCAATATAATAATTAGTTTTGCATCTACAACTAATTTCATGATCTATAAATATGTTATATAGAACACAGTTTAAACAACTATTTAGAATGAAATCAAATTTCTAAATCTGCTACCAAACACATATCTGAAAACATGAAATACAACCCTGTTTTCATTGAATCCCTTGTTTTCAAATTTCTGTTTTCAGATTGCATACCAAACAGGCCCTAATTTGTCCATAAGCCCTTAGAAAACTTACAACCTCAGATAACATGAGTAGCATTCTCCAATTGTTTCCTACAAAATAAATACAAAGGGTCAATAACGATTCCTCTTTTCAATAGATTTTGTCGAGTAGGAATGATATCTTGGATAATGGCCCAAACAATCATCTTGTGGCTTAGAATGGACTCCAGATTTCAAAAACCCTTCCAGACATCCTTATGTTGTTTTGGATTTGAGGAAGAAGCCTCATCCTTTTGAGAAAGATTCAAAACAAGGTGATAAGTGCTTTTAACAGAAAAACGCCCCTTGGAATCCAAACCCCAAATAATTTCATCTTTGTTAACAAGAGGTTCGATAGGAATTCTGGAGATAGCTTCCGTGTCCGAGGGAAGAAAGTTGTTTTTCAAGGTATCCAGGTTCCATTGGCCATTAACAGTGATGAGAGTGTTGACTCGCCTCCCTTTGAAAACATCATTTGTCATTAGAACTTTGAAGCAACCTTCCCTATCAATCCAAGGATCTTCGTCAATGATAATATGTTTGTCGTTTCCAACTCTCCATCTGTAACCTTCCGAGAATGAGCTTTGACCCCATAAGATACTTCTCGAGGTCATAGAAGGATTATTACCTAAGGAAGCGTGGAGAAAACTTGAGTTGCGGAAATATCGGCTTTTTAAGGAACGAGCTAAAAGACTATCAGGATTTCGGAGGATGTTCCAACTTTGTTTGGCCAAGAAAGCTTGGTTGAACAGGAGGAAGTCTCTGAATCCTAAACCTCCGAGATCATTGCTACGACTCATCTTCCTCTAGCTCATCCAATGAGCTTTATTTTACCCTTGGAACAATCTCCACTAGAAGTTTGCACATAAACTGTTGATCTCCTTGCAAATTTGCTTGGGAAGACGGAAGCAACTCATCGTGTTTGTGGGAATAACCTGAGCAATGGATTTGATGAGAATAACTTTGTCGACTTTTGAAAAGAGGTTCTCCTTCCAGTCTTGAAGCACCTTTGAAATTTTGTCTCTAATCCTCCAAAACAGTTTGTTTTTGTCCCTACCTGGGAAGGCATACCCAAATATTGGCCGAGAGAGGGAGTTTGTGTAATTCCAAGTTGAAGGCTTAGAGCATCAACATCGGTAGTCTTCACATTTTTGCTAACTAAGAGGGCTTTCTTTTCCAAATTGATGGTTTGACCCGAGGCCAATTCGTAATCTCTAAGGATCCTTTTAATAGGTTCACCTTCCTCCTTTGATGCTTTAAAAAACAGTAAGCTATCATCAACGAAAAAGAGGTGGTTAATGAAAGGACAATGTTTATTGAGGCGAAAACCACTAAGGTTAGATAAAGCTTCTTCCCTGTTTAGGCTAGCTGACAGGCTCTTAGCACAAAGGAGAAAGAGATAGGATGAGAGGGGATCTTCTTGTCTTAAACCATAACGAGGAGAAAAATTCTGGTGGAGATTGCTATTAATTAATACAGAGTAATTAACAAAAGTCTCCACACAACTCATAATCGTGTTGATCCAATTGAGGTGAAATCCCAATTTTTCCATGACAAGTCTCGGGAAGGACCTATTACTCAATTACTCATGACAAATCCCAATTACTCATGTCAAGCTTAAGACTAGATCTAAATTAATTTAGTTGTAAAAGGAAATTGGGTGCACAAAGGGGAAAGAGGTTAAGAAGGAAGGAGATAATTATGGAAGGGTCCAAAACTAATTTAAGTATTCCTAAATCTTGGACTGCAATATATTGAAATTAGAAAATAGTGGATGGATGCCTTTACACGTGTGAAGACGGCACGCATGTGCACACATTGGAGGGCATGAGACCCTTTCAAAGAGTTGGTGTTTGTGAATTATTATAATTTGTAACCCCTCCCTATTACACTAGACTATGCTCCTATAAATCCTACTCCACTTAGAACCCTTCAATCATCACCCTACCCCTTATTTCATTTTACATTTATTATTCAATAACAAACCTCACCCACCATCATCACTTACCAACTCTTTTAATTCTACCCGTTTTCATTGGTACAGTTTAACGGATTAAAGTATATATATGACCTCGATTGAAAGATTAAAACTTTTCACTCTTACTTATAGTTTTACTTATCTTTCCTTCGTTTTAAAGATTAAATCACTCATTGAAACTAAACTCAAACATTAATTTAACATTTATATTTATTGTATTTTTTTTTTAATTCTTAGCCCATTTTTAAAAACGAAACTTTGAAGTTTGAAATGAACTTTTTGATTTGTTTAAATCCTATTTAAATTTTTTTTTTAAAAATAATTTGACATGGGGAATTTTGATGGTAGATCATAATCAACATGTGAAGGAAGAGTATATATATGAATATAGTGAATGATATAAGAGCCCATTATGAAGGTATGCTTTGCAATTGAATAGTGGTCTTTTGATTGCCAAGCTGAGAGCGCATTGAATGGTGGCCATGTGAATTGAGGAAGGTGGGGGTAATTAGATTTTAGAAGCACAATTCCACACAAGTCAAAAGTATTAGTTTTGCTTTTATAGGTACCCTACCATGCCTTTATACTCAAAATTCCTTTTCTTCAATGTTCTACATCTTCTTTAATTTATGTCAAGCACATTGCACGTTACTTTAGAATTATTTCATTCTATAGAAAAATTATTGAAAGGTTGGTAGCAATATAATTGTAACTACTACGATGATTAAATACATGTGTGTGAGAAACATATATTTTTAATCCATTTTCCCACCTCTTATAATTATTAAAATTATAGTGATACATTTCGTCATTTATGGTTTCTATAGATATAGGAAAAAAAATCAAATACTTACTAGTAATAAAGTATAATATGTTTATTTTATGATTTTTTTTTATTATTTTGACATCATAAGGTTACTTAAGCTTAGTTGTGACTTTATGTGATATTATTATTCTTATCACGAGTGATGATAGTGTTTGTCGTGATGTTAAGGATTTATTCTTCAATTTTTGCAACCAAACATAAGGAGGACATGATCTCAATAAAGGATGGGCCATTGTATAGTATGTAACAAAAGACATGTCACCTTTTCAATGTTTTGTGCTTGTGTCTATTGTGATGGATAACAATGAGATATTTCAACCCTAAAATTTATCGACCATAAAAAGTATTCAACTGAATTCATTTGATTTATTTGAGGTTAAAATTGAATAATACAATTGGATTAATATTAACTCTTTTACTAATTATTGAAGAACATTCAATGGACTATTATGTTTTGTATCCAATGAAATATTATTAAAATCGTAATAAATAAATTTGACCATAAATATTTTATTTTACTACGGCATGTTATGTGCAAAGTCTGCCCACTATATCCATAAGTTAGTTTGAAATACCTATATACAATACTTTATACATTATAACAAAAAAAGTCAATCGAAACACATATGACTTTATATTTTCATTCAAAAATCTTACAAGCAATTCCCTGCGTGAAATAGTATAGTAAAAAAATTACCAACTTTAACCCACGTTAAATGGCCTCTAACCAGTGGCGGATCCAGTATGACATTAAAAAATATATTCAAAATTGTAAAAATAAGAGTTTGAACCTAAAACTTAAGAAGGAAGTGATGACATATTAACCAGTATACCAGAAGATTTTTTTTGTTATTTAAACTGATTTTTTCTATACATATTATTAAACGTAAAAAATTCGAGGGGCTCATGCCCCTGAACCCATAGTAAATCGGCTTCTGCATCTAACTATCAATGAGAATCAAATTAAATGGTCTCTGACCACCCATGAGAATCAAATTACAGCGAATTTGACCTTTAATTATTATTTTATAACATAAGTAATAGAAAATTTCAAAATCAATAAAGATAGAACTCCGAAGATGTAAAATAAAAATAAAAACTAAAATCAGTTTTTTAATAAAATATCTTTAACGGAAATTGCATATTTCCAAAAAAAGTTTTGACTATATAACTACAAAATATATTTTCAAGCGTGGACTACTAGTAGCCCATATTCTAGAGACAGAGGCAGAGATATTTGGGAGATGGGGTCCAAAATTTGAATGACACACGTGTACGCATTGATACGCGTGTTGGAACAGAGAAATGTGGAAATTTCGTGGAGATTTATTTTTTCCTAAAAAAAAATTAGAATAGATGGAGAGAATTAAATAATCAAATGTGTGGCCTTTCATTTTTCATCAAAAGTTCAATGCTACTTTCCGATATCTACCTACTCAAAAAATTTCTTGAAAATGAAATGTTTCAAGTTCAACAATCATGTCCAGTACTCTTCAATGCATGTTATTCATTTTTCACGAATTTGTTATTTAATGCTTATGGAGTCGATAATATTTTTGTTTAATTATTGTAATTTGAATAAATCAAGTATGACTAACAAAAACTGGAATCCACAAAATAATTTTAAAGGGCTAATTCTTTTTTAATCACTAAAAAATTGCTCTGATTGGTCTGATTGCTAAATTTCAATTTCACTTGAAAATGAAATTGCTCAATTATATGTGAAACAAAAAACTCAAAAAATCAATAATAATAATATCCCATTTGGATTGAAATTATGCTATTTGTACTCATAGAAAATAGAGTGATGAATTTATATATGTATTTTTTTTATTGGATTTTGATCTATCGGGGGTTAAAATTAGGTGTACAACCTAAATTTATTATTTTTTCTCATTGGATTCATTTAAACCATTTGGTTTTCCCATATTTGTAAATATTAGCAAATTATAAATTTTTTTTGCAAATATGACAAAACTTCATAATAACATTTCATTATTCCTTTTTTGACCTCTTTTTTAGGAAGAAATTGTTTGTGCACTTGTTCTTATTTCTTGGTTTTACTCTTTCTCGATCACATTCTTCTTCTTCTTCTCTGATTCAACATATTTGGTTCCTTCGTTTGTGTTGTTTTCGTCGTGATTGAGTAGGTTATTTGCATTATCAAATCTACCATTTGATTGAATCTTTCGTCGTGATTGAGTAGGTTATTTGCTTGTTCTATTTGTCTTCATCACGATCACCAAATTTGTCATTTTGGCTAATGCTCCCATCTATGACCTATTTCTTCTTGATTTTGCTTTGTTTTTTTTTTCTTTTCATAAATGCAGATTTGGGATTATGAAATTTCGAGTTTTGGTCTGTTTTAGTTTAAACACAATCTAAATTTTTAGGAGAGTTATATATTTCTCCGTCGTCTTTTTTTTTTTTTGACATTTTGTGTCCATAAAGATATTAAAAGATTTCATGTGGTTCTAGAGAAATTATGGATGGTTCTAGAGAAATTGTGGATGGTTCTTATAAAAGATATTCTTTACTGTATTAGAGAGTAATATCAGTCTATGATAGATGGTTTGTGGCATGTTTCGTGTGATTAGACTATTTGTGGCATGTTTCTCTATGTCTATTATAGATAGACTTCTATCTCTGTATCAAAGTTTGTCAGTTATAGTCACTGATACACTTCGAAATAAATATATTTCTATTAATAATAGAAGTTTATCAGTGATGATGTCAAAATAATTGTTATTGTTATGTTATCTAGTGGTAACCTTTAAGATGCTTTGAACCTTGTATCTTGATAAATTGTACTGCATTTGCCGATTGGTGTCTATGCATCAAAGTTAAAAGTCATATGCCTATCATTGATAGACTTCTATTATATTAATAGAATTATATCTATAATATAAATGTATCAATGATACTCATTGATAGACTTCAATACACATATAATTCTATCAACAATACAAGTCTCTTAGTGATATATATTAAACATACTTCAATAAAGATATGTTTCTATCAACCATATAATTTTTTTTATTGAAGTAAACTATTTATGATTGAAGTCTATAAGTAATAGAAGTCTATCCGTGACAAATCTTGATAGACTACAATATAAATATAATTATTACTAATAGACTTTAACCATCCTAATGTGTGTTTTTCTATCACTGATAGATTTTTAGGACCAGTCCGAAATGTTGATCGACAACGATATTGTTGTCGTCGTTACGCTTCGGACTTTGGCGTCCATGACTTTAGTTGAAATCTGCTTCAAGATTCGTGTTTTAGAGGTCGGGTGCAAGACTTCACAAATAAGATCGCAAGCATCTTCGTCTCTCCGATTCTCGATGTACTTGTTCTTCAAGATCTTCGATCAGTCCGAAATGTTGACCGGCAACGATGCCATCGTTGTCGTTACGCTCCAAACCTTGGCCCACATCCCTTTGAGATTTGCGTATTTTGGAGGTTAGACGTTGAACCTTCAGCAATTCGTCGGTGCATGGCAAGTTGAAGAGGTCGGACTCATCGAGTTCAATCAACACTGATAAACAACACCAAGCAAAAAAGTCTATCAATGATAGTGATAGCTTTTTATCACTTGTAGACTTCAATCAACATAAACAATACCAAACAAGAAATCTATTAGTGATAGTAATCGACTTCTATCACTAATAGATTTCAATCAACACTGATAAACAACGTCAAACAAGAAGTCTACTACTAATTACCTAATGTAATTTAAACATGTTTGGGTTTTAGCTTTTGATAACACTTCTGAGTTGGACTTTTTTTAATTTAAACGGATTGAACAACCAATTTTTCTATATTTGTAATTTTTTTTGTACCTTTTTGCTATATGTACTATATTTTTACCCACATTTCGTCATATGTGCAATTAAAGACCGTACCCGTTTAGGTAGAGAACGGAGACTAATTTTTTCCGTTGGCTAAATGAGAACGGAGACGAGGAATATATTCCATATCCCCAACCCAAAGAATACATTCCATATCCCCAACCCTGCTTCTCCGTTCCACCTCTTGAATTCTAAATGAGATTAACCATTCAAATAAAAAAATTTCAAATAGAAAACTAAAAGTTATAATTCCCTTGGGTAGAATCCCGCCCGGTTTCCTGTAAAATTAAATAGAAAAATAGGAAATTTTGTAAGGATGGAGAATAGAATAAAATGGGGTAGAGACAGAGAAGTCATTCCTTCATCCGCGCATGAAGATCTCTATTTCCAATTACCCCTATTATAAATAATTATGGGTGGATTTTGATTACTCTAAATAATTATCTTCATAAATATTCTCACCAATCAAATAAACACTATTACGTTGTTTGACATGGATTAAATTTAGTTTAGATTTACCATTTGAATTAGTTTTAGATTAAGTTATTTTTGTTTAGATTTACCTATAAAGTATAAATAATAATATTTTAGGTTGGAACTCAAAACACAACTCATATTAATCAAAGCCTAAAAATATTTTAGGATGTATTTGAAAACCCAATTCATATTAATCAAAGCCTAAAAATATTTTAGGATGTATCTCAAAACCCAATTCATATTAATCCAAGCCAAAAATTTTGCTCTGCCCCCCTAACTCTCTCCCCTGAATTTATCAAACAACGTTGAAAATTTCTATTTTACTCAAAGATCGTTATTGTAACATATTGTCATGTCCCACTGGTTGAGTGGAAAATAGACACCGAGCTCAACAAATAAGTCAGTTAACTGAGGAAGAAAATGACAGTAACAAACTTCAAATTCAAGTTAGATTGATTATGATACATCCAACATATACTTAAACAAAGTTACATAATTGCATCCACATTCTCCTAAAATCCTAAGCGCTGGTTTGCCCCCAAACTCAAAGCGTTATATACAAGTTCCATAACTATTGAAAAGCTACCTCAATCAACAACAATCTTCCTCATCTTTCGGTCACGCATCCCTCCTCCTGTCCACACCCAAAAAAAAAAAAAAAAGCAAATTCACCATGACCCTTATTTCTAAAAGAAAATCAATGAGTAGAAGTACAGGTTTGTTTTTTAAAACAGAGGTAGAAAGTAGGAAACAAATGAAGAATTAGCATTTATAGGCTTAATTTTTAAAACAAAATCAGAAACTCAAATGGGTTATCAAAGAGCCTGAATGTTGAAGCTTCAATCAATGAGAGCCACAGTTGATGCATTACCTGAGACTGACAAAGATCGACAATTTGGATACATGGTGTGGTTCGATGGTTCCTTTGGTGTGGCATTTAGTTGATCCAGAACCGTTGCTTCCACAAAATCAGTAGTGCAAATACTCTTCTGTTTCGTCACATTAGCAGCCGATTCACTCATAACTTCGTCCCCTCTTCTAATTAATGTCGTCGTTGAAACTTCCGCAGTTACCTTTTTTACGTACCCAACACACCCTGTTTTTCATTCAGTCCACCCGTCAAATCAAAACCCCCCCAATGAATCAGGGAAAACAAACACACAATTCCCAGTCTATACATAAATAGGAAAGTTATACCTCTGAAGAATTGGGGTGCAACGAAAGGAGCATACAAGTAGCAATCAGATTTCAAATAATCCTCAATCTTCTTCAGCACACTCTGATTATCCTTTGTGCGTTCCATAATTTCGATATCTGAGAAGAAGGAAGCAAAGCCCACCCCCCAAAAAAGAAAAAAACAATTCAATGAAGGATTAACCAAACCAAAAGCATGAAGAATTAGGGAGAAGAATTGTGGAAGAACCTTTTATGGTTGTGTGAGAAGAATTAAAGGGTGAAGGAGAAACGAGAGGAGCAAACAAGTAGCAATCGGATAAGAGATAATCGATGACTTTGTGAATGGTTTTCTTCTTGTTCCTCTTGACGATTCTCTTCTTTAGAATCCCACCGTCCCCTCCAACACGCACCATTTTCTTTGCCATAGCTTTAATTTCTGTGTGTGTTTTTTTTGCGACCGTTGAGAAACAGAGTCGAAATGGTGCTCGATTGTGCTTTGGCGGTTGGGTTTTGAAGGACGATGATACACGTGTCGGCTGACGAGTGTGCCACTGGATGTTGGGAGATTGGGAGTTTGACACGTAGCGGTAATTTGGGCCTGATGGATCCATTTGATTGTGTTGGGCTGCTCTTCCGTAACGTGGTTACATAACAAACCAGGGAGTGGGCTGAGAGGCCCACTTTTTAGGTTCGAACAACAAACACATTTTGGTCACTCAACTTGATTATTTGTATATTTTGTTCCTAATTTTTTAAAAAATTTTAGTTATTGATTGAGCGTTCATTTTGATTCTCGTGAATTCCTACTATTAACATTGTTATGTAAATATTGACATGATAGGTTAAAACTAATTTGTCTCCTCTTAGTTAAATAGAACCGTGAGAAGAAGAATAGGAAGGAAAATTTGCGCAAAAAACCTTTCTTTCACACGCTTTAATGTCGTTTGATCCATGTTTGGAAATTAATGGCATATGACCGTTTTTATACTATGCATTCTGGCCAACTTACCGCAAGCGCGTCGTGTTCTCTAGTTCTCGCTCTCCCTCATGATAGTAATGAGAGGTCAAAGTTCTGGAGAAAACAAAGAGACCAGAGAAATCATAAACGAAAACGAGAGCGAGAGTTGAAGGTCCATGAGAGAGAGTTAACGTGAGCGAGTGATCATTTGCAAAAGTTATATTGTGAGCGAGCCTACAATAGCGAGAGATATATGACTACTCCTCTCATTGGCAATTGGTTTTAAGATGGAACCTCATATAATCTAATATGGTATTAGAGGTCTAAAAATTGAAATTCAAAGAATGATGCTCGTGAGAGGGAGTCAACGTGAACGAGTGATCTTTGCATAAGTTGTATTGTGAGCAACGTTTCCGCGTACAAGAGCGTGAACAAGCAATGCCCCTCATAGGTAATTTCGCACGCGTTGTCACGTTAGAAGCACCCGTGTAATTAATTTTGTTGACAACACACATTTAGTAACTAGATGCAAAGAACAAAAAAGGGCTTTGCAATATGGAAATGATTCAATTCAGTTGGTTTGAGTTCACAGATATACCAAATCATATTTGTAATTTGCTTTTTTTAATTGCATTGAAACGATTAAAGGGTAAGTTTTTTTATTTAGATGAGACTGGTTTTAGGCCATGTTTTAGAGCGGCCTCCCAAACCAGGTCAATTCTGTCCACGTCCAAAGCCCCAACTTCATGGTGAGTCCATCCTTCCAAATGGTGCACCACCCCGCCCGCATGACACGCATGCACCACTCCTCGACTCATCGTATACTGCCCAAACAAACACACAAACATTTTCGTTAAGAATATGAATAAAAGATTTAATCTACCTAAATTTTCAAATTGATCGGTAATTTAACATGGTATCAAAATAGGAGTTTATGGACTAATACCTCACAGTTACCGAGGCCTTCGACGTCATCAGGCAATCGCATGGCAGCGAGGTCGCCGTAGGTGCAGTCTCTTCTGAAAGCCAAGATGGGAGGGACTACAAATTGATGAAAGTGAGTTCCACTTGGGGCCCAACTCTGCTCCCTTGGAGTGATCCATTTCCCAACAATCCAAGTCTGTTTGAGTTTGACAACACATCAACATCAGCAATATATCAAGGACAAAAACGACATATGCAGCTCTGGCTTTTTGCTTTTGACACATTATTATGTCACTTTAATTGGCACAAATTAGCTGTAACAAAGATTTGAAGTTTTTGAATAATGTTTTCAACTTGTGTTATACCTTGCAATTGCGGGCAGCTTGGTACTTGGTAACCTGAACCAAGTAGTTTTGACAATCCGCAGGTGCTTCCTTCTGTATTTTCTCAAATCTTTCCGTGGAAAGTGTAAGCATCTACAAGAGGGAAAATTGTTAACAAAGAAAGCATATTAAAGGCATTACTTTTAAGAATATAATGCTATTATATTTAAACTCCTGTAGTCTATCTACCTGGTAGGCTTTGTATGGTTAATAGAGTCGTATGAAAGTAGACATAGTTCAATGGTTAATGCATTATACATCGGAGAAAGGGAGACTTACAAGGACTCGAACTTTCCTTCGACAAAGGTAGAGAGCGATGGCTCTTCCAAGCTTGGAAGTTGCACCACTTAGAAACACTTCTTTTACATCCTTTGGAATTTCATTGAGAATCACTGCAGCGGTTAGGGTATTCCCATGTACAACTCTTACCCTAAGATTTGGATGCTTCTCCACAAAAAGTGTTCCACCACCATTCAGAGCTTCATTCTGTTCACAAATTCAGACCAAATCACATTTCTACTTTCTGTCGAAGCTACAAATTTTCTTACAGAGGGGAAAATAAAAATGGGAGAAAATTACTAAATTTTAAATATGTGTAACTTTGACAAACTAAGAAGGGACAATTATTCCTCTCACTGGGAGCTTGTCTAATATTTTATCTTTAAGGTACGAGTGAATAATGCACTTGTCCATTATTATTGTTACAGAGAAGTAGGTTTTGGGAAAGTATTACACATTCTAAAATGTGGTTAATAATTAAATTAGAACAAAGACAGCCTTAAATGAAAGAACATGATTCATGTCCTCACACAGTAATGAAGATTAAACTTAAACCCACAGAAAGGACATTAAATTTCCTCCACCAAACTTATTCAGAGATCATCAGAGTTGCATTAAAGTTCTTGACAAAAGAAATAAAGGCACAGGCCTACCTTATTTAGTGCAGCAAGGCTGATGACCTTAACCCCCAGTTTGTCAGCTCTCAGAATTGCATTCTCTATGTGCTTGTTGATGCCTTCTCTTGCAAATGGCAAGAAATACTGCCACCCCCGACCAAATTAAATGAATTCAAACTCAATTAATTAACTCATCAGAGATTGTAAAAGACAAATATAATTACCTGAAATCCAAACCTTGGAACAACCCATGTTTGATGAAGCCAATTTCTAAGATAGTAGAAACTGTTAAGGAAGGTTTTTGAGCTACCCCACATGAGAAGCATCACTATGAAGGCAAGAGGCCATATTGGAAGCAAGGACAACTTTAAAACAAAGGGGCGTGAAGCAAAGAATCTCGATACGAATGGCGCATGTGTTGATGAAATCACATCCACCACATGGGCTAGAAATACGAAATCAGGCACCTTTCCATTTTTTCCTGCATTATTTATTGTTATTAATTAACCAATTTCATGAAAAATACATCTACTCATTTTCTCGTGTACTTCAAACTTCAAATCAATATAAATACATACATACATATATATATTTACATTTTAGTGGGATATATCCATTTACCAAAACTAACAGGTTCATAAATGCTTCTAAGCCTAAAGTATGCAGCAATAGATGAAGCTTTTTGAAGGCTTTAACGTGAGTGAGAGCCGTATCTTTATGAACTTTAGCTTGTAACCACCCATTAATGAGGATTGAATGGTGAGAAAAGTAATCATGTGAAACAAAAACGCGCATTGAAAAACCTGCCTACACTTAGTTTTAGGCGATTATTATAGATTGGAAAATTAAAGGGAGAGGGGGAAACGGACCTGCTTTTGAGCTTATCTCCTTATGTAATTCCCACGAGTTTTTATGAAGCGTGTTTCCAATTGCATCAAACAGAGGCATGAAGAGGCAGAAATTGGTCCCCTTCTCTGTATGGTGCAGGGTATGGTACCTACAAAAATCCCCATTAACACCAATCGTCTTTCACCTTTGACCACTCGCAGCATAAGGAAACGAAATTTCTATTTTTCTTTTCTTCTCCTTTTTTTTTAAAAAAAAATTTATGTGGCTTTGGATCCTTCCTCATTCATGATGAAAGCGATTTAGGCAATAACAAGAGGTAAATGTGTCAAGAATCTACAGAACCTTTTAATTTCTATTTCTTTTGAATGGCTACACTTTTAAACCCTTTTTTTTTTTTTTTAATCTTTCCATCTTATCTTATCTTTTCTTATCTTATTATCATTATCAAAATATAAAGACAAATTATTTTTGTGGTTAGGGGGAAAATTCGGTACTTACGTTGGAGTGTAGAGAAGATATTTAAAAACTGGGATTGCTTCAAACAGCCGATGTGGGACAATTTCAACATTGGAAAGCCCTAAGCATCTGAGAAAGTCAAAGACCAAAACGTAGCAGAAGATCATAGCCGTTGATCCATACCCCAGAAGACTTGTTCCAACAATTGGCGCTCCAATTACCATACTCAACGCAAGATGTTCCAGAACTGTCCCATTTCCAGCTTTATTGAAAAAAAAAAAAAAAAACTTTGAGATTTAAGACATAAAAAAAAAAAAAAAAAAAAAAAACCCAAAAGAGATTTTAAGATTAGTAAATTGTTGGGCCACCTGTGAAGGACTGTGGGACTGGAGAAGAATGGTGAAGAGAATGGTAATTAGTAAAAAAATAGTGGGTGTGGAAGAATCTATGCAACACGTAAAACAAAGGCTCTGCAACTCCCACATGGAGTATCAGAACTGCAATTAACCCTTTTGCGTTCCATAGAGGTAAATTTCCAAAGGAAGGGAACAGGTACACCATCATGGAAGCCATTAGAGCTTGAAGTAATAAGAAATTATCCCTGAAAAAAAGGTTTAAGTCCATCTTTAAGTTATTTTTCCCAACCCCAGATAGAATTAATTAGAAAACTCCAGTTAATTTGAATATTTATATACCATTCCCATTCCATATCAATCTGCTTGAAATCAATCCCCTGTTGAAGAATCCTGCGGTTTCTCGTCAAGAAAAGCATGCTGCTGTAAGAGCTCCAAGCGATATGGATTCCCACTCTGAGTAAAGAGATCAAAAGAATATGGAGGCACCAATTGTGTATGATGTTTCCCTCTTCATATAATGAGTACAAACCATTTGCAAGCAATGGCCCATATAGCAAATACTGCATCATACATACATATATATATATATATATATAAATATATATACATTCAACAAAACATGGACAGTATAAGAGATTAATCAACTACTAATACAAAAATTAATCTCCAGAAATACCTTGAACATGCCAAAGTTCTCCCATGGCCAAGATGATAATGGAGCAACCATTTTGCTAAATCCCAAATTTTCTCAATCTCTGATAAATGATATGTCTAGAATAGTTGTGAACTCTGATCAGTTGCTGTAATTAATTGTATTTCGTTCTCTCCTTCATAAAAAAACAAAGCAAACCCCGATGGGATTTTATAGGGAAAGGATTATTTCAAAGAAAGAAAGGAAAAGGGCTCATCAATGCCTAAAAACGACAGATCAACTGAAACTATGTGAAACTGAATCTTCTTCTTCTACTGAAGGTTCCGTCGACCACTTCAGAGAGATAAAAGAGATGGGAAAGGGAAAGAAGATGGGTTATCTTCCACTTGCTTTACCAAATTGTCCCAAAGCTATCGCCTTTTCTTTGACACATAAATCCTACAAACTTGTGTGTGTATATATATATATAGAAAATTGTTGGTCCATCTCCTCAGTGGCCGTCCTTTATAAATGCAATGAAGAAATTGAAATCAAATTGGCGATTTGCGAAAGAAGTTGACCAGACCAAGTGCCTGCATCACTCCCATTTCCTTCATTTTCACACTCCTTTCTATTTCTACATACATACATGTCTTGAATAGATGTCTTGAATGTCTTGAATCTATTATTTAACCATTTAACCATTCCAATGACTAAGTAGTACAAAATCTTACTGACCCAAGGGCGAAGCATCTGGTAGAGTTGGAGGACAACCTACTCAAAACCTAATTTAATTTATTTTTTTTCTACCAACTAGGTTGATTTTGTACTAGGCTTTGTTGTATATAAACCCTTTGGAGCCGTTTGGATTGAGGAGTTAGAAGGAGTAAGAGTTATAAGGAGTAGGAGTAAAGAAGTCTGTGGGACCCTAAAAAATGAGTTAAAAATTTGTAGGACCCATAAAAAATTGAATAAAAAGTTAATAAAGTTGTGGGGCCTACAAGAACGAGTTAATAACTCCTTGGGCCAAACAAGTAGTTGGGGGAGTTATTCCCAACTCCACTCTTCCCAACTCCTCAATCCAAATGCCCCCTTAAACTCCCATATGAAAATTTCTAGTTTTCTCTATATTTTTGTTCTCTCATTTTTAGTTAATAAAAATATACTCTTCCTCTATTCATGGATGTAACTAGTAAATACGTAAATCAGTGTGTTGATTTTTTTTATCTGTGAGTTTATGGTTATATGTTGTTTTTGTTTTTAACATACATACATGTTATGGGTATGGGTATGGTGTACTTTTTAAGTACTCGTGGCGGCCAAAACCGATGCCCATATACGCGTTTCTTGGCACAGCTGTAGTGATGGCATAATACTCCTCAAAATTTAATGCTTAATATGGTTGGGAGAATAGGGCCTACTTTAGACTTTTTCCTCTTTTTTTTTTCTTCTTTTTTTTTTTTCTCTTTTGGTCTGGGGTTGTTTTTGAAAGCTGACTAAATTACTTCTTTAAAAGCCATGCTTTTGTGTTTGGGGACCAGCCACAATTCCCCCCTAGGACACACACCCTTAAAAAACCCTTTCTTTCTTTTTGCTTCGGGTTAGAGACTCTATGGTACTTGGAGGAGCTAACATTTCGCACGGTAATTATAGTTTCCATTATTATTCCAAAAATATTAATATATCTGAAAAAACTATCACGTACCCACCTCACATATTCGAATGAGAATGAGTTGGACCATTAAATAAAACTATGCTAACAAAATAAAAGTGGGACTTCTTTTTTATTGTTCATTCAGTATTCATACTTCTAAAATGCTCATGTGGCACGTGAGTAGAGTAAGACTACATAAATAAATTGAGACCACATCCAAATGAAGATGAATTTGGAGGCTAGAAAAATATAGCTCATAAATATTAAACTATGTTGATATAATTAAATTTACTCCAAACTATCAACTTAACTTTTGATTTGATTGGTGATTTTATATGGTAATTATGTTGATATAATTAAATTTATCTCAAACTATCAATTTAAACTTAATTGATAGTTAAAGTTTATAGAAACAAAGTATATCTTTATTTCTAATGACTCAATCATAGGAGGTTTAAAGCAATTTTATGTTAGATGACCTCGTATACATTTTCGTGTTGGTTGAAGAACGGGTTAAAGCATCATAGAAGAAGCATGCTTCAATGACATATTTTGTTTTTGTTTTTGTTTTTTAGTGTTTTTTATCGAGACATATTGTTGGTTTAGCTCAACACAAAACATGGGATGTCCAAATGCTGAGGCAACCAAATATTGAACCTAGATATTTTCAAATATACCCAAATAAAATCTTGAGATTCTGCCTAACCGTTGGCGGATAACCCTTCATTCTTTTTTTATAATATTGGTAAAATATAATTGATTCTAAAGATAAAGGTGAGCCTATGTTGTTCTATAATTGAAATGATTATTGTTTTTCTTTAAAAAAAAAAACGAAAGACTTTATTTGGAAAGATATGGTTTGAATTAAAATAAAGTTTGCTTGTAGGGAGTCTTTTAATATCAGCAGTATGAGAAGAATGAAGAATATATCCTCAGTTTGGAAAAATGAGTAAGAAAAATATGGTATATATATATGGACGGAAAGATAGTAACATACCCCTTATGTTCAAATTATATTTTAATATTAGTGGACCCTACATCATTATGGTGGACTCCACATCATTTTGAAATGAACGTTGATGTAACAAACAATAAATGAGAGTAGTATGAAAAAATTTCTATCGTAAGGTAGTATTAGTTTTTTTTTTTTTTTGGGTATGTATTGTATATGCATATATGATGAAAAAGATTGATTAGGATGAGAGTTGGTTGGTTGATTATGATTTTGGAAGAAAATGAAGGTTAATTTCATCCATAATAAAACATGAATATATAAATAAATGGGACAGATGGCAGTGGTTAGATTTTTGAAGCAGACCCTTTCCTTATTTCTGCCTAACCAAAACCATTGCATTAAAAACTTGCCTGCCCTGCCCCCTTCCGTCTCTCCCTTTTCTTTTTCCACTACTTCCATTTTAAACGAGGGCGGCCTCTTTTCAAAATTTCCATTCTCCAACTATTTTAATTATTACCCATATTGAACACTGTTAAAAAAAAAAAAAAAACAACAAAGTTCAATTTTTACTCTTCAATGAAAGCCTAAAGTTTTTGTTTTGATTCAACTAATTAAATTTATCGTCCAAGCACAATTGAAAAAATCAATATCAACAAAAGTAGCCTCGTCCAATTATAAGAACTAGTAGCTAGTTATATCACACCTCACATTAGTCTATTCTATCGAATTTAGGACAAGTTATAATGATGATAGATCTCATCACATATTCAGAGTCAATTATCGTAGACTCCAAATGTGTAATGAAATCTATTATTATCTCTCTTAACATCACTGCGCGTATAAAACCCCACTTAATTCAAAAAAAATCTTTGTTTTTTTTTGTTTTGTTTATCAAAATACAAAAAAGACAGTTAGGTCCGCCCAAAATATTACCCTCCAAAAATGTTGTCCTCAAATTCATTCTAGCTAATCAATAAGCTAACTGAGAACTCTCAATATTAATTCCAACTAGAAGTAAGGAACATATCTGTATCAACATTTGGTAACTTTTGAGCTTCTAGTTGAGTGTTAATAAACACTTTTCCTTGACTGCATTAATTGTCTTTTTTAGTGTCGTGGTAAAAAAGTGCAAGTGTATAGGTATTGTGTAAAGCTAAGAGAGAATTGACAATAGATTCTCCATTACATACTAGAAGTTTGTTGTCATCACCATTCGTCCTAAGCTAAGCTCGATAAGATAAATTGAAATAGGGTGGGATATATCATAAATTTTAAAAAATATAAAATAAAACTAAATTAATTGAGAATAGGGGTAAGCAAAAAAAAAAGACCGAAAATCGATCGACCAACTAAAATCGACCAAACCGACCTCGGTCGATTGGATTATTGAAGGTGTCGGTCGTGATCGATTTTGCCCTTGGTAAAACTGACCGGTCGGTCGGTCTGTTTGGGAAAAAACCCCCGAACCGACCAAAATATTAAAAAAAAAATTAAAAAAATATATAAATATATAAGAATAATAAGAATAATAAAAAACTGTAAAAGTAATAAATAATTAAATAATAATAGAAAACGATAAAAGTAATAAATAATTAAACGGTAAAATTGTAAACATTTTTTAATTAAATAATTAAATAATAAAAACAGCAAATAATTAAAAAATTAAAAAATTAATTAATTAAAAAATTAAAATAAATAAATAAATAAACCGACCAAACCGACCGACCGAACCGACCGGTCGGTCGGTTTTGGTCGGTTTAAGGCCAATTTTTTTTTTTAAAAAAAAAAAAGTCGACTGAACCGACTAAATTTGGTCAGTTCGGGTCGAAAATCGACTCCGACCAATCGATGATCACTCCTAACTGAGAGTATGAATTAAAAAATATAAAATTTATAAGTTGCAACAACTATTCAAGTTAAGATTTAATTTGATAAAATTGGAAATTCACAGCTAAAGTTGACTCGCTAACTTAGGTTCAAGATTAAAACAATATAATTTTCTCTAAATATTATTCTTATCCCTATTTTGTTCCACAAGAGTTAGTTAACTAAACGAATTATAATAACTTTCATGAATTACGCTCTACAATTAGAGCACACAATTTTATTTATTAAATTTTAAGAAAATTGTACTTTTTTTTTTACAAAATTAATCCTTCATTAATTTTTTTTTTAAAAAAAGAGATACAATGCAACATTTTCTACCTTTCGATAAGAAAACTTTTGAGGGTTGTTTGGGCACATATTCAGAATTAAAACTTTGGAAATCAAAATCTTGGAGGTTCAGTATAGAGTTCTATAGGGTTCTGAAGCCTGAGAATTAGAAAATTATTTTGGAGTGTAGTGTTCTGAAGCTGTATTTAGGGTGCAGTGTTCTGAATCTTGGATTTGTGTATATCCTTCTCTTTTTTTTCTTTAGCTATTTTGCCCTCTTATTTTTTTTGTAGATGTTTTGTAAATTGTAGAAAATTCAATTGTATGTCTAATATATTTGTTAATTTTAAAAAATTTGAATATGTCAAGGATTTATTAGATACAAAATTTAAAGTAGGATGACCTATTCATTTATTCTATTCCCTTATTTAATTTTAAAAATATCTTTAAAATTGTTGGGAAATTGTAGGGAAAGAAATTTCCGTATAACACAAATGAGTTACATAATTAGAATTAATTAAAAAATGAGAAGTCTATTTAAGAAATTAAGAAATTTAAAATGCTATTTCACCACGTATTAAAAACTTGTTTTTGGAACTTTATTTTTAGAAGTTAAAAAACTTAAAATCAATCTAAGAAATTAAAAAATTTAAAACTTTATTTCAGAGAGTATTCATAAAACCATTTTTGGAACTCTATTTTAGAAATTAAAAAATTGAAAATCTATTTAATAAATTAGAGAATTTAAAACTCTACTCTACAAAATATTCAAAAACTTAGTTTTAAAATTTTATTTTAGAAATGAAAAAATTGAAAGTTTTAGCTAAAAAATTGTGGAGTTTAAAACTCTATTTTACAAAGTATTGGAAAAAAGTTTTTAGAATTTTATTTTAGAAATTAAACTATTAGAGGTGTATTTAAAAAATTAGAGCTTTTAAACAAAATTTTGTACCGTATTTTGAAACATATTCCATGGATAGATGAGTTATAAAATTCGACATTATAACCTTTATTTTGCACAATATTTAGAAATATATTTCAAACATAATGGGTTAAAAATTTTGTTTAGTAGCTAAAAAATTTATTTAGTAGCCATTTTTGTTTTATTTTAACCTGTTTTAAAAATTGACTAGGTGGTCAGGGTGATTATTGAAATGGTCGTTAGCATGGTCGGGTTGATGGAGTCGTTGGGTCGCCGAGATGGTCGTAGGTGATGGTTACAGGATGGTCGGGCCAGCGTAGTGGTCGTTGAGTGGTTATCAAAGTGGTTGTCGAGTGGTCAAGTCGCTAAAGTGGTTATAAAGTGGTTAGGTCTCCAAGGTAGTCATTAGAGTGGTCATCGGGTGGTTATCAACAGTTGTTGTGGGGTGGTTGGGTCGTTGGGGTGATTGTCGGAGTAGTCATCAAGGTGGTCAGATCACTGGAGTGATCACTAGGTGGTTGTCATGCAATCGTATTTTCAGGGTGGTCGTCAATGGTGCCCACCGAGTGATTGAGTCGTCGAAGTAGTTATGGAATGGTCATTGGTAGTAGTTGCGGGAAAGTGGGATCAATGAGGTGGTTGGGTCATCGAGATGGTCTAGTCTTAAGGGTGGTCACCAGACTAGTTTTAGAGTTGTCATCAGTGTGGTCATCGAAGTTGTTATCGGGTGGTCGCCGAAGTTGTCACTGAAAATGTTTTGAAGTGATCACCAAAAATTGAATATGACTAATGGAGGAGGTAAATGTGGCATAAAACCTATGGAATTGCACTATTGTAACTCATAGAGTTAGACTTTAAAACTAAAGATTTTTAACATCTTAAGCTAAATAAATTGATTGTTGTATTATTATTATTATTATTATTATTATTATTATTTAGAAAAAGTTACATTAATTCTTGTAAGATTGTATGGCAACACTAGAGGGGGTGAATAGGGTTGGTTAAAAAATTATAAACATTTTTTTGTATTTAAACTAGATTAATCACTCAACTAATCAAAATAAACACTCTAAAAATTTCAAGAAATATAGACAATCTACTCAAATAAATAATTGAACAAAATAAAGTAAAAGAGTAGAGAGAATGAGATGACACCGAAGATTTTTATAGTGGTTCAGAATTCCCTATTCCACTCCCCAAGACACCTTTTTTGGTATTTTATTGCGATGGTCCTCTTACAAGTGAGAACCAAATTGATTTCTCACTCTTTTTTAAAGATTCAAGAGTTAACCTCTAACTAATCATTTTGCAGATTCAGGATCTAACCTATACCGATCTTTTTAAACAGGGACAAAATCAAACCACTATGATACTTTTAAACGAGTTCAAGATCAAACCACTATAAATCTTTTTTCGGGTTCAGGATTAAACCACTACAAATCCTTTTTCGGGTTCAGGATTAAACCGCTCACTAAAAATCTCAAAGTGTACCCACACCTTAATACTAACTCAATTGAAACATGAAAGTAAATCTCTCATATAAAAGTCTCTCACAAGAAGAATATAAAATGATGAAGTTTTGAAAAGAAGAATATAAAATGATAAAGTTTTGAAGAATGATCAACAATGAAGAATGGTAGAGAAAAAATTTCAGCAATTTAGAGATGAAAGTTGTATGAAATGAGAGGGAAAATGATGTTTAAATAAGGTTTAAAATATGGTAAAATTTGGATTATTGGATCTAGGTTAAGATGGATCAAGGGTGGAGGCAATTTAAGATAAAAATGACAAAAGAATGATTAAAAGAATAATTTAAAATGGTTCTCAACCGTCTTTAAAAATGGTCACGTGTCGTCATGTAATTTATTTGTGTCACTACAAAATAATAGTTTTTCACAATCTTCTTTTTCTTTTGGCCATAACTTTCTCGTTTGAAGTTCGATTTGAGTGATTCAAAGTGCGCTGGAATCGTCTTTATGAACTCTACACTATGAACACTTTAAAACACTGAAATATTAGTAATTTAAATGTTTCTTATCATCAAAACATATGGTCGTATGATTGAACCTCGTAAAGCTAACAATTCTTTCTCTAGAAAGGGGAATACATTAACATCCTTTTTTTTTTTTCTTGTTTTCTAAATAAAAAATCATAATATATATGAAAGTTTTTCTTAATTTTGTAAATAAAAATCCATAATTATGAAAGTTTTTCTTCCAAAATTTTTAGGGGTAGGCAGCATAAGTTGTAGACATCATTCAATGCTATCTCTGCATTTAATGCAAATCATAAAAAACTTTTTGTTCATTAATTATCTTAATTTTTATTTGATTTCATTGGTCTAAAAAAAATTATACACAGCTCAAATTATCTTAATTTTTATTTGATTTCATTGATCTAAAAAAAATTATACACACAACTCAAACATATATTTGTTCAAATTCTTTATCTGTATTTTTTTTTTTTTGGGTAAAAGTAGATATATTTACTACAAAAGTGCGCCTGAGACACAAAATACAATAAATTTAACCAAGGTAGAAAAATAACATTTAAAGAAACCAAAACCAAATTGCAAACATAAAAGACCAAAGTAAGAGAAAACATGAAAACAAAATAACTGATAATTGTTTTAGTTCCAATTGTTTAACTGCTATTTCATATTAGTCTATATTGTTTAAAAAAATCCAATTAAATTTTTTTACATTTTAACATTTTTGAATGTTGAAATTGGTCAATTATAAACTTACATGGCATAATACTTGTTGACAAAAAAACACACATGACCACGTGACAACAAGGTAAATTTATTAATTGGGAGAAATACGTGACTTAAAAAAAATCGTTGTGATACTTAAGTTAGAGAGTGAATGAACATGACAAGTTAGGATTTAGAAAATGAGGAATAACTTACCTTCTTTATCATGAAAAACAGTATATCTAGGACGTTTCTAGAGTGAAATCTTCACTCCGAGGTGAATTAAGAAAAGAAAATCTTGGAAACAGGTTAGACCAAGCCAAGGGAGCTAAAGGAGGTGTTCGACCCTATGGTGGAGTCGGCCTTGGCCTAGGCCAGACCGACTTCAACCCAAATTTTCCCTTCTTTATTTTTTGGAGGCCCAATTTCTTTTTCTTTTGGTCCAATTCGACATGTTTTAACCCGTTTTAAGCTCTCCTTTGCATATTTGTTCTTCTACTTTCTTTATAGTTCAAATTTATTATTATAGTGGAATTATACCCATAATAATACTTAATATATTGATAGATGCTTAAAGAAGGGATTATGCTAGCTAAGAAAATTGTGTTTGCTTAATTAATAAATGTCCTTCTAGGTAAAAGTTTCTGACACTTCAAGATTCATTTCAGCTAAGCTTATAATTAATTAATTTTAACATTTATCAAGGAAATCTATAACCTTTAAAATATTAAAAAAAAAAAAAAAAGTGAAACCCTAAGAGTTCATTAAGAATATAAGATGATTTTTTCTTTCTTTCTTTTAAGATAGAGTGAATATCATTCATTAATAAAATGGAACTAATGGTCCATGGCCTACCATAAATTATTTTCCTTGCCCACTAGGCTCATGAGCCAAGTTGGTAAAGGATAAATTCCATAATATAAGTTGTTCTAAATAGTTAAGACGTGTCAAAAGTCGGCTATACTATTTCTATTTCTTTGGATGCATAATAAAAAAAGAAATAAATTTAAAAGATAAAGTAGAAGCCTTAATGTCATTGTTAATGGTAACTACTTGAGTTAAATTGTATTCGCTCTGTTGAGCATTTGAATATTCATCAAATAATTTGACTGAGTTGAAACAATTTTTAGATTCATTTGCTTAGCAAAGGGCTAGCTTTTCAAAATTGCAAAAGCCCCATCACAAAAAGGGAAGAAACCGAAGTGCAAAAATTATGTAAGAGCCTAAAATAAAAGTTTGAAATAATTTATAAAAATTAAATTAAAAAAGAGACTTAAAAAATTAAAATATATATTTAGCATATATCTTGTCTATCTTACCATCTTACAAAGTATGGAGAGAAACATTTAATTAACTATTCTAACTGAGTGCTAATTTCATAATTTCAATTTTATCCTTTAATTAATTAATTAATTAATCAATCAATTAATTACTCTTTTAATTATTATTTGTATTTCATTTATTTTATTCCTATCTTTCTTGAAATTCTTTTTTCCCCAAGCGTACATAGATTGGATTTGGTTGAAGGATTTTTGTTAGATAACTTAAAAATTTGGGTTGGTCGGGTTGGCTACCGAATGACTCGATTGCAACAAAACTCTATATTTTCGAGTTGGAATAAATTGGAATAATTTGTTTTATTATTTAAAATAACTTTTTTTTTCATTAATAACTAAAATCACATAAATTTCAATTATTAAACTTCAAAGTTCATAACATCTCAAATATAAATTTTGAGTTGGTTGAGTCGAGTCAATGTGAGCCTAAAAAGGCCAACTCAAAAACCGACACGAAATTTTGGTTCTCCAAAATTCTAACCATACCCAAATCGGAGAAGAAAAAAAAAAAACCCTAAATTTCACCTTTTTCTCTCTCGCTAACTCCAACTTTTCACTCCCACTCGTCCACACATCCCTCCCTCTTATCACTTCATTACTCATTTTTTCTTTTCTATTTTTTATTTTCTCAAGGCAGTGATTGCATAATGTAGTTGATCATATATATGCTACAATTAGCCTTTTTGTTGAGGGTACTTGTAAATTACCACCGAACTAAATTCACTTTAAGAAATATTTTGAATGTTATTGATACTTAAAATTTGATAAAATGTTGATATTTTGTACTTATAAAATGACATCAAATTAATATATTAGACACATGCAAAAGACATAATATAAATTAATTAAAAATTTTAAATATATATAAATTTGTAATATCATATTAATTAATAATCATTTTTATATTTATTTTTTTAATGAATATATTCAAAGTTTTTTTTTTCTCACGTTCATATACATATATAATTGAGTAATACTTATATAATTTCATTGTCTTTTTAGAAAAAGAGTTATTACTCAATAATTAAATTTATAATTTATAGTTCATATGTGTAAGGCTAGATGCTAGCTAAATTACCTTCACTCAATGAAGATGAAAAATTCAATGTTCACTTTTTCTTTTTTCTCATAAACCTAATTTGAGCGTGTGCGCAAATATCTCAACAATGGTTTTAGGTCTTACTTAATTGAATTGTTAAATGTTTTCTATAAATAATAATTAAAAATTTCACACCCACATACATGTAAAATTTGAGTAATTGAGCACTAAATTAAATAACTAAAAGAAAAATGTTAAGCTTTTCTCTTTTCATTTTTTTTTAACTTTTTTTCTTTAAATAAACAACACAATATATATCAATCATCATATTAATAGGTTCAAAATTTTGGTTTACTGAGTAAAGTGCTTTTAGATAGTATTAATCTTGATCTTGATACACCAACGATACGAGATTGCTCTATTAATCTCATTAACCTCCCAATCAACATTCGTTAACTGCGGGAACACTCCACTAAAGTCCCGCAGCTGCACTCTTCTCACTATAGATATAATTCTGTGTCCACGGATTGACCAATAACAGCAAGTCAATCCTTCACGAATGTTCGTAACACTAGCTGGGTCAAATTACAGTTTTACCCCTAGTTTATATCTTGTGCCTTAAGTACCAGTGCTCCTCTAATGAACAATTTGTTTGTGGTCCTACCAACAAACAGAGTCCCTCTCGGGCCAATGAGAGGGTCGGACCCTTTGTTCAAGTCTCGGAGACACCACTTAAGGGAACATTCCGCTAGTAGGCGGGAATGAGTGAATTCCATCTTGCTAATTTAAGTTCTCAGCCGCTCACTCGGTCTTATCCCCAAGAAGGTAGGCGTATTGAGTCGGCGAATCTGGACACTCTCTCCCATACTAGTCAAAGGACAATCCCTCGCGAATAGGAGTTTGTAACCTGCTCAGGAATGAGATCAAGTTGCCTAGGTCATCCTAGTGAAATAGAAACCTAACTAGTCAATGGAGTTACAGCTAGAGGTTACTATTTCGTGGTCCGGTCTTATATAATCTCATTACATAGGATATCCCCACTCACATGTCATCTACACGAACACGTTAGGATCAAAGTGTTTGTATCAAATACAAAGTGAGTCACATCCATAATTTTACTAGGATACATGTCTATTTGAGTAATTGAATGCTAATAATTTAAAACCTCCTCATATTCCCACACCACACCACATCTCCCTTATATTATACACACGCCTACAAAATTATATTTTATTGAGTGATGGAGCAATAAAACAAACCATTCCTATCCTTCCACACTTAAAACACATTGACTTTCAAACTTTGTAACTTTTCATTTTCTTATTTATTTCATTAAACTATTCATTTTTTTAACTTTTATTTTCAATAAACTTAATATATATAAATCTCAAATCGTTGGCGTCTAATAAAAAACGTTGAAATTTATTTTAATTGAGGAAGAGGTCAATTTTATCACTTTATTATTATTTTAATGGCTTACATTTTCTTTTACCTTTTTTTTAAAATTTCAATTGAATTATATATATGACATTATAAAAAGTATTTGAAGAGAATGTAAACAGTTAGGAGGCCCCCTGTTTTGAATTTAGATGGTTTTAAATTCCAAATCTAAAACCATGTTTGGTCCAATGTGTTCAAAACCCTTGGTTTTGAAACACAACCCTATGGGTTATAACAGTGCAACCTTATGGGTTTGTTTCAGTTTTCTTATTTTATTTGTCATCTTTCATTTTCGTTGATTACTTCAACAACAATTTCGGTGACAACTCCAACAACTACACCGGTGACCTGATTACAACTAATGGCTACCTCCAAAGAACAACTCGTGACCGACCACTGCGACGATTAATTACTCTGGCGAAAACTCGACGACCACACGGTGACCACGCCATCACCGTCGCGACTACCTCGGCGACAATTCAGATGTGACTACATTGATGGCGACTACCTCGAACGGTAACTCCGACGACCATACCGGCGACCCGTGCCACCGTTGACGACTACCTCCGGCAACAACTCTGACGACCATACTGATGACTCCGACCACCACTAACGACTACCTCCGACGAAAAATTTCGACGACCACGCCGCTGACGACTACCACCGACAACAACTCCGACGACCACACCAGCGACCCTAACCACCGCTGACGACTACCTCTGATGGAAACTCCGATGACCCCTACCACCGCTGACGACTAACTCCGACGATCATCATCGATGACCCGACAGCACGACAACTACCTCCGACGACAACTCTGACGATCCCAACCACCGCTGTCGACTACCTTCGATGGAAACTTCGACGACCACACCGACTACCCCTTCCATCGCTGACGACTACCCAACGACCATACCAATGATACCGACCACTGTCGACGACTACCTCCGACGAAAACTCCGACAACCACACCAACGACCCCAACCACCGCTTACGACTACCTTCGACGACAACTCCGACGACCACACCAGCGACCCCAACCATCGTTGATGACTACCTTCGACGACAATTTAATAACTACACCGACGACCTAACCACTACTTTCGACAACCACTCAAGACATTTGTATACGCCTACCCCAACATCCCGATCACTCGAGCAATCAACTACCATAACGACCTAACTTGTGCGCAATCACCACCTTTTTTATTAGAGTTCCAAAAATAGGTTTTTGGATATTTTGTGGAATAAAATTTTAAATTTTCTAATCACTTAAATAAACTTCCAATTTTTAAATTTCTAAAATAGAATTTCAAAAAGAAGTTTTTGAATACTTTATAAAATATAGTTTCAAATTACCTAATTTATTAATAGACTTCCAATTTTTTTTAATTTTAGAGTAGAATTCCAAAAGATAGTTTTTAGAATATGATGTGACATGACATAGAGTTTTTAATTCCCTAATTTCTTAAATAAACTTCTATTTTTCTAATTTCTAAAATAGAGTTTCAAAAATACTTTTCTAAATATTTTTTGAAGTAGAGCTTTAAATTCCTAATTTCTTAAATTGACTTTCAATTTTTTAATTTCTAAAATAGAGTTTCAAAAATGATTTTCTAAATATTTTGTGAAATAGAGTTTTAAATTCCCTAATTTCTTACATAGACTTCCAATTTCTTAATTTCTAAAATAGAGTTTCAATTTTGTAATTCATTTATGTTATATAAGGGTTTCTACAATTGACAAAACATCCACTAAAAAATAAGAGAACAAAACAACTAAAGAAAAAAGGAAAAAAAAAACATAAATCCAGAATTCAGAATACTGCACCCAAACATTGTTTTCTTATTCACAGACTTCATAACACTGCACCAGAAACACAACTTTCTGATTCTAGAACCTCTCAGAATTTTCTGATTCTAAAACCTCTCAGAACAAACTTCTCAGAGTTTTGTTTCCCAAAGTTTTGATTTCAAGACATGGGGCCAAACAACCCCTTATTGTCAAATACTTGATAAAAACAAAAGTTATATATTTCATACCTATATTATCTGTTTAAATTGTATAACTATATATACATTAAACCAAAATATTTTTCCTCCTTTTTTAAAATTTTGTATTATCTCCTAGTTGAAAAAAAAAACTATTTCACTTAAAGATATTTCGAGTAAATCTATTGGTCAAATTATTGAATTGAAAATATCTATTATTAAATTAATTTAAACAAAAATATTATTTTTTATATCAAACTTTAAATGGAATAAATAAAGAAATATTGAGTTTATTTTTTATCATAAAATTGCAAGATAGAGAATCTCCCTTTAACTAAAATAAAATAATTTATACAATCTGAATAATCTGAATATTAATTGTTATGATAATGTTGGAAATTGCAATGACATTATATTTTTAATAACTATTAATAATTACATTGGAATATAATATAATTACATAAATATAAAAAAAATGTAAAATTATTATTAAACTTTTATAAATCATAACCTAATAAACCCCTATTTTTTTTTAAAAAAATAGTAATTAAAAAAAGAAACAACAAAAAAGAATAAATAATAAAATAAAACAATTAGATCAAATGGTCTATTATTTTCTATTTCTATTCTGTTTTTACTTAGTATCTCAAGTAACCACCGTTGCAACAATTGTTATTCTCCCACCTCTTCAGGTATCAGAAGATGTATTAGTGTGTATTTACAAATATTTGAGAATCGAAAAAGAAAACTATAATTACATTAAACTAATCTTGTTGTCATTTGTAGAAAAAAAAATCATTCTCTACCATTTAAAATTACAGGTAAAAAACAATAAATTACATTAAATCTCTTTATCTAAAATTTGCAAAAAAAATTGAAGGAAATTCACTTGCCGACCTTTAACATCATAATAAAATCTCTCCAATAATATATAATTTGTTGAACTTGAGAATTGAAAATTTGGATATATTGAAAAGAAATATTAGACTTATATAGCCATGGAATGAAATAGGAAAAATCAAAATTTCTCTTTTTAGAATCACTTTAGAAGATAGAGAAAGTATATGACACTTAATTTATTCAAATATGAAGATTTGATAAGTTGGATTTATTTGAATAGATTTGTAATATTAATCAATTTTCTACTAAATATTTATTTTTTATTTTTTATTTTTTAATAAATCATGATTTTTTAAAAAAAAAATTGGTGGATATTATTTTGTTAATCACCCATGGATAAGATATGAGTATCGATTTTTAAAAATTTAACTCAAATTTATATAAAATAATTTTTTGTTTTCTTTAACTCACAATTTATTAATCCATTTGTGCATAAAGATTTTATATATTTTTCTTTTTTTTTAAATAAACTCTAATATGGTTAGTTTTATCTTATTTTCTAATCTTTATTTTAATATTTTAAATATGAATTAAAAAAGTTTTAAATAGTAATATATATAAAAATATAATTAGATATCCCCGATTAGTTTTAAATATTAATTTATTATAAAAATCTCATCTTCTAATCTTTATTCTAAATATGAATTTAAGAAGCTTTAATTATTAATTTAAGAATATTTATTTAAAAATTAGAGATCCATAGAGATTTTAGGATATTTATTCAAATTAGAGATAAAAATGAAAATCTTTTAATTAAGAAGGATATAATGAGAAGTCTTCCCTCCTTTCAAACGTTAATTATATAGTATAGATAGATAACAAAATATTAAAAGTCTCTTAAATTGAGATAGAGGTATATATTTATGTAAAATACATTTTTGGTTGATGAAATTTCAATTTTAGTTTCTATTTGGTTCTTAAAATTTCAAACTAATACATGTTTGATTTCTGAGATTTGAATTCAAATTTTAATCGAGTTCTAAAATTTGAAATTAGTTTTTAAAATTATCTTTAAGTAATATGTATTACATATATAATGATAACATGACAATTAAAATATTATGACTAGACGTTTTTATGTGTATTTTTTAAATGAGTTCGAATTTTTTTGATCAATTAGAAACCAATTTCAAACTTACCAGTTAGAAATCAAATTTAAATATTAGGATCATACATGGTGACTTTCAAAACGTCAGAGATTAAATAAAAACTAAATTTAAATCTCAAAGACAAATACTTTGTTTGATAATGATTTCGTTTTTAATTTTTAGTTTTTATTTTAAAATGGTTTTCATATTTCTTAAAGAAAATATTTAAAATTTTAGTCAAATTCTACAAAAACTACTTTTTTTAATTTAAAAAAAAATATATTTTTTAAGATATTGGTAAAAAGTAGATAACAAAATAAGAGAATTTATAGGTGAAAGTAGTGTGTATAAGATTCATTTTCAAAACTAAAAATCAAATAGTTATCAAACAAAACTTAACACTACTCAGGATCAATTCCACGTCAATTTTATATCTGGGAAAAGGCAAACGACAATGTTTATTTATTTATTTTTGTTTAATTGAGTCTATTTGTAGAAGTTATTTTATTAAAGAAAATACTTGGGTGCAACCTGTATAATTGCAACCCACTTGATGACCATACAAAAAAAATTAAATAGAAAAATCTTACGGGTTGCACAATACTTAGTGTCGCTCACAGCTTGGGAATGCACCTAAATTGTGCTCTTTTATTAGAGGTTATGGGTTATTTTATACCATTAGTAGTGGATAGTGGAGTCTATTCATTCCCAAGCTATTCTTTATCTTTAAGTTCATTACTTTATTTTCAAGTTCTTATTTTTCTTTCTTTGGTCGTGTTTTCTTTCCTTTAACGTTTTGTTATTTATTTTTCCCATCCTAAGCTAATTTCATTCCTTGAGATTCGGATATATGGATACCCTATGAATTTAAAGCTAGGCCTAAGATGTAAAAGTAATTTTGCTCGATTTCATAGCATTGTTTGCTTTATTAATTATCATTGATCTTATGGTAAATCTAGCTTGATCGCCTAGGAGAACATACAAATATTGAATTTAATACTAAAAAGGTTAAACGAAATTACGTGTTCATACAAAGCAATAGAAGAAATGAGTTTAGAAATAAGCACTTGTTATTTATCCTATATATAGAGAGAGCGAAACTTCTAAGACCAAGGGTTGTGTTCTCATTAAACTAAGTTGTATTAGTCACATACACATATGGTTTAATCACTTAGGTTTCTCAAGGTTTTCAAAAGTTGAACCTGGTTTACATTGCCCGATGCTCGAGTAAAAATTGTAATTACATTTTAGGTCACAATTTTTATCTAAGAGGCAAAAGCATGTTCGGATTCCATCTTTTCATATTTTAATTTTTAGTACACTCACAACCTTCCAGATTTATTAATATTGGTTCTCAGATTTTTTTGTGTGAACATCTTTACCTTAATTTTAGATTTTTGTAGCATATATTCCCTGTGAGATCGATAATTTGAAATATTCTCTTTACTACTTATTTGACAGAGTGCAATTGCACTAGACTGAAGTAAGGGTGTACAAATAACCTGGTAACCCGAGCAACTCGGACTACCTAACCCAAACCATAAGGGTTGGGTTGGGTTAAGTTTTTTATCGGTTTGGGTTGGGTTAGAATTTTAGAGAATCGAATTTTCGGGTCAGTTCTTGGGTTGACCCTCTTAGGCTTGGGCTGACCCGACCCGACCCGACCCAACCCAACCCAAAATTTATGTTTTTTTTTTAATATATATATATATATATTTATAAATGAATTATTTGTTAATTTTAATGTTTTTCTTCTAAAATTCTAACAAATATTAAAATGATATGAACTTTTAAGTTTGATAATTGAATTTTATGTGATTTTAGTTATAAAATAAAAAAAAAATTATTTTAAATAATAAAAAAAAATCAACTCGACAACCTAAACCAACCCAACCCGAAAATATAGGGTTGGGTTGCAACCCTTAATTAGGTCATTTGGGTTGTCAACCACCGGGTTGGTTCCAAAAAAACCTTCAACCCAACCCAACCCGTGTATACCCATAGACTGAAGACTTTTTTTATTCAAAAATTTTCTTCTAAAAGCTCAAATGTTTTTAATCGACCACGGAACTGCAAACATTCCAAACTTAATGTCAATGTCATGCCAACGCTATTGAGTTTGAGAGGAAAAGTAAAGACAACCCATTGACGGCTTACACGTGTTAGCTCAAGATCAATTCCAACGAAGCAATTTTAGTTATTTGAGAAAAACCAAATGATAACGTTTTGTTTATTTATTTTGTTTAATTGAGTCCATTTGTAGAAGTTATTTTATTAACGACTAGTTTGGATCGTCGATATTGTTTCATAAGTATAGATGTTAAAAATATAATTATCTAGGATTTAAACATCTATGTTTAGATATACATGATAATTAATGTCTGAGAGTTTAGATAGGTAGGATAATTAATGTTTGGAAACTAATTGTTGGTGTTTATTTATAATAAATAGTTAAGATTTATTATAACTTGGAGTTTAATTTATAATTTATGTTTAGATAGGTAGGATAATCTAGGAAATTTTTCTAGTGCTACTATGGAGTACTTCATACCTCTTCTTCTTAATGAATGACACATGACTTTTTTCTATAATTAAAAATTATATATAAATTTTACTTTTCCCTTTCCTCCTAATTTCTCTTTCTCACTCCAACAACTTTTTTGGGGTCAATTTATTAATATTGTAATTTTTAAAACTATTTATATTAATATTGTTGTTTTTTTACAGGTGGCAAATGGTCAAAAAAACGGAGGATGAAGAGACGACCATGTCCAAATGCGCACAATCTGGCAGATGGTCGTCTCTTCAAGAGCGACCATCTCAAAAATTTTTAAAAAAGGAATTCCTGGCACAATGGTTTAGTGGCTATTTAGAATACCCTTGTTTTTGTGTTCGAGTCCAACCAAACGTTATTTTTAATATTTTTTTCCTCTTTCTTGTTTCAATTTGCTATCTTATTTGAATTAAATGATAATTCTTTTCTTTTTCTTTCTTCTATTTATTTTATTTAAATCAAACAAGATATCTTAATTTTTTTTAATATTTTAAGTAAAATGAATATTATATTATAATTTATTTTTTAAAAGTAAATTGATAATTTGTCTTATTGCTCGATAATACTTTGGAAGAAGAACATTTTCAAATGGGATAATAAATTACAATATAATCTATATTTTAAAAATAGAAAAAAAATGTTAAAAATTACATTTGGTTGGACTCCAACCTAGGAACAAGGATTTTCTAAAATGCAGCCAAACCACTGTGCCAAGAATGCATTTTCTTTAAGATTTTGAGATGGTTGTCTCTTAAGAGACGACCATCCTCCGTTTTTTTACCACAAAAAACAACAATATTAATATAAATAGTTTTAAAATTACAATATTTTTATAATAAGTTTTAAAAAGTGTAATATTAATAAAAATTGCCCACTTTTTTGTCTGTCCTTATTTAATTTTCTATTTTCTCTCCCACTCAATTAATTTCTACTTTTATCCTTATTTTTATTAAAAGAGTTTGTCTCTTTATTTTTATATGAAGAATTCTACATAAATTTATTTTTTTTACTTTGTATTTTTTTTCTCTCATTCTATATTTATTATTATTATTTCAATTTATATTTTTTAATCTTATTTAATAATTTTTTCTTCTATTTTTATTTTATTTTTCCATTTCATTTTCTAAAAAATTTTCTCTCCTCAACTCTTTTATCTTCCTTACCCATCTTTTCCTTTAACTATTACTTTAAATTATTTTAAACATCTTCAAAATAAAATAGGTAAAAATATTATTTTATTTTATTTTTTATACTTCTTTCTAGTTTGTAATTTGTATTATTAATAATTAAATAATTTTTTGTCTCATTTAATTAACACTATAATAATAAGCGTTAAAATATATATATATGAAGCAAAAAATGTATTTTATATGTTAAATTAGGGAGAAAAACTCACTCAATCATATATAGATGGTATGTGTTAACCATTGATTCAACAGCGAAGTTATCATAACTAAACTAAACTTAAGATATAACATTAATAATACTCAAAATATATATATAAAAAAAAACATATACATAATCAAAGTTCATAAACAAACATGAATTAAAAATATTTTTTAATAATAAAAAAACTAAACATTACGTAGTTAAAGATCTTCTTTTGAAGTAGAAATGAATATATCTAAATATTTTTATATGAAAATATAGAAATATGTTAGAAATAAAGAGAAAATGAAGAAAATGAAGAAAAATTATATAAATAACTGAAGTGCGAACCTTTTACAAATAAAAAAAAAAAAGATGGTTTTGCTAGAGAAAAAGTTTAATAAACTAAACAAGTTAGTAAAAGGGAAAGAAATTAGAGAGAGAAAACAAATATAAATAAATAGAGAGAATATTGAGAGAAAATCATTGTAAGGTACATAGAAAATGGAGAATACATGTCATTTAAGTTAGTGAGACCTATTAAAAAAAATTAGTTTAAAATAATAGACACATGACATGTATTTAATGGAGGAGGTAGGGAAATTGAGATTTGAACCCAGGCACCCCAGGATTGAAATTATGTGTTTGACCACTGGAACAAAAGATCGATTCTTAACTTTAGATGTATTAAAGTATATATTTTTATTTTTTAAAGACAACCTTATATACTATAGGATATTAAATTCAAATTTTTGGGGAGCCCATAGCCCCTCTTTATCTCCATGTAGATCTGTTGATGCCTATATGGAGGTGTAAAAAATTTATGTTAAATTGAGTGAAAATCAATAAATAAACACTAATATTAAATAACGGTTTGAAAATCTAGGACAGAAGTCATGAAAGAAACCGACCCTAAAAATCTCGTTGGTTAATTTTATATCATGGGTGTGGGCAGTGGATTCAATTTGTAAATCCACGTTACCATTCTCTTAACTATTGTAAAATTGTAACACGGGGTATTTAAGTCCCTTTTTCTTTCAATAAAGTAACACAATTTTTGCCTTGCCTTTCTTCTTCGAAAATTAAACCAAATTACTCTGTCTTTTAAGAAGTTTGGAAACTCAATAAATCAAAAAAAAAAAAAAAAACCAAGTTAAAATTTCAAATATCAAAAGGGTACTTAGTACTCTATTTAAAAGAAGGTCAAATTATTTAAAGAAAAAAATACTCTTGATTTTTACCCTTTATTTTAATAATATTTCTATTATTTTAAAAATTACAATATTATCCTTAACATTTTATAAATATTTCAAAACTACTTTTGGAGTGGAAATCATCTAAAATGTTGGACAAAAAAATCAAATTTATAGAGTAACATGGTGGTAACTCAAATGCTTATCTAGATTGAATAGAACAACATTAAACTTTTGGTCTAACATTTTAATGATTTTCTATGAAACAATTATAAAAGATTAAAAATAATATTAAAACTTTTGAAAAAGAGATATAATTTTAAAATAAAATACAAATTTGAAGATTTTTTTTTATAATGGAGTGAAAAACAGAAAAAAGGTCACGCGATACTCGCGGTTCTCTAATGTAGAGAGTGAGGTCATCGACATTGGATATTGCGGTAGAATGGCGATTTTTGTCGGGGAAGAGACGTATCTGACCAAACGACTAACTCCACCTAACGCTAACAGCAAGTCAGTAACACTATTTAATTTTTAATTTCCAAACCGACCATTCAAATCCACACCACTACTCTACTACTATCACACCACACGTGCAACACTTTTTTCAATCTCAATTAGCATACCCTTACCATGTCATATTGAAAAAATTATTTAGTGAGTCCGCCCCAATATAATTCATAGTTATATCAAATAGTTATTAAAAAAAAATGAAAATTATTCAATTCATATCCAACGATTATTATGAACATCCACGTTGAATAATTTGTTGTGAGATTGCCAATTGTGATTAGTAGTTTTATAATGATAAATTTTTTAGTTAATATAAGATTACATCATAATGGGAGTAATCCAATAATTATTATGTAATTAATTACATTTAATATATAATTAAGTTTGGGCCGTTACTGGAATGTATGTAAGTATAAAATAATAATGATGATAATTCAAATATTTATTTGTATTAGAGATATATGTGATTTTTTTTTCAAACAAAGCATAGCTCAACGAGTATTTCCCCCAATCCCTATTATACTCTCTCTCTATATATATATATTCTTTTTAGAGAGATTTAAATCTGTAACTTTTTATTAAAGGTATCTTGCCCAGTTTGTATATTTAAAATATTTCCCATAATACATAAAATCTATCTTCGCCTAGTTGTAAGTCACCTTAATAATTTGTCCCGAACGTACGACCCCTTAGTCAAGGTACATATCAATTATTGTTGAGCTAAGCTCAATTTGACGTAACTAAACTAATATTAATATGGTCAAAATAATTTTTTTTTTTTTTTTTTACGAATTCAAGTTTTCCTAACTTAAAGTTCTAGATCTGCCACAACTATTAGGGGTATGTATATTTTTGAATTGCATCCCATGATTATTAAGAGTTAGTCATATTGTGGTGACGTTATTAAATAAATTTTCAACAAATTGATAATTATATCTTTTATATCTTTTTTTTAAGTTAACAAAAATAATAGAATAATGGAAATTAAGAATAATAACATTTCCAAAAAAGATGAAGAAAAACATTTATGAGTTTTTCATATTCTCATTATTTTCAAGTATAAATGACTCCAACGAGCTTAATTAATTCATATAGTAATCTTACTATCCTTCACTTCACCCGTGCTGTAGTGTTATGTTATCCTTATCATTGAAACACATTGGTCATGTTTTTTTTTTTTAGATTTTATTATTTTTCAGAGAAAAAAGATTGGAGAATTGCAATGTACCACCTTTAAAAACGGATCTTAAAAAAAAAAAAAAAAAAAAACTTGAGAACTGCTTTGGTTGTAATCCAAAAATGTAATTTTGAAAACAATGGATTCAATGAAAACAGAGAGTTGTATTTCATGTTTTTCGGATATGTGTTTGGTAGTAGATTTAGAAATTTGATTCCATTTTAAACAGTTGTTTAAAGTGTGTTCTATAATATATTTATATATCATAAAATTAGTTGTAATTCCAAAACTAAATATTAGGTTGAATATAAGACATTATTAATTAATTTATGAACATGTTATTTTTTTTTATAAATTTTATATTATTATTATTTTATAATATAATATAATATTTTATATTTTATAATATATTATATATTATATTATAGGTATTTTAATTTAACAAAATTAAATTAAGTTTATAAACATGAAATACTATATTTACTAAGATATTTATCTTTGTTTAATATAATTCTGCATTTTAAAATTTCAAATTCGTGATCTGGATAAAATGAAAACATAAAAATGTTGTTTTCAATTTCTACTATTTTTGATCACGAGAATCCAAAATGATTTTAAAACACGTCTCACTAAACGCGTATTCACCGAATTCAAATAATCAAAACATAAAATAAATTGGATTGCTAACCAAATGTAGCTTAAAATTTTGACTAAACTTCGTAAAATGAGCAAAAGGACAGCGAATCAATGATGAACAAAGGGCAAATTATGCCAACCTCCATTTTTCTTTTCGTTTTTTGATGTGTGTTTTTGTTTTTGTCGTACAGAAAAATAATAATAAATAAAAGAAAAAAATTGCACAAACCACTCTTAAACAATGAGATTTATTACCATCACACCTTAAATTTTAAATTTAATCAATCAACCTCCTCAATTTTGTTAAGTGTTGCAATCACACTCTTAAATTTATAATTTGATCAACAAACCCTATGTAATTTGTTAAGTGTTGCAATCAACCCATTATTAATTTGTTAAGTCTAGTAGATTCTTTGTTAAGTGTTGCAATCGCTAATACAATTTCGAGATTTCATGACTTCGAAAAATTGTCATAACCACATTTCATGCTTTTTTTTTTCAGTCCTAGAAGCCACCAAGGAAACTCTATACATGATATATCCAAAAATCTATCATAATTAACTATTTTTTATGACAATTTTTAAATGTCATAGAAATTTTATTAATGACAGAGTTTCATGTCAACCATGCTATTTCTATGACAACAAAAAAAAAATGTTAATGACAGTATTGTTGTGTCAAATATTTGCTTTCTTTGACAGTTTGTAGTTGTCAACAAAATTTTTTTACTCAAAGCTCAGTTTACTTAAGATTAACAAGTCCATCAACTGTAGAAAGCCCATGTTAATCTTGATGCTAAAAATGGAGGAGGGAGAGACATTTTATAGGAGAGATATCTCTCCAAAACACAAATTTTTCGATATGGGACAAATGGACTAGGGCTTGACGTTAGAAAACAGTCATAAATTTGTGATGTTGAAAAACTATCATAAATTTTCGAAAACACGAAACTCTCCATTTTTCCCGCCAAAAAACGTGTCTTCAACCATCTATGATAACTTTTTATCTAAGTCATGAATGTTTGACGTTTAAAAACGATCATAAATTTTCGAAAATAGGAAAATCTCCATTTTTTCCCACAAAAAAACGCGCCTCCAACAATTTATGACAGTTTTTTCTCTATCCCTTTTATTTGGCTTAGTTATTGTGTGATAGAATGTCAAAATTGTAGTAGTGAATCAACCCCTTACTATTTTATTAAGTCTAGGAGATTAATTGTAATACTTAATAAATTTTAGGGAATTGATTGATCAAATTAAAAGTTTAAGGGTGTGATTAGAATTAACAAAGTTCAGAAAACTGATTGATCAAATACAAAATTTAAAAGCGTAATTGTAACAAAACTCATAATTTAGAAGTTGTTTGTGAATTTTTACCTAAATAAAGTAGTAAATTCGCAATTTAAGATTTAATTTTATTATTGAGTATTAATGATATATCAAATCACCAGTATTGAATGTTAGACCATTTGGATATGATTTAATAGTAGTTTTAATGATAATATATATACTCATTACGGAGGTATTTGACCTACCCATTTAAAGTTGGGTGTGGAGTGGTTAAAAAATGTAGGATAAGATGTTTATTTACTAATTTAAATATTTTTAAAACTTTTTGTTTTATAATTTTTTTAGAGTTATAAAGCAACATCAACATTTTATCAATATTGGAAGACTTTGGTATTTCTACTAACATCAACATTTTAAACATTGATATTAAGTAACTTCAAACATTCTACGAAATCTTGCAAAATATGACTATTTTGGTAAAGAAAATTTTGAAAAAAAAAATCATATAAACAACAAAGTGCACGAGTTAGAAATCACTCAAAATCCTTCACATAAACGAACTAAAAAAAATGAGGCTAAAATAGATACAAAGTTTAACTACAAAGATGCCAAGGACATGTTTCATTAGTGACTCTTGCAATGATGAAACATTTGCACATCAGGTTGTTAAAATTTATGTTGAAATGAAAATTTTAAAATTATAGGAAATGTTGGGAGTGCGACCAAAATCCCACATCGACTAGATAAGGAAAGATCATAGGTATATAAGTGACGGACATTATCTCCATTGGTATGAGGCATTTTGGGTGAAACTAAAAGCAAAGCTATGAGAGCATATGCTCAAAGTGGACAATATCATACCAATGTGGAGGGTCGTTGTTTCTAACAACTAGAAAAATATGATTGCCCCCGTAATTTTTCTTCTATAAAAATATCATTTAATTTCATATGATGATAAACAACAAATTTACTTAAGACTCGTTAGGTTTTGAAATCATAAATAAACAAATAATCCATAAAAGATAGAGTTACAATAGATATTAAGTTTAACTATAAAACACTAAGGGTTTGTTTGGTAACCAATATGAAAACAGAAATTTGAAAACAATGGATTTAATGAAAAAAGAGTTGTATTTCATGTTTTCATATATGTGTTTGGTAGAAAATTTAGAAATTTAATTTTATTCTAAACAGTTGTTTAAAATGTGTCATATAACATATTTATAGATCATAAAATTAGTTGTAATTGCAAAACTAATTATTAGATTGAATATAGGTTATTATTATTTAATTTATGAACATGATTTTTCTAGAATTACTATTTTATAATATAATATTATATAATCTATAATATATTATATTATATATTTTTAATTTAAAAAAGTAAATTAAGTTTATAATATGAAATATTTTATTTATTAAGATTTTTAACTTTGTTTAATATAATTTTGCATTTTAAAATTTTAAATTCAGAATCTAGATACAATGAAAACATAAAAATGTTGTTTTTAGAATTTCTTGTATTTGGATTACAGAATCCGAAAACAGATCTCGAAAACACATCTGTCAAACACATATTTGCTGAATTCAATAAATTTGAAAACATAAAACAGAATCTGGATTGCATACCAACAAGCTATAGAGAATAGATATAAATGGAGTTGAAGTTAAAATTTGAACAAACGATTTTCCATAACAAATCTTTAATTATTTACATTAAACATAGACATTATGATGCAATTAATTTTTTAACTAATATATATTAAACAATTTTGCACCCCAACACAAATTTTATGAATCTAGATGAAACAACTTTTGTACTTCAAACGGAAAAATTCTTGTACTACGGGAGTACCATACTCCCTAGTTCACACTATGTTCTTAGATTTATAAATGAATTTTAAATGCCGGTGGACTCTACATAATCTAAAAAAAAAATGTTGACGTGACAAACAATCAATTAAAATAGTATGGAAAATTTTCCATACTACGATAGTATTAAATTTTTTTCCCACCCAAAAACGTACTTAATCCAAATGAAACAACTCAACATTCGAAATACAGATTGTCTAACTGTATAGACTATAACAACTCTAAACTATGGTAACTCACTCAATGTTCTAATTTATAACAATAACCCTAAATTATTGTAACTCACCCAAGGTTGTAAATGGTCCATGGATTCTATTTTAAATGTCTCAATATATTTTAGAAATATTGGATTAATTAAGCACAACGTTTTTTTTTCTTTTTTTCCTGAGGAAAAAAAAACCAAAGTAGCGACAGAAATAAAGGACGCCTATCTTCATCGATAAACAAAAGCAACCAAGTGGAATTTAGCGCAACATTTTTTTTGTTTGGTTAAAATTGGATTTAAGACATTATGGGCAAGAAAAATTTATTTGACCTTGATCAAATAAAATTTAAATCGTGTGGCTTCTATATCAAAGTTTCAGTACATATTTTTTAATCAAAACGTTTGAAAAATTATTCGATAAGACCGCCATAATATGACCGACAACTTTTCATCGTTGGATGAAGAGAGAATTACTTCGATTTTATATCCATGAGTTATTAAGAAATATAAAAATTATTTAATCTACATCAAACAGTTATTATGAGACATCCACATTATACGACTTCATTGAATAATTTGTCCACAAGATCAAAGAGTTCAAGTTATAATTTGAATCAAATTAATCACATGGTTGATATTTGGTATATCTAGAATTTGAACTAAGGATCTAATATGATCTTATCATCAATTTATTAACAACATAATTATATAGTACATTAGTTATTAAATGAGCTGTAATTATTCTACACGTTTTGATTTAATGAGTTGGATATATTTATGAACACCCCATTCATTTTATAGCATTTGACTCATAGTTTCTTCCCATTAACCCAACAAACTGCATTCCACGCCAAATAACTTTCTACTTCACCAAAAATTCTCTCTCTAAAATTCTCTTTCATTTTCTAACATTTACTAATGAATTGTAATATAATATGAATGACAAGATCATGCATGCACGTCAAAGCTTAATTTGGGAGATTTTTTGAGTTGATAATAAATCGAGTAGTACATTTTATGAAAAAAACAAGTGCAATAATACGTATATATACAACACCATGCATGAAACCTAATTAAGAACGCTTTGAATAATCAGATATCATGAGCCACATGTTGGGAGTGCGACCAAAGTCCCACATCGGCTAGAGAAGGGGAAGATCATGGGTATATAAGTGAGGGATAGTATCTCCATTGGTATGAGGCCTTTTGGGTGAAACCAAAAACAAAGCCATGAGGGTATATGCCCAAAGTGGACAATATCATACCTATGTGGAGGGTCATTGTCCCTAACAGTGGTATCAGAGCCATGCCCCTGAGCCGTGATCGGTAAAATCCTCGGGTGCTAAACAAAGGAGGCGAGCCTTGAAGTGTAGTCATGGTGGAGATCCGTGGTAGAAGAGCTCTATCGGATAGGCGGTGTGCTCCGGGTAAAAGGAGTTGGCCTAGGCTGGCGGTGTCCTCCGGGTATAGGAGTTGGCCAGGATAAGAGCAAGGCGGATGGATGACTATTTGAGGGGAGGCTCGGTTGGTACTTTGTTCGAGGGGAGGATTGTTGGGAGTGCGACCAAAGTCCCACATCGGCTAGAGAAGGGGAAGATCATGGGTATATAAGTGAGGGATAGTATCTCCATTGGTATGAGGCCTTTTGGGTGAAACCAAAAACAAAGCCATGAGGGTATATGCCCAAAGTGGACAATATCATACCTATGTGGAGGGTCTTGTTGGGAAAAAAAACCTCCCACCACTAGGAATAAGCAGAAATAAACTGAGAAATTAAAAGATACCAACAAAATAAGAGACACAAGAATTTACGTGGAAAAAACTCCAAACCCGGAGAAAAAAACCACGAACAGAAAGAAATTACACTATGTGAAAAATTGTTACAATCACATAGAATTCTCTCCCCCACCCAATTACAAAAACACTCTCCCAAAGCTTATACTCACTCACACCCTTCTTTCCCACTCTCGCACTGCAGAATAATATAAAGAGGGAATTTAACTAGAGCTAGTACTCAAGCTTAAAAGTATTTCTAATTGGGATGCTTTGAAATCAAAGCCATAGGCTCCTTTTATAGTGTCGAGAGCCCATCACTTCTCTTGCATCTTTCGGATGTGGGACAATTTCACTTCTAATATATTGCCAAAACCCAACAATTTCCACCTTGGCAAGATATTTGAAGAATCCACATCTCGTTGTTGCATCATTGTCTTTACCGACAATCATAATCCTCAACACAGAGAATTATAACCTACTCCACCATAAAAGTAGACCACTTGGAATGCCACCTCCCAAGACTTTTCTTTTTAGTGACATGCCGATATACCCAAATTTGAAATTTATGGTGCAACTTCCACCTACTTGGCTCACCCTTAAGTTCTTGACCATCGACATAACTTCCACCACACACCTTGCATAGCCGCCAAGTCAATGCCCGTGTGCAAACTTGTGGAACCGCTAACATCACATCCTCTATCATGGCAAAGCGGACATACCATAAGGATGAATTCTATCTTTCTTCGTAAGATGTCACCATCTCCCGACGAAAGAGACCATGTTAACATCCGACCCGAGCCTTTTGACGAACTTGCTCTGCTCATAGACAATTCTTTTCATGTGTCCATATCGCTTTGCCTTCCCAAAGCAATCTTTCTTTTTTGCACGAAGTCTTTCTTCTTCTTCTTCCAATTCCAGTTGCACCACGGGACTCCGTTGGACCACCATCACCGCTTAACCTTTCAGAACACCACAACTTGTCTTCCCTTCAAATCCTTGTGTAACCCAGGACAGATCAAGACATCTTTTTGACTTGCACTTGCCACAAGCCAAAGTTCATCTTTCCACAAATTTCTCCACATCAATCTTTATCGGACTCATAAAGCTTGACATATCCGCTTCCCTCCTAGTGAATCTGCAAATAGTGAACAACTATAACCCGCTTTCAAGAAATCTTTTCTCGATGTGGAAGCTCGGATAATCATCTGCAACCACAGAGCATACTCGAAACTCAAGAAACTACAAACCTAAAGCTCGATACCACTTGTTGGGAAAAAAACCTCCCACCACTAGGAATAAGCGTAAATAAACCGAGAAATTAAAAGATACCAACAAAATAAGAGACACAAGAATTTACGTGGAAAAACTCCAAACCCGAGAAAAAAACCACGAACAGAAAAGAAATTACACTATGTGAAAAATTGTTACAATCACATGTAATTCTCTCCCGACCCCAATTACAAAAACACTCTCCCAAAGCTTATACCACTCACACCCTTCTTTCCCACTCTCGCACTGCAGAATATAAAAGGAATTTAACTGTAATTTAGTCTCTGCTTTTAAAAAGTATTTAAATTGGGATGCTTTGAAATCAAAGCCATAGGCTCCTTTTATAGTGTCAGGAGCCCATCACTTCCTTGCATCTTTCAGATGTGGGACAATTTCACTTCTAATATATTGCCAAAAACCCAACACCACATATATATATATATATATGCATTTACCTAACTTATACAGTTATACAATTAATAAACTCCCAAAATTTATGTAGCAAATAAATGTAGGTTTAACATCTCAATTTGAAATTTTTAGTGTTATAAAAAAATTAATAAAGAGGATAGATGATGGAACGTATAATATATAGTGTCCAGAATCTATAAAGGCACGCGGCCAAATTTTATAGAAACAATTTGAATTGGTAGATATTATTTTAATTAAGGCACATAAAATTTGTTGTTGCAGTTTCGTGTGGGCTACAAATTCATTTGATTTTTTAGAGCTTTTTTTAATTATTATGAAAATGAATTTTGTTATCGATTCATAATTAATTATACCCACATCTAAGCAGGCAGTTGTTGGGCAGTGGAAGTTTGTCGATTATATTATAAACAATTCTAAGTTTATTTTTAAAAGAATTTGTCATATCCATAGAATAGAACCACCCTCAAACCCAACTCCAAACCACCCTCCACCCACCGAAAAATATACCCATCGAAACAACATTTCTTTTCAATCACTTGCAAATAAATCCCATCTTTTCGATATTATGGACAGTCACAGTGTATGACAATAAAGTATATATCACTTTCATATACTGTCCATCAAAAACAAAATTTCTTTTTCTGTTTCAAACGCAACATTGATGAGTGTCAATTTTTCAACAATATCTTTAATAACGACTGAAATTTCAAGGCATTTAGGCCATTAAGAGAATGCCAGCCAATCTACGAACCGATCAATAGAAAGAAAGAGAAATATGAAAAGTACTGAAAAAAGATAATTTTTCAAAGGAATAATAATAATAATAATAATGAGTGGCGTTTGTTGGCATCGTAAGCTTGTAGCATATATGGCTACCAGCTAATTAATTTCCACTTTGGCTTTATTCAAAAAAGTCGGATCAAAAATTAATTGAGCCTTTTAAAAACTTTTAGCTTGTTTTTTAGCCTCACCTCAAACTCAGAAAGTCACAGGGTACCCAAAAAAATTTGTTAGCCAATCCATTCAAATGTATATCTCAAAACTTAAAAGGTAATTTATTGGTTAAGACGTTAATAACCTCTTTAGTAGATTAGAGAAGTACAGAATATCTATTTATATATTTGTAATGATAATTTTAAAAACTAAAAAAAAAAAGTTAAAGACAGCATACATATTGAATGTGTTAATAACGAGAATACTTTTATGAACATAACCATTTAATCTTTTTTTTATATATAAATAGGAAGAGAATAAAATTTTAGACTAATAAATCTAACGCCTTTATCTATTTTAGTTTATATTTGATATCAAGAAAAATGTTTAAATTTAAAGAATAAATTAAAACAAAAATTATAATCTTATATCTTTGTTATTATTATATATTTGTCAATTGTAATATTTATAAATAAAATTATTTAAAAGGAGATGTGGCTTACTATTTAAATGTATACAAAAATAAAAATTCATTATTTTCTTTAAATGGAAAATATATATTTGTTTATATATATTTAAATCAATAAAAGAATATGTTAGCTTTATATACTAAACTGGCAATTGTGTTAGGAAAAAAAAAGCAAGAGGAAAAAAAAAACCAATAAGAAGGATTTCAATTTTTTCAAACCAACAATTTGAAAACCTATTGATTCTAACAACTGATTGCAGAGTTGATCATTCGATTCAACGTGGGCAATATCTCGTACGTTGTGGGTAAGTGTTCCGACTCTAGCTTATGGAAAATCATGTATTTGAACGTTGTTTTGATATTTTGGTTTAGAGTTGACTCATGATTGGTTGGACTTTGTTTCAGATTATTCATAACCTTTTTGCATATCAAATGTATGAATTTAACTTCGATGGGTGAGTTTCAGTCGATCTTCAAGACTTTTTTAGTTCGATTAAAGAGTATAAGTTTCGTTATAATTGTTGAATCTCTTTTGGAAGTTTTGAATTGAAGAAACTAAGGTTTAAAGCTGCTTTGAACTAAGAAATTGCTCAATTATTTTGCTTTAAGACTTTAGGGTAAGAATGACTTTTGTTAGCACTAATCTCGGCTCTTTTGAATTTTATTTGAAAGTTTTAAGTAAGCTTTTACCTTTTTTTTCTAATGATTGTAGTTTTGTTGCCTTCTTTGAAGGAAAAAAAAGTTTCAAAGGTGACTTGAAGTTGAGGTTTAGCGTAGGTATTAAATCTATAATTGATTAAGGGTTTTCTCCAACACTTATGGGGTAGTTTTATTCATTAAACAAAGTCTCAGGCTGATATTCGAACTTCAAGTTCAATATTGTGAATCTCAAATGATGATCACTTTGCTAATTACTACAGGTTTCATATGATATTTTTTGTTGGGTTGGCAGTTCCATGATCTTGGTTTTATAGCCAAGGTAAGTAGTCATTTGGATTAAGCTCATTTAATTGTTATTTGTTTTGTTTATTGTGTGGTAATTTGTGAATTGTGAAAACATGTACTGAGATTGTGTTTATGAAGCATGTGATGAGTAGTGGGCTTGTGCTAGTGTTGTCGAGACTAAGAATGACTTAAGTATGTGACTAGTATGGAAATAGGGGTTGTGTGTTAAGTGTGAAACATGTTGTGGTCGGCGGTAATAACGTGAGTATTATCATGATGGTCTTAAGGTCACTTGAACTTGTTTTAATCTTGTTAAAAAGATTCAAAGTCATAACGGTTGTTAGAGTCATATAGTCAGTAAGTAGTACCTTGATAGAGTTCTGCTCGAGGTTCATGTTTGGTAGTTGTGAATGATGAGTAAACTTTTGGTGGAGTAGAAGCCCAAGGCTTATAATGACTTTGGTTGGAATTTCTCTATTTGCATAAATTTTTGAATGATTGATCTAAGCCGAATAAGCATAGACGTTTAGGTTGTCAGAAAGGTTTGGTTAGCGACGAAATGCATAATACTTAAGTTATTAGGGTGAATGGGCAAGTAGGGTCTACTTGATATATTGAGTGGTTGCTCAAGCTCGGAATGTCTAAATGCTCGGATGGGTGAGTGAGGTTTAGTTCTTTTGGCGTGTGATCGTTGGCAAGTTTGTCACCGGTTAGAAAAGGAGAGTTGCCTTGTTGGATTCTCGACTCCAAGGTAAGTAGTCGGTTGGAGTTGCGACCAAGTTTATAAGAGAACAAACTTGTTGTGTGTAGTTGTTTGGGGTTGTGATGGTCGTGACATTATAAATAGGATAATGTTAAACCGCGAGGTGGATGACGACGATGATGATCTCACAATGCTATGAAGACTTTCCTTTTCTCCTAGGGGTTTATTTCTAGTTTTCTTTATCATTCCACTGAACTTTAAAGTTGGTTATGAACCTTACCGTAGTGTTTGACTTTCTACCTTTCGAATCTTAGCATGTTGCAAGTTCTATTCTAGGAGACTTGTGGTATTAATTTCGTTTTAGATTTTTTGTGTGTGTTTCTACTTAGAATTCTAAAAGTTAAAGTCCAACATGATCTTTAAATGAAGTTTGGTGGAGACTGGACATTCTTTGTACCTTAAGGAGTGTCTTGATGTATCTTCCAGGTTTCAAAAATTTTTGGTGTAGTCCTAGTTACGTCGTCATGCTGCCGAAATTTCGGGCATAGGCGGTGTGGCTTAGTTAACTCATTAATTAGGATCAATCTAAAATTTAGGGTCGTTACAGTTTCTTCAGTTTCTTAGTAATAATAAGGTGACAATATTCTACCTAAATAGTAGATACATGTAATAAATAAGAGAATACTAAAGATTCGAGCCATCGAATTTTTCAATTCTGACACAAGGTACTTATTAGATCTAATAGATTTTTTTTTTTTTTTTTGTATCCAGACTAATATCAATCCAACCCATTTCATGAATAAAATGCGACCAATTAACCAACAAAAAAAAACTACTCGTTATAAATAATATCTTGTTGTTGCATCGAAACATAGAAATGTTGACTAATCTGACTAACATTATTGAACTTGGTAAAATGAAATGGTTGAAACAAGATGTCCAAATAAGAACATCCACGCGCAGACTGATAAACTATTTCATACCAAAATGATTATATCCGTTGATATTGTGAAGAGTTTAACCATAGATAATCTCTTAACCATCTCATCAAATAAAATGGAAGACTCATTAAATAGTGAAACATTACCCTGCCATAATGTGATGAGCTTCTATTGCCAATAAAAAGTAACACATTCAATGGTATTTAACATCCAAAAAAAAACTGCTAAATAAGGGGTTGTTGATTGGGCCAATGTTGAATTATATCCGGTGCCCCTACTTTCGTATGAAAATAATGTCATAAATTTCAAATCACCCCAAAGAAAGTTTTTTTTTCTTCTGATTTTAAAATTTTAATTTTAAAAAATTGAAAAGTAGGTTATAACAAAAAGAAAACACTTTTTAAATTTAGTAAATTGAAAAGTAAAGGATTATTAAAGAGATTCATGAAGAATTTCAATTATTTTCGCCTTTCCTAACTATAGAAAAGGGTTGAAAAAGAAAAAAAAGTAGAGGTTAGAGATCAAATTTTAAAAAAATTCTTTCGCTTTTTTTCTTAATTCAACAATGCAGAACAATTTCGAACCTTCAACTCTATAAGTGTTTTATTCACTTAGGGGGTGTTTGGATTGAGGAGTTGAGGGAGTAGAGTTGGGAGGAGTTAATAACTTTCCCCAACTCCTTATTTGGCCCAATGAATTATTGACTCTTTCTTGTAGGCTTCACAGCTTTATTAACTCTTTGTTCAACTATTTTTTTATGGGCTTGATAGATTTTAACTCCTTTTTGTGGGTCCCACAGACTTTTTTACTCCATACAACTCCCCAATTCAAACGCCCCCTTAATCATATAATTTGGTTGACATTCTAAAGTGTTATTTAGGATAAGATATATAATCAATAACAAAACACAACTGGTCATGCCTACAAATTATTTGTTCATGTAACAAATTTATAGATATGAAAATTAATTTCGGCAGCAAATACAATTTTTTGATTATTAACTCGATAGGAAGAAATTATTCAAGAAGAGAGACCGCTGGTAAGAGAAAAACTGAAGGGTATTTCAAATTTGTATGTCATGTATCAATAGAGACAAATAGATTTTCAAAGCCACATTTGTACTAGCTTCATTGAATTTTTTTTTTTCCATGCCGGTAACGGGTATGAATGACACTTCTCTTATCAAAATGATTTTGTGGTCGAACTCAACTTAGCTACCTCTTTCCAAAAAGATCAGGTAAAATTAAAAGAGAGCTGTGGTTTCCAATAATTTAGGACCTTAGGTTGTGTTCTGCAGAATCTATAAAAACTCCCATAATTTATGTACTATGCTTGAATAACTCAACAGAAACATAATGAAAGGCCATTATATTTGGATTTGAAAATCAGACTCTACAAATACCTAGGGTGTAATTTATTATTTTTTTAAATGAAATCCTGTTTGAATTGAAATTATTTGAATACGTAGAATGAATATTAGGAATAGTGAAATTTGGTTAGAAATAATTGGGAAAGGCAATTGGTCCTAATACTTAATAGCGTGTGTGTTTGGAAAAAGCACAGTTTGAATGTGTAGAAAGTTGAGAGAGTCCCCACCGCCACTTCATCATAAAATCAAGTTGCCAACCACCGCCACCGCATCCTCCACGAATCTTGTTTTCTTTTCCTTCTTCTTCTTCTTCTTTCTCTTTTTGTTATTTCTCATATTCTACTTTTTTTTTTTCTTTTTGTCTACTAATTTTGGGAATGTTTAATACATTCTCTCAATGCTCTTTTCAAATATTTATTTCAGTAATTAAATTGAAAATATAATGGTAGGTATAGCATCTTAGCTTAACTTAACTGGGTATGATTTATATCATCAATAAAAAAAAAAAAATGTTGTTATCCAAAATATTCTTACATATTTCCGATTTTTAAAATTTAGCTAATAAAAAGAGGAAGGGAGACATTATTATTATTATTATTATTATTTTTTTACCACTCATTTTATGTCTGTTATTTTTCTTATCCTTTCTTGTGCTCTGGCATTAACTTTTTATAATAATAAAAAAAAATATTTATGGGCCGAGTTATTGAGATGGGCCACTTTTTGATGTTGTAACTCCAACATGGGCTTGATTTGATCCAGATTTGGGCCCACAACTTAGACCCGGTTCCTGCCTGGTTAGGAATTAGGGTGGGCTGTTATTCGGATTTCTGTTCTTCCTTTTCCTCTGGCGAAGCAAGGGCTTCTTCTTGCTTAAACCCTAAACTTCACTCTGTCACTCTTTCTGTGTCTATAGATCTGTGTTTGTACAAATTTCAAATGCACTGAGATTTGACCTTGTAAGACACTTGTCTAAGAAACACCCTTTGGCGATTCGAAGTAATCTTCTCATTCATGGCTCACATTTCTTTATCTAAACCTCACTACACCCATTTCCGAGTTCTGTCCAGTTCGAATCCGAACGCCTTCAATTCACTTCATTTCTTCAGCTCCACTCAAGAACCGATCTCCACGGCTTCTCAAAATGAAAGCCCCAATGATCCACCCGCCAGTTTTCATGCCGCAGTGCCTCAACCCGTGGAACCGGTGGCTGTTAATGGCACCGAGCAAGTTAAGCGGAGAACCCCTAGAGGTAAGCATCGAAACCCAGAAAAATTAGAGGATATTATTTGTAGAATGATGGCAAATCGTGAATGGACAACACGTTTACAGAACTCCATTCGGTCGTTGGTTCCCCAATTTGATCACTCCCTTGTTTGGAATGTGTTACACGCTGCTAAGAACTCGGACCATGCGCTCAAATTCTTCCGGTGGGTAGAGCGAGCCGGGTTATTCCGGCACGATCGCGATACCCATTTGAAAATAATTGAGATTCTGGGTCGGGCTTCAAAGCTTAACCATGCCCGTTGCATTCTTCTTGATATGCCCAATAAGGGCGTCGAATGGGATGAAGACTTATTCGTTGTATTGATTGATAGTTATGGTAAAGCTGGGATTGTTCAGGAAGCTGTGAAAATATTTCAAAAGATGAAGGAATTGGATGTTGAGAGGAGCGTTAAATCTTATGATGCTTTATTTAAGGTGATTTTGAGGAGAGGGAGGTATATGATGGCCAAGAGGTACTTTAATGCTATGTTGAATGAAGGAATAGAGCCTACTCGCCATACCTACAACTTGATGCTTTGGGGGTTTTTTTTGTCGTTGAGGCTTGAGACAGCCAAGAGATTTTATGAAGATATGAAGAGTAGAGGTATTTCACCCGATGTCGTTACATATAACACTATGATTAATGGGTTTTATCGGTTCAAGATGATGGAGGAGGCCGAGCAGTTCTTTACTGAGATGAAGGGGAAGAATATTGTACCAACTGTGATTAGCTATACTACTATGATAAAAGGTTATGTTTCAGTGGGTCGAGTAGATGATGGATTGAGATTGTTTGAAGAGATGAAGGCTGTTGGTGTGAAGCCAAATGATATTACTTATTCAACTCTGCTCCCTGGTCTCTGCGATGCAGAGAAAATGTCTGAAGCACGACAAATTTTGACAGAAATGGTGGACAAGTATATTGCTCCAAAGGATAATTCAATTTTCATGAGGTTGTTATCTTGTCAGTGCAAGCATGGTGATTTAGATGCTGCTATGCATGTGCTGAAAGCAATGATTCGATTAAGCATTCCAACAGAGGCTGGACATTACGGTATTTTGATTGAGAACTGTTGCAAAGCTGAAATGTACGATCAAGCAGTTAAATTGCTTGACAAACTTGTGGAAAAAGAAATCGTATTGAGGCCACAAAGTACTCTGGAAATTGAGCCTAGTGCATATAACCCTATAATTCAGTATCTGTGCAACCATGGGCAGACTGGAAAAGCTGAAACCTTTTTCCGGCAGTTGTTGAAGAAGGGTATTCAGGATGAGGTTGCATTTAATAATTTGATTCGTGGCCATTCCAAAGAAGGTAATCCTGAATTGGCATATGAAATGTTGAAAATCATGGGTAGGAGAGGTGTGTCTAGGGATGCAGAATCTTATAAGTTGCTTATCAAGAGCTACTTGAGTAAAGGTGAACCAGCTGATGCTAAAACAGCTTTGGACAGCATGATTGAATGTGGGCACTATCCTGATTCGGCGTTGTTTAGATCAGTGATGGAAAGTCTATTTGCAGATGGGAGGGTGCAGACCGCAAGCCGAGTGATGAATAGCATGTTGGATAAAGGAATAACAGAAAACTTAGACTTGGTTGCTAAAATCCTGGAAGCCCTTTTCATGAGAGGTCATGTCGAGGAAGCATTGGGACGAATCGATTTGCTAATGAGCTGCAACTGCCCACCTGATTTTGATAGTCTATTATTTGTTCTTTGTGAAAAGGGGAAGACCATTGCTGCTCTCAAGCTTTTAGATTTTGGGTTGGAAAGAGAATGTAGCATAGAATTCTCAAGTTATGAGAAAGTACTTGATACGCTGTTGGGGGCGGGGAAAACGCTGAACGCGTACTCAATTCTATGTAAGATAATGGAGAAAGGAGGGGCCAAGGATTGGAGCAGCTGTGATGATCTGATCAGAAGCCTCAATCAGGAAGGGAACACGAAGCAAGCTGATATTCTCTCAAGAATGATAAAGGGTGGAGACAGAAAGGGGAGTAAGAAAGCTTCTCTTGCTGCTTGATTATCATCTCCTCCTTCCCTGGTTTGCTTTTTTTCCTCCTCTCTTTTAGATGATATTTCATGAAAGTTTTGAATAACACTTGGGTTGTTATTTGATCCAATATACTCAAATTGTAGCTTTAATATTTTTAGTCTTCTTTCCCCCATGATTTTCTTAGTTTGTTTGTTCAGCTGATGAGTAATGAGGGCTTTGATTTTCTTAAGAAGTTTCCTCGAACTTGGTAATATCTGAAACTTGGTAGGGATGTAATATGCCTCGCTGAGAAAATGTCTAGAAGATTTTGGGATGCAAGGAGTTCTATCTTACTTTCGTTTATAAATTTCATATTTTATAGATTTTCGATCTTTGTAAAAAGTTATAAGTAAACATTATATTTGTTTCTGTTATAGAATCACAAGTAACCAAGTTTTAAGTTTTAAGTTTTTCCCTGGCTTTTGAGATGAACACATTTTTTTTTAATTTTTGAGAATTAGAATGAAATATTCAACTGTGGAATCAATATAGCATTCTAATGTGTTACTAAAATTAATTTGAAAAGTAAAATTTACGTTTTTGTATTGTGTATCGAATATTGGCTACAATTTTGAGGATAAATTATAAAATTTCTTTTGGTTTCTTAGTGAATAATAAAAAAAAAAATCCATTGGATAATCATGTTTGTTTATTCCCTTATCCCCATCCCATAAAGTGGCCATAGTTACGGAGGAAACATATGGTGGAGGTTTATTTGATGATCTCATCTATGAAATGTTCATTCCAGGAGCAAGAGCAGGGCTAAACAAATCCGCGTGGCATAGAAGAAGGCTTCAACACAAGATAAGGATTTGCGTGATCTTATCATAGTATTTGAACACTTTCATTCTCTTAACTTTTAAAAAGTTTGAATCTACCAGACACTCTATTAAAAAAATATAGAAAGTTCAATAACTTATTATACATTTTTTAATATTTATAAATTTATTAGACACTATTAAGTTTAGACAAAAAAAAAAAATTGACTTATTTGACACCAAACTCATTAGGCATAGATCTAAAAATGTAAGAGAGTAAACTTTTAATTTAACTTTATTATATAATTCAATATAATTGATGGTAGCATAGACTTTTAAATTTATTGGAAATTAATAGAAAATCTAGTTTTGAACTTACATTTTCATGTTACTCTGTTTCATACACTTTCAAATATTTTTTAATTAATATAAAAAATAAATTTATTATTATTTTTAATCATTCATTAACTATGTTTCCTGAGAAATTTTGGTCAATCACAAATCGTCACATTATTATTTTTAAATTAATGACAAAATTACTAATAATTAAATTTGAGATCAATTACAAATTAACATGGGTTCAAAATTTAATTTAAAAACAAAAGTTGGCAAATCCTATATTATGAGGCTATCTACGTTATGAACATTTGATCAAATAATTAAATTTAGCTTGGTCAAATTTGGTCATATGGAATTTAGGTCAAAGTTAATAAAAATCCAAATCCTTTCAAGTCCAAACCCACATGCAGAGAGCTCCCTTCCAATTTCACGGTTAAGAAATTAAGAGCTCCAAGAGAACTCAAACAGAATTTAGAGCAAAGAAGATCAAAAGACCCCATGTAGTACTTAGGTGTTCAACACTCCTTTAAGACTCTATAGATCCATTGAAGTTTCAACCTCGAGAATAAGTTGAAAAGCTCTTATACAATTTACACTCGAGAGAAAGAAAGAATAAGAGAATATACCTTATAAACTGCACTCAAATCAATACAAATACAAGTTTATTTCCACATGTCTTATTTCTTTTGAAATCTCATATGAACAAATTATTTTATTTAGGTTTTACTCAAGCTCGAGCGTGTAAACAAAGAGTTAACATTAGCGTAGATCAAGGATTAAAACATTTTTGTTTCTTCTAAGAGGTTGTTAGTTCAAATTAAATCTCTTACCTCACATGTGTTGTAATGCTAAAAAAAAAAAAAATTATGCCCTTAAGTAGTGGCTAGTATCAATTAAAATTCTAAACTAATAATTGTATTAATTAAAATCCTGAACTTTCATAAGTGTATCAATTTACATATTCTATTACATTTCGTTTGCAATGTCGGATTAATGAAATGAGTAATTTTTCATCTTTTCTTCTTCCTATATTTTTCTCTACTAATTTAGAAATAATTATATAATTTTTAATATTTCAATAAGATTTTTGGAGAAGATTGATGTTATTTAAGTGAAGTTGAGTTGGTTTCAAATGGAGTCAAGCGAAAATAGTTCTAGAGACATTTATATTTTATTCCATGAAAATGATAAAATGTTTGTACAATTTGGATGACATCAACTAATTGAGTCTTAACATTTTATGATTATTTCTTTTCTTTGTAAATTTTGGTAATTTAATGTATACATTTTTTACTTTTATAAGACTTCTTTAAATGCATATAGATTGACGTGATATTTGAGAGAAAGGTTGAAATCAAATGAATAGTAGTTGCTTTTCATTAATATCATAGATTTTTCCTCTCCGGGTATTTTTCTATTTTCTCTCTACTTATTTCAAAATAGTTATGTTACGTGGGTAAGATTTTGGAAGATGAATAATTTTATTTAAATGAAGTAAAATGAAAAAAGTTATAAGTCACTAACAAATAGTTTAAATTGAATCATTTATAAAAATTCAGAGTTTAAATTGATACCATTAATTTAAAGTTTTAATTGTTATGACTCTCAAAGTTTACCGGTATAAATTGATTTTTTTTTAAAAAAATTAAATTTTTTATTTGAGTAGAACACAAATAATATCTTAATGTGTAAGATATATTGAAAGGTATTAGAAATTGGAATTGGACTAAAATTATACCATGTCGGAGCCAAGTGTAAATCAATTATGAGAAACATCAAAAGTTTCCCCTCTAAATACTCTCTCGAACTTCTGACCTCTTGATCGATGGTACAGATCAATTACTGTTGAGTTATGCTCACTTTATTAAGTCAAATTAGAGTTTAGAGATTCGATTAAATATTGTTGTGCTCACCTTAGCCAGTCAAAGTTTTGTTTTGAGGGTTTTTTAAAATAAAAAATAAAATTAAAAAAATGATTCTAAATAAATTCAAGGTTTATCTCAAAATTATTAACCAATTATTCCTAATGTTGATCTCAAAATTTATTAATAAATTATTCATAACAGATGTAATTAAGTTTATTAGAAGCTAATTTAAACATTTACCAGGGCACTTTGTCTAACCCACTCCCTTTTTTCTGTCTGAGTTTCAGGAATATCCCATGCATAGGTTCGAGATCCATATCTAGGAATTGAAAGGTCCGAATGATCAACTCTAATTGTTAGAATCAATAGGTCTTCAAATTTCATTTGAAAAAATTGAAACCCTTCTAATTTTATTATTTTTTTTAGTACAATTGGAGTTGGGGGATTCGAACCACAAATCTGGTCGTTAACACATTCGTTATGTCAGTTGAGCTATACTCTCTTTGGCAGAAACCCTTCTTATTAGATGATCATCCCACTTTATAGCCACATGGAAAAAAATTGTTTGTTGGTTTTTTTTAACAAAAAAATTGCGTGGTTAAAAAAGGCTCCACAATACTTGGTTGCAGTTTGCACCTAAATTTTACTCTACATAAATGGAAATATTTTAAATAATAGATAAAATTGAAAAAAAAATACTATGCCAAAACATATATTTAGCATTTTTTAATTAAATTATCACTACATTATTAAAAATATCCTTAAACTTTGTTATAGGTTTCAGAAAATACTTTGGGGTCGTTTGGCCCCATGTTTTGGATTTGGATGGTTTTGGATTCCAAATCCAAAACCATGTGTTGGTTCAATGTGTTCAAAATCCTTGGTTTTGAAACACAACCCCATGAGTTACAATAGTGCAATCTCATGGATTTGTTCCATGTTTTCTTATTTTATTTGTCATCTTCTATTTTCAGCAATTACTTTAACAACAATTTCGATGACAACTCCAACAACTACATCAGTGACCTGACTACAGTTAATGGTTGTCTCCTGCGACCCGACCACTGCTGACAATTACCTCTGGCGACAACTCCGAAGACCACACCGGTGACCCCGCTACCACCGATAACTACCTCTGGCGACAGTTCCGACGACCACACCGGCGACCCCCTCACCACTGACGACTACCTCTGGTGGCAACTCCGACGACCACACCGGCGACCCCGCCACTGCTGACGACTACCTCCGGCGACAACTCCGACGACCCCGACCACCGCTGACGACTACCTCCAACGACAACTCCGACGACCACACCGGCTACCCCAACCACCGCTAACGACTACATTCGACGACAACTCTGATGACTACATCGGCGACCTAACCACCACTAACGACTACTTTCGACAACCACTCAAGAGACTTGTATACGCCTACCCCAACAACCCGATCACTCGAGCAATTAACTACCCTAACGACCTAACTTGTGCGAAATCACCACTTTTCTTATTAGAGTTCCAAAAATGGTTTTTGGATACTTTGTGGAATAAAATTTTAAATTTTATAATCACTTAAATAGACTTCTAATTTTTAAAATTTTAAAATAGAATTCCAAAAATAAGTTTTTAAATACTCTATAAAATATAATTTCAAATTACCTAATTTATTAAATAGACTTCCAATTTTTTTAATTTTAAAGTAGAATTTCAAAAAATAGTTTTTCAGAATCCTGTGTTTCTTAAATGGACTTTCAAGTTTTTAATTTCTAAAATAGAATTCCAAAAATACTTTTCTAAATAATTTATGAAATAAAGTTTAAAATTCCTTAATTTCTTACATAGACTTCCAATTTCTTAATTTCTAAAATAGAGTTTCAATTTTGTAACTCATTTATGTTATAAGAATTTATACAATTGACAAACACATCCACTAAAAAATAAGAGAAAATAAGAGAACAAAACAATCAAGAAAACCTGAATCTGTAACACTACACCACAAACATCAAGCTTTTCTTATTCCTGTGCTTCGCTAACACTTTGCACCCGCAACACAACTTTCTGATTTTCAGACTTCAGAACCCTACAGGATTTCGATTCCAAGATAGGGGGCGAAACAACCGCTTTTAGTCTTTCAAGGTTGCAATATTACCATTAACATTTCATAAACGTTCTAAAACTACAGTCGGAATAGAAATTTATTAGAATTTTGGATTGAAAATCAATGTGACATGACTTGAAACGACATAACGGTGACTAAAATACTTGTCTAGATTAAATTTGTCATATCACATTGACTTTTCATCCAACATTTTAATGACATTTGTACTTTAAAAATAATTTTGAAACATTCCTTGAGAGATTAAAATTAATATTATAGTTCTCCTAAAAGAATGGAAATATTTTTAAGCAAAAATTTAAATTTAGAGTTTTTTTTTTTTTTTTTTTTTTTTTGTAATTTAGCATCTAATAAATAATTGTAGTAAATGATAGTGACATTGAAAGACCTTTCTTTCGAGTATTGGAAATTTTTTCAGTTTTTCGTTTTTTTTTCCGCCGCGGCGGGGCGACTGTGTTAGTAGAAGTCCAAACGCATCCTACTCCACGTTGTTTGTCGGCCGCCATTAATCTCTTTTTGGAAGTCTGCATTTTCGGCATCTAATCTTTCTTTTTTCTCTTTCATTTATTATTTTTTAATGTTTTTTTCCCTTCTTTTCTTACTTTCTTACTTTAAACTTAAAAGTAAATAGTAATATCATTATTGGTTTTTTTAAAAAATCATATTATTAGTTCCTTTTTTTTCCAGCAAAGTTAAATTGAAAAAATACAAATGAGAACAAAAACAAAAAATATATATATATAATACATTCATGACCAAGATAACTTTTTTTGTTTCGATTTAGTCAATTTAACAACTAAAATATATTTTGAAAGACATTTTTCTATCCAAATTCATAGATCTTAAAGATTTGTTTGGAGTACAGGTTATAATAACATGTGACATACTCGACATCCCAAACATAAATTATTATAACCATATTATACTACTTTGCATTTTAAATAATATTATATGATTCTACATACTACCCCAAATAACTTCTAAAAAAATTGAATTTAGGCAGGTACTATATTTACCGTTCAAATATATACATACCTCATTGTGATAACAGATTATGGTTGCTATATTTTCAAAACATTTAAGAAATCCCTCAAATGAAAATATAATAAAATAACCCATCATGCACCGAAAAAAAAATGTTCTTACTAATTAATACACGAAGTCCTCCTTAGTCCTTAAATCAATATTCAAAATTAATATAAAAAAATCGAGCTCAGGGATCATACATTAAAAATAATCAATTTTTTTAAAAAAATGAGAACCATTCATACACTCAAAATAATTAAATTTAAAAAGATCAACTAGAATCGTGTATCGTATATTCAAAATGATTAAATTACAAAACAAAAAATCATGCATGTTTTAGAATGATATATAAAAAAAGACAAGAATCACAACTCGTGTATGCAAAATCATTCAATTTATAGCTATTGACTATATATATCATGATATATTGAAAAATTATAAAAGCATAAAATTAAAGGTTTCATCATCCACAGCGTACATTTATTGAACGGAAAAAAAAAAATCAAATCTTTAGCCAACTAATATTTTAGAAAAGAACTAAAATATAATATAATGCAGGAAGAGGTCAATATTCATGAACGAAATATCTGGCGAATCTTTAAATAGTAATTAAATTAAGCAAATTCCATCCTAATCTCTGATTCTAAGAACCAATATGAGATGATCATCTTCATCCCTACAAAAAAAAAAAAAAAAAAAAAAAAAAAGACCACCACTCTGTTGCAGGCTGCAGCTGGCTGCCCCTTCCCTTTGTGAATCCCAGTTCAATAATCTTAGACCAGGCCTTTTGATGCCACGTCTGAAAGTCGAAAATGATAAAATTAAAAGTAAAAGTCTTTCATTTATCTGTATCTTATTTTATTTTATTTTATATAATGCTGGGCTTACTCAGCCCTGGATGTGATGGATCACAATCAACACAACACGACAACACATTCTGTACGAATCGTTTTGTAATTTCTCATTTTCAGAATACAAATTTACTTCCTTTCTCAAGTTGGCCGCCTGCGCCTTTATATTCATTAGCTAACTACGTGTTAAGTTGAGAGAAGAGAAAGCAGAGGATTGGGTTGAAAGAATTAGAAAATGGGGCGTTTTGAAGATTACAAGCCTGCATTGGCTATGGTGGGTTTGCAGTGTATTTATGCTGCTCTTGCCATCTTCAGCCGAGCCACTTTGGTCAGTGGTATGAGCCCTAGAGTCTTTGTTGTTTACAGAAATGCCATTGCCACTCTAGCCATGGCCCCTGCTCTTTTTTTCTCAACAAGGTTATTATAATTATTATACTTCACAACCATATCCATTCCCCAAATTGCTTCTTTTCTTTTCTTTTTTTTTTTAAATTTTTCTTTTTTACAGGAAAAGTGGGAACAGGCTCTCCATCGGATTCAGAGGGTTTTCTCTGATTTTTGTTACTGCTCTTGTTGGGTATATGATTTACTTTTTAGTTGATGTCGATTTTGGATTGGGAAACCCTTTTTTTGATTTGTGGTGTTTTTGTCATTCGACAGAGTAACGGGCAACCAAAATGCCTATTTTGAAGGCCTTTACTTATCCTCCTCATCGGCGGCGAGTGCCATCGTTAATTTGATACCTGCTATCACTTTCGTTATGGCTGTTACTGTAGGGTACGTGAACGAACACTTTCTCTTCAATTTTGTGTCTCAGCTAACCATATATAAATTCACATACGCTCAAAACCAAACCCATAATTCCATTTTAGTCTTTAGTTAGTCCTCAATTTCAAGGTTGGTTTATGTTTATATATACCAAGTGTTTTTATAAGATTCAGAAATTACAGACATTACAATTGGCTATCTGAAATGGAATTGTTTTAGATTGGAGAAACTAAGAGCAAGAAGCTGGAGAACTGTTGCAAAAGTACTAGGAACAGTGGTATGCGTCGCTGGAGCTGCTTCGATGGCGTTAATAAAAGGCCCTAAATTATTAAACACACAAATGTTGCCTAAAAATGTTGGCCTTTTCAATATGCTTGGTGTCGGAGTCGGAGCCGGAGCCGGAGGGGACACGTGGCTTCTTGGCTGTGTGCTTCTCTTTGTAAGCAGTTGCTTCTGGGCATTCTGGATCATCATGCTGGTTCGTCAAAATCTTAATTTTACCCCCAAATTTCTCAAAACAAAAAACCAAAGTGTTTATTGTTACTCAAATTTTAATCTACAGGTTCCAATTTCAAGGCGCTGTCCCGACCATATAATTTCTTCCACATGGATGTTGTTCCTCGCCATGTTCCTCTCAGCTGTCTTTGCACTGCTCGTTGACGACAGCGAAAAAATCTGGAAACTTCCTTCTCTATTACAATTCGGTTCTTGTTTATACGCCGTAAGTGTAAAATAACACATTCAATCTCAAATCTTTAAAAAATTTCCCTTTCATTTTAAAACCAAAATTTGAATTATATCTGAAATAAATCCTAGGGAACATCTTCGGCATTGTCCTTTTTCGTTCAATCTTGGTGTGTCTCACGTAGAGGCCCTCTTTTCACTGCATTATTCAACCCTCTCTGCACAGTCATTACAACATTCATTTCTTCTCTGTTTATGCACGAAGAGCTATACATTGGCAGGTAATTAATTAAAAAAAAAAGAAGGAAAAACACTACTTTAATTTTCCCCAACCTTAATCTTTGCTAAATTATAATTTTGGCTGCAGCTCAATGGGTGCCATTGCTGTTATAATTGGGTTATATATTGTATTGTGGGGTAAAGCTAAAGACGTTGAAGACATTAAACGAGGAGCAGATCTACAAGATGAGATTGAGAAGAGTGATTCTAAGAACGATCTAGAACAGCCCCTGCTATTTGGTGAATCTGAGGACACGATCAAATGTGATAAAGTATGAAGAAATTGACCGTTGACCGATTGGAATGAACGAGAATTGGATCGAACTCATGTGGGTGTTGATCGTTATTTTAATTTATTTTTAATTTAAGAAATGGGGTCGAGAAAATTCCAATTGGGTGTGTCCTCGGTTGGGTCATTGGTCTTTTTCTATCGCTAATTGATAGATGGACCAACCTTAGGTGAAAAAAAAAAAAAAAAAAGCTTAAATTGTTAGATTAGTGTTGATATAATTAAATTTATCAGTTTAAATTTTTGGGTTATTGATGATTTAAGCAATAAAATCTTTTGGGTTCAAACTCTTCAAGGATTTCTTTTCTAATTAATATTGAAATGTGTTAATATAATTAAAAATTTAACATACCTATAAGTTTCAAATTTGTTATTAATGAATGATTTAACTTTAAAATGGATGGATGATTTAAGAGTTGTATCCTATCTCTTGTTCTTAATAGATGGGAGGATATTCTGTGATGTTTGTTTGGTGTTGCACTTTTAATTTTCTCCACATATTGTCTTGTTGATTACAAGGCTTTTGGAAGTATTATGTAGAAGTTGAAAGTGAAACGGAGCTTCTGACAAATGACCGGTAGGGAACATGATACAGATGAACAACTCAAATCCAACTCCTTTCCACGTCTATGGCTTATATTAGACGAAATAAATTATTTACAATTTTTTCATACTAATTTTATTTATTACTTGTTATATCAACATTTTCTAAAAAAATTATATGAAATTCATAAAAATTTATATTATATATAGTCTATTAATATTAAAATATAATATAAATATGGGCAGATTTAGGAAGGGTCTGAGGGGACTCGAGCCCCCTCAACTTTTGTGAAGCTTCGTTTATATATATAAAATGATACATAAATTTTATAATTTTATCTTAATTTCCGATGCAAACCCTCTGCTCACGCTGAGTTCAATTCCTGCAACAGTCTGACTTTTAAACATGTGTGGAATTTGACATTTTATTATATATATTTCACTCAATAAAAATAAAAACTCTTAATACTTTAAATTCTATTTTTAAAAAATCTAATAAATCATATTTCTTTTTATATTTTAAATATATCTAATTAAAAAAATATCATATATACCTTTTATTTTTAAGTACATTTATTATATATATTTCACTTAATAAAAATAAAAGCTCTTAATACATTCAATTATATTTTTTAAAAAAATTTAATAAATCATCATTCTTTTTATAATTTAAATATGTCTAATTAAAAAAATATATCATATTTTTTATTTTTCTAAGTACAATAGGGATGAAAATGATTCGATATGTTTATGCACTTTTTTTTTTTTGTTGTAATCTATTCTTAAAATTATTTATTTTTTAAGAATATATATTTTTTCTTAGTATCAAATATAAATAAAAATGAATACAAATATTTTTTATTTTTAGAAAATTAGTTCCAAAAGTTAATTACATAAAAGAAAATATGATTTTATGAATTCTTATGAAAAAAAAATTATTATTTGCAATTTTTTCTCACATACTTACGTAAAAATATTTAATCATATTTCTTATATCAAAATCTATAAATTATTATATTAAGATTTCATATTCATTCATATACTTTGTGGTTTATTTTATTTTAGTCTCTATACTTTTAAAGTCAATATTTTGGATCCACCACTGAGTGTAAATAAAGAGAATAGGATAGTACTAAAAAAAATTCCATATTAGACTAATATACTTAAACGTTAGCTTGATAGGAGGTAATTGGCCCGTAACACTTCTGCACAATTTTTACATAATTAAATCTATGAGCTGAAATTGTGCATCTATACTTGTTTCATCCTTCATTCCTTCTTGGTTGGGAAAAAACACATTCTTCTTTTACCATCACCAAACTAATGAAATATTTTACTTAAGATAATATCAATTGAGTGGGTTTTTGTTAAAAGTGCTACCAAAGTATCACTTAGCTAGCAAAAGAAGAAATTTATTGCATATAAGTGAAAGATAATTATCTTTATTAATATCAAATCTTTTGTGAGAATTAAAAGTAAAATCATGAAAGTTTATGCTTAAAGTGGAGCATATCATACCATCATTTTGGTATTAGAGCAACTTAATAATTTGTGTGGTTTTGTTGTCTTGGTTTCGTTGTTATTATCCATTTCAACTAGATAATAGATATGGTCTTAATGAAAATTTCTTGGTATAATATAAAATTTATTGAAAGAAATGTAATTTGTAATATGAAACTACCATCTACATCTATGAATATGTTTAGTATGAAACAAGCAAACAAACAGTCCTCAAAAAAATAAAAAGAAAAAAGAAAAAAAGTGAAAAGGTGAAGCCACCATTGATCGGTGTCATAGATTTGGTGAGTGTTTTCATTTGTAACCTGGAAAGTTCCATCAATACAACAGTTCTGAGTAATGTTTTGAAGGAAGAGTTGAGAAGCTTCTTCGAACAAGGTAATTTCTACTGCCAATAATGCGAAATTGATGAAATAATTAATGCCAGAAAACCCCATATATATTAGGTAGCTTCTGTGGCCACATGGCAGCTGACATTATAGTCCACCTCGTAATTTGCTGGTCATGACTCATGAGTGAGAGACGTGACACCTCATCTTACATTCAACAAAATCTAATCATTCAAGACTTTGCTTGAGAGATAGCTTTTATAAGGGTGTTAGGAACACAATCTCTAAACCGAAATTCTTAGAATCAAAATTGTAAGCTTCTTAGATAATTATTTACGTCTTTTGGTAATCATTTTCTTTTTACTTTTTAGTTTTTGAAATTTAAACTTCAAAATACTATTATCTATATTTCTAAAAACAAAGCCAAGACTAAAAAAAGTAGCTTTAAAAAACTTTTATTTTTAGAATTTAGCTAAAAGTTCAAATGTTTACTTAAGAAGATAATCTCTATGGTAGAGAAACTAGGTAGACTTAAGCTTAACTTTAAAAAACAAAATGGTTATCAGACGGGCCTTTTTTTTTATTTTTGGTTTTTAAAAGTTGTATTTTTATTTTTACTATTTTTTTCAATAATTTTCATCTTTTCTATAAAAGCTCCCATTTTTTTCAAGAAAATACTTGAATTTTTAGTTAAATTTCAAAAACAAAAACAAATTTTTGGAAACTTTTTTTTTAATTTTCAAAATTAGGCTTGATTCTTGAAAACACGAGTAAAAAGTAGATAAGAAAACATGACAAATCTTAGTTAGAAATAGTATTTATAGGTTTAATTCCCAAAAACCAAAAACTAAAAATCAAAATCATGTTTGATAACCATTTGGTTTTTAGAAATTATGATTGTTATTCTACAATTCTCTTCATCTTCCTTACAATTATTTCTATCTTTCTTGAGGTATCATTTAAGTTTATAGTCAAAATTCAAAAACTATCCCAATTTTTTTAAATTATATTTTTTTTTTTAGTTTTCAAAACTTAGCTTGGTTTTTGAAAACATAAGTGCAAAGTAAATAAGAAAACATAGAACCTTATAAGTAAAAATAGTATTTTTAGACTTAATTTTCAAAAACCAAAAACCAAAAATTAAATGGTTATGAGACCCAAATGATTATATTCAGAGGTTTGTTTTGTAGGATTTGAAAGCTTGAAAGCAAAAAATAATAATATTTGAGGTAGAATATTTTGAAGCTTGAAAATCAAAAGACAGTGTATGGTGTGCACTGTTCAAAACCACGAGAGTGTGTTTCAAACCCATTAGACCTGGGTGTATGCTATAATAACATGTGTTATAATATTCTATAGAATGCTTTGTACCCCAACACACATACTATTATTACATAGACTAAATAACTCTACATTCTAAATACATATTATATAACTTCACCGACTATTATAACTCATATAATGTCCCGAACAACCCCATTGAGTTTTAAACACAATGATCCAAACAACATTTTTTTGTTCAGGTGCCAAAACCATCCAATTTTGCAATATATCATGACTTTTTTAACTTCATTTCTTTTATTTTGAATTATAGATAGACAAAAAAAAAACACACATACACACGGTTGTTTCAGTTTAACTTCATATTTAGTTACGTTTTTTATTTTAAAATTTATAGTGTTAAACTTTTTAATTTTGTTAAACTTTTTAATTTTGTGTTTAATAAGTCATTAAATTTTAAAAACGTCCATGATTCACAAACTTCTAATTTTATATGTAATAAATCTTAAATTAAAAAAATCTTAAATTAATTATTCTATTAAACATAAATATAATTTTGTATCTAAGCCTTCAATTTTGTAATTTTATCACTAATAAATCATACTATATTAAAAAGGGGTTAAGAAAGAAGAATCATTTTTAGACTATTTTGCCCCTTTGTCAAATCTCAAATTTACAAACATGCCACTAATAATTACAAACATGCCATTAATATTAATTTTTTAGATAATTAAATCAACTTTATTTGTTTTATTTAAACATTAATTAAATTAACATTACTAACACTCTTTCAATGCCACACACTCACGAGAACATCATCATTATATTTAACTCTTTTTTTCTTTTTTCAGATGAAGAGATTATGCCATGGAAATGAAAATGAATGTCATGAACGCTCTTCCCCATCCTCCACATATTGCAAACCAATAATTTATGGCCCGTTTGATAACCATTTTGTTTTTTATTTTTAGTTTTTGAAAGTTAAGCTTATTTTCACCTAAGTTCTCTACCATATAGATCACCTCACTTAAGTAAACATTTGAACTCTTAGCCAAATTCTAAAAACAAAGTCAAGTTTTTTAAAGCTACTTTTTTTAGCTTTCAAAAGTTGCCTTAGTTTTTGAAAACATAGGTACAAATAAAATAAGAATACATATAAACTCATTGGTATAAGTACTATTTTTAGGTTTAAATTTAAAAAAACTAAAAACTAAAAACAAAATGGTTATCAAATGAGGCCTAACCTTTTGTTTTTAATTTTTAAGTTTTAGAAGGGTTGTTAAATGCACTCATAATTATTGACTCAAGAAATAAGTATAAAAACAGAATATAAATTGTTTAACATCATTTCTAAAAATTTAAGTAGGCTATATGAAATTCAAAAAGGTTTAGAAAAAAAATTTAAAATTGTTTATTTAAGTAATAGAGTAATACATGGTATAAAACAAAATAATAATAATAATAATAATAGAGTAATACATATTATGCAACTCATAACATTCTCATAATAGTTATTTATGTGCGTGTAATTTATTGGAGCAAGTTAATTTTGATAATCTCAAAATCAGTTAATATTTACATAACCCCACATATATACATTTTTTAATAACCACGTAGGCACATATTTGTTTATTGAGTAATTGGCCGTAAAAATAAATCTATGTACTCTTCTTTTTCAAAGTCTTTACACAAGAGTTTTCAAAATCATAACTCTACTCTTTTTTCACATTTTTCATTCAATTAAAAACATACCCACATAACATCAAATATAAACTTTCCTTTACAAAATCAAATAATTCATAATTATGGTATTTATTTTTATATAATTATGATAATTAAATCAAGTAAGAGAATAATATAATTATTAATGTTACATAGTTACAAAATTTTATTATTAAAAAAAAAATCATATAGCTCGATGGAGATGTGAACTTTTTTATCTATTAACCTTTTATTTTTACATACTTTTTTCTAGATTATCGTTGAATCTTGATTTTTCATATAATAATAATAATAATAATAATAATAATAATAATTCTAATATCTTATTTAAAAATAAAATATTAAATTTATTTAAAAGGACTAAAAAAAATCTTGATTTCATATATTTTAGGAAGTCGAAATATAAATAATTTAAATGATTTGATGGCAAATATAAATGATTATATATTTCTATTTTATTCTATTATTATTTAATTTTTTAAAACAAATCAATTATAATGTATAAAAACATAAAATGGAATATCAAGCTAAAAGACTAGTATATTTAAAAGATGTCAAATAGGTAAAGATTTATTTGGTACAAAACTAAAATTTGTCTACTAAAATTTTGTATTTTTTAATACTTTAAATACATCATAGACTTATGGAATATAAAATTATTATTCCAAATGACGTATTAAAAATTTTATAAAGTGAACTTAAAAAACAATATTTTTGAAATTATTTATTCAAATATACTATTTTTTATTTTTATTTAAAAAAAAACTGTACTGTTACTCTTGATACAAATTAATTTGGGCTGGGCCATATTCAGGCTTTGGTCATTTTGAGACCAATAGGCACCTCCTGTTCAGTTGCAAGGCTTCAAAGTTTGAGCCCAAGTCCTTGGTAAAAATGCCATTTATAATCAATATGCTACATTCATCTAGATTAATCATACTCTACTATATTTTACAAACAGAAATTACTATCATATATTAGATATCTGCAAGGAAAAAAAAAAGGGTTAAAGATTAAATTATTAATCGATTAATTAATTAAAAATAAAAATTCAAATACCAAAAGTGAAAGCTTCATAAACTGGAGAAGCAAAATAGAAGAGGAGGAGTTCTCGATCTCGCTCATGGAAGAGAAGGACCACAAGCACAGCAGTGACCACATTGGATGAATTTTTTATATCTTTTCAGTTTTGATTTTTGTTTTTTGGTAAAAACTCTCCTTAATAAATGAAATGAGGATGTGTACGAATTTCTATTTTTTTATTCAAAATAATAAAAATTGACCTATTTTGATATGATAAAATGCGACAAATTATCTAAAATAATAGTATTGGACCCGTTTCGCATGTTTACATTCTCGCTCTCGTCGCATCACTCGCGCTTTCGCTCACACTCACGATATTATTTTGCAAATGATCACTCGCTCACGTTAACTCCCTCTTATGGACCTCTCAATCTCGCTCTCGTAGGTTCGCTCATACTCTCGCTCACAATAATGACTTATGCAAAGATCACTAGTTCAAGTTGACTCCCTCTCACAGACCTCACACTCTCACTCTTATTCACAATACAACTTTTGCAAATGATCACTCACTCACATTGACCCTCTCTCACGGACCTCGAAACGTATTGCTCACGATATGACTTTTGCAAATGATCACTCGCGCACGTTGACTCTCTCTCATGGATTTCGAGCTCTCGCTCTCGCTTATGATTTTTTTGGTCTCTTTCTCTTCTCTAAAATTTCGACCACTCATTTTTATTATGAGAGAAGAAGAGCGAGAAGTAGAGAGCACGGTACCTTCTAGACGGATGCGCAATACAAAAATAGTTCTACTTATGTATCATTCATTTCAGAATTCTAGAGGAACTGTAAAAATTGTGAAAAAAAATGTTTTCTTTTTTGCAAATTTCCCAAATGAAATGGATAAGTTTGAAGTAATTCTCCAACTGCCAAGTGGAAAATCGGAAGGGACATGGTGGCGTAAAATCATTTGATTGTATTCTAACTTCTTAACACGTGGAATCCTATTAAATTTTTGTCAGCCAACATGACGTGAAATGAATACAGCGTGGATCGGATCGGACTGGACCGGGCTCGGTCAATTGGGATATTATCGCAACAGACAAGCGTTGTGGGGCCCCGCAACACAACTTTGCGCATTCTCTTATTCAATCCCGTTGCCCTTCACTTCTACAATACATCCTGGTTTTGTTCCCATTCTATATAGTATATATCATCAATTAAAATAACTTCTTTTATTAATTTTAATATAATACAACTGTCTACTTTAATAGGATTCTAGTTACACTTTTTATAATGCTAAAGTAGTCCATTCATTTTATCAAAAAAAAAAAAAAAAAAAAAAAGTAGTCCATTCATGTTGATATGAATTTTCAAACATGTACGTCCTCTTCGTCTCAAGATATTAAATCACAAATATGTATTTAATAAAAATGAAGACAATGTCACACTTTTAGGAGGTAATACATTAAACATCACTTTTAAACCCTACAACTGTAAAGCATCACTTTTTAATCATACTAGTACATATTTTATATTCGTAACTTTTTTTCTTCTAAAAGCTTACTTCAATATATAAAATTTTACCTTCATTACTACTATCTTAATTTCGTGAAAATGAATATACTTGTGTTAAGGATTGTGATGCAAGGGAAATCTTCATGGTTTTTTTTTAAGAACAAAACATTACATTATTCTCTGTATTTTATGCTTTCCCTTTTGTTATTAGATATTCCTTTGTGCACCTAATTAAATTGTGTCACGTATTCTCTCTTGTAGAGAATTCTGTTTTTTTTTTTGTTTTCTTTCTTTCTTGAAATGGAAATGCATTAATCAACCACCATTAATGAAGCTCACTAACCACATGGTGAAAACAGGATCCAAAAAACCTCCCGATGAAGTTGCCACAATCTAACTAATAGTAATAGATTTTTCACAATTTGGAGTATAAGAATTATTGAATAATTATCTTCATACACCCTTTCTCTACCAAGGAAATCAAATTCTGCTAAAAATAAATAAATAATAAAGGAAGGCGGCTTCTCTTGCAAGATGATGCACAAATTCTGGTTCTTGATTATGTTAACCACGGGTAACAAATTCTAAATACACACAGCAGAAATACAGAAAAATATTCTCCCTCAATTTTGTTTTTTAATGATCACTTGGACTCGGAAATGGGTAGAGGAATCTGGTGATTATTAAATTCAGACATTACCGGGGAACCAATAAATAATTGCGCAATGGCAACTCCATCAGTTTTTGATGCTTATCCAGTCATGTGGCTCATATTCTCATAGTTGTTGTCGTACACAAAGTTAATTAAAAAAACAAATCACTTTTATTAGTCAAAAAAGTGCTATTAAACAACTATGAGAATAATTCCAAACACGCCACTAAGCCAACTTTCAAAATTTAGAACTAATCACAGAAGCAACCTCCCTAGCGAATAAGTTCAAAATATACTTAAATCAGGAGTCTAAATTACACTGAAACACGGAAGTCCCTAGATTTTATTCATATATATCACAGCAATTAATAATCATAGACAGCTACAAGTAAAATTAAGACAAAAACAGAGCATAAATCAAAGAAAACAAAATATCTCTACAAGAAAAGAGATACAAACAGGAGCTCTTAATTAAGAAAATGAATCAATGAGTTCATTTCCCCCATCTGGGATAGTGATTCTCCTCCTTGTTGTTCCTGAAAGCACAGCATCCAATGGAGTAAACGATGATGAGAAACACCAGCATAACAATATTAATAATAGCCACTTTCTTCCAGTTTCTCTTCAAATTGTCCAACACTCCACCCTTACAGGATTGGCAATTGAAACACAGAGTATTGGGGTCGTTATTCCACACTCCACAATCTGGATTCACAGAAGTGGAATTGTTCGTACTTCTCCACTGAGTTGGCCCCTCGTATGTGAAATTGCACTCATCTGCCGGCTTGCAACAACCAGACTGCAAAAAAAAAATTATTCTAGTTAGATACTTACTTTCAAGTTTCAACAAATTTAATATTAGGGGTGGGGTTTCTATTAGAGCTAAAATCGAAAGCGAAATTTACCTGAATGGAAGATAAGTGCTCTTGGTAGAACTGCTCGACGGTATCACGGGCGAATTTTTGGTTGAATTCGGAACAGACCTTGCCGTCGACCAAGCAGCTCCTGATTCTGTTCCAGTTTTTGTTGTTGTTGACGCGGTTCTGGAGCCAGTTGGAGTAATCGCCGAGCCTGTACTCCTTGTAGCCTCTGTTGGACAGGGCTTTACCAGCGCCTTTGTTGGTGACGGCGAAGGCGAAGATGGTGAAGACGAAGAGGAGAACGATGAGGATGAACATGACGAATAGGTAAATCCAGAGAAGCCATGTCACGCGGCAGCACGCGCCGATGAAACCCGCGAGTGAGACGAGTAGAAGGAAGACACCGATGACGATCACGGGCGTGTCGAGAAATTTCTCACAGTCAGAGGTCCCCTGTCGGCTGAGCCATATCCCACCGGCGATAATTGGAATAGAGAGCAAAAAGACAATGAAATTCAGAATCCCAACCAGATTATTGCTGAACCGCACCATGGTTGCGAATCAGAAAAACAGAGAAGAACCCAAATGAATCAGTAAACAAAGAGAAAAGAAGATTGGAAGAAAATGGTTGTGGGTTTGTTCCGGTAATGGCTGTGGGTTAGTTTTATAGCGTTTTGAGAAGGCGCGTTTAGTAGGTGACGAAAGGTTTGACGGTGAAAAAAGACGAGTGGTGAGGTCAGAGGTTTCTTAGATATTTCTTTTGTTTGGGTTTGTTAGCTTTGAGAGGATTCAAAGGGATTGATTTGAAACTTCAAAAGCGACGGCTCTTATTGAAAATGGGATTTGAATGAAGCTTCTGGGTTATTACTGAACCGGTTTTTATGAGCAAAACGCTTTCTCCACGGCTCCACATGTCAAAACTGAAAACTGTTTTTAAACTTTTTGGTTTTCTTTTTTAATTGTTTTTGGGAATCGTGCACTTTGTTTTTTCAAACTGGGGATGCTCTCTATTTGTATTCGAATGTTACTAGAAACTCTTGTTTCTCTCTTTTTCACTTTTTTTTTTAAAATTTGTTTTTGCTTTTCGTTTCGTTCACACGTTTAAAGGATGGAATATTTTTCTAGATTAAGAAATTTTTAATTCGATTTCCAAGTTTGCTAACTTTCATTAGCAAACGTAACAATGTAGAAGAGAGATTTTAAGTTCTAACATTAGGGCTTTAGTAGATTAATAAATCAAATGAAATTATGTAGATCTAAATTTATAAGAAGAATTGTAATTGGTTAAAAAAAAAAATTGTAAATCTAACCATGGTTTTTGAGAAGGGTAAATATAACCAAATTTTTTAAAATCTAATTTATGTTTTTTTATTATTCCAGTTTTACCTCATTAGTATATCAATAGGAGATCTTATATACTTAATATAAAGTATATTTGATATACTTTATATTTGGTATATCAATCAAGTAATATATACATAAAACGGAGTATATTAGTAATGTATTACTGCTATATTACTGATACACTTTTTTAGGCATATCAATTAAATGATATATATATAGAGAGAGCATATCACCGATATTTTAATATCTAGTATATCATTGATATACTTCATTTTAGATACGTTCATTTTACTATTTCATTTTAGATATATTTGATATACTCAATATGGATTTCTTATATACTACTAATCAAGTGTATCAATTAAACAAGTCTAATGACTAAAATCTAGTTATAAATCATTAATAAAGTAAAAAAAAGTCTAGCCCAATCGGAGTCAGTGACATGTCTAAAAACTATTTTAATATTTACAAGTTTAATAGTGGGTTTTGAAGACTTGGAAATATAGCAAAAAAATTTAACTCTAATTTTCTTTTTCTATTATTCAAGCTTTACCTTCATTATTGCATCACCAAGCATATCGGTACTTTATCTAATATACTTTATATTTTGGTATATCAATAATATATCAGTAGTACATTTGGTATATTAGTCAATTGATATATACCTAAAATGAAGTATATTGATAGTATATTAGTACACTTCCTCTTTTATGTATCAATTAAATGATATACTCTATATGAAACAGAATAGTGACACGTCAAAGATATTTTGCATATTTAAAATACCCTAATATACCTAACACAGTATATTAGTAGTATATCGGTGATATACTTCATTCAGTGATATGTTTTATCACTTTAACTGGTAATATTATATCATTTATGCACTACTAATATAATAAAAACAAGATATATCAGTAGTATACCATTGATATACTTTATATTATGTATATCTCATTTCATTTTGATACACTTAAGTGAAATGTATCAGTAGTATATCACTAATATATTTCATATTAGGTATATTTGATACACTAAATATAAATCATTATTAGTATACTCTTGATATGCTTCATATTAGATATTTTTGATATAATGTTGATATACTAAGTATTAAAAATTCAAGTTTATTGGTATAGTTAAATAAAGAATATCAGTTAGTATATCAATAGTACTGATATACTTCATATTAGGTATATCATTGGTATATCAATAGTATATCATTGATAAATGTTAATGTACGCCATATTGCAACCATGCATTTACACATGAGGGATATTTTGGACATTTTGCTGACTCCAATTGGGTTGGATATTTTTTTTTTTGCTATGTTTGCAATAGAAATAAATGTCAGGCACACTTGTAATTAGAGATGTCCACAGGGCGAGGCTGGGGAATGGCTCTTTGTTCCCGTCCCCCATTTAATTATCCGTCCCCGCAAAATTCCCCATTTAATTTTGTGGGGAGCAGAAGTGATTCCATGAGAATTCGCGAGGATTGAGTTCCATGAGGAATAATTCCTCATTTAGATTTTCATTTTTCTAAATTTTTATTAACTAATTTCTTTTTTTTTTTTTTAAATTTGTATTTAAATGATTAATTATTGTTTAGAGATTTCTAGTTAAGAGACATTTTTTCAATTTCCTTAGAAAAATAAAATAATATGTAACAAAATTTTAGACTTATGGTTTATTAGATGTATACAAATATATATATATATATTTAAAATTAAATAAATTAATCAGGGTGGGGACGAGGACGGGGTCAGGAACAGGGAACGTTTAGCCAACTGGAAAAATTTTATCCCCGCTCTCTCTTTTTGGGATTCCCCGTCCGCGCGAGAAAAATAGACATCTCTACTTGCAATTGACATTTTATTTTGTCATTCGTGCAAACTGGCCAATTTATAACCATATGGATGATACTTACCTATTCGCAGTCTACCCATTAAGTTATTAATAGTATTGGACAAAAAAATGTAAAAGAGATTTTTTTTCCATTTTTTAGAAAATAATAATAAATAAATAGCTACTGAATTTTTGGATAAAATACCATTTTATCTCGATTTTTTAAATTTAAATTTAGTTTCTATTTGGTAAGTCACATGATTGGTTTCTAAAGTTTGAGTTTATTTTTTAATTGATCTCTCACGGTTTGAAATTAATTTCTAAATGATTCAATTAAAATTGGACAAACTTTTATTTTTTATTTTTTTAATATTATGTACCAATTAGAAATTAATTTCAAATTTATCAATTAAAAACTAAATTTAAATCTTGAGAATCAAATATGACACTTTTAAAATCTCAATGATTAAATAAAAAGTCGATTTAAATTCGAAGATCAAAAAGCATATTTTGTCCTAAAATTTTTATGGCGGTCAATATTTTGCTAACAGATCAATAAGAAAGTATTGTTTATTGTTATGAACTTTATATAAGTAGTGTAAGGAAAAAAAAAACGATTACACAATTAAAAATGGTATCTTTTAACCTATGTTCCAAAATATAGTAATTTGTAAATACATTACTTGATGAAACTGCATAAATATTACGTAGAGGAATCACATACTATGATTCCATATAATTGAAAAATAAAATGATAGAACTTTTTCAAATATCTAAAGTTTACTTTTGAGACATTCTCTTCTCTTTTTTTTATTTATCTTTTCTTTTTGTCTCACAGCTCGCTAAGTAAATTATTCTGCACATTAAAAAGTTGGGTATTATACTTAAAAAGTGGGTACAAGTTTCAACCTTAAAAAGAGTAACAAAGTACTTAGGAAAAATGATTGGAAGGAAAAGTCGAAATAGATATTTTCGAAAACTAAAGTGCGGTTTTTGAGATAAGAAGTGAGGAATTGAAATGGAAATGGAATAATCAATCTGAAATATAAATTAAAAAAAAAAAAGGTCATGGCAAAAGTGACATTGTGTATGTTAAAAACCAAAAATGAGAAAATGAAATGATGCGATACGACTTGGACCTCTCAATTTCTATTTTTTTGGGTTTAAGTCACGAAATTACTTTTTTTTTTCTACAACTTGAAATTTATGCTAACAGTTTGTAATTGATGAAATTATTCTATGTAATCTGAAGATCTGACCATTTAATCCGTTAGATATTTGAGAGAGAAATAAAAAATATTTTAAATATGTATAGAATTATATTTTTATTAATTAGAAGTAATCACATTTAATAATTTTTCGTAATTTTCAACAAATATTTGGTTTGACTTTGGTTAACATTTTTAGGAAGGAATTGCGGTCTCCCAACTCTTTGAAACGATCACGAAGAAGCTTTTTTCTCAATAGACAAAAAGAAGTCTTAATCAAAGCTTCATGAGTTGTAGACAAGTCCTTCCATACTAATGGATGTAAATGATTTTGATTAAAATTATTCTGTAGTCCTTTTAGATATTTGTTGCCCTTTAGAATTTGAATGAGATGTTAATATTAATTTTCAATTTTTCTTCTCTGGAATTTTAGTTCTATATCATTTATAATGGGAAAGTTTTTTTTTTTTTTTTTGAGTTTAACCATTGACAATAGTGGAGGACCAAACCATCTAATAAAACAATAAATAGAATTGTTTTATCCTTAAAATATAAACCACAGGACTTGAATATTGAAAAATGATGCATGTGCATGTTTCACCAACAAACTAAGGGTGTATTTTTGAGTTTTAAAGAATGTTTATAGATAGAAAGGAACGAAACAAGGAAAAACTAGAATTTGTAGTTTCTAAAATTTAGCCCTAATTTTAGAAACGTTTCTCAAATTTTGGGAACAAAAAACGAGATGAATTATCAAATGAGTTTGTTTCTTAAAAAATGAGAAATAGAAACAAGAAACAGGAAAAATAACGTTATCAAACAAACCTTCAATTTCCTGATTCCCTTTAAGAATTTCAAACCACAGATAAAATAAAATTTTTTATAACTATTTTTTTCAAAGAAAAATAACAAACAACAGACTAACATAAAAATAATAGTTACCCAGCAATTTTGTAGTTAATCAATATTTTATTTTATTTTATTTTTTTATTTTTGCTAAAACTGAACTTGATCCCATGAGTTGGAGGGAAATATAGTCTAAATTTTATGAGGATAATAACTTGGCCGATATGATTTGTTTTAATTATTATTATTATTATTATTATTTTAGATATGTTTTAATTATTTTTTCAGAAAAAGAAGAAACCAGTTAGAAATCCACATGATTGAAATGTGTTGAATTGGTCGCACATTTTTAATAAAGTATTGATTTATGTGTTTGTTGCATCAAAATTTTCAATCCCTCTTAAAAATTGAATCACCGCCTATATTACTTTTTCAACTTTCATATCTTTTTCAATTTTAGTGGACCTTTTCATCTTCATTTAATTGTAACTTGAATTATGTGAATAACCAAAAAATCTATTATCTAGTCTTCATTATAACTTATTCTTTACATTTTATATTCCATAAACTATTTTTTTTATGTTTATCAAATCAAATACTATTTTTATAAGTTCTTTATATATATCTCTTTTCAACTAATGCTTTAGATCTCTTATCCAAATTTAAACTTAAAATTTAAAATAGAATTGAAGTGAATTAAATTTTAAATTAGTTAATGATATTAACATTGGATATTTTGAATTTAATATATCTAAATATGTTCATTAGATCAATGTATTGAAAAAACGATAACAAGACTATAGCTCAATTAATATAAAATATGTGCTTATTACTAAAAGGTTATGAATTTGAATCTGATTTTTTTTTTAACAAAAAAATAAGTTTATTTTTTTTTTTTAAAAAAAAAGTCCAAATGCATAAAGTTTAGTGTAATGGTCTACTTGACCAAGTTCAAATTTGAAAATAAAAAAGTTTGAAATTTTGAAACCTTCACATGGAATTAATGTTAGGCCTAGCCGTAATTCACTATCTGCCATTGGCTTGGGCCTTGCATCTGTATAGCCGAGAGACCCCAGGCCTGAAACTCGCAGGTCTCCATTTAAAATCATCTAAATCAATTTTTTTTATACAGTTTATTTAAGTTATTTGAATGTTCATAATTTTAAGTTGTCTCCAAAGAATCTTAGCTCATCTGTTTTATTTAATTTCTTTTTTTTGTACAACAAATAGTGGATAGGGAGAGTCAATTACCGTTGACCTATTTTTTCTTTGGTCTCATCTATTTTATTAGCCTAACTTAAGTTTAGAAAATTTATGGATGTGACCCTTATATTGTAGTTGTCACTCTCTAAATTGTCAAATATATGATGAAACTTTTTTCTTGTTTTTTATTTTTGTTTAATTTTCCTTTAAGTTTTAACCTTTTGGATTGACCTTTAGGAGATGCCATATATATGTTGCTTGCTTGGCAGCCATGTGGAGAGTTTACTCGAACTCAGAATTTTTTTAGTAATACAAGAGTGTCACTCTTATTCGGTTCACGCTATGGTTTTGTCTTAATAAATATTTTTTAATTCGAGTGTACACGTTGTAATAAATGGAAAGTGCATCCTACCTAATTTTCTTCTTTGTGAGCAACCCTCAAGCCAGATCTTAGGTGTGAAAAAGTGTTGGTTCAGCAAGAATTATCACATACAGACAGTGTCACTTTCTATGTGCAATTGTCATGAGATATTTGCCAATTAATCTAACATGAACCCATTTGGCAATGTAATTAGGTCCATGATAATTCTTTATGAATAGCGAAATCATCTTTTATATGCAATATACATTATATTACTCCTACTCAATTTGATAGCACGTAGACTAAATACTAACTTAATGCACCAAAGTATGTGAAGGACGGTACCAATCAAGTGTTAGCCTTTCTTGTAGGACTTAATCTCAGTTTGTGACCTCAAAACGGAACCAATATACGACATCTATTTGGAATTTGATTTTCTTCATCAAGTTATTACCTTATTAATAAAACTCTTACAATTTTGTAACCTTATAATTTTTGTAGCCATTTTTATTTTGCATCTCATTCATGGAACCCGAAAAGAGTGGGAAAAATAAAAGATATATCATATGACAGTGCTACTATCAAAGAGATGTATTTGAAAAACTTTCTACTTCAATTTTTGTAAATATTTTTTAATTAAAATGTTTTAATTTCTACCTTTTTAAAAAAGTATTTTAAATATAACAACATTTTTTTACTGCACTATAGAATTCTATTAATTACAATTTTTTTCATATTACATATTTGGAAGATTTTCGATTAATCACTTTAAAACAATTTTTAGATAATATATCTCTCAAATATTTTTTTTAAAAAAAATAAAATTTAAATCAATATATTCTCTAAATGTACATATTATTTATTAATTTTTTTTTTTACAAAACACGTTTTAATCATCTAAAATCATACCAACTGTTTTACGAAATTATTTTTTGTTTAAAACAAGCTATTCCATATACCTTAGGGCAGATTTATTTGGATACTAAAGGGGTCATAGTCCTCCAAAATTTTTGAATTGAATATCCTAGAACATAAATCAGTACTTATAATGTATAATTTGGTAATACAATCAGATAACATTTAAGATATTTGTTTTTAATATCATAAAACATAAATCGGTACTAATGTATAATTTAATAGTACTAATCTATTTTCTAAATATATTTCTTTTTTTTGCTGATCTTATTTATACATACATACACACCGGGGAATCTACAGTAGGCTTAGGGAGCTTGAGCTCCACTGAACTTCTTAATGTATTATATTATAATAAATTAATTCACCATATTCTTTAAAGATTTGTTACAAAATTTATAAATAGATTAAAAAGTTTAGTCTCTAAATTTTGAGATTTTTATTTATTTAGTTTTTGAATTTTCAAAATATCTAATTAAATTTCTGATTTTTTAATTTTTTTATCCCTAAAATTAGGAATTTTTTAAAATTAATTGATTTAATAAAAATATATTTAAATTTTATGTCTAATGTAATACTTAAATTTCAACTTTGTTTCTAGTAGACTTGAGAATTTTAAAAAATTTTAATGACTAAATAGACACAACATAAAATTTGTAATTTAACGTACAAATATAAAATAATAAAAAATATATAATATTATTTTTTAATATATTCTTTAAATTTGTTTTTTTATATAAATGTAAATGTAAATGTAAATGAATAAAAATATTTTTTTTGAGTAAAAATATTCTTAAATGTTAAGTAAATTATTTTTTATTTTATCATTATAAAATAAATTATAATTATTAAAAAATGAATTAATATTCAGATATAAGTTCGAGACTCCGACATAAAATTTTGAATCAATACTATAAAATATACCAAGCCCCCCTCCTAACATAAAATCCTGGATCTGCCACTGCACATACACACATACATACACACATACATACATATATATATATATATATATATATAAAGACCACTATTTTCATTAATTTAAAAATATATAAAAAATTATTCTTAAAAATATTTAGACATATATATATATATGTAATTTTTTTTTTGTAAATATAGATGATTAGCCTTTTTCTAAATTTTAGAGATCTAATAAATTCGAACTTAAAAGTTCATTGACTAAATTTATAATTATTTCTTTTTAGTTAATAAGACATTTAGATGAACTAAATTATATGATGGTATTTAGTTAATAAGACGTACTTTTCAACATATATACCAATAATCTCCCAATAAAAAACAGAAAAGAAAATATCAAGATTAAGGCTTTCATAGATCCCAAATTTATGGAAACTACAGTTAGTTAAAAAAAAAATTCTTCTTTCAAATTAAGATTTATCTATTTGGTAAAAAGTTATTATCATAATGTGGTCGGTAGATTTTTACTGTTGGATGAAAAGAAAAATATTTTGACTTTATATCTAATGGTTATTAGAAAACATGAAAACTATTTGATCTATTATGAGCCAATGAAGATGTGTCACTTCATTGAATAATTTATCGTGAGACCAGTTAAACTAGCTCAGTAAATCGTTTCTAACCTTTTAAGTCCTACTATTTCTGATCCTCTGTAACTAACCCACCCTCATTTTTCTCCTAAACCTTCGAATTTATTACCAAAATGTGTTACCGCTTTGACTTGTTATAACACAGAGTGAAAATTATTACATATAAATCAGACGCACATGAAGAGATATATAACCAAAAAAAATTTTAAAAATAAAGAAAAGAAAAACAGGCAGCTTGAATTGTAATTAACTACATTGGTGGATTGGTTAATTGGCAATTTATCCTCTGTAATCGCTCACTCATCAAATGGCAGATCAGAACAACAATGCAAACGTTGTTGTACAAGAAGCCGGCGCAATAGTGGCGGTAGAAGAGATCAAGCCCTGCAAAGACAAAGAGGCCGGCGACGCCCCCGCCGAAGGCGGCGGTGGTCCGGCGAAGAAAAACAACCCATTTCTTCAAATAAACAACTTGGACAAGCTGTTGGCGACAGTGACGCTGATATTTTCGATCCCAGTTTTGGGGTTTATTGTGTGGATATTTTACATAAGAGACTCCGATTGTGAAAGCATTTTGAAACTGCCGAGTTTCCAGCTGGGGATCGGGATTGGGCTAATATTCTTGTTTCTGATAAGCAACGGCGTGGTTTTCATGAGGTCTCGGTTCCCTGTTTTGGGGCTTTTGATTGTGATGGTGCCGTTGTTGCTGATATTCATCATTGGGCTTGCGCTTGTGGGTGCGTATAAGATGGAGAGCCGCTCCGTGGCCGCGTCCCCTAAATGGCTCAGATTGAAGGTATTTGACAACGCGCATTGGCAGGATATTAAGTCCTGTATTTATGATACAGGGGCTTGTGATGATTTGGTCTCCAGAACTTTGATGCTTAAATCTTATGATTTTAGTCTCAAGAAGTTGTCGTCCATTGAGGTAAATAATAATAATAGACAATCTCCCCCTCGTTAATTTCTTCGTTTGTAATATATTATATTGATATGCGTGTGTATATTTGTGTGTTAGTCTGGGTGCTGCAAACCAGCAACAATCTGTGAAATGGAGTATGTAAACGCAACGTTTTGGACAAAAATGGATGGAGGAGCAAGGAAATCAAGCCCATACGACAGCGACTGTAATTTATGGGACAATGACAGAGGAAATTTGTGCTACAATTGCATGTCCTGCAAAAGAGGGTTTCTCAGAACTCTTCAAGCCAAATGGTGGAAGCTCGGCGTTTTTCTAATCCTCACCTCTCTTTTACTCTTTATCTCTCATCTCATCTTGTTCCTTTCCTCTGTTCTCCAACAGTTTCGGACTTAGTTTCACTTTCACAACAACAATAAGGATTATTTCCCAGTTTTTCCCCCCCTTTCCTTTATTGTTTCCCTCTCTCTTCGCTTAATTTTGCATATACCAGCTTCTTTTTATTTCTTCCATCAATCCCTCTCCTGTACATGTACATCCCCCCTTTTCAATAATTTTATTAGCTTTAAATTTCATTCTTCTTTCTAAATTTTCTGAGTTTGTTTCATCCTTTATCTATCTCTTATTTTAGTCTCTCTCTCTAATCTCTATATATAATGGGTAATTAATTAAGTATGAATTCCTATTTGCAAATGTCACATACTTCTTTTAAATGAAAAATTGTTTCGCACGTGTTCTTCTTCAAAATAATTTTGCTTATTGTAAACCACTCAACATCTCAAGTGGTTCTTAAAAATAAAAATTAAAAAAAAAGAGGGGAGGGTAAAATTTAAAAGGATACTTAGATGTTGTCTGGACACCACTTATGTCTGTGCTCCCCACTTACTAATCATACATCTTTTTTCTTTTTCTATTTTTTTAAAAAATATAGATTTTTTTTTTTTGTGGCTATCGGTTGCACCATATTTAGGTGGTGATGCTCGGACAATATTTTTGAATTTAAAATGTGAGAATGCGCATGCTACGCGTCGTGCATAGAGCAAAGTTGAGTCGATGATAAGAAACCCACCACTTGAACTCCACTACTCTAATTGGGGGATGGATAAAATTCTGAACAAAACACTTGTAACACTTGTCCAAATCCTCTACAATTTCCAGAAACCTGGTGTAACAAAACAATGCACAACATAATTACAACTACTATAAATATTAAATACCCCCCATCTCCCTTCTTGATTTGACCAAAAAAAAAAAAAAACAGCACAAGCCATTTTATACATACACAGTACTCATACAATCTGAATCTACTCAACTTGTACCAACACAAATGGCTTCCATCAAGGCTGTTGCCATTGTTGCTTTCGAACTTGGCGTGTCAGAAAGCCGCGTGGCCAGGAAGGACTTGGGCCTCGGTGTTGGCACGGGGGTGGGCTTGGGCTTGGGCTTAGGCGGTGGGAGTGGAAGTGGAACTGGCTCGGGTTCCGGATCCGGATCTGGGTCTAGTTCTGCTTCATCATCACACTCCTCAAGCTCCAGCTCTGGCTCCGATGCTGGTTCGTACGCCGGCTCTTACGCAGGGTCTCGGGCCGAATCCGGTTCGGGCGGGAACATGAATAATAATGGTGGATCCGGATCCGGATCGGGTTCAGGATATGGTGAGGGCCATGGCTATGGCAAAGGTGATGACGGTGAAAACTGAGATCAAAATCATTGATTATAATGGAATTAGTTAAGGATGATCGTCCTTTTTTTTTTTTTTTTTTTTTTTTTTTTTTTTTTTTAAATTTTGGTACATATATGAATAAAGGCTTTATATAGCCTGCTTTGATCTAAGTTGAATCATGTCAGTTGTATCTTGTATCATGTATGTGTCCTCATGAATAAGGGAATGTAATGTTATTATATACGTCTTTAATAAATGTTGCTATTTAATTAATGTTAAATTATTGTCTGAATCATCTTTCTTTAATTAATTAACATTATTTTTTTATTGTCTTAATGTAATTTTTAAAATTAAATATGTATGTACTATAATCACTACTAAAAAAAAGTTAATGGTTTTTTTTGGTAGAATTTGATTTCTTTTTTAGCACATCAACAATTGGGAATGGAAAAATTTGAATCTATGACCCCTTAATCACGAGTCATACTTTAGTTAGACTATGTTTTTATTGACTTTAGATAGTATTTGATTAAAATGTCTTTAATTCAATTATTTTCTTTTTTCTGCTCGGAATATTTTATCCACATATCAAGAACCCTAACCTAATTAATTAAGGTCCACACAAGTTAATTTCAACCTAACTAAATTAATTATATAATATATTAGTCTTAATTAAAATATTAACTATTCAAATTCCTCATAATAAATTATTGAACTCGAAATAATAATAACAACAAAATTTACAGTCAAGATTATGAGTCTATATTTTCTCATGAAATAAAAATTTTAAAATTTTGCCCCCACATTCGTTGACTTGAAAGATAATCTTTCCGCCACTAGAATTTTTTTAATCAATACTCTATTCTTAAAAATAAAATGAGTTATTCAAAAGTATTTAGTTCTGGTATTTCTAAGTTTAAATTATTAAGTTGGGTTCTCAACTTTTACCATTTGTGTCGATTTAAATCTTATATTTTCAAAAATTTTAAAATAAATTTTTAATTTTTTTTAAAATTTTATTTATTTGATTAATATAGTTTTAGATATAGATTTGGTATTTTAAACTTTCACAATTAAGAGGTTAAAATTTCAATTTTATATCTAATAAATCTCAACGTTAATTTTATTAGTTTATTTAAAATTAGTTTGGCATACCATGCATAATCATTAAATAATATATTATCGTGTTTACAAAACACTAAATTAAGATTGTTAACTCATTGGACTTATTAAACATAAAATAGAGTCTAAAATATATCATCATGTTTATAAAAACACTAAATTGACATCAAGTATGACTCATGACAAAAGTTCAAGGTTTCGAATTCCCATTATAAATTATTGATGTACTAAAAAAAGTTAAAGTATATAAATAAGTCTGACACAACTTCATATTAATATTTATAGGAGATATAATATTAGAGATCACTTAGGAAAGGCAAGGATTAATTAGACACAACTTGAGACCAAGCTTGTAATTTAAGGTGTAGGCAATTGGCCTACTAGAAGGATTCATCTCATATATATGTTTAATTCTTTCTTAAAATAAAATTAAAGGGAAAAAGTAGCAAAAATAAAAAGATATGAAACAAAAAAGAAAATCGCTATCAACTAGAAAAATTTAGGGCAAAATACACTTTTGGTCCCTGAAGTTTGAATTTATTGTCTAATTAGTCCCTAAAGTTTCAAAATAAACACTTTAGTCCCTGAGGTTTGAAAAATAATTCTAAATGGTCCATAGAGTTAAATTGACCGTTAGTTGACTAACGAAAAAATGTTGTGGCATGTTGGATTAACAATTTTTAGATAATGTGTTAAAATTTATATTATTTCAACATTATGTGGTTATATTTTTACATTTTTTTCATCTTCTATCTTATTTTCCCTTCTTTTCTTCCTCTATCTCTATTTCTTCTTCCTTATCTATTTTTTTATTTTTTTTATTTCCTTGGCTCCAACACCAATATCGAAAATGGCGATGACAAAAAATATTTTTTCGTCGCTTTGATGTAGCGCCTTACTCAGTCCACCATTCTTAATCTTTAAAAATGTGTCTTTGTCCACAAATATGAAGAACCCATGTGTTAATTTTTCTTTAATTGATTCGATTTTTGTGATGAGTTTCTTATTTTTTTTTGTGGTTCTTTATTATATAGAGTTGTGATTTGATAAAAAGAAAAAAAGAAAAATTCATAGATAAGAAATTGAATACCGGAAAAAATGCACGTGAGAAGTCCCAAAAGAAAAGAAAAGAAATAATCTTAAATATAAAAAATAAATAAAATACATAATCTTAAATATAAATTTTGACACATCATTTTTCAACCAACGGTCAACTAACTCTAGGACCATTTAGAACTATTTTCTAAACCTCAACTAAAATGTTCATTTTAAAACTTTAGGGATCAAATAGACATCAATTTCAAACTTCAAGCTAGCACCAAAAATATATTTTGCCCAAAATTTTATTACACTGCAATAGTACATTTACACAAACACTTGTCAGTCATTGTAAATTTTTTAAGCTTATTGGGTGGACCTTCAACTCTAGAATTTTTTAGGCTTACACACTAGTTTTTTTAAAAAATGAATTAGGAAGGTCTGGAAGGAAACATTTGAATTATTTCCTAAATTCTAAAAACAAAAACAAGTTTTTGAAAACTACTTTTTTTTTTTTTTTTCAAAATATGAGTTAGTTTTTTAAAACATAGGCAAAATGTAGATAACAAACAAGTAAATTCTTAGATGTAAGTTGTATTTGTAAGCTTAATTTTTCAAAAACAAAAATTAAAAATCAAATGGTTATTAAACGGGGTCGAAATTACCAACAGAACTTAGATAATTTAGCTCTGTTTGATATAATCATTCGTTGATTTTTAGTTTTTAAAAATTGTGCTTGCTTTTCTCTGTAATAGTTTTCATAGTGCTTGTTTTTCTCCGTAATTGTTTCCATACTCTCTATAATGATTCAATCTTTCTTTAAAAAACTCTCGAATTCTTAACCAAATTCTAAAATACAAAAATAACTTTTTGAAAACTATTTTTTTTTTAATTTTTCAAAACTTGGCTTGGTTTACGAAAATACACGTTAAAGTAGATAAGAAAATATGAAAATTCATAGGTGGAAATAGTATGTATAGGCTTAACTTTCAAAAATAAAAAACTAAAAACTAAGGTCCCAACCATTTAATTTTTTGTTTTTTGTTTTTGAAAATTGTATTTGCATTCCTACCATGGTCTCTCAGGAGGTCACCCAATATAGAATTGCTCCAATCCAAGCACGCTTAACTGTGGAGTTTCTATGATTGAGCTACCGAAAAGGAAGATACACCTTGATGGTATAGTTAGTAACTGTTAATTCTTTTAAGTGTTTCTCAATTATAATTGCATATTCTCATGGTCACTCGCATGTACCCCTTTTCCTCAAGCACCATACTTTCTTATCCTCAGGATCTCTCTCATTCAGATGTGGGCTCGGTTCATTCATGTACCCCTCTTCTTTGGGCGTCACATTTTCTACAATGGTTCTCACATTTTTTTAAGAAAACAATTGAATTTTTAGCTAAATTTTAAAAACAAAAACAAATTTTTGAAAACTTTTTTAATTTTTTAATTTTGGTTTGGCGTTGTCTTTGGCAGTCCCTACAAGCTGGTACAAGCCTTCCTATCCACCACCACCGACGACTTGAAGACTATAAAGGAGAGCGACTATCTTTGACATTGTCTTCGGCTCGAAATAATGTGCTTTGGTCAAATCTTTTTGGTGCGATCTTTTGGCATATTTGGAACGAACACAATAACAAAATATTCAATGACACCGCTAAAATCTTTGGCGTCATTTGGGAAGACATTATCGTTACTGTTGTAGCTTGGAGCACAAAGTCAAATTTGTTTTGTAATTACGATACTTCTACTATAGCGTTAAATTAGAGAGCTTTCTTCTAGCCTCTCTATATGTATGTTTCTCACTTACCTTTTGAAGGAAGTATCATTCTCAAAAAAAAAAAAAAAGAATTGGCTTGATTTTATACATCTACAGAATAAATAAGAAAATGTGGAAAACCATAGTTAAAAGTAGTATTTGTAAGTTTTAATTTCAAAAACTAAAAAGTTAAAACTAAATAATTATTAAATAACGCTTAAATAGTCATCAAACAAGCTTGGTACTTGGTGCAGCTTGAACCCATTTTTCAACCATAAAATTTATTTAAAAAAAAATATTTTTTTAGCTCTCCATCGAGCTAGGTGCAATCAACAATGCACCCAATTATTTTTTTTAATTTTAGATCAAGTGGGATAAAGCTGGCAACATAGTGGCAGCCACCCCCACTTGAATGAATTTTCGAAAAGGAAATCAGTAAACGAAAAAAACAATGTATTTTAGTTTATCTGAAATAATGAAACTTCTAGATTGTTTCTAGACTTGAGTATATGGACCAAATCAATTAAAAAATGTGCATTATTATTATTATTATAATTATAACTATTTAGCCAACCTCCAATCACAGTCCACTAAAATTAGTATAGTGGACAAACCGAGTGCGAAATCGACAACGAATTTTCCAATAATGATATCCACTTTCCATTATAAACTGATCTCTCTAACTCAACTGATGAACACCAAACTTCTTCATTCAAATCCCACCACTTTTAAAACTTTAGCCAAAGCATTTGAACAACAACACTTGTCCAAACGCCATACAATATTACTCTTCAAACAATTTGGGGCATTTTCCTCAGCCACAGAAGTTGCCTCCGCCAACCTTTTTAATTTGTAGTGGCAACCTCGCCATTTCCCAAACAAACCCATTATAAATAGCTCCCTCAAGTCTCCTCAATTCCCACAACAAACCCATTAAATTAAAACACTAGTCTCAGTTACCTTGTGTTTTTAAACAATGGCTTCAATCAAGTCCCTCGCTTTTGTTTGTTTTTTACTCTCTTTGTCCGCCATTATCTCTGAATGTCGAGTGGCCAGGAAGGATCTCGGCCTTAACCTTGGAGGACTTGGAGTTGGACTTGGAGCTGGAATAGGCTTAGGCTTAGGTGAAAACGGGTCGGGTTCTGGGTCCGGGTCCGGGTCTGGGTCTGGATCTGGGTCGAGTTCATCTTCTTCATCATACTCCTCAAGCTCAAGCTCTGGGTCTGGAGCTGGGTCCGAAGCTGGATCCTATGCAGGTTCTCGGGCAGGCTCAGGTTCGGGTGGAAACAGGAATGGAGGCTCGGGGTACGGTTCGGGATACGGCGGAGGTTCGGGCAGAGGCGACGGTGAAGGATATGGTGAAGGTCATGGATACGGCGAGGGCCGTGGTTATGGCGGAGGCAACTGAAAAATAAAAGCCAATCAATCATAGGATAGGTAGGTAAAGGTTACGAGGTTGATTTAGATCAACTTTATTTTATGTATTTAAATAAAGGTAAGATGATAAGTCGTGTTGTGAAATTGTTCTTGTTCAGTTTGTTTGCGTTTGTGTGGGTGTCAGTGTCAATTTTCATGTGTATGTTTCAGAATAATATAAATTCAGACTTGGTGGAATTTATATTGCAGAAAATGGCGTCTTGGAACTTTAGTGCTAGTTTATGACGTTGAAAAATATAATATGGATTATGGACAGGACAGCTGTGTAAATGTAATATTTGCCGGTAGACGCTTTCGCAACTTTAGGTCAAAAATTACATGAGCTTTCCTTTCCAGCTAGTTTTTTTGTTTGCCTTCGTGTTGGTAATAATATAGAGGCTATATTATTAAAAATATTCTTCAACTTTAACCTTTTATTTCAAAAATATACGTCCTAAACTTTTAAAAGTTTCAAAATACCTTCCAACTTTCTAAAAAGTTTTTAAAAATGCCATTCTATTTAAAATGAGAGACGGAAAATAGATGTGTTACGATGGCTTATGTACGGAAGGTTTAGTACTAAAGAATGAAACAATAATGTGTTTTTTAGATTGTCACTAGGATTTGTCTTAGCGGATAGAAAACAGCAACGTTTAGCTAATTATATACATAAAATGTTTTAGAACACACTGCTTCCACCTTATCTAATTAACTTTGTAAAGAAAACAATTAGTGAGAATGATGTGTTGGCGAATCGCTACTACTACAAAATTTGGAATAGACTAAAGTCATATGTAGAGATGTCCATTTTTTCCGTGGACAATCTCCATTTAGGCGGGGAATGGAGATGGAGCAGAGACAACAACAATACGCCCCGATTAATTAATTTAGTTATATATATATATATTTATACATCTAATACACCATAAGTCTACAAATTTATTAAATATAATTTTATTTTTCTATGAAAATTGAAAAAATGTCTCCTAACTAGAAATTTCTAAAGAATAATTAACCATTTAAATACAAATTTCAAAAAAAAAAAATAGTTAATACAATTTAAAAAAAATAAAATTATAAATGGGGAACCCGATCCCCGCGAATTCCCCGCGGGGAATCCCCGCCCCGTTCCCCGCGAATTTAAATGGGTAATTTTATGGGGACGGGGAATGAAATGGGGGGCGGGGACGGGGACAGGGAGCCATTCCCCAGCCCCGCCCCGTGGACATCTCTAGTCATATGACTATTGGTTTTATGGTTTGGACACGACTTACAATCGTGGTATACTCCAGTATAATCTATACTATACACCATGGTGATCATCGATTGTGGTCTATAGTATAGACCATAGCTATAATGTCGACAATAGTGTGTATAAGTATATATCATGGCTAATATTAGATATAGTCTATTTGTATAGAATATGGTTAACTGAGCGTGATCGTTGTCAATAGTAACCATAGTTATGATTAACTATAATGTTTTCTACTTTTAAAATTTTAATATATTTTAAATATTATTCTATAACTCAATTTATATGCATATATATTTTTCAAAAAATTATAATGAAAATCAATATCGTAACATTGTCCCATATTTCTTGGATTGACACAAAACTCTCCATCAAAATTCAAAAATTTAATAAAAAGAAGGTAAATTTACATCAGATTAAAATAAAATACTCAAGTTAAATAAATGAATTAAAATTATCATAAATTATCTACCAAGAATGAACGGCTGAAAAAACTATTCGTCAAAACTTCGAGAACTTCATCAATCTTAGCTTGAGTATAGTCCTTTCACTACTTATTTTTTTTTGTAGAAACAAGAACAATATATTTATATTGTTAATACTCAATATCTCAAAAAAAAAATAAATAAATAAATAAGAAATGGTTGAAAACTTAAACTATAAATTTAAGAGCACAACAATGTCTATTATTAAGTGTTTTAGCAAATCTATCACGCTAGTCAAGTCCAACCGGAAATTGTAATGCACTGTTAGAGATGTTATTTTCTAAGTTCAAGGTTAATAAAACTTCATCTAAACAATTTGATTGTTTAAAGCTATCGACAAATTGCATCTCCATATCAAATTAAAATTAAGCTCGATTCATGGAGGATGAAATTCGTAATTTATTCCGAAGAAAATTGTTATTATAGAATTCTCTAAGAATAATTGTATCCTAATCAATTTTACTAAATTAAAAGGATAGCGAGCATATTTCTTATCATTTGAATGGTATTTAAAAAAAGAGATGAAACATACAACACCAACCATTATAATGCTTAGAGGTGGTATTGATGTTTTATATGGAAAAAAAAAAACTTTTGAATACTCGTTGAAAATATTTATGCATACAAAATGAAAATTAATGGTAAAAAAAAAACATAACTCAACTGACATCAAATATGACTCATGACCAAGAGATCATGGGTTCAAATCCCCCACCCCCAATTATTGATGTACTAAAAAAAATGAAAATTAATTATCCCTCTATTAGTTATATAACAGTATAGATAACTGGAAGAAAAGTACCTTACATTCTTATAATGTAATAAATACAATCAAAGTCGCCAACTTGGAGGCCTATCACATAATTATTTAATTACCAATCAATAACCATTATCAACAGAGATTAGCCATAATCTGGTGTTGTCACCATGGAATCCATAATCAATCTAAACATTCCTCTCTCTATCACCACAAATACGAAACAGAAAAACTTGAGTGCAAATTCGGTCGCTTTTATTTTTTATTTTTTACTTTTTGAGAGCTCTTGCCTTTTTATCTTTTATTTTTAAGCACAATTTGAGTGTAGTCCCAACTAGATACAAAACAACCCATTTTTTCATCACAGCATTTTTTTAAAAAATAAATATAATCAATTTTTTTTGTGTGATTTTTGAGTCGCAGTAAAATAAATGGGTGAAGTCCATGTTCCACTTAAGTATTTTTCTTCGCTGTGTATCTTGATCGTTTGAAAAAAAAATTTTTTTGAGTGCACCGCACTCTAAAAAAAATCTCTCCGATACATTATTATAAATAATTTTGTTTTTTCTTTAACAATCTCTTTTTTCTTTTTTATTTACTTTTCTCATCAACATAATCCTATTTATTTTCAATTGATGAATTAACATTGAAGGATTTATAATAACAATATGATTAAAATATTCTCTAATTGAATAATATAACTCTTACTAATTAATCAGAAAAAATCACAACTTATAAATAAACATTATTCATCCACATTTATAACTTTATATGTAATAATATTTTTGTAAGTACAATATGGGAGTTGGGATATTCAAACCATAAATTTTAGAGTCGTTAACACATTTAATATGTCAGTTGAGTTATGCTCTCTTTGGCTATAACTTTATATATAATAGTCAACAAAATATTTCTTCCAATTAAAGATAATTATATACTAATATTTTAAAATATTTTAAAATTAACTTAGTCCATACAAACTAATACTCTAAGTTGCCAACAAGAACATAATTCAATTGACATGAAATATGACCCATGATAAACTCCTACTCCAAATGTTATTGAACTAAAAAAAAAACTAATACTCTAAGTTGGAGCTTTTTTATATTGTTTTTTTACATGGTTAATAATAAAAGACTTAAAAAATAATTTGTTATGGTGACCATAATTTCTAAACAATCAAATATAGTAAGACCAAGTCAGTAAAAAAACACTAAGTATAAAATCTAATTAACTACCATTAAACTAACCATATATAGCTGAATTAACATTTTTGGTTTCTTAATACTAATAGGTTGTTTGTAGGATTCATGCATGTGTTTTTATATTCAAGTTTTTTTAGTTCAACATAATATGTGGGTTGACCGAAAATTCAAATCTCTAACTCCTTGATTGAGGTACATACTCTAAATCAATCGAATCATGTTCATGTTCGCTATTGTAAGCATAGAATATTGACAATAATATCATAGCTGCATAAGGAGCGCCCCTAAACCCTTGTATTAACATAATAAAATTCAAATTTTGTGTGGTGTTTTGCAAGTGGTAGCGATCCATAATTACACAATAGTCTTTTAACTCTGATCCACCATACAGATTAGCTAGTGGGCTTTACAGCTTACAAAAGTGGAAGAATTGTAAAAAAATACGCCGCAATCTTTTAAAACACTGGAGCTTCGGCCATTTTCAGCCACAAAAATTGGTGCATCAAGGATTACACTCAACTACGTCCTCATTTCCATTTCACACAATTGAAAATTTACAAGAGTTTTTCAATCTCTCAATCGGCCTATAAATAGCTTCTCCAATCTTTCAACCGCTATAATACATTACCAAGTCAAGTTCACAATCCCATTCGATCGAGTCCATATCAGAAAATGGCCTCCATCAGGGTTCTTGCTGTCCTTTGTTTAGTACTCTGTATGTCTGCGATTGAATCACAAGGCCGAATCATGAGGAAGGACTTGGGCCTTAATCTTGGTGGTTTAGGAGTTGGAGTTGGAGTTGGTATAGGCTTGGGGTTAGGCTTAGGTGGTGGAAGTGGGTCGGGCTCTGGATCCGGGTCCGGATCTGGCTCCGGCTCCGGCTCGAGTTCATCTTCATCATCACACTCGTCAAGCTCTAGCTATGGCGGCTCCGAAGCTGGTTCCTATGCTGGTTCTTATGCAAGGTCAGGTTCAGGAAGGAATGATAGGAACGGTGGTTCGGGGTCAGGCTCGGAATATGGCGAGGGCTCCGACAGAGGAAGCGGTAGTGGTGATGGCGGAGGAGAAGGTTACGGGGAGGGTCGTGGCTACGGCGAGGGTTCTGGCAGAGGAAGAGGTGGCGGTGACGGTGACAGTAGAGGAGAAGGTTATGGGGAGGGTCGTGGATATGGGGAGGGACGTTGTTACCGAGAAGGCGGTAACAATTGAAATCAAAAGTAAATAAGTGTGAGATATTTTGAATAGAACAATACCTAGTTGCACACCAAAGTATGGAAATCTTTCTACTCCATCATTCAATTGTTGACAATAAGAAAAGAGAAAATATTTTTTACCTTTTTTTTTTAGTTGTGCTCCTCTCTCTTCGTTGTCAATTGAATGGTGGAGATATGAAGATTTCTGCAAACGAAAGTGTAGCTAAGTCTTTATCTTTCAAATGAAATCTCAATGCTAACTATAAATAGTTTTGTGTCATTGTGTGTGCTTATGATTTTCCTATAGTTTGAGGCAGCTTCAGATAAGTAAAATAAAAGTTGGTGTGTATTTTTACTGTACTGTTATGTGTATACCTAAATATTGCTTTTGACTTGGGGCTTTTACTTCCACGGGGCTTGGACTGAGCTTTTAGGTAATAAAATAGGAAGATAATTAAGTGGCATGTTCCATTGTAATGAAATCAAACCATTTGTGGCCGTGTGTTGTGTAAGTTTGTGTAACTATTTAAAGATGGAAGAGATAGAGCAAATTATATATAAATAATAGGTCAAATGACAAGTTTACTTTATAAACTTTAATATTAAAAAATATATAACAGATCTCCTAAATTTTTATTCTTGTATTTAATAAGTTGTCGAGTTTGAATTTTAAAAATTGTCTAATAATAAATCTCTAAACTTTCACTTTCATATCTAATAAGTCTTTAAGTTTATTCAATTATGTATCTAATTGGGTCTTAAATTATTCAACAATTTTTAAACTTCATAAATTTATGAAACATGAAATCGAAAGTTGAAAATTTTAATTATTAGATACCTTTTTTAAGTTGAATAAGAACAACTTAATGTTACAAACATGTGAAAGAATTTAGAATAATACTTGTTTTGAAACTAAAAGCTAGCACAACAAGAACCCGAGAACAACAAACCCCAATCAGCTCCTCTCATCAAGGAGAGGATAAATAGTCGCCGGAAAATACTCTTTCCAGGCCAAAGAATTACGTGAATAGGATGCCAAAACCCCAAGATTATGGGCGGCTTTATTATATATCCTCTCTAGGAAATTTACAAAAAGTACAAGAACTTAAACCAAGAAACTAATTAACCTCAGAAAGATCTATACTCTTTCGGTTAAGCAGACTAATAACCTCAAGGGAATCAGATTCCACGACGGGAGGGGGGAATCAACTCCTTGCACAAAGAAATTAACTGAGACAACCATTTGACCATGACTTTAGCTTCAAGGACCTTGATTGACCAACACTGATCAACAAAAGTCATCTCACCCTAAACTGGCTCACCTCGCCATCTCTGACGATCCACCCTATGCCACCTTTGAGTGCCTTATTGGACCAAGCCACATCCACGTTCAACTTCCAAGCTCTCACTGTGGAGGCTCCCAACCTTTCTGACTCAGATCAATCGCCAGAATACTGCTGTCAGGCAAAGGACTTTTCTCCTTAAAGATGCACCTCCATCATTCTTGAGACCGAGAAGATCATGGACTCCAAAGACGCGCTCTCCTTTCCAAACCTTACTTGGTTCCGCCTGAGCCAAATGCTCCACATCAAGATCATAGGTCCCTCATAGAATTATACTTGTTTGTCCTAATTGCAAGCATAATTAATAATTTTACTTTTTCTTTTTTTACTTTACTCAAAAAAAAAAACTTGGTTGCAAGCATAAAACACCACTGTCTTAGATACTAGAGTCAAGGAATCAGTAGGTGCACCATATCATCCCAACTATGTTGGCACAAAATTAGCACCCTCATCTATCCCCAAGCTCCAAAATATATTAAAAAAAGGAGTCTGAAGTACATAAAACAAACCAAAAAGAAGGGGAGCTAGAGAAAAGCTCTCCAATTTAAAGCAATAGTCGCCATGTCATAATTACAAAAGAGCTTGGATTTTGTACTCCAAGCAAGTTTGTACTCCACGTGATTCATCATTGAAGATCCTTTTATTGCGCTCCAACCAGATGTTCCATAGAGTAGCTCCAAACAGATTATACCAAAGAATAGCGCGAGCAGAGCCAAGCGTGGAGGTAACCCCAATCCGGATAAAATCATCAAAGGATGGCTCTTGAAAGAGATCTGATCTAGTAAAAGGCAATAGGAGATTGCATATGGACCTTGCGAAATTACAATGATAAAAAAGGTGGTCAATAGACTCAGAACACCAAAAAGGGCTTAATCAAATATGTTTGTTGTGGGCTTGTATACGGTCCAAAGTTTTTAAACCACGATGCATTAAAGACCACATGAAAAACTTACACCTTTTTGGCAAAAAAGAGGACCAAAGTCTTTGGAAATAAGGTAGAGTTGGAAATTTCGTCATACCAGTTAAGTGAGACTTCATGGACTTCACTGTGTAGTTACCATTTTGATCAAGAAGCCATAAAAGGCGATCGTGAGAGACACTGGGAATAGGAATAGTCCAAGCAGTTGATATTGAGTTCCAAAGATTTGATTCTCTCTCTCGGAGGAGCCTTCTCGGAGCAAGATCCCATTTAGCTGCAATAAAATCCCAAGCTTCCTGGACAGTCATAGGATTGTTGGATGAAAGAGCAAAAAAACGAGGATAAATAAGATAGAGAGGTCTCTGTCTTGTCCAATTATGGTACCAAAAAAGTGTGTTGGCGCCATTGTTGATACACCAAACCACATGTGTCGAAACCGACTGGGCCAACTTAGCTATGTGTTGCCAAGGTGCTTTGGCTGAGCTCCATCCACTTTTCGTGGGGATTTGTCCCGGCACAACTGAATGATATTTTAGCTTTTATCAGGTTGGACCATAAAGTGTGATTTTCGTTGTAGAAACGCCAAATCCACTTCCTGAGAAGAGCAATAATTATTTTTCTTTAATCGTCCAATTCCGAGCCCACCATTTTCTTTGGAAAGAGTGATCGTATCCCAGCGGATAAGATGAGAGCCTTCCTTAGAGGTTGGACCTTTCCACAAGAAATTTCTCATGAGTCTTTCCACCTGTTTAAGAATAGACACAGGAGCCTGAAAGATCGAGAACATGTAAGTAGGCAAATTATTAAGTATAGATTGAATTAGAGTGAGTTTACCCTCTTTGAAATATAAGAGAAACGCGATTTCTGAAAGCACCACTGTCATCATTTCTTTTTTCCTTTTGCATTTCGTCTTTTACTATGTTAAATTTTCATTGTATCATAAAGTTCCAATAGATAATTAACTAGGATATATTTAACCTTTTAATATATTTTCGCACAACTGTAGACACAGTACTGGTGACAAATAATATTTTTAATTCATATTAATAATTTTTATATTGTAAATTTAAGCATAGGTCCTTCAAATAATTGATAGGAGATGCTAGAAGGAAAATCTAATGTACCTTAGAAAATTATTGGATGATATAGTGGCAACGACCCTCCACATATCTCTACATTTGTATGATATAGTTCACACCAATGGATCAATGTCCATAGTGTCTCTCATTTATATATTCATGATCTTCCATTTATCTATCCCATGTGTGACTTTGGTCGCACTCCCTCTATAAAGTAATTTTGAAGAAATAAAACTTGAACATAATTATAAAAGAATATGATTCTAATTCACAAGCAATTTTTTTTTTTTAAAAAAAAAGAAGGATGTTAATTTTCACTTAATAAGAAAATTTTAATATTTTCAATTAAAAAATATAAATTGTAAATATATAATATATATAAATGAGGTGAAATTAGGAAAGAAAGTGTAAAATAAAATTACATTACAAATGGATGGAGGTGGGAGAGGTGGAATGATCTGTAAAGTAAAATTACATTGAAAATTGATAGAGGTAGGCTTTGAAGCTAGAACTTAAGGAGAAATTATTCGCGGCCACAATGTGACCGTTGGTTATCTCATTGAATAATTTGTCGAACTTAAGGGGAGACTAAAATTTCCAGGTTGGAACTATAAAATCATGCTCTAAAAGTTGGTTTTTATTATTGATATTAACCTTACAAAATTGAGGGAGCTCTAACACCCACAAGCTTCTAACATCGCAATATAGAATTCAAAGAAATAGTTATATTATTGTGATTGACGGTTTAACATCTTTAAATTTATTAGAGAGAAACTATAAAGATAGGTAGGGTACATACAAAATTTTGAAATCAGACAATTATAAAAAAGTAGTCATATTGTAATGACTTCATCGAATAATTTTTTTATTGGAGTTGGGCCGGGTCGATTGATTAAGCTAATTAGATTCTTGTATGAAGATGATGTTAGTTGTTAGTGCTTCTCATGATCTGAATGCAAATCTCAGTCACCAGCTTCTCGAAATTTCCACCCAACAAAGTTGCGAGAATAGCCACAAGATTATTGTAGGTCCACAGAAATTAAACCCTAAATATTTATCAGTTCATTCATACTTCATTGAGAATAATCCAAACAAAACAAAAGGTAAGGTAGTGAGAGAGAAAAAGAGAAAAAAGAAGGCACTCAATCGGCCTGCGCATAATACTCCACTACTCCATGCTGCAATCTTTACGCGCATGCTCCGCCGTGTGCCTTGCTTCCTCTGCGCCTATAAATTCCTCCACAGTTTAACCTCACAACACACACACACACAAAGTGCCATTTCCAACATTTCTTTACCACTTCTTTTCATTTGTTGAGACTACTTTTTTCAAGTAATAATGGGTAGTTTGAAATCCTTGGTTCTCGCTGCTTTTCTTGTTTCCACTCTTCTTGTGGTGTCCGAGAGCCGATTAGCCAGGAAAGATTTGGGCCTTGACCTGGGTGGGGTGGGGATTGGGATTGGAGCTGGAATAGGCATTGGACTTGGTGGGAGTGGTTCTGGCTCTGGATCAAGTTCGAGTTCTAGTTCTAGTTCAAGCTCTAGCTCTTCTTCTTCTGGGTCGGGTTCTGATTCTGGATCTGAAGCAGGCTCTTACGCCGGATCTCGAGCAGGTTCTGGCTCGGGTGGTCGTGGAGGTGGAGGTGGAGGTTCGGGGTATGGTGGAGGCTACGGATCAGGTTATGGAGGAGGGCATGGAAAATGAGATGCCAATTGATCTTCATTAACAAGCTGATATTAAAAATGGTTATGGCTGCTATGTAATGAATTAAATATCTAATAATAAAACTTGCTATAATTGATGAAACTCAAAAAAAAATTTGCGACAATGGTTGATGTAGGTTTTCCAATTATGTATTGTATTGTATTTGCATTTCACAAATTAATTAATAGAAGCCTGTATCTCTAATAATTCTATCTATTTTCCAAGTTCCCACGTTTTGCTATTTAAAGATAATAGTAGATATAATCAAGGCCAGTGCTTTCATCATTCAACAAATTTATAACAAGTTTAAATTATTATAATAGCATATCATCCAATAACATACTTTCATATAGATATGGGAGAGTTGTTAGTTACATTCCATCCAAATATAATCTTCGATCATGAAATTTGAGTTTGGGTATTTATTTTGTTTTTGAAGTTTAGAAAATTATTCTAAATGATTAAAAAATACGAAAACCAGCTCGTAAATTATTTAAAACAACTTTCTAAACTTTTGGAACTAAATTATATCAAATTATATCCCTTTTAAAATCTTAGTGATGACCAAATTGTTCATATGGTTGAATTGATTAAGACACACTACAAGAAAAATAGTATATTACTTAACATGTTTATGGAATATCAAATTATATTAGATCACTTGACACGGGTCCTTCAACATCAAATAACCTACATCCAAAAAGAGATATTGGGCTAATACTTGACAAAGAGCACTCGGGGATTAAAAGTTCAAATAATCACATTTTCATGTTCAACTAGTTGGAATGTAAAATGTTTTTCCTACAACTTTCTTGAATTAATTCATAATTTAATTTTAGAAGTTATATAATTTAAAAGATTTTGTAACTTTCATCTTCTACTACTCTAAAATGAGCTTTCTCCACTATTTTCTCCACTAACCCTTGGAGTTTCATTCCTTCTTTATTTTTATTCTCTTTGTTCTCTTTGTCTTTTCTCTCAAAGGCTCTTCAATCTTCAAAATATATCAAGATATTGATGTGGTATGTTCGAATTACAAGGGTTGCATGCATTTTGGTGACACATTCAAATTTCAAGAGATGCATGCATCGAATCTATATTTCTAGATCCTAGGTTTGTGATGTTGCAACTCTACTTTGATGGAGCTTAATAGTGGTTGTCTATCAATATTTCTCACAGATCAATGTTAAGAAATGAAGGTAAGTATAGGAACTTTAGATTGTTTATTACTATTTTTATTGTTAATTTATAATGTGTGTATTGCTTTTTTTTTTTTTTATCTAAAAATATTAGATAAAAAAATAAAATTTTATTGATCAATTACAACTTTCTAGACATCAAATAGACACTAAATTATTAAACATGTAGTTGCTGCTAATATTTATAGAATATAATAACCACATACGGTAAATCAGTAGAAATATTACTTTTTAAAGTGCGTGGGTTGATTTTAATGCAGGAGGAGGGATAAATCTTGAACAGTCAAGGCAATTAGGCTTTAGGTGGAAATTTTTCATTTTTTTCTTCAGCATTTTACTTTTTCAAAGAGAATGGTATTTTATTCAACTTTCTTTTAGTTGATTTCAATCAAATCTTCACCACTAACTTTCACTTTTTATTATTATATATGTGTCTTTATAATTTACTTCTATAACTTTTATACTTTATCATCAAATTTTCATCAATTTAATGAGTCTTGATCACTTTTCAAATTAAAAATTATAGGCGGGGTGAATACGATATAAGATGAAATATTGGATAATTAGTTTAGTTTAATTATTAATTTAGTATTAATTTTAGATTAATTTGTATTAGATCTTTTTGTTGTAAAGCCATAAATAACCTTGTGTGAAGATTATAAGAGAGTTTTTTTTAATCATATTTTGGATAGAATATTTGGTTTATTTTTAGAGTTTTCTCTATGAATTTTACTTCTTTACCCATGGATTTGGTCTAATCCTTTGAATCCACTGCGTGTCAAATTTGAAGTGGAAAAATAATAAATCCTTATAAAATAAGAAGTAAATATTCATCTCACTCTAATATGTCAATTTAAGTAGAGTTGATTGAATAAGATATTAAATATGATCTTAAAATTTAATAGTTGGATGATCTGAACTAAAAAAAATAAATAGTTTTGATAAGACACGTCATTACTCATCACCCACCCCACTGAACTAAAAGTGGTGAAGAAGAATGCGGCGGTAGCATCACCATCCTTTTTTCCTTTTCATCTTATTTTTCATAAATCCTTTTGAGTGAATCTGACTCCACACTCCACTGTCCAATAATATTACATGGTTGTAAAGCAGAATCTTCCCCATTCCCCCAACCCCACTAATCAGTGTCACATGTGCTCAATTTCTAACATTATCTTATAACTGACAAAATCCCTCGTCTCGTCTTTCCTTTTCTCCATAAATAACATTTCTTTTATGAAAATGCGCTAAAAAAAGTTGTCCCACACAGGAATTTATGGGCCTTGACCCAACTACACCGACACAGCATTTTGGCCCACCATTGAGTAGTTAGTCCAGCCCATTACCCAAAAAAACTCACACTCGCAATTCACAAACTTAAATTGACAAGTCGAAGTTGCGGCTGCTTCTTATTTGTATCACCCTTCAGAATATCATAATATTTAAAATTCGAATATTATAAGGTGGTTAGTTAGAATTAGAAATACGCAAGTCTGTATATTTTTAATTTCTATAGAATCTCCCATTCATTGCAGTCCAAGACCGGCAATATCAATAAATTAAATCCATTTTGTAAATTATTTGAAGACATGTTCCGTTCATGAAAGCGAGTGATGATAATTAAATCGTGCAATCGGACTCTAAATCACTACAGCCAATGGTAATTGCTATGTGTTGGGTGGCCATGTTCTCGTCGCCAACTAACACCTATATCAATCTCCAAAATTTGAATGGCGGGCCATTTTCTCAATTACTAATAGATAAAAATTAAAAATAAAAATAAATCTTCTTTTTTTCTTTTCACCCTAATTAATAATTATGTTTATATCCATGTTGTTGCAGTTCCAGCCTAATGGTGAGGGGCCTTAACGCGTTCACGCGGAATGCTTCATATGGTCCAATCGCTATAAATAACCTTTTCTTACAACTCCCCTTAATTAGCAGTCGCTGCATTTTCCCCTTTCCCTTTATTTTTCCACTTTTTCTCTCTTCATCTGCAATTCCAATTCCATCTCTTTTCTTTTTCTCTTTTCCTAATTTATATTCTCCCATTCTCCCATTTTCTTTTTCCTTTCTTTTTCTTTTGGATTTCCCAAAGAAAAAAAAGAATATGCCAACATTGGACGAGGAGCTGTTTCCTTCCACCCCTGGCAAGTTCAAAATCGAACAGAGAAGCTATGGAATCAACCGCCAATTCTACCGCTTCTTCGCTTCCACCAGCACCATGTTCCTATGGGCTCTTTTTTTAATCGCTCTCACCGTTTCCTATCTCAGCTTCCAAAGCTTCGTCGATTCCGGTACCCGCTATCTCTCCGCCTCCTGGGGCGGCATCCAATGGGAGAAACAAGTCCGCACCTCCGCCGAGATCCATCGCTCCGGCGGCATGTCGGTACTCGTCACGGGAGCTTCCGGTTTCGTCGGGACCCATGTTTCTCTAGCGCTCAAACGGCGTGGAGACGGCGTCGTTGGACTCGACAATTTCAATAATTACTACGACCCTTCGCTCAAAAAGGCCCGCAAGGCGCTCGTTAACCGTCACGGCGTGTTCGTCGTTGAGGGTGATGTTAACGATGCCCGCTTGCTGGATAAGCTTTTCGACATTGTCGCTTTCACGCACGTGATGCATTTAGCGGCCCAAGCCGGCGTCAGGTACGCAATGGAGAATCCCAATTCGTATGTGCACAGCAACATTGCAGGCCTCGTCACGCTTCTCGAAGCTTGCAAATCGGCCAATCCCCAACCGTCCATTGTTTGGGCTTCTTCCAGCTCGGTCTACGGCCTGAACGAGAAAGTCCCTTTCTCCGAATTGGACCGGACCGACCAACCGGCGAGTCTCTACGCCGCAACCAAAAAGGCCGGCGAGGAGATTACCCACACCTACAATCATATCTACGGCTTATCCATCACCGGGTTGAGATTCTTCACCGTATACGGGCCATGGGGTAGACCCGACATGGCGTATTTCTCATTTACAAGGAATATTCTTCAGGGGAAACCGATTACAGTTTATAGGGGGAAGAATGAGGTGGATTTGGCTAGGGATTTTACCTACATTGACGATATTGTAAAGGGGTGTTTGGGTTCGCTTGACACATCTGGAAAAAGCACGGGATCGGGCGGGAAAAAAAGGGGACAGGCGCCGTATCGGATCTTCAATTTGGGGAACACGTCGCCGGTGACGGTGCCGTCGCTTGTGAGTATTCTGGAAGAGCAGTTGAAGACGAAGGCGAAGAAGAACATTGTGGACATGCCTGGAAACGGCGACGTTCCGTTTACCCACGCAAATATAAGTTCGGCCCAGGGTGAATTCGGGTATAAACCGACGACCGATTTGCAAACCGGGTTGAAGAAGTTCGTTCGATGGTATTTGTCTTATTACGGCTACGATCACGGGAGAACTGTAAATTAAGCGACGCCGTTTCTCTCGAAATATTTTTTTTTGTTGTTGTTATTTTTTTATTTTTATTTTTATTTTTTTATTTTTATTTAGGGCCTTTTATTGCCCCCTCCTAATCCGGGAAAAATGTGAAGTAGAAGCTGAAGGGGAAGACAGAAAAAGAAGTGAAGTGGAGGAGATGTATTGTTTATTTGTTGTACAAAGCAAAGTTCCCATTTTGGCAAACTTGAGTTTGCTTCAAATACATTGAGGATTTCGCCATCCAATAAAGAGAGAGAATCCATCCTTGTCCTTATCCTTATTTTAGTTAAATAATCAAACTACTCTTAAATTAATTAAATTATGATGATAGTTTCAATTATATTCGTAAATTTTAAAAAGTTTTATTTTAATTTTTAATTTTTGAAGATTGTTTCAAATTAACTGTTTTTTTTTTGTTAAATTGGTGAACAGAAAATGTTACTTATAGAATATATACATTGAAAAAAAAATCAAAATATATTTAAATAAGTCTTTCTTTTCATAAATTTAGCCAAAAAAAATCATATTTTTGAAACAAACGGGTTAAAATCAAACTTTTTGAAACTTGGAGTATATGTTAAAAGAAAAATAGGCTGCACCCATCTATTATGCAGTCCATTGGACAACCACAAAAAAAAAAAAATAATAATTTTTTATGAAAGAAATTTTTGTGGTTGGAAAATGGGTTGCACCAGGTTGTACCCAAATACAAAACCAATCTTTCTAAAATATTTTTAATTAATAATTAAATTATTGTTTTCAAACCACCAAGCTAATAACTAGTTTTCTTGTGGATGAGACATGTAAGAATTTTGTATGACACATACAAAGTTTTTTATTGTTCAAGACAATGTGTGTGGAAGATAAGTTATTGATTACGGAAAAAAGGGAAGAAAACATGATATGGGAGATCTTGAATTGTTTATGCTTATGCACCTTAATGGGTGATTCTATTTTTGAGTTTTAACTATATAAAAAAAAAAAAAAACAATAACAACTGCATCAAGATATAGAAGAGTAAAAGTTATTTTCTTATCCACGAAGACATGAACATCACACTCAGACTTTTCGATTATCCCAAATCGTTATCGACAATAAATTCAATTTCTATCATTACAATATTTCCATATCTATGAATTTGATGTTGGCATTATAGGTGAATTGACCATTTTATTTTGATCGTTTGGCAATTAATAATTATAGGAGTGTCTTTTGAACTAAATGACCAATTACTGTTGGTTGGTCAATTATGTTCGATTTTGGACGTTCACCAGGCCACAATGAGAAAAAAATAGAGAAGAAGAATGAGAAAATAGGGATTATGGAAAAACAAAAATAAATCTTTGGGCCTGTGGAATGACCAAATGATCAATTTTGCTACATGACTGCAAATGACCATAAATTGACCAATCTAAGTCATTCAATCAAGTCAACTTAATTTTTTAGAATTGTTTACTTACTCCTAAGTTATATCACTTTATTGAATTTTTTTGCCCATCAATTAAATTAATGTTGACAATTTGTAAATGTCAATTTTATTCCCAAAACGTCAACCATTCTTTCTTTTTTTTTTTTAGCCCTCAATTTCGGTAAGTAAACATTTTCAAGTATAGATTATCCTGAAAAACATACTACTAACCTTTTCAATCAATTCTTTTTTTTTTGTTGGCGGCTAAATAAATGTATATTGATGGGTTGTGCCCATCAACTAAAATTTGGTATGATACCATCAATATATAGTGGTTCATTTACGATTTTTACTTGTCAATAAAAATGAAACATCTATGATTTTTAGCCATCAACTAAATGATTTATAGTGGATTGCTAAAGCTACTAAAACTTATTTAATTCTTATAAGTTTAATTTATGTTTGTTTTGTTTTAGAAATCATCGGAGAAAGTTGATAAACACTTCAAAAACATTAATAATTTGTAAGGAGTGCATGGGTAGAAAATTTGGAAATTGCAAAATCAACATTGTAGGATCGATTATGCAATACACACCCCTGTTGAATAAAAACGCAAATAAAAAAACAAATCATGAAATGCCAATTACGGAAAGCATAAAGTTCTATAGGATTTGATGGAATTTTAGATGCAATTAATAGGGTTTTCAATCCTCATGTAAGACCATAAAAGAGGAGCAAAGATAACACAACAAATGATGATTTTTCTGGAGTCGTGGATTCATCATTTTCGTGGTTTTTTTTTTTTTTTGGTCGAGAGCTGTCGATTTTTCTCAGCTCAAATCAAGCAAAAACTTGGGCCGATAGATTCGATCGCTTCCTAGAAATAGTTGGAATTGAATTGATTGAAATATAAGAGAAACAATAGGTTTGTTCAAGTTATCTTCATTTCAATTTGTTCTTAGTTTAATTTGGACTCTATTTCTATTTTTTTAGACCTTTTGTATTGTAATTTTTCATGATTTTTGTTCCCTGCCTACTATATTAAACATTGGAAACAAGTTTAGATTCAAGAAAACTGGATTTGCTATTTTTCTGAAATTTTTTTATGGGGTTTATCCCAGAATTTGGGTTTGAATAATTCCTTCATCTGAATGCTTTTGCTTTTATTCGTAGGTTTGTCCATGCATGTGGTATTTTATTGTTCAATGCTCTAACTGCTTTTATTCTTCAACTTTGATTTGGATAACAAGCTTTCATTGCCTTTAGTTGTTGGTTTCAAGTAAGCTTTGAGTTAATTTTTTACTTGGCATGGATTTCAATCCAAAGTTTTGCTTTGAATTTTTTAACTTAATTATGAGCTAAATTTCTTGGAGGGGAGGGGGTTAAGGGATGTGTATTTTCTAAGAAGTAAATCTAGCATAAATTATAATGAAAATTGAGCCTACATTTCAATCGTTCGCATCTATTGAATAAAATATCATTGAAATCCTAAATCGATAACCTAGGGTAGCAACTTAAGTTTGGATCTAATACCGACAAGGTTAGTGATAGTCGGATTTCGCACAAGTGCTGAAGACAAGAGGTTAGACATAAATCAATTTTTTATCCCTAGGCATAGAGATTAAAGACTCCAAAATCCATACAATTATTGAGCCAAACTATCTATGATTGAGAGACTATAGACATATACGTCACTCACTTAACCTCCTAAAACCTAATTTCAAGGTGAATATGAGTAAAATTTTTTGTTTACAATTGTGTGTAGAATATGTTAGATTAGCCATTTACAACTCGGGCAATGACATCCTCGAGCCTCATCATCCCTCATTGAGAAATTTTTCTTGCATTTTTATTTCTATTTTACATTTCTTGCAATTTTAATTTTGTAAATTTGCCTTTACAATTCTTGTTTGGTTAAATTATAAGTTTAGTCTCTAAACTTTGAGTTTTGTGTCTATTTAGTCCCTAAACTTTAAAATGTGTCTAATAGAACCCTGAACTTTTAGATTTGTATACATTTGGTCCCTGAATTTTGAAATGTGTCTTATAGGTCCTCAAATTTTCAATTTTGCGTCCAATAAATCCCTGAAATTTAAATATTATGTCTAATAAGTCTTTGACCTAGTTAATATTTTTTAAAATTCATGAACTTACTAGGCGTAAAATTGAAAGTTTAGGCTTCTATTGGACACAAAACTCAATTTTATATCTAATAATAGTTCAATTCATTTTCAAAAACTTTGAATATGTCAGAGACCTATTAAACACAAAATTGAAATTTCAGGAATTAATTAGACATTTTTTAAGTTCATGGACTTATTAAATACAAAATTGAAAGTTTAGGGACATATTTGACACTTTTTAAAGTTCATAGACCAAATAGATACGAACTTCAAAATTCATGGACTAAACTTGTAATTTAACCTTGTTTTCTTCATATTGGTTGTTGTCACATTTGTTATTTCAATTTTACAATTCCGATTCTACAATATGTTTTTGCAATCTATTTTACATTTTAATTTCATTGCTAAATCACATCAACCCAAAAAATCTATTTTACAATATTTTTGTTGCACCGTCTCCTATAGGTTCAATACTCATGTTTTATTATTTGTATTATGCACTTACACTCGAATTGAACATATTTATTTACTTTTCTTCACTAAAATTACTTACACTCGAATTGAATATATTTATTTACTTTTCTTCGCCAAAATTCTTATCACTGAGACAAAATATGGTAAAGTACGTAATTTACAGAAATATTATTCATGACGGCCAACTAAGGTTTAAAAATTGAAAATTTATCGCATCAACTTTAGTATAGATATACATTGACGCATTAAAGCTGTCAAAATATATATATATATATATATATATATATATATATATATATATATATATTTATTTTTTTTTTTAAAAAATATTTTAAGATAAAAATTGAACCTGTTGAATTTTTTTCCCCGAATGTCAAATAAATAAAAAATTATTACATCGCTAAAGGCCAAGATTAGTAGTAATGGGTGTAGGTGTCTTAATGTTGAGTTATGCCAAAAAAAAAAAATCACATCTTTTCGTACATCTTTTTTTCGAATATTACATCAATCAAAACTGTAAGTGAAATTTCCTTTTACATTGATTAGTAAAAAAAAATATTCATAGTATATAAATAAAAGCAATAAATTTATGAAACCTTTTGAAGGAACTAAACTCAAAGTCATAAGGGCTAAAAAAAAAAAAAAGGTAATTCTATGGTTAGGTTTTCTAAGGCTATATATAACTTCATTATCAATGATACTTCCATGTACTAATTTTTTTTTGGTTTGTATATACATATCAATATGTTGTTTGTTCGTTCATGGCTCGATATTTAGATGGGTTCTCAATATATTTTATGGTGTGAATTTTGGTCGGAACATATTTTGGTCCCTATCAATATACACAGAATGAAAGTATTGTGATTTTTAGAATATTGTTCAAATACGTTATTTTATGTTTGTTTGATCTGTTATTTTTTAAAAAATAAAATTGAATAAGGGTGTGCAAAATAAACACAATCCACGTTTGCGCCACATAAATTCATTATGGCTTGGCAAAGGCGCCTAACATTCCTCGCCTGTACGCAGCAAGAAAATCTTCTTCCGCCAGTGGAGTCCTCCGCTAAAAAATCACAAAGCAGATTCGAATCCTTGGATTGATTTCTTATGCAGGGCTGACACCAATATCAACCCACTCGCATGGCCTCTTTTCGCAAGTTTCCTGCACTTCGTTCTTCCATCAACACATTTTCGCTGTTGCATTCTCGAGCTCCACAAGGTATGTATTTTTTCTTTCTTTCTTTCTTTCTTTCTTTCTTTCAACTGTCATCCACTTCTCCTTTAATCTTTAGCCGTTTCTTGAAATGTACTGGAGAGATACCCCGATTCCCATTTCGTTTGAGAATTATCTGTTCTTTAGGGTTTAGCAGAGGTTTTAGAAGCCATAGTGCACTTTCTTCTTGCGAACAAAAAATCTTGAAATTCGAGGATGTAGCTGAACCCGAACGCGATTATGAGGAAGTCCGAAAGATCCGACAGGAATTTGACGCTGCTAAACTTAGCTTCCTCAAGATTCCCGAGGCGCTCAGGGCAATGCCGAAGTTGAACCCCGAAGGTTTTCCCTCATTTTTCTCGATGTTTCTGAGATTTAAATTTTATACTCTCACGATGCCTGATTTTTTTTTTTTTTTTTGGTTCCCATTGCCACTATTCTAGGCATCTATGTGAATAAAAATCTGAGCTTAGACAACATTCAAGTGTATGGTTTTGACTATGATTACACTCTCGCGCATTACTCGGCCAATTTACAGAGCTTGATTTATGATCTTGCCAAAGAGCATTTGGTTAATGAGGTTAGTCTGTGCTATTTGCGTTTCTTGTATATCTTGCAATAACAGTTTTTTTCTCACTGCTTATAGTTCATTCGGTTCTTTCAGTGCAGATACCCTGAATCTTGCATGACGTTCAAGTACGATCCCACTTTTCCCATTAGAGGCCTTTACTATGATAAACTCAAAGGTTGCCTCTTGAAGTTGGATTTCTTTGGTTCTATTGAGCCTGATGGATGCTACTTTGGTCGTCGTAAGGTAAGTATTGATCCTGCCGATATACTCCAATTCAAAGAGCAGTTCCCATACATCAAGCCTTGTGGATATTATTGATCTTGCTGGATCTTTGTCACATTTTAAAGATCTACAGGGGAAGGTTAAACCAGATGCATATTATGACTTGCAATCTTAGCTGTTAGTAAACAGTGGCATAAATTCATCTGAAGAAGATCTGTTAACAAGGAAGATATTTAAATAATAATGATTAAAAAAGAGAGAAGATTTCATAAGTGGATTACATGAACTTTAATTATTGCTTAAAGGGGAAAAGACTTTTACAAGAATCATGCCACAAGAATGAAATAAGAAGTACAGAGTAAAAGGAAGAATAGATAATGAAGAACATTTCCACCTTGGAGAAAATGTCGAAAGAAATATATGAGCTAAAAATTTAAAGTGTCAAATGGCTGATTCGAGCGAGAACCATTCCCATTGTATCAGTATGATTTGGGTTGAACCGTGCCTATTCTTTCAATAAAAGTGATTTCTGATCCAGTCTATGAATCAAATAATTGGGCAACATTCCCTTTCTTGTTTTGTTAATTTATGTTTTTTTTTTTTTTAAAAAAATGAGATTATGTTATTACTTCTTTCATTGAAAATTCTTTTTTGTAAATCAAGATTATGCATAGAACATGAACCTTTATGCCACGTGTATGCTTAATTCTTTAGTTGTAACTAGGAAAAGTGAGATTGTTGCTAGTTGGACATAATCTAATGAAAGATTAAATTCCAGAGAAAATGGTTACTTTGTACTAATTTTTTATCTTTCATTGTACAATGCAGCTAAGCCCGAAAGAAATCAAAGAGATATATGGCACACGGCATATTGGGCGGGACCAAGCTCGTGGGCTCGTCGGCCTGATGGATTTCTTTTGCTTTAGTGAGGTTAGTTAGATCCCCACCACCACCACCATGCGTGCGCACACACGTTATGTCATTAATGAACTAAACATTTGAGAAGTTTGCTGGTGGATAAATCAAGAGTATATCTAAGCTTTCTTTGAGAAGTAACAGGCACATTGTAATGAATGCCATCTCTTAGTGTGCTGTAGAAAGAAGTCTATCGTGCTTTGATTTTATGTTTCACCATGTGGCTTCTTTACCACTTACATAGACCTTCTGAGAATTGAAAGAAATATTTACTAATTCAGGGGCATTGTTGGGTAGAAGCAAAGTCGAGCATTCCCTCCATACTCCTAATCTAATCCAAATTTTTAGAGTTCCAATTCCGATCTTTAATTTACTGGAGTTGAGACCTACATTGGCTTAGGCAATCATTTTCATAAGAGAAAATGGAACTCAATACTGCACCTTTCGTTTTTTTTTTAAATAATAATATGTGAAAATTTCAGAAACTTAAATCACTCTACCGTGGTGGAAACTCGAAAGCATTTATGGTTATGTATAAACTATAACATAAATTGTCTTGAATGACCAGATAAAGTTTACTTGTTAGACATTTAAGTTCTGAATGGGCTGAAGATTGCATACTCAAGAGTAAATTCCACATCTAACTATTTCTCGTAGAACTCATAACCAAATTTAGTGGATGGCATAAATCCTCTAAAGCTAAGGTGATATGGAGCCTCACTTTCTATTACTTGTTCTTGCATTCTTCCTTATTGTTTCTTTTGACTGGCCCGGATAGTTATTTCTCGAATGCCCCAGGTTCCACACTTTTTGTTTGCTTTGTAATTGATCTACTCTTGAGTGAGCCAGATTAAAAGCTTCACACCGGTGTTCCTCATTTAAATTATTTGTAGATTTCTCCCTGCAAGATATTTATTTATATTGGGAAGCCTTCATACTCCCAGTTTAGTTTGTTTCTTTTTCCTTTATTTTCGTTCGCTTTGGGAGCTTGTATCTCTTGAAATTTATGTTTCTTTTCTTTGCTTTGGTGATAGGCCTTGTTTCTTGTTAAAAAAAAATTGATCTTCTCTTGAAGAAGAGTTCCCTTTTTCTTATAAAAATTTTACATATCTTTTGCCTCCTGTCTAGTCATATTTTATATAATTATTTTCTTTGTGATTAATAGGCATGCCTTATTGCGGACGTCGTGCAACATTTTGTTAATGCAAAGCTGGAATTTGATGCTAGCTACATCTATCAAGATGTGAACCGTGCAATTCAGTATGTCCACCGAAGTGGTCTGGCCCATAAAGAAATAATAGCTGACCCACATACCTACCTAGTCAACAATGTTAGTCTGATTGGTTTTGGATCTAGTTTTTATTCCTATTTTTTAGTTTTGACTTCTCAATCAATTCTAGTTGAATTGTAAATGTTTTCAAGCATCTGTTTTGATTGCATACTCCAATCTTGTTTCTAAGAGTTCTTTCTTCTCAAGTGTGATGATTGAACATTACAGGGAAAATTATTGCGCTTACTCACAATGCTGAAGGAGAAGGGGAAGAAACTTTTTTTACTGACCAACTCCCCATATTACTTTGTGGATGGTGGAATGCGTTATATGTTGGAGGTAAACTAATTTTTGAGTGTTGCGTGTTTTATTAGAAACTTACAACTTCCAAACAGTCTAAACTATATGATAGGCACCTGATATTGGAAGGGGAATCACGGAAATTTGTTGTTGGCACTGCAAATATTGAAAGAGGAAAGCAAAGGGTTACTAAGCATTTGAGAACTTTAGTTCTCTCTCAAGATTAATCTAAAGAAATATGCTCCTATTTGTACTCCACCTCTAAAACACACCTTGTCCTCAATGGACAAGCCACATTCCATTTGGACTTAATTCATGATATTCTGCAATTGTATAATGTATTCCTATTCAAATTATTCAGTATTTGTTGGGTCTTTGATTCAAGAGTGCCCAGATAATTAGATCTGCAGCTGACTGGAAATACACTCTTAGAAAGAATCTAATGGTCCGATTTGGTAAAAGCAATATTTTGGAAATTTGATTAGTCAGGAGTAGGAGAGTTCTAAGGAGGGAAATAGGGTTGGGAGGAGACTTTTGAAATAGTCTGGATAATTGCCTTTAATTGCTTTTAATGAGTCTAGATTATTGCTTTTAATTGGTCTACAATAGGGTTTGGGATGAGAATCTTCTTTCAATGGGCTAGTCTAGAGAATCTTCTTTATTATTTGAATGGAGTTTCTGTTTCGAAAAGATAATGATAATTTTTCATTGACTTAGTATTGTAATAATCATCTTGAGCTTAAAAACTTTTTATTTATTATCAGGATTCTATGGGTTACAAGGATTCCTGGAGAGAAATCTTTGATGTTGTGATAGCTAAGGCTAATAAGCCAGAATTTTACACATCTGAGCATCCATTTCGGTTAGTACATTGGATCTATATTGAAGCTCTTAGACATCTAAAGAGTGTCAATCAGAAATACATTTCATTTCTTTTTTTTTAACAAGGCAACAAACAAATTTTCATTGAAGTAATGATTTTCATTGAAGTAATGAAATGAGGCTAATGCTCAAAGTACAAACTCCAAAAGGAGACCAAAAGAAAAATGAAAACAAAACAATCCTTCACCAAGAACACACAAAAAGACCTCGAAGACAAAGGAGGGAACCATAAGATTTCCAAGAACCAAAGAAACTAAAGAAACCCAACGATCAAAAATTACAACCTGAGAAATAAAATCCAATAAAACTAATAAAGAGAATGCTTTAAAAAGAAGCCATCAAAGGGACAAAATGGAAACTTGCCAACCCACAGATCTACCAAAAGCCTTCACTTGAACCCAACCAATATCTCTTGAATCTTCAGATTAACTCATCACACAGTCAACCGTGAACATGATTTTAGTTTCCTGAATAAAATCTGAATCAGGGTAAATTCGCTGAAGGAATCTCTCGAGGTTGAAACTTTTTGAACTATCCCCTAGACCCTTTGTATTCCATGGTAGAAATATCATTATGAAGCCAAAACCTCTTGCCTTGACACTATCTCCTTGAGTTGCAAACCGCTAGCTTTTAATAACTTACTAAAGCGTACTAGTTCAATCAGACCACTCAGAGGTAACTCCATTACCTTCCTTTTCCTCATGATCCAACGGAGCTTCCAAGTCAAAGAATTCTTGGAGGTTGATTGCAGGGGAAGAAGCTTCCACTTTTCTAAGCTTCAAACTTTTCGCAAACTCCAAATCAGGACTACTTAAAGCCGCCACCGAGCCTGTATACGAGGAACCCAAAACCGAGGAGGGAGAAAGAGAGCTTTGTTTTAAAGGAGAGGAGGGCTAGAAAGAAGCTTTGACAAAAAACCACATTCTTTGACCCAAGCTGGCACTCTTCAACATCAATTAGGGGGCGTTTGGATTGAGGAGTTGGGGGGAGTGGAGTTGGGAGGAGTTATTAACTCCCTCAACTCCTTGTTTGGCCCAAGGAGTTATTAACTCCTTCTTGTAGGCCCCACAACTTTATTAACTCTTTCTTCAACTCTTTTTTATGGGCCCCACAGATTTTTAACTCTTTTTTGTAGGCCCCACAGACTTCTTTACTCCTACTCCTTACAACTCCTACTCCCTCCAACTCCTCAATCCAAACGGCCCCTTAAAGGGGAACGTACAACAACACTAGAAGTTACCTGAGAGCCCAAAGCTCCACTGCCAGGAAGCTGCAAATTGTTCTCGACCTGCTCTAAAAAGTCTGGGAAAATTTCATTTTAAGGCTCAGTCAAACTCAAAACATCTTTCCCACCCCTTCTTGTGTAATATTTCCCACAAAAAATATCTCTAACTTCCTTTACGCTGACTAGATTCACTGAAGAAAAGAGAGGAGACTCCCCATTAGCCGAGTTAATGCCTTGTAACGGATCAACTTCCAAACCAAGACCCATGAACTCAGCCCCTGCACACGGCTCAGAAGCCAAAGGGCTATCGATCCCTCTTTCATCTTCCAAGGGCACAACTATCGATCCTGCTCCCATTTCATCATCAAAGACTTGTTGAATTCTGATCAAGTCAACGGGATTGGTAACATCCTTCAAAGTCAAGGACTCCACTAGTCTGCCAGGAGGAGAAGAAGACCCCAATGCTTCAAATGTTAACTGAATTTCACCACCAATTGGGTCTTTAATAGGGATAGATCTTGGCCAAAAATCACATAGGTTTGAGGAAACCTTAATTTTTGCCCTTGAAAGGTCCATGAAGTTCAAAGTGTCCAATGAGATATCTTCAAGTCCTCCAAAATGGAATCCAATCCCTTCGAACACCTCTCTCCTCCATAATCTCAAAGGAAGATTATCAATCGCAAGCCACCCTCCATAGCCAATCATAAGTGAAGGGGAACCAATCTATACATTTCATTTCTATAACCAATCTATATTATTATGAATTTCAAATGTCTTCAAGACTGAATGAATAATTGCTGCTGTGTTTGTGTGTTTATTGCACATTATTGATGAAAATATTGACAGTGTAAACCTATGATAAAAACGTATCAAATTTAATTTTCCACAATTGCCAGAAATACTTTAAGCTTATTGATGATATGATTGTAATGCCGAACTATTACTGAATTCTCTCTGTGATAACGTATCCAGTGACTGTTATATTTTCTTCAGCCTATTGCATACGAGTTTTGCCTTCCTATATTCCCGCAAAGAAAGGAAGATATGTTACTGACTATTTTTTTTCTACTTATTCTCTAAAACATCAATATTAGTTGTTATGACACAGAAAAAGACACTTTGACTTTTACAAAGGTGGATGCGTTCCTTCCAAATAAAATTTATTACCATGGTTGCCTGAAGTCTTTCCTTGAGATTACCAAGTGGAATGGTCCTGAGGTAATTTTGATAAAGCAATACCAACGTTTTTCTGTTGTTATCTGGATGACATAGCTCTCATATCATATGCTGTAGTCAGACTGAGCATTTTGTATTTGTTTCTTTCAATTAGGTGATATACTTTGGGGATCACCTTTTTAGCGATCTGAGAGGCCCTTCAAAAGCTGGTTGGCGCACTGCCGCAATCATTTATGAACTGGAAGTATGCCTTTTTATTTTGTTTTTGTGACTTGTTGATCTCTTTTTTATTAATTATTTATGGTGAATATTGAAGACACTTTCTTCTGATTCCTATGGTGGGCTAGAAGTATGAGATACATTTACCGTTAAGGAACCTATCGGACCCAAAATTAGAAGTTTGTGGATTTATTTAATGACTTTTTAGACACCATCTTGAAAATTTAGGGACTAAACTTTTAATTTTATTCACTTTGTTTAATGTGTATATATAACCAGTTAGCTTACTGATCCTGGTTGTCTACACATTTTGTTTTCAACCAACCATAAGTTATTATTTGAGATCCATTTAACATCACATCTTTTTCTGACTGTGTTTATATTGCAGAATGAGATACGTATACAAAATGAGGATTCCTACCGTTTCGAACAGGTATACTCTGCAATTGAGGCACTTCAATAACATGGATTCTTGGTTGTGGTATAACAAGAATCCACAAGCTTCTTAGTTCTCTTATGTTGATGAGCTTTGTTATAGTACCCTATTCGTGGAAGTTTTCATCCCAACCAAGAATTAATGTTATTGACGTTTAATTCCTTTTTTCCATGTGGCAGGCAAAATTCCATATAGTTCAAGAACTTCTGGGTAAATTGCATGCTATTGTGGGTAATGGTCGGAGAAGTGATGTGTACAAATCTCTGTTGGAAGAACTGAGTAAGGAGAGGCAGAATGCACGAGATACAATGAAGAAAATGTTTAATAGGTCATTTGGTGCGACCTTTCTCACGGATACTGGTCAAGAATCTGCCTTCGCATATCACATCCATCAATATGCAGATGTTTATACTAGCAAGGCTGATAATTTTTTATACCATCCACCTGAGGCATGGCTTCACGTACCCTTCGATATCAAGATCATGCCACATCATGTGAAGGTAATATCGCTTTCACAGGCAATTCAAAAACAGAATTGCATTTTCATTGCGATTCTATCTACTTTTCTGCATTGATATCTAAGTGTTGGAGATAGTCAACTAACTTCATCTCCACTCTTGACTGAAACCAAACTTGGCTTTGAAATTTCAACTTTACATAATTGCAGGTCCCCTCAGGTCTTTTCAGAAACCAATAGCTGGTTAGGCTACCTAAGAAAGAACATGCGCAATAAAACTTTTTCCGCAGTTAAGACACAAACAGTACTGAACCTTATCGATGTTCATTTCATTCTTTTATTGGCGCTTTCAGGCCACCCACCAAAGACGATTGATACCCCAAGGACGAAGCAAGACTGTGCTCTTCTACAATCATTTGATTCTTGACGATTTTTCCTTTCGTCGTCATCTCCATTCTTTAGGTTCTCTTCTGTAGCTTCTCTTCTCATCAATAAATAACTGCTAGCGTAGCGACATTCTTTTCAGCCTTAATTTTCTTACACCCCATAAATCTTTCCTCATAATTCTCTCTCTCTCTCTCTCTCTCTCTCTCTCTCTCTATATATATATATATATTTTGTATAAAAACAAAATTTGTATGATGCGTACTTCACCATAATGGGAAATTTTCAACTGGTGAATTCGATGTATACTTTTACTACCCCGAGGTATGAATAACCTGTAATGGAGAGATATTCAATTAACCTTCAATAAGATGAAAAAAGGTTCAGAGTATTCAATCATGTAGAGATGCATTATTGAAAAGAAATTATAATATTTTTTTAATTTAGTTCCTCGTTGTTGGTGAATGTCCAAATTGGCCGAATAATGAAAAAGTTGGGTAGAATAAGAGACTTCAAATGTTATACGATTTTTTAAAAAAAAAAATTAGAAGAATAATGGGGCAATTGGGTTGGTAGCAAAAAGGACCAATATAATTATCCATATAGCAAATGACTCAATCTATTTGCAAAAATAGCAAAAATTTGAAAAGAGAAATTGAAATTACTAAAACACCCCACGTCATCACATCTTTCTTATCGGTGATATCACCGATAGAAGTCTGTTTTTATTTAATAACTATTTTTTTTGTCTGTTTATTTAATAACTAATTTTTTCTTCTAATTTTGATAAACTACTATTGTGATATCTATCACTGATAGAAGTCTATCATAGACTTCTATCAGTGATAGTTGTCTGATAGACTTCTACCACAATTGTCTATCTATTACCTATTACTCATAACTTTTCTATTATCTATTAGACATTTTGTTCCTATTCGACTTCTATCGTTGTCTATCACTGCTAGAAGTGATAGACTACTATCCTGTTAATGATTGATAAAAGTTAATGAAAAATAAGTGATAGACTACTATCACTGATAGAAGTGATAGACTACTATCACTGATAGAAGTCATAGGTTTCTATTAATGATAGTTGTCTGATAAACTTCTATCTATCTATTACCTATTACTCATAACTTTTATATTAGACTTCTTGTAATATGAGAAACTAAAGGATATCTTGTATTTTGATCTTTCACTAAAGTTAAAAACCAAGCAACATTTTTATCTTCTTGAATTTTAACGACATCCTGAGCATCATTTATCCCTAACCTAATAACATCAACAATTCTATAAAAGAAATAGAACTATCCATTCGAACTTCTTTCACAATCAGATTAATAAAATCATCAAAACACATCATCTCATCAACAAAAATTCCAATGGTCTTGTAATTCTCATAGAAAATTTTCTCATTCCATTGCCTACTATAAAAAATAACTATTGGAAGCTTCATCATAGTTCCTACGAAAAGTAATAACAACATTAACAATATTAAGTAATATAGAAACCGATCACCACAATAGTCACTCGTATATCATTGATTAATGATATCACTGATAGTATTGATATCTATTGATCACTGATATCAGTGATATCATTGATATCTACTAATCACTGATATCATATCTATTGATCAATGATATCACTGATATCATTGATATCTAGAAAACAATGTATCACTGATATCACTGATATCATTGATATCTACTGATCATTGATATCACTGCTATCATATATATTGATCAATGATATCACTGATATCATTGAATCTAGAAAACAATGATAGATATCACTGATGTCATATGTATTCTCTAGCATATCTAGAAAACAAAACAATCACCAAAATCAGACTTGCAACTCCAAAACATTGCAGAAAAACAGTGATATAACAAAATGAACAAAAAAAATACCCACGAAAAAAGATCTGGTTGATTGACAAACTCAAATACCCACGAAAAGAGCTCCAACAGAAGATCGTATATCACTAATTGGAAGCACAATAGTCACTCGTATATCACTAATATCACTAATATCATTGATATCTATTGATTACTGATATCACTGATATAACTGATATCTATTGATCATATCTAGAAAACAATGATAGATATCACTGATGTCGTGTATATCGTCGATCATCTAGAAAACAATATTGCTGATAGAACAAAAAATGAAGAAAACTTGCGACTCCAAAGCAGAAAAATAGTGATGTAACAAAATGAACATAAGAAATACCCAAGAAAAATGTTGATTGAAAAAATCAAATACCCACGAAAAAAGCTCCGTTGGACTTCGAAAAGATCGAATTGGAAGATACTTGACGGAATATAAGAAGATACTACAATGCGATCGAATTGGAGAAGATAATCGACAAACTTACGACTTGATCGAATTGGAGAAGATAATCAAACAAACTCGATGAAAATTCATGGGTTGCAATTCAACAGATCAAACTAGAAAATACCCGATCGAATAGGTGAAGGTTTGCGACTCCGATTGAATTTGAGAAGATACTCAAACTTGCGACTCGACAGAAGATTGGACTGGAATCGAGAAGAGTTTGGGAAGATTGGACCGAATCAAAGAAGATGTTGTCATAAAAATCGGAAGAAGAAAAATACAGTGAAAAACACATACCAATTGAAAAACAAATACTAATTAAAAGGGAATATGTTTAAGCCAAGAGTATAATTGGAATTATAAAAAAATTAAAGATTTTTGTCATATTTGCGATTCTTTTACAAAGTTGTTATATCTACAAATACTAAAACCATAATTACTACCCATTACAAATTCTCTAAAAATAGGTATATTGAATAAATTATAATACATCTCTCATTTGATTTGTTTGTGAATTTAGAGCCTTACAAGTAGTTAAATATGTATTCTTTGTTTGAGAATCTAGAAAATTGAAATGTTTAAATGCTTAAAATTGTAAAATAATAAAAATATAAATGTCGGGCATAATCATGTTTGTTTTGAATATAAAAATATAAAAATAACAAGGAATATTTAAGTAGTGAAAGAACAAATACCAATTGAAAAACAAATACCAATTAAAAAGGGAATAGGTTTAAGTCAAGGGTATAATTGGAATTATATGAAAAAATTAAAGACTTTTGCAGATTTGCAATTCTTTTAAAATGTTGCTATATCTACAAATACTAAAACCATAATTGCTACCCATTACAAATTCTCAAGAATAATTAGAAACTTTCCTTTCTTAGATGAATAAACAGTAAGTCTAAATTGAAAAAAACACTCCAAAATTAAAGATTAAAACATATATTTAGCCATAAAAAAGTATCCCTCTATTCAAAGGACTTGTTTTATACCAGAATATTTTTTTTTTAGGTTCAACAATATTTAGGTGGAAGAATTTAAACCTCTAAACTCTTAGTTGTGAGTACATGTCAATGCTACTACAACAATATTAAGTGGCTATGAAACCAAAGTAACAAATTAATTTAGTATATCTCTGTGATAAAAATTTACTTATCAATCTATCTTCTATTTGATTTTTATAAAGTAATAATCACATTTGTCCGAGTTTTTTTTGTACGAATGACCTTTCTTTTTGCTGACAAAATAATTATGATTAGGTCTTTCAAAATAATGATTGATAACCTTTTGCTTACGTCACATCTAGAGCGAGGGTACGAGAAAACTCAACGAGAGCGAAAAAAACATCAACTTACATCGTCACTCCCCATCACCATCTTCAACCTTTCAAGTTGTGTTAATGTTGAACAATGCCAAAATCCTATCGTATGTGAAGGAGAAGAAGAAGGTGGTTAAAATGGATTCCATATTTGATATCGACGGGATTTGTGTTCATAAGTGGATTGAAAATAGATTCTAGACTTGAGGTGAAGGTTGTTGAAAATGAATTCCATATTTGATATGAACGAGATTTATGTGATCGGAAGTGAGTTGAAAATAGATTCCAAACTTGAGGTGGGTTGATGCCAACATAGAGGAGAAGAAGGTAGTTGGAAATGACTCCTCACTCTCGATAGATTTTATCATACTCTTACTCTCGATATAGTGTAAGCAAAAGGTTATTCATCTTTTTTTTTTTTTGAAACACTCCATCATATTTCATTTTAGCCGGAAAAAAAAGAATCATCCTTTTCAATTTCTCCAAATCCATCCTCACTTTGATTTTTCTCTGAAAATTCCCCTTTCCCTTTTTCCTTACACTAATCCTATATCATTATTGTCTCTTAAAAGTGGTTAACTTATGCTTATAAAATCGGTGCCATGTTTATTTTAACTAGAAAAAGAAAAGCCTGTTGAAACGCTTTTGGTGACGGTTACCTAAAAGGCCCAAAAATGAGTGTACCATCTTGTTTGTATCATCCCTAAACGCTACCAGCTTCATTTCATGCACTTACCACTTTCACACGTGTGGTTTCTACATTTGGTAAAATCGCATCCTTCCTTTTTCCTTAATTCATATTTACATGCTCCTTTTTTTCTCATTCAATGAACCTTTTCCCTAAAAGACAAGTTTCATACGTCCAATATTACTTCTCTACACTACACTGTCTTGATCATCATATAATTGATAAATAATAATCTAAATTAAAACCCTTAAACATAATTAATTAAGAGTGTATATCCCTATTCGGGCGTACCAAACTTCCCCCCCTTGAAAGCATGTCTCAGCAATAGACAAATTGCATTTCTCCCATTTTTCTCCATCATCTCATGCGAGAGGTTTGCAGAAATAGTTCACCAAACACCTGCCCGTTTCACCTTTCTCCATCTCTATAAAATCAGCCCCAACACACACAAACAGAGAAGTACACGAAACAGAGACGCCCAAAAATGGATCACAGAAGGCCAACTCTCTGTGTTCTCGACGCTTCGTCTTATGTGGGCTTTTGGGTCACCAAAGGATTGATAAACAGAGGATACCCAGTTCATGCAGCCGTTCAGAAGACTGGTCAGTCATTTATCCTCTGTTCTTTTGCTTCACGAAGCCTTTCTAATGCTCTGTTTTTGTGTGAAAACTTGTGGGTTTAATCTTTTGCAGGAAAGCCAGAGATTGAGAAGACTATTAGAGAGATGGGTAAATTGGAGAAAGGGCTGGTGGTTTTTCCTGTGGATATCATGGATTACCAGAGCATTCTTGTGGCTTTGAAAGGGTGCTCTGGTTTGTTCTGCTGTATGGACACCCCCCATGTGTATGATGTAAGTCCACAGAGAGAGAAAAAAAAGGCTTGTTTTGTTCTCTGGAATTTGTGGGTTATTGTTGTTTTTACGTTTTGTGCAGGAAAAAATGGTGGATTTAGAAGTGAGAGGGACAATTAATGTTGTGGAGGCTTGTGCTCAGACAGATACTGTTGATAAGATAGTCTTCACCTCCTCCTTGACTGCTGCTGTATGGAGAGAGAATATCCTTTCTGAGAAGGATGTGGATGAAAGGTGTTGGAGTGATAAAGAATTTTGCAGAAAAATGAAGGTTGGGATGGAAGGAATTTAAAAACCTCTGTTATCTTTTTCTTTTGAGTTAGTAATTTAGGATTTCTTGGTGGGATTGTCTTCAAAATTCTTCATCAGGCTATGTTGATCAACAAAGCCCTTAATCATTCATTTGCCTCATCAATCAATTTAAATTACAAATCAAGCTTTTTCTTAATAAACCCTCTTTTTTTTTTATGCATATCCTAGTTGTGGTATCCTCTGGCAAAGACACTCTCTGAACAAGCAGCATGGGCTCTAGCAATGGACCGTAAGCTGAACATGGTCTCCATTAACGCAGGACTGGTTCTTGGACCTGCTGTTGCAGAAGAAAATTCAGGGTCGACAATCTCATATCTCAAAGGTAGGATAAATTTTTCTTAAAAAAACAAACCTGTTCCGCATTTGTGGGAGTTGTTGTGTTTTGTTTAGCTGAAAAAATTGAAGCAACAGGAGCCGCTCAGATGTATGAAAATGGGGTGCTGGCAGTGGTTGATGTGAAGTTTTTGGTGGATGTCCATATCCGAGCAATGGAAGATTCCTCGACGGGTGGTCGATATTTTTGCTTCGATCAGATAGTGAATAATGAGGAAGAAACTGTTAAACTTGCCAATATATTGAGGCCATTGATATCCTTTCCACCAAGGTAAAAGAATTTGCATTTTTTAAACAACATACAGCAATTTCACAATGGAAATTAAAAATTTGGGATAATTTTTTTGCATGCATTTTAATATTTGAAACTCAAGCTGCGTTAGCTTATCCTTGAAAAGGTACGAAGTCCAAGGAAGGGAAGCTTTTGCTGAGAGACTCAGAACTAGGAGATTGCACAAACTGGTCGAGGGCACAGCTTGTTAATTACTTTTAAATGTAAAACTTTTTTTTTTCTTCTTTTGGGTATGTATCTTTTTAAAGCACTTATTGTAATTTTTAAGAAATGAAAAAAACTATGTTTGAAATGTCAGTTGTATTTAATGTCAGTTGAGTTATACTCTTGTTGTCAATTGTAAAAAGTTAAATGTGTATAAATGCTTTGATTGTTCACCCATCAACTGTAAAACTAAAAAAAATAAATAACTAAAGAAAACAATTGTTTTTTAATTTAAAATTAACCTAATATATCAACTTTTAACTTAAATGTTTAATTTCATTGAATTGCACATTTTTTTTTAGTTCAACATGTGGAGGTAGATTTGAACCCTTTGATTTTAAATTTTAATAAGTGTAGCAATCTTTATTGTAAATTTGAATAAATATTGTAATTTTTACTTGAATAAATACTGTAATTTTTACTTTTTGAATGTAAATATTATTTAATACATATATAACATATATGTAGTACGAGATTAATGAAACTTGGAAGAAAAAAGATGCTAGAATTGTAGTGAATTTTAAAATATTTATTTCATCAGATCTTGTACATTAATCCAACTAAATTTTGTGCTAGGCTTATTTTTGTTGAAATTAATGAATTTTAAGATAGGATAATTATTTTAAAATTTGTATTTTAAATTTAGGGTTCAACGGGATGAATTGGGATGAAGTTGGAAGTTTAAAACAAAATTTTAACCTATTAATGTTATTTGTTTTCTTGCATATCAAACTTCAAAGGAAGAAAAAAAGGTCATGCCCATGCCAATAAGACTACACCTCAACTGGTATGAAATGTACAACTAGTCGAATAATTCAAGGAATCTGGACTACTCAACCCAAACCGTTGGATTGAGTTAAGTTTTTTTTTTTTTTTTTTCAGTTTGGGTTGGGTTGGGTTTGGAGAATCGAAAAGTTTGGGTTGGTTCTCGATTTGGGTTTTTTAGTCTCGGATTGACCCAACTAGCCAACCCAAAGTTTATATTTTTTTAATTTTATTTTAATTACATATATACTTATAAATGAATTATTTGTCAATTTTTATATTTTTTTCTAGACTTCTAACAAAATGTTATGAATTTTGAAATTTGATATTTGATTTTTATGTGATTTTAGTTATTAATTCAAGGTAAAATATTTTAAATAATTTTAAAATTATTAAAAAATAATTTGGTGACCTAACTCCAAAATATTGGATTGGGTTGAGTTTGGTTACTGTCATGAATATGATTGGTTGGGTTGAAGGAATGACCAACTCGAATTTCCAAAAAACTCTCTCAACCCAACCCAACTCGACTTATATACACCCCTAATATGAAGGATGGTTTATGACCAAAAGGTCATATAGGTTCGAAACCTCCTACCTTCTAATGTGATATCCCCATCTCAAAAAGGGCAAATAAAAATTGAATAATTCATATTTGAATAATAATAAGTTGCACCTCATTTTATAAAATCGACTATAAAATACATGGATCCAGCAAGTATCTTCCTTTTAAATATTAATACTTTTTCATTTGGGGCATTCTTTCTAAGAAACACTTATATTTAATTTAGTTGACTAATTTTACATTTGTTTCTAAGCAAATACTTCCGGTCAATATGTCCCGAATTTAAATAATAACATTTTTTATTCATAATAAATTATAAGTTGACTATATTATAGTCGCGGATAATCCACATATTGCATTTCCAATCCCTGTGAATTTTTCATTTATCAGGAATTGGATTAGGTTGCAGAATTCTCATTCAAGGAGAGAAATTCTTAAACTTCCTAATAAAAACAAATGTAATTATTTTAATATATATATATATATAATTAATTAATTAATTAATGGGTAAAGATGGAGACATGGATGAGAAGAAAGACGAGAAACATGTGCCCCATCCTTGTCCCTGACTCTAATTATGTCACACGAAAAAATTTCCTCCAACCTTATAGGTTGTCCCCATGTCGTGGGAAAAAATTCCCTCCACTTGTGTCCCATCTCCGCTTAAATAGAAATTTTTGCGAGCCTCATCCATACAAAAGTAAATTTCTAACGACCTGTTTACCAATCCACAATGAATTTGATAACGTAATAGGATGGTAGGGTAAATATAATGGTATGTAACCAAGAACAATTACGACTATTGTTTACCAATTGTAATAGGTTTATGTAATCGGTAACGACGGTCGATTTGTGCTCTCTTAATAATAAACAAATTAATCGTATTACCAAAACTGATTTCCTCATCTCAATTAAAATATGGCTAAAAAAATTATCATCTGGGATGTCCACTTTTCCCGCGGGGACCCGCCCCTAACGGGACGGGGAATCCCCGTTTAGGCAGGGAATGGGGGAGGGAGCGGGGAGGATTTTTTCCCCGTTAGCTAAACGGGGACGGAGACGGGAAATGTATTCCCCGTCCCCGAACCCAACCCCGACCCCGCCCCGCTCCAATATATTATTATTATTTAAATATATATATTTATGTGTATATAATAAACCATAATTCTAAATTCTTATTAAATATCATTTTACTTTTTTTAAGAAAATTGAAAAAAATGTCTATTAAATAAAAATTTATAATGAGTAATTAGCCATTTGAATAAAAATTTTCAAAAAAAAAAGAAATTATGTAATAAAGTTTGGAAAAATAAAAATTGTAAGCGAAATTATTCTCATGAAACCTAATCCTCATAAATTCCCATGAGAATCCTCGCTGCTAAAGTGAAATTAAATGAAGAATTTCGCGGGGACGGGGAATGAAATGAGAGACGGAGACGGGAACGGTAAGTCATTCCCCGACTCCGCCCCACTCCGTGGACATCTCTAAATTCTCATCTCAAACAAAATAGGGTAGTCTGGCCAAAATGATTGCTACTTATTGTGCACCCATATCTATAAACTCACATTAAAAATTGTCATCTTATTAAGAGTTTCAGCAAGTATGAGAACATTAAAATTAAAAATTAAAAAAAAAAAACAAAACACAAAAAACAAATATAATACAGCTTCTTTGGCCACGCAATTTTTAAAATAAAAAAAGAAAAAAGAAAAAATGTGTGGTTGATGGATAGAGAGTACAAACAATAATAACCACGTGGACATAATTCACCTAAAGTAGGTCCCACATAATAAAATTCGGGATGGAAGACGATTTTGGGTGTAATTCGATTACAATCATAAATGAGTAGAGGTTAAATTGAACCTCTCACCAGTCACCACCACATTTGTTCAATTTGCGAGAGAAAAAAAAAAAAGTAGACTATTTTATAATGCAGAGCTTTTCCTTTTTATTTTCCAAGATAGAAAGTGATTGAGAAAATGATATATCTTTTCTTTTCTTTTTCAAGAAAAATGTATTATTATATTTTATAGTGAAAAACGTATAATGCCAAATAAAGTATCAATATCTATTATCTGGAAAACAGGCCAAGCACGCAAAAGAGCATCTTGAATGTTAAAAAAAAAAAAAAGAAGAAGATATCGCAAGCCTCTTAATCCACTTTTTTTAAACGTCACGTTTTATCTTTCTTCTGCAAATGACATATTTTCACATTCATTGGCTGCATAATCCATCAATCTTCTTCAGTAATGGTATCTCTATCTCTAGTTTGATTTCACATTTTAAACTAAATTTATTATTGTCTATTTTCTATCAAAAGATAATGAAATGTTATGATGTCAATTTACTTGACATTATACATTTGATTTAAAGAAGGTTCAAATATAGCCCAATGATAAAATAGGTCCATATGTTAATATATTAATTCAAGTTAGTTAACTAACATCCTGTAAGTCATATTATATTAATCTTCATCACCTTAATAAAGGAAATCATTTCAGTCGTGAATTCGAACAAGTGTAGTTATATTATATTATATCAATCTTCATATTTACTCAATTTTCTTTTCAACCCTCGCAATAAAATGTATCCTAATTCTCCAGTTTACATCTTAACATGTGAGTAAAGTTTATTGGTTTGTTGTACAAAAACGTTTTATCTTTTGAAACCAATTATCGTTATTATTTTTCAATTTACACATATCCTAATTCCTCATGACTAAAATATATAATTTTAGAAAGTTAAAATAGTGAAATGCAGTAACAAAAATGATGTATGCTTGATCTGAAAGATGCAGAAGCATAAATCATGCTTGCAAAGCATCCTGATTGTCATTGTTTTGCCAGTTTTGCTTCTCTGCTACAAGTTGAGCATGTTGTTCCAGGTACTCTTTGCTGTTTATCTCGGTTAATCTGCATCAACAGCGACTTCAATATTAGCAGCGAAAAAAGGAACATACATGTGGATGCTAAAAGGAATTAATACATGCCATAGACGTCCTCCCATCACAACAAAAAGACACGTGTAATAAGTGTATAAGTTACATAGCTCTATTGGTTAAAGCATATGTCCTTGACTAAGATGACAGATGTTAATCCTCCCAACTCATATGTGGTTGATTTTTTTTTTTTTAAAAAAAAGTGTATAAATCGTATAAAGAATCGGTATCTATCTCAGTGAAGTTTCTTTCTATTTATATGTAAAACTTCAGTAGAATTTTCCAATCCATGATGCTTAAAATATGAAAATTAACTTGAGAAGAAAACTTTGAACAAACAAATATGATATACTTAACCAAACTAAGTGACAACAGACAAATGCTTCAAATCCAAATACATAGATGTTGTCTGCATGTTTTTTTAATGTAAATATTAAGCATGGTGCGCCTATGTTTACAAGCATCTGTCAGTTAAAGAAAAGAGAAGTTCAATTGTCCAAGTCCTACTATATTTCGCGGAGCGCCTTACCTACTAATCGTGCGGTCTTTGGCAAAACCTAATTCATTGTCAACACAGAGATCAGAAACATCATTTTTTCTCGACCTTGCCGAGGTTCTAGGCGCAATTTGTTGAGCATCAGAGATGGTCACAATCTTCTCGAAAAGATCCTGAGGACTTCCTTCAGCTGTACATAGCAGTCTGGCTTTGTTTTCATACATCACCTGTCATCACACAAGGAAAGCATGAAGAAAAAACTAGATTCACTCACTATACAAATCCTCAAAGTAAACCAGTTTGAATCCTTCCATCCAAGGGGACGGGTGGAGTTTATCTTTCTGATAGCTAAACAGGTCCATTTTTCCTCGCTGCCCTATTTTCTTAAACTATTATGTTAAATCCGGTCCCCTCGTATCGAAGAACATGCATTCTATGAGGTCAACCAATCATAAGAATAAGTTCTCATAGAATGGTATCCCACTGCCCAACTGCTAAACCAGAAGTAGTTTTCTAATATACATGAAAAGGTAATGGTATATGCCTTGAATAAACATGACATATGGAAGGACTGTCATTGTAGGCCATCAAACAAATGGATAAGTATTGATTGAAGTCAAAAAGAAACAAACTTCCACGTAAGGTAAGATTATAGAAGTTAAAAGCATCCAAATATGAAGTCAGACATACATCAACCAAAGTGACAAAGCGATATGCTGCTGTTCTGTTATGTAGTCCAAATATTGGGATGCCTTCCAATGCCAGGGTATGAAATTTTTCTGTAAAAGGAAGTCAACAGCATGCAAGTTAGACTAAATAAATTGGCAAAATAAAAGTAAATGACCACGCTTGGAACACTAGAAATTTGACCAACTAAAAGAGTTCCAATCCAAAAGATCTACTAATAAAAGTTAATAAACATGCATTCTCTGATAGTTGTCCCTGCCAAGAATATGATTAACTCATCTCATCAAATTAGCTACCGGCTACCGTTATCACAATCGGATCTTAAATTATACTTCATTTTCAACACCTAAATTTCTGGAGGTTTGTGTCGAAAAAAATTCTTCTAGCATTCCTAATATTACTATCCAATACAAACTCAAATGTCATTTTGAATGACTTACTAAACAACCCGAAGTAATCCGCAGCTCCTAGAGGTTTGTCGCAGAGTTCCTCAAAAGGGAAATACGCACATCCATTTGCTCCGGATGGAACCTAGAAGTAATAGAAAATGCTAAACAACAATATTGAAGGAACTAAGTTGCTCAAATCATCCTACAATGTAACTGGGTACTTACTTGGAGAATCCTGCCCATCACCACCTCCACCTCTTGTGGAGCAGCTGTGCTTTTACCAATCAATTGTTGAAACTTCTGCTTAAGAAAGCTAGACGAGTCCTTTCCAATAAAATAGAACCCTCGCTCTGCCTGCAGTCAAGAGTAGGTATAAAACATATAATTGTGCAGTCTTTGACTCAAATAGCTATTTTTGTATTGAATTAGAATCATTACCGAAGTCATTTTCCGATAGTCAGTAGCTGAACCAATTTCATGAGTCACACACCTTTCCTACATCATGAAACCTTCAAAGTTATCGAATGGAAAAATCATCACAGATTCAGCTAAAATTGACAAAATTGGCACTAGATTCAGATTACGATTGTTAAAATGGGCGGCTTCATTCAAGGGCGGGACTGTTGTTTTATATTGTTGAATAAAAGGGTAAAACTGACTGGGGTATTACTGTCGACAAACATACCTTCAAGGTGGAAATGAAGGGCAGGAAAAGATCTCTCTGTAATCCACCTTCATAAAGGTTATCTGGAGCACGATTTGATGTTGCGACAAGGATCTACACTTCCCTCAAACAGATACAAACATAAGTTATGTCTGACACCAAACACGATATCTTATGATGGTTTGAATATAAAGTCTGTATAAGTAAATACTTACAACGCCATTGCTAAAGAGATGTCCAAACAGACGATTTAGAATCAATGCATCAGCCACATCTGTCACCTATGGAAGACAGAATACTAAGAAAAATTTACCAATGTTACCCAAGCGCAGGGCCAAAAGATATGATATACAAACAAAAGAAACATAGTTGAATCGAAAGAGCACCATAAATTCATCTAGGCATAATAAAATTGCCTCATCCGAAATCTCTCCTGCAACGACTTCAAGTGGATCAGCAACACCCTTGTGCCGCTGTCAAGATATGCATTCAAGAAAGGTATTTATTTAGTTTTAGTACAGCCACACCACATTTCACACGATAAGGCAAACTACATTAATTTACCAACAGATAATATGTGGGATGTTACAAGATTGGTGTAAGATTACCTTATACCACAATACAGAGCGAGCAGATATTCAAATACGACCGAATAGAAATATAATGGTTTCCTAATTCAAAAATTCATGTCTCAATAGTTCTAATTTAGATGGTTTTAAAATCATAAATTACACAAATTAAGCAATAGGTCTCCATAGGGGAACCAAAAAAACAGGGAATTCTTGATTAGGAGATTTCAGAGAAAATAAGATATTCCACTTCAACTAGACATCATAATCTCAGCGTCAATACTGAAGATTTATTTCAAAAACATTCACCACTAATGAAGAAAATAGTAAATCTCACCTGCAAACGACTATGAACGTTCAACATGAAGTCATGAAAATGGATCCTCTTTTTCCTCCAATTGCTGGGTCTATTGGAAGAGAGTAAGTCTAAGTATGGAGCCAATAATAGAAAACAAGATAGCATAAATGGAAAAAACTTATGGTAGTTGGTTATCATTTGAATTTGTGGAACCATTGTCAACATTAAGGCAGGAAAACAAATAAAGGGGTTGAAGAAACACAAGAGTTCGTTCATAAGTTCGACAAACTTACAACTGATCAAAAAACAAGTCCATCAACATAGTTTTTCCAGTGCCTACTCCTCCATAAAGATATAGACCTTTAACTGGAGAGTACGATGACTGAGGAATGAAGCGAGACCACAACCACCTACTCCTGCATGGACCAGAAAAGGAAGATTAAATAAAAAGATTAATCAAAACAATCTAGTGCCAAATGAGAAACTAGAAGAGTAAATAAAGTCAAATAATCCGAATACAAGCACTATAACTACATAATGGAAGAACTACCTTCCTGCTTTTTCGGATATTGCATATCGATCCAACCGGCATGCTTCAGCAGAATTAACAAGTTCGTCATAGAGTCTTTGAAGTTCCCTCAGGGTGCCCACCTGCAAGGAAACTGTGAGAATAAACTTCAACAGGTTTAAAACAAATGGACAGACAAGTAACTTATCAACAAAAACATATTTTCTAAACAAAATCAAATAACATTAAAATTAAGCCAACAGTAGCTTCAGAAAGATGTAGTAATAAAACTATACATATTTTATTTGTTTCTGATTGGGTTAAACAGCCATTTTGGTTCTCTAAAAGCAGGCAGAGAAAACAGGTAGAAATTTGGAAACAAGCTTCCAAAAGTGAATCATCATTGATTGTTCCGTTTATAACTCACTTTCATCTCTAAATATAAACGATGAAGTTGCAGGGGAAACTGCCGGCCATACCTGACAGCTATCACCATCCACAAGCTCACCAGCAGCAATTCTTCGTTCATACTCTACGAGTGGCCCTGCCACGTTATAATCTGCAACTGAACCCCCAAAATCCAAATTAAAAACAAAAGAACTCTAACATATCCGGTTTCACTCATAAGACTTTAAAATGCTAAGGTATCCTTGTGGAAAAAGAAGGGGTGAGAGAGGCACCTCCATTAGAAAGTTTAGCAGCGTCAACTGAGAGAGCTCTTAAGTTCAAAAATTTTGAGCTTCGGTATCTATCTGATTTGACAATAAAAACAGACTCGGAATTGGTATGAACCAGATGCCTTTTCCCTCGTCGAAGAACATCGGTCTGATTGCGTGTTTGTTGAGAAAAAACTAATCGGAGGTGACGAACGTACCGATTTACGGCTCTCATTTTCTGACAGGACCTGAAAAGACCTCAAACCAACAGCTGCACAAAACAAAGAGAGACACATAGTGGGAGTGGTTCAAGAATCAAGGCCTTTTAATTAACCATACAGAAACCACAAGATAAGACGAATTGAAGAAGAATATGCTGCCAATTCGTGAAGGAAACAGAAATCGAAGAATTGAGATAAATTAAAAGGCAACTAACCAAAATATGCCAATCACTATGCCTAAAACAGACCCAAGTAGTGGAACAAACAGAAAAACAATTTCCATTTTAACTAAAAAAAGAGAAAAGGGAGAGAGTGCATAAGTCCACGGAATCAAATACAGAGGTAATGCTCAATTGGGTGGATCTCAATTCATGAAAAAAAAAAAAAAACCCTCAAGAGTTGCGAATAATCCTTTCAAGAACATGCAGAACACAGGAAACTAAAATTGAAGCGTAAAAAACCAAGTGATAAGACAGAAGTTGCGTGGGGGGGATTGACACGAACCTGGATTCGAAGAACCCAGAAATCTCGGAGTAGCGAGAGACAGAAAACCGATCGCCCAGTACAAGGATGATAATCTTATGACGAGGAAAGAAAGGGTGAGAAGTACAGGAATGGAAGACTTAGCCCTTAATGGCGACTCTGCAACGCAGCCTAAAAATTTGCAGTGACCTTTAATCCACGCTGGATGAAGACTCGCAGTTTACAAAAGTTTCAGAGAAAAAGAGAGAGAGAGAGAGAGAGAGAAGAACTCCAAGTTTTTATGAGGTTAGCGTGATTTGGCTGGCTTTTTACATGGCGTAGTGGGGTACTAATTGCTCCTAAATTATGATTAATTTATCCATAACAGTGATTTGTTCGAGACAGGTAAAAAAGGGAACAACTTGCTTGAGAGGTTCAAACTCAAAAGTTTGAAACAGAAACCAGAAATCAAATTCTGTCATACACCGACGTAGAAGCCCAATCACAATCCCGTTACTGTCCCTCGGATTCCTTTTCCGTTCCGTATGGGCTATCCTCCATCGCCCTTCATTAATTTATAGGGAAAAAAAATACGTTTTTATCCATAAATTTGGTGAGTTTGTTCCATTTTTATCTTCTACTTCCAACTCCATCCAATTCTACTTTAAATTTGGATAAGTATTGTAATTCCCACACTTCATAGATTTTCATTTGAAAAATTGTTCAAAAAAATCAATAAATTAAAAAAATATATATTAAGTATCAAAATTGATACAATTTTACACACTAATACATAAAAGTTACAATTTTGTTGAAATTCATACTCTATTTTATTGAATGTTTGAATTCTTTTTAAAAAATGGTGAATTTTAGAAGATTTGTTTACTTTACATTGGACTAAAATTAGCACATGAATTTAGTGGATATTAATCAAAGGGTAAAAATTATAATTCTTGTGTAAGTTTTAAGTTCAAATTTATAAAATTAGCATGTGAATTTAGTGAATATTAATCAAATGGTAAAAATTACCATTCTTGTGTAAGTTTTAAGTTCAATTTTATAAAATTGAATATCTATGATAAAAATTGATTAATTCACGTCAAGTTTAAGATATAAATTGATTTTATTTTCTCTTAATTTATTTACTATGATTATTTAATTTAATAATGATTTTTTCCAACTATGTAGGTAAAATTAAAATTGTAACCTTCATAATAAATGTATCATCTTTTAATTAGTTGAAACATACACTAAGTTAGTTAATTCAATTAGGATTTGTTTTCCTATAAAGGAATTCCAACACCCCATATATTTAGAAAACAAAATTTTTATTGATTGCCATCTTTAAAACCACGTCTATATTCCTAAATAAAAAATTCAAAACTCTCATAGAGAATAAAAATTGAAAAGGCATTTGAAAATTTCAAATAATAATAAATAAATAAAAGAGGATATATGGAAGAAATAAGAATGCATAAAATTGATTAAAAAAATAATAATAATAATAGTTTACTTTTTGAAAAAGAGAGAGGACACGTGTTCTTGGTTAGCGGGGAAAAACAAAAATGGGGACTCAAAATGTTCCATTGGCATGCATTTGCATTTTGCATCACGTCATTCGGTGGTCCATATATCCATGCCATATAATGCGTATAAAAGTAAAACCGGACTTAAATGCAATGCAAGTGATGCCCAAAGCCAATACGTGTCTGCGACTTTTTTTTTATTATTACATTATTGCTTTTTATTTTTAATATCATTTTTTGTTTTTTTTTTAAGACAAATATGAAATATCATGTGATTGAAAAATCTGTAGTTACTCAGTACATGCGAATGTATGAGAATTTAGAATTTTTTAAGGATAATTGTAGAGCCCATGGAGAAAGAGATGCCTCCTTTGTCTCTATCTATTTTGTTCCTACAGCAAATTGTCGTCTTCATTACTATTCTCGTTCTAATTTTGGAGGATGGGATGAGTTCAATAATTGTTCCCTCAAATATCAAGTTTTATGTAGAGAGAATTTATCTGTCTATTTTCTAATTAAATAATATATAAAAACCATACATTTTTTTAAGTTGATTTTTCGTTGAATATTGTTTTTGATATCCACTGCATACTAATATTTAAGTATTCTTTTTAACTTTTTGATACCAGAGTTATTAAATATATTTAAAGTAAATATAGTTCAACTGTAATTGAATTGACATATATTATCATTATAGTTAAATTCGACAATAACATCATATCATAAAAATTAAAGGTAAAATAGGACTAAAAGCCTAATCCATATAAAAAAAATGACCTGAAATCGAGGTAGAGTTAGATCAACAAACAAAAGAAAGACGATCAGACTTGGATCGGCCTAAGTCCCTAGACTAAGATCGACTCCATCACAAGGCCCATTTTTAGGCTTTGTCTTGCTTGTGCAACCTTCATCTAACTCAATTCGATCATTTTTTTGTCCTATTTGTAGACAAATACTAAAAAAAAAAATCTAAGAATAGAAGTATTTAAGAGAAGGGAGGTAAGTTCTTAGGGGTTGTTTGGCCCCCGTCTTGGAATCAAAACCCTGGGAATCAAACCCCTGGGGGGTTTGTTCTGGGGGTTCTGAAGCCTGGGAATCAGAAAGGTGTGTTTGGGGTGCAGTGTTCTGAATCCTGAGTTTATGTTGGGTTTTTTTTTCCCTTTTTCTTTTGCTGTTTTGTTCTCTTATTTTTTAGTGGATGTTTTATCAATTGTAGAAACCTTTGTATAACATAAATGAGTTACAAAATTGAAACTATATTTTAAAAATTAAGAAATTGGAAGTCTAGGTAAGAAATTAGGAAATTTAAAACTCTATTTCACACAGTATTTAGAAAAGTATTTTTGGAACTCTATTTTAGAAATTTACAAATTGAAAGCTCATTTAAGAAATTAGGGATTTAAAGCTTAATTTCAAAAAATATTTAGAAAAGTATTTTTGCAACTCTATTTTAGAAATTAAAAAAATAGAAGTTTATTTAAGAAATTGGAGAATTAAAAACTCTATTTCACGTCACATAGTATTCTGAAAACTATTTTTCGGAATTCTACTTTAAAATTAAAAAAAATTGGAAGTCTATTTAATAAATTAGGTATTTTGAAAATATATTTTATAGAGCATTCAAAAACTTATTTTTGAAATTCTATTTTAGAAATTAAAAATTAGAAGTCTATTTAAGTGATTAGAAAATTTAAAATCTTATTCCACAAAGAATCCAAAAACCTATTTTTGGAACTCTAATAAGAAAAGTGGTGATTGCGCACAAGTTAGGTCGTTAGGGTAGTTGATTGCTCAAGTGATCGGATTGTTGGGATAAACGTATATAAGTCTCTTGAGTGGTTGTCGAAAGTAGTCGTTAGTAGTGTTTAGATCTTCGATTTAGTCATTAGAGTTATCATCGAAGGTAGTCGTCAACGATGGTTGGAATCGCTGGTGTGGTCGTCGGAGGTAGTTGTCAGCGGTGGTTGGGGTCGTCGGTGTGGTCGTCGGAGTTGTCGTCAGAGGTAGTCATCAGTGGTGGTCGGGGTCATCAGTATGGTCGTCGGAGTTGTCACCGGAGGTAGTCGTCAGTGGTGGCAGGGGTCGCCAGTGTGGTCATTGGAGTTGCCATCGGAGGTAGTCGTCAGCGTTGGTTGGGGTCGTCGGAGTTGTCGTTGGAGGTAGTCGTTAGCGATGGTTGGGGTCGTCAGTGTGGTCGTCGTAGGTAATCGTTAGCGGTGGTTGGGGTCATTGGTGTGGTCGTCGGAGTTGTTGTCAAAGGTAGTCGTTAGCGATGGTCAGGGTTATCGGTATGGTCATCGGAGTTGTCGCCGGAGGTAGTCGTCAGCGGTAGCGGGGTCGTCGGAGTTGCCATCAGAGGTAGTCGTCAGCGGTAGCGAGATCACCAGTGTGGTCGTCGGAATTATCACCGGAGGTAATTGTCAGTAGTGGTCGGGTTGCCGGAGTTGTTGCCGGAGGTAGCCATTAGTTGTAGTCGGGTCACCGTTGTAGTTGTTGGAGTTGTCACCGAAATTGTTGTTGAAGTAATCGTAAAAAATGAAAGATGACAAATAAAATAAGAAAACATGGAACAAACCCATGGGGTTGCACTGTTATAACCCATGAGGTTGTGTTTCAAAACCAAGGGTTTTGAACTCATTGGGTCAAACATGGTTTTGGATTTAGAATCCAAAACCATCCAAATCCAAAACAGGGGCCAAACGGCCCCTTATTTTCTACCCACTCCTAAAAGGTTTTTCCTAAGAAAATCTCTTAGCCTGTGCACCCTTCATTCAACCTAAATCGATCCTTTTTTGTCCTATTAATACTAATAAAATAAAAACTCTAAGAATAGAAGTATTTAAGAGAAGGGAGGTAAGCTCTATTTTCTATACACTCCTAAAAAGTTTTTTCTAAGAGATTTTCTAACTTGAAAATTAGAGCTTGTGTGGCAAGTATTACATATATGTTCAAGTTTTCTTGGATTTTGCTAGGTCACATTTTTTTTTAATATAAATTTTACAATTGTGAAGGTTGAGTAAGATTTCTCTTGCCCAAAATTTGATAACAACCCTTGACCAAAAGGTCGAAAGTTGTAATCTTACACTCTAAATGTTGTTGAATTAAAAACCACACACACATAAAAAATAAATAAATAAATAATAAATAAATAACAATTTTATAGGTTTTACCCATTTAAGAAAGCCCCATACAAAAAACGATCCACCCTAGTAAAATTCTTTCCAATAAATTATTTAATGGTGATTCTTTTTAAAGGTTGACTTAAGCTATAGGTGATTGAGGCGATGGTCTAAATGCTCCATTTTAGAAAGGTCTCATATTTTGCACATATATATAATATATATTATAATATTGGTATATATTTAATTTAAGTTTAAATGAAATTAAATTTAAAATATAAAATAATATACCTATTACTTTTCATAAAATTTTTCTTACAATATTGAAAATACAAACCACTAACAAAAATCATAATGAATTTTTCTTATAATATTTAAAATGTAAAATAATATACCTATTACTTTTCATAAACTCTCTCAATTTTGAGTGGCTCACATTTCAAATTTATTAACTTTTTATCTTTTTATTCATCATTCCTTTCATATTTCCTTAAAAATCTCAACCATTGATATAACTCCCTCAAAACTATCATAAGTTGAGTTGAAGATCTTTCATATTTCTTATTTTTTTATTTATTTTTTTCAAAATTAAAACCATTCTAGTTCATCTCATAAATATATTACTAGGTTAGATTCATTTTAAGTTAATTCTTTCTCTCCCTCTAAATCTCTCTCAACTCTCCATTTTCATTGTGTGGTCTCATGAGTCTAAGTTTGATTATCAATTACTAGAGCATAAATCATTTTCTCAACTTATTTCAAAGTTTCAGGTTTTTTTCGTTCAAATTATTTTACCTTTTTTTTAAAAAAAATTAATATTATCGATTGTTCAATACCTTAACATCTAAGATTTAAAAATTTGATTAAATCTCAAAAAGATGCTCTCGACATAAACAGATGAAATAAGAATAAATGATAGGTATAGACAAATCAAAAGATGATAACATAAAAATAGTAGATAATTATATGGTTGAAAATGAAGCACGTAATCAAATCAACTTGAAATGAAAAAAAAAAACTAGAGAGCGAGGAGGAAAGTAAAAAAAGAGAAAACAATGAAGGTCTCCCTATCAAAGTTTTGCCTAAGGCCTCATATGATCTCGAGCCATCCTTTTAGTTTTTTTTAACATACAATATTAAGTGGGTAGAGATTTGAATTTTCATATTAGAGATTACATTTTTATTGTTATCTATTAATTATAGTATTGAAGACTATTTAAACGGTTAGATATACGGTAATTTTTTTTAAAGAAAAATAGCTATATTTATAAAAGTAATACTCGTAATTACTTAAGCAGAGTTTAACCAGTCAAAACAGTAAAAACTTTTCATAAAAATCAAAAGTTCAAATTTTTGCTCAATGTTTTAATTGTACTAACATTAGATTATATACTCGTGTTTCTAGATGATTGATGTAGAAGTTCATTCCAAAATATACATTAAATTATGAATAGTTTATATATATACATATATATATATATATAGAGTAAAACTTTTCACATAATATAATTACCATTCAAAAATATTTGAGTAGCTTATAATTTTAATAGCAATCATTTTTTCTTTTTTAGTTCAATAAGTAGAGAAAAATTCAAATTTCCAACTTTTCTAAAGTACATAAGTTAAATTATCTTAATTAGTTAAGCTTAACTTCATTTACTATAAAATTATTGTGTAAATCTCTGTATCATTCAAATAATAAATAAAAATAAGCTTTGAAATTAAATTCAATTTTCGTAAGAAAACAAATACACAAAGTTCTTAAAAACAACTTAGGTACATCAAAACATTAATGTCAAGTAATGATTTGTTGGGTAGCTTTTCAAAATACACACGGTCATCTAGTAATTTCTGATAAAAGTTTGCAGATCCCAAATGATAAAAGAAAAAACCAAGCAAAAACAAAATCTTTTTTGAAATTTATAAACTTTTATTAGCATCAAGGCTGATTAACCCATATTTTTTAGCAAAATACGTTTAGTAATAAACAACCAAATAAAAATTTAAATTTTTAACCTTAGAAGAAGAATAGATGTTTATATATGTTCATGTTGACAAAACAAAATCTAAATTTAAAAGTAATAGATATACAAATATACATAAATGTCTTAGTTTACATTTAGGAAAAAAAATGTCGTCTAAAGCTCTCGACATACCCAATGAATGAATAATCAATATGTCCCACATTTGACACCAAAAATTATAATATTGGGAAATGCACATGGAGACTGACATTATATTATATAAACTATAAAGTAATCTTAAGATTAGTCACAATTCCAAGTCTCCCAGTAATGTGGATCCAAAGTGCTTTCCTTTCTTTTGAAAGTTAATAAATAAATATTATATCAACGTTACATATGATATGATATGACTTGCAAGTTCTAAGTTAAAAAATGGATAAGCCCACTTCAACTGTTCCGCACGCGTAATATGGTTGGCCAATTGGGTCTCAATTCCTACTCAATGTCCAATGGAATCATTGCCATGTTTGAAAACTTTGATTTTAACATTTTTTTTGAAATGTTTTGTTCTCGCAATTTAACATCGGTCAAATTTCATTGGTTTTGGCTATTTATCACAGCATTACTATTTCATTCCGTTTTTCGGTTTTAATGTCTAAAATCTAACGGCGGAGGTTGAAAAATAGCTATAAATTTATTTCTTCTAACAAAATGTCTAAACTTAATTTTTAATTATTTTGTTAATTAGTGTTGGACGTAAATGCCCTTTCTATTTTTTATCAACTAAATGAAATATTAAAAAAACAAATCTACATTTTCTCCCAATGAAATTTAAACCAACAAATTTATATTTTTCTTTTATAAGAAAGAAATAGAATCTTAAAAAATAGATATAACAAGAAGAAAAGAGATGATGTTTTTTAACACTTATAATTAACTCCAATTAAACTAGAACACTAGAATACGCCATAAAATTATTAAAACAAGTAAAAACACACAAATTAGAGAAACAAGTCTTAATTATGTAAGTAAATATAGATGATTTTAAGTGTATCTATCTTATTGTATCTACCTTATGTCTCTACATCTAATAAATTCCAAAAAATGTTTATATCTCCAAGCCTCCCACTTTTGTTATTCATCATCGACAAACATAACTCCACCTACATTGAGGTATATACAAATACTTGTCGATTAAGCTCAATTAGATATTTTCACTTATTTACTGTTTTCTCTTGACCACATATGAATTATTTTGATGGTATTTCTTGGGATTATTAGTTCTTTTAGACTTACCTCATTCCTATGTATATTAGTATTTACTATACAATATCGATGACAAAACAACCCTCCTTGTACATCCCTTTAGATACCCTGACCTATACACAATAATTTCTTTTGATGGTATTTTCTTGTGCTTAGTAAGTTTCTTTAGACTTACCTCATTCTTGTATATATTAATATCTACAAAACACAATATCAATGACAAAAAATCAATCCTTGTATATCCCTTTCGATACCCCGACAAGCATTCGATCAAGGTCTCTGGGTATTTTCACTTATCTACTAAAAGTGGGTAAGAAAACAAAATTTAGAATCCCTAAATTACAACCATATATACCAAATGTTGATTATGGAAAAATAGGAATAACTATCCTATTGTCCCCCATTAATGACGTATTTGAAAATCTTCCAATGAACCCTGTTTTTGTTTATATTCTAAAAAATGGCATGCATTTAAACCCTTATCTCCATACCTTTACACTTGAGATCGAGAGTTCTCGATTGTTTTGTTAAATGATTTTGAAGTCCCCAATTGATTTCTTCAAGCACTCATCTGATTTTCTTCTTGCTTAGTTTTTGTGCTCGGATGCATTCAACCAAATCTTTTTTACTATATATATATATATAATTAGTTGAACTTGATTGAAAAGTTAATTAACGGCGATGGATATGATGATGGCATGATTATATATATGAATGTCCATCAAGAGCATTTTGAAAAATCAATATTATATTAACTTATCCCTAAAAATGTGTTAGTCATAAACACAATATTCAAACTATTTTAGACATATTTCATCAACCTCTTTTATTTGCAAATATTCCTCACAATTTCTCTCTTTTTTTTTACTCTTTTTATTATTACTATGTGGCTGGGAAGGGAAGTTGCTTTTTCTTGGGAACCTTGCAACTTTGCAGTTCTCCATAACCGATAGTCTTGGCTCAATTACCTTCGCCATTGTAAAGCGCACCAAATATGACAGGCTGCTTACTTTCAGTTGATGCAGAGCCAACAATTCGGTTGTATAATTTGCTTGGCCTATGACATATTTATTAATTTTTTTTTTGTTTAATTAGCCAATATGACAATACAGTTGAACAAATTAATAGACGTGTGGGAAAGATTCTAATACTAAGATGTGGAAAATTGCTTGTGACTGCGTCTCTTTCAAAATTATGCGTCTCTTTCAAAATTATTTGAGATTTACCATAAATTATGTAGAGTACACTAGCATTAATCATATAGTGTAAATATTGGGATTATGGTACTTCCATCGTACTAGAAAATTTTCCTAGACATGTCATGTCAATTTTTTGTTAATCATATTTATTATAAAAATTATATTGTAGTATTCTTTAAACTATAAAGATGTAATTGAAATTAGGAGTGATATCGATTCAGTTTTCATCGATTTTAGGCTAAACTGAGAATTGAATAGATCCTATTGATTTTAGCAAGAGAGGAACCAAACCAATGTCCAATAAAGAACAAAACCATTGATTTTTGTCCATTGGTTCCGTTCCTCTTCGGTTCTCTCTCTATTTTTTTTTTACAAATTTTATGCTATTTTATTTTTTAGTTTCATCCCCTATTTGAATGTTTCTTGCCCTAAAATTTTTCAACACCTCAATAAAAATTCATAAAAATAACAATCTCATTTTGTTACTTTAAAATTAATTGAAAGAAAATCATTGAAATGATGCGGAATTCATTTTTTTACTTCAATTCGGTTCGGTTCAGTTTTTAATGGTTTTTCTGAATGAAAACCGAATCAAAGCAATATTTTTCGGTTTTGCTAAAATAAAAACCGACCTCCAATTTTCTTCTAAAAAATTGAACCAAACCATTAAATTGGTTTGGTTTGATTACTTTTCGGTTAAAACTATCACCATTAATCGAAACTATTTATTGTTTAGAAACAAAAATAAACAGACTGTGTTCTATAATTTAACGGGAATTTTTTTTTCTTAAATATGTTTTTTAACAACCATATAAATATAATTTACCTTCTGCATTTTTCGTTAGACAACTCTTTAAAAAGAACCAGACCCAAATCCATTTTATTGGGCTCAAAAATCAATTTTGTTGGAGTGGAGCCCATTAGCCGGTCCATCACTTCATTCAAGAAATGGGCCATATATGTTAACGATAGTGGCTATATAAGAAAATAGCCCGTTTCTACTTTCTACGACAAAACTTCATCAAGTCTCTCCCCTCTTCGATTTTATCAGAGAAATTGAGAGTGGTGGGGAAGATGGCTCTCTATTTTGTTGCTGAAGACAAAAAATGAATCGCGATAAGATCTTGTTGCTACATTGCGAACAATTAAATCATTTGATATCATCAAAATCCGTCAGAATTGATCGATAAGTGCCACAATTTGGGGATAAGTATAATGTCCTTAGTAATGCGAATGCGATATTCAATCATCATTCATCAAGCAATTCGCACTAACTTTGTTGGATTTGATATCATCTGCCTTCAAATTTTGTCTGATTTTATATTTTCTAATTTCCACAGTGTTGTTTATGATAAGAATCCAGTCCATCCCACTGTTCTGTACATTTGATCAAATACGTTCACTCTTAAAGATATGATTATTGAAGTTACCTGACCTTTTAAATTTAGCTTTTATGCAGGATTTTCCAGATTTTGTATTACTCTCTGTATCACTTTGTAGCACAAGCTTGAAAACTTGAATTGAAAGCTTCTTTTCGTTCTTCCTCTTCTATATGTACTTGTACAGTTTAGGATTGCAGCAAAGTTGTCTTTTACCTCTTAATTTTTTTCGTCCAAATGCTTTATCGAAACTATAAAAACTTTGTTGTAAAACAGTAAGTTTCAATTATTGCGAGTTTTTGCTAACTATTACTAAAGTTTGTGTACTTTAATAATTTGCTAATCTTTTCTATGAATCTTTATCCTTCTCAGGCTACTGGAAACATTAAACGGATCTGTTTGTCACATCAACGATTTCTTTGTCTTCAAGTTCAACAAATGTCAATGCTTGTTCGATCATGTTGAGCACGCTCTGTTACTGCTCATATTCACAAGCTTTGTGCAAGTTATGTCAGTTGCCGTTGAAAAGTTCTGGTACACATATCTTGTGATACTACTGTTTATATCTTTTATTTTATTTGCATGCCAATTCCAGTTCCATCCGTTTTCTAAGTTAGACACATTATCTTTTTCTTTTTCTTTTTTTTTAACTATATTAGACACATGATCTTAGACTTGTCAGTCGTGGATGTAATGTTTGGCAGCATTGAATGAACCTGTACTCCAAAATCTGTACTGCTACTGCATTGTCTGCTTTTTGTGATATGTTTTGGTCGATGTTATTCAGTAGAAGTACTAATCTTCTTATGTAATTCTCAAAATTTTGAAGTTAGAAGATGTTCGAGCAATAATACACAAATATTTTGACATACGGTTGAACTAGAAGGTGCAAAGTTTTTTTTGTAATGGTTGCTCAAATGCATTCAAAATCTGGCTACTACACAGGAAGTATCTATGATATGATGATCATCTAATTCAAAAATTATAGATGAAAGCTGAAGTATATTTAGATTTGAAGGAAATTGAGGTACAAATGACAGGAAATATATCTATCTTATGGAAGAACTACATTGAAAATTATATCTCAATCTCAAAGAAAACTTCTATCTTTGCTCTTCCATTTGGGAGCCCTTCTCTTGATATCCGTCTTTCGAGTATATCTTTGATTTCATTGAGGGATTTCTGTTATCAGGTCTTGACGCAGAATCTTTAACAGTACTCCATAGCTATAGTTTTTAGGAACCTGTTAAGTGTTGCATTCCCCTCATTTGCTTATGACTTCAAAGAAGAAGAAATAGGAGAGCATGTTTTCTAGATCGAAGTCGGGAAGGTAAGAAACAGATGAAATTGTATGATGCCCATAGCCTTCTCGTGTGAATAAGAATTCATTTAGGATTTGTGTTGAAGCACATGTTATAATAACCTGTAGAATACTTTGCACTCCAAACACAGTCTATTGTAACTCTAGACTAAAAAACACTGCATTTTAAATAATATTATATAATTTCACAGACCATTATAACTCATGTTGTTATAAGTTTATAACTCATCCAATACCCCAAATAGTCTCATAGTGGCTGTTTGGAGCACTGATGAGTTATAATAGTCTGTGAGTTATTATTATCTGTGTAATCATATAATATTATTTAAAATGTAGAATAATATATAGTCAAAAGTTATAATAGTATGTGTTTGAAGAATAAAGTATTCCACAATTAAATGCATAAATATTATTATGCATTTCAAGTTTCAATACCTTTAGTTCCCAATTTACATACTTATTTCGAATACACTCACCATATCCTGTTTTCTAAATGCATGAATTACTTTAAAAAAAAAACTGCAAATGAAACACGAAGGGAAAGCAACATTGCAGCTACATTTCTGCCTAGGCTATAAGCTAAGTTTGACATATGAATTACAGAAACAAACAAAGAGAAGTTCGTTCCACACTTAGAACACGAGGAGGTTGCCCAGATGGATGGATGAGTTGATGTAGATGTTTTGACTTCTGACAGATTCTCGTCAAGGAAAAAAATCGACGAATTAATCTCATCTTATTCTCACTCTATGATTTCTGAAATATAAAATTTTTGTAACAAATAAAATGGCTCATCTAAATTTCTATTAGGTGACAAGAACGTAGGTTTCTGTATCCATATCCAATAGAAAATTAGAGAGCTTAAGACAAAGACGACAGAGACCTCCTAGTCCTAGCCGACAGTTTCCTTTCGAGAAGAAACCTACATCGGTCAAAGCTGAATGAAACACCCTTTTCTTTTGGATTTTACAGTCATAGATTATCAGAAATAGCGATAGCGATAAGGTTAGACAGCCAGTAAAAAGTATTGGCAACGCTAAAAGAAGAAACTTAAAAGAGGTGCGCGTGACCACTGGCTCACAGACCTCATAGTCATAACTCAAAACATCGACCCCACTTAGAACTGCTATGGCTAACGCCATAAAATCAAACCCATTTCCAACAATTAAGAGAAGATCGTCAAAATCATTCTTTTAAACAGTCTTCACTGTCCTGTTTCTCTAAGCCTCTTTTTCTATACAAGCTTTGCCTTTCCTTTCCTTCCCTTCTACTGTTGTTACACCAATGCACCATTTCAAGAAGACCAAGCGCATATCATATATTTACATGTCCAACCCAGAATATCGACAGGAAAAAAAAGGGAAAAGAAAAAAAGGTACACAAAGTTTATGAAACCAACATTGAAACCCATCTTTTCTCCTTGACGATTATAGTTGATTTTGGCTTTGTAAAGAATTAAAGCAATGAATTATAAGCTTCCCTTTCCTCTGGTTGATTTACTTTCTCTACTACCTTGGACCGGAGAGTTCCATGGCATAGGAGTCTAGAGATCGCTCGTCGTCATCGTCGTCCATTGTGAAACTTAACATGCTTGAATGTTCACGATCATTGCCATTATTCTTGAATGCATTTGTGGGGTTGTATGTACTTTTGCAGCTGTTTCGTGAATGAAAGAGGGTGACATTTAAGTCATTATGAGTGTGGGATGCAGCCCATTTCTCAACAAGGCCATCCCCTTCAAGCATTCGGACCACCTCCGACATCTTGGGACGGTGAGCAGGTAAATACTGAGTGCAAAGAAGAGCCACTTGCAACATTTCCCCAACTTCAATCTGATCATAGTTGTTCCCTAGCTCTCTGTCCACAAGCAATTCCACTTTCTTTTCCTGTTGTATCTTTTTCACCTGCCACATGAGTTTTCCCTTTCAGCCCCATCCGTGTGGGCATCAATACCCAAATTTACCAATAGGAAATCATTATAGCATCAAAAGCAGCAACCATAGATGTTAGCTTCAATCATTGATAAAGTCAAATTAGCTAAGATAGCTTTTAGATTATAGTTAAGACTTACCCACTCAAGCATGGCGCCTTTTTGATTGATTGTTTTCCCAAATTCAAGAGCTCTCATCCCAGTTATTAGCTCTATCAAAAGAATGCCAAACCCAAACACATCAGTCTTCTCAGAGGATTGGCCAGTCGAAAGATACTCCGGAGCGATGTGCCCGACAGTGCCACGAACTGCAGTGGTCACATGAGAGTCAGCATGGTCAAGAAGCTTTGCAAGTCCAAAATCACCAACTACAGCTTCGCAGAAGTCATCTAGAAGCACATTGGCAGCCTTCACGTCTCTATGGATTATCTTGGGATCACATTGCTCATGGAGGTAGAGCAGACCCCTTGCAGCTCCAATTGCTATTCTCTTCCTCGTGTTCCAGTCCAAGGCTGGTTTTCCTGTATTATTCAAATATGGATGTTACTGTTTTCCAAGATGAGGGTGAACCCAAGTCATTGATGATTGGAAACAGTAATGCAGATTATTATGAAACATCCATTAACCATTTCCAAAATAGGCATCTTTCTGAGTTAAGGACGGGTTAATGATTTGTTAGGCATTTTTTAACAAGAACAGAACATATATTTTCTTGGTGGTAGAACATTGCATCTTAAGAAGGTGATGTCTGAAAAACTTCATAGCTCTTTCTATCTATTAAGGAGGGAGCGAAAAAAAAGCTGACCCAGAAAGTGGTCCTGAGAAAGGATGTTCGAGTCGGAGAAGATGATGATGTTGTTCGGTAATGAGAAACTACTTAATTCAAGAAAAAGGTAAATACACAGTCAACTTTGTTCTAACTTCTAAGGATGGGTTCGACCTGCAAAGATTCAGATTTTCAATGACCCACCACTAATAACTTGTGGGGTCCATCAAGACCAAACCTCGATAGGTGTACCACAATACTATTGAGCGATTAAGTTTTTTCCTTTTTCTTTTTTAAACCAGATTTATATTGACAGTGAAAGTAGTGGCTGCAAAGTAAACAGAGACAAACCTCTGAGCCTGGAAGCTACACTGCCATTTGACATGTAAGGATACACCAATAGCCTCTCGTGAGAAGTGGCGCAATAACCAATTAACCGAAGCAAATTGCGATGAACTGCAAGGCTAATCATCTCCAACTCTGTGCGGAACTGGGACTCTCCAGTGGTACCCGTTACATCTTTTAGCCGTTTCACTGCCACCATAGTCCCATCTCCTAGCTTTCCCTTGTACACATTACCAAATCCTCCAGCCCCAAGTATATGTTTGGAACTAAAATGGTCTGTTGCTAACTGGAGCTCTTTGAAACTGAAGTTTCTCAGGTTCCCTAAGCGCACAAGTCCAACTTCTTGATTGCCTACTACATAATTCAAGTTTTATTTCAAGCGTCTGTTTATAGAAAATTTATAAAATGTAGGCTTGATAACACTGACCATTGATGTCTAGGATGGTTTTGGTCTTGTGATTTTTTCTGCGCCACAGAATTCCAAGTGCTAGGATTATCAGAAAACCACAGCTGAGGCTGACCCCAAGTGCCACTGCTATTCTTTTGTACCTGAGTCTTCCTAATATCCATGAATTAAGAGAGCATAAAAGTCACGTCACAACTCGCAATTCACACCCAAGAAATAAAAACAGTGTTTGGTTTTGAAGGGGAGAATAAGTAACAACATTTACCAGGGGATGATTCTAGAGAGAAAGATAAAGGAACGGCATTGGCTGAGCCAGAGCAACCTTCACTAGGATTACTTCCACAAATCATCGGATTTCCCACCACACTGGAGAATTAACAGAAACCAAAACCCAAATTAAACCAAATTGTTCAACAAAGTGTTGAGGTGTAAGAGAAAGAGAGGCCTAGCTGTGAGTCATACTTGAATGTTCTAGCTGGAAACACAGGCACTGGTCCACTGAGATTGTTAAAGGACAAGTCCCTGCAAGATCCAAGTAATAACACAAACAGAACCCCAAATTTAAATATTGAAAACAAATGTTTTAAACTTCAGAAAAGTCGTGAAGAGAAGGCGGATTCTTATAGCCAGGACAAAGAAGATAGGCGAAAGAAAACAAACAAAATAATGAATACTCACAAGAAAGCAAGCTGGGGGATTCTGGCCAAAGACAAGGGAAAAGGCCCGGACAAGCTATTATTGTTCACCCTCCTACTCATTACAAGACAAAATAACAAGTGCATGTTATATTCATAGATAACTGAATGGAGCAATCAGACAAGTATCAACTTATGCTTCAATTACATGGTTTCTAAGAAAATTTGAAAATATAGAGCACCCAATAACCTCTAAAAGTCCACCTTCGAAAATTAAAAATTTCATAAGAGTAGTACTTTTAAAATGATGAAATCTCTGTAGAAAAAGAGGAGATTCTGAGATTTATTCTTCCTTATTTTATCTTCCATGTTCTAGGAAACCAAACAGAAAAGACGGGAGGAAAATTTAAATACTTACAGGTAGCGTAGACCGTTCAGCTGACCAAAGGATACGGGTATAGGGCCAGAGAACCGATTGTTTGAGAGATCTAATGTTTGAAGCATAGTGAGAGTTCCAAGTTCAATGGGAATCGGACCAGAAATGTTGTTGTTCTGCAGCAGCCTTCAAATTTGGATAAGAAATAAAGCAGTTAGAAAACTAAATGAAACTTGGTACATCCATGGGGAGCTATGTTCTTGGGAGTAGTTATCATATTCTAGTTAACCTGATTTGGGTGTCGTGAAAACACTGGTAGATGGTTAAAGATACAAAAAAAACAAAACTCTTATTTCTGATATTCGATTGAACAGAGCAAATAAAAATCTCACATCCAACCAAAACAAGTTCGAAACTCCAAAAAGACCAGCCTAAACGAACGTTTAGAATTAGAAGGAAAACAACACTTCAGTGGGTTTCAACTATTCAAAACGCAGAGTCAAAAACACTCGGATCTCTTACACTTGGCGAAGATTTGTGAGGTTCCCAATCGCCCCAGACAAGCTTCCGGAAAGAGACTGGCTCGGAGCTCCTCTGCCAAAACCCAGAAGTTGAACGCTTAAGTTCTTTTTTCCCACTCTGGGAAATCAAGTCCTCAGACCTGAACATTTCTCAAACTGAAAAACGAAAAAGAAGAAAAAAAGAAAAAAAAAGAAACAAAACTCACAGTCCTATAACGAGGTTCTCAGGGGAGCAGGTGATCATTGCCCAACTGCAAGGGTCCACAGAGTCTTCATCCCAATTGCTGAGTACGCCGTGCGGATCATTCAATGCCGTCTTCACATTAATCAGAGCTTCCACTGCACAATAGGAATAAGCCAAACGGACAGGCATATATTAGGAAACTTACAGAAATCGCAACACAGACGAAATTGTAAGATGGAAATTAAATTAGAAGTTTCACTGGCCTTCAGGATTTCGAGGTTCATAGGAAAGGCATAGGAAAGCAGAAGAAAGAATGATCAAAGAGAAGAGTTTAGGAACCATAGCTGGGAAGAAATGCAGAAGAAAGAAAAAGAAGAAGAGCATGATGTGTGTTCGTTCTTCAAGAGCATGAAAATGCTAAAAAAGCCATTTCTAATGCTTCCACTTTCTTTTTTCTCTGTCTCTCACTCTACAAACTACACGTCTCTCTCAGTCGCTCCTTTTCATTTCTCCCTTTTCAGTCACCCACTGCACGCCCCACAACCGATAATACTCACTCGCCTTACCAAAAGCTCAAAAGAATACAATACAGAGTGAGAAAGACGGAAACAGAGAGATAAAGAGAGAGAGAACTCTTTCTTTGTACGTAGAAAGAGAGAGAAAGGGGGTGCGTATCAGCTGGGTGATACGAGTTGTCAGTGCAGAAATTGAGAGAGTGGAAAAGGGATTGGTGCGATGTGGCCTGAGCCTGACCGAGCCTGAGCTTTAGGCTGGACGAACATGGAAGGGCTCTGAGATTGGCGTACGAATGCAATGGGATTTTGCTTGTTTCAGCCTAATGCATGGTGAGGATGAACCGCCGATTTTATTCAGAATCAACACCCAAAAATGGCACCCGATTGGCTTCTCCGATTTGAATGAATTCACTGTTTCTTCTTCTGGTTTTATGCACTTCTAAACAGTTTTTACTTTTTTAGTACAATTTGTATGCTCTTTTTTTTTTTTTTAAACATGTTGCCATTGTTATTTGGCTCCACAAACTTATTCCTACATTATAATTGATTTCAATGTTTTTCTTAGTTTATTTGTCATTTTTTAGTGATTTTTTTTACTTGTCTTAATGAAAACTATTAAACATTTGAGATCAATGCTACCAAGTTGGAATTTAAAAGACGATACTTGGAGTGTGTTTGGCGTATTTTTAAAATAATTATAAAAAAAAAATTGACAGTATTTGGTTTATAATTTTAAAGAAGGATAAAAAGTACTTTCGCCCCCAATTAAAAGCGTCTTTTAAAATTTCAATAATCATATTTAGTTTGAAAATCTCCATAAATATATTAGAAAAGAACCTAAAGTACTTTTAAAAAGTATTTTACTAATTTTCTTTTAAAAGTGTTTAATTTAAAAATACATTTATAGAAAAGCAGGTTAAGCAGACTTATTTCTATGCGCTTTTGAAGTTTTCTTACACAATGCTGTAAAATTATATTTGGTGTTTACTGTTTGATAACTGAAATTGTTTTGAGTTTTAGTTGGGTATACCTTATTTCATCCAAAACCATACATTCCATATTTTGTTTTTTTTTTTTTTTGTGTGTTTGTTTTTTGAAACTCACATTTCGTATATATTTATTAATTATTGCGTTGTAAACTTGTAGCCTGGAGGTGACTTTGATTTTGATGATAGGTGGGTAGAACCTTTCCTTGTCGTTTTGTTCTCTTTACCATGCACTCTATAAAATGGAGGGGGAAATTAGTCAACTCTCAGACTTCCTTTTTATCATTATTGTTTTTTTAGAAGATCACGTCGGATGAAAATTTAAACTTCCAATAGAAACAATAGTACGGCGTCGTTTGGTTAGCTAGTTTGGATGGTTTGTTAAGAGTATGTTTATTAAGTCTGGAGTGTTAAATTTGGGTATGTTAAGTGTATGTTTGGTTGATATATAAAGTAGGATTTATTAAACCAGTGTTTGGATTGGGTTAAATTTAGGTTTGTTAAGTCTCTATTTAAATTCTAAGGATATGTTTGAGACGCTTAATGGGTTAATAATACTCTGACAGAATTGTTTAATCTGGAATGTAGAGTATTTTGTTGTTATCATAACATATGCTCCAAACATAGTCTAAGTCATTAAGCATGAGTTTATAACAAATGCATTTGGTTGGTAAATTTAAAATTTGTAATAAACCATATGAATTGTTTAATTAAAGTAATAAAAAATTTATATTGAGTTATATTTAAAATACAACTTTTATTATGCAATTAGATATTATTATTTTAATAATAAATAAAATATTTTTAATATATTTGTTCACTCAGTTTTTTCAATAATTATTTTATACAATAGATATTTAATTATCATGAAAATATTTCAAGCTACTTGTTAAAGTGTGAACAAATATAAACAAAAATTTCAATGCAAATATATATAACATGAAATTAACCATAAAGAAAATGTTATTAATTGTTTGTTTAATAATTTATAAGTTATTGGGCTCACAAAAGTTATGTACTACTTATCATCAAAATTACTATTTGAACTTAGCCTTCTATATTTAACTAATATATAAGGTTATAGTACTCACGAGATAGATATATATATATATATATATATATATATATATATATATATATATATATATATATATATATATATAAAAGTATAAAAAGTTAAAGTATTTTAAAAACTATTAACTTCGAGAGACACTAATCAAAATAGTTTAATTAATTATTTGTCTTTAATTGGTTATGATAACATGACTTTTATATTGTCACGAGAGAGTGAGTGCAGGAAAGTTGTGGATTTAGAGACATAGACTTTTTATCAAATGGAAATTGACGTGCTAAATTTAGATTTATATAGCGGTGTGGTTTAAAATTTATAATAAAATAGTTTTTATTATAATTTATATATTAATAAAAAATTAAAATATAATAATAAATTTCTTATAAATTAGGAACTCTTACTTTGTAAATAAATCATTTAATTATTATTATTATTATTTCATATAGAAACATTCATTTAATACTTTTGTTAATCTAAAACACTTTTTAAATAATTGTATTGTAAAACAAGTCATTTTTTTTTTAGTTCTACAACATTTTGGAGATTGGGGCTTTTGAATCTATGACCTTTGGTCATAAGCCACACTTTACGTAAACACAAATATTTAGTTTGTTTTGTAATTGTTTTTTTTTTTTTGTCTAATATTTGTCAATGTAGGAACAAGAAAAAAAGTCTTCTTATAAGTTTATCGTTATAATTACTCTAAAATATGAAGTATAACAATGCCGACGGTCTATGAATTAATTATTAATATTTGAAATTTGAACTAAATTTTTTTACTTATTTATTATAAAATTATCATTAATTAATTATTTTTATGTAACTAATATATTTTTATTAAAAAATTAATACATTTTAAAGGCATTAATAAAAACAAAATATGTATGGTAGCAAAAATTTATGGGAGTGTGAATAGAATATTGTAGCAAACTTAGGGTGTATAGCAAATACATAGTATGTACCGTAATAAACATGGGTTAACGAAACTGCCAACCAAAGTTACCAAATATGGATTTGTTTAAACAAACCACTCCCTACTTCCAAACACCCGTAATGTCTCCACTATTTTGTTACGCTCGAGTTGGCTGAACTTACTTAAAAATATATAATATTTATAAATTTATATATTACTAAACTGAATGATATGATGATTAAATATAGATTCAATTGTAAAGATGACAAAAATAAATGACTCAATTACACGCACATCGCTATTTTTGTCCAATTTGCAAATATGATACAGAAAGAAAAATATTTACCTAATTTAAACAAAACCTACAAAAAGTAAAAAATAGCTCTTTGTGAAGTATATTTATGAGTGACATAGTATTAACATACCCAAAATAAAGTAAAGTATATCAGTGATGCACTACTGATATGTAGGTACATCAACTACTATTAATATACCTAAAATAAAGTATATTAGTGATGTACTACTGATATGTAGGCATATTAACGAAATAACATTCCTTATAAGAAATATACCAACAATATATATCGAAAAGTATATTAATCGTTATCAATACTTCATACCAGTTAAGTTACTCTCTTGTTGGCATAACTAATTCCTATTCAATATGTCATATATACTTAAAATTAACTATATCATTTATATACTATTGATGTACTTTACTTAAGCATTTCTATTTAATAATTCATATTCAATATATTATATATACTTAACTTGAAATATATCAACAATATATTAATGATATACTTTATTTGGGTATATCAATTTAGTAATTCATATGAATTAGTATATCAGATATACCTAAAATGAAGTATATCGGTGATAGACTACTTATATAGTTTATTTAGGTATATCAATTAAATGATAATTTCCTAATATGAAATACATTAACAATTAATATACATGCATTTCATATTGAACACATCATATATGCCTAAAATGAAGCATATCAAATATATAGTATTGATATGTTTATTTTAGGCACATATTTTTACTCGTATACTTAGCATTGTTGTCATATGAAGAATATATAATTGATAAATAAAAGCATAATAAAAAAATATTGTGAAACAAAAACATACAGTATATGAGATATATTACTAATATACTAAATATAAAGTATATCAAATATACATGCTTATACACCAATAAGGATAAAATTAGAACAATGAAAAAACAAAAATCAGATTTCAAAAATTTTGTTATATTTGCAAATTTGAAAACTATTCCTATATTTACAAAATATTTTTATATTTGTCGCTATCCATTACAATTCTCATTTAATATATAGAAAGTATAATAAAAGCTTAGTTATACATCTAATTATTGCCAACAAAAGCATAATTTAGTTGATATAAAATATAACTCCATGACCAAAAAGTTATAGGTTTAAATTTCTCCCTCAAATATCGTTGAAAACAATAAATTATGTCTAAGTTATTGTAAGAAGAAGATCAATTTTTTTTCTTATCTGTTTTTTTATAAGGAGGAAGCATATCCAATCATTTTTTTTTTTTTTTGAAGAGAAGCATATCCGATCACTTTGATAAATAATTTGGCATAATATTAATATGCATAAAAGTTATTTACAGGGGCGGACCCAGATACTAATATTTGGGGGGCCGCCAAATTATTATTTAATAAACATAATAAAAAAAATCACCAAAAGATCAAGTTGAACACAACATTATGTGGACTTAAATAATTATCGACGATAAGAATAAATGGGTATACAGAAAACTTCCTAACTAATTTTGAATAATTTTAATTTCTTATCAAATAGAAAAAAAAGTTAAATAAGTTGAGTGTTTTACTACTGGGACAACAAAATATTTCTTTTTCTAAGATGCATTATGCAAAAGTATAAGTATATGCTATTATTTTTTTAAACCAAACCGTTACATACTATAGGATACTAAATTTAAAATTTTTGCGGGTCCCCATATAGATCCGCCCATCGTTATTCATGTAAAAGATGTGAATTTTAATCTCAAATATAAAAAAAAATCAAATCAATACCAAGTGTAAGTTAGTTATTACATTTTTACAGATTTTCAACCGTTTCAAATGTTTCTACAACTATTCCAAGAGAATACAAAAAACTATTCACATAAAAAATGTGAATTTTAACGTCAAATCAATCCTAACTGTAAGTAATTAGTAACAATCACATATTTAAAAATGATAAGAACAACCAACCTCTATCTACCTTTGTTTTTTGTTCTCCAAAATGTATCATATAAATGGAGATAATTGTCATCACTTATATATATATACTACGAATATCTTTCTTCATTAACCAGTGTGAGACTTTGTTAGCACTCTTAATAGAAAAAAATAAATGATCACATATGGTTGTAAAACTGCTTCAGGCAATTACAACCGAAACAAGTCTCTCTTACAAACTTTTTAGATAATATTTTTTATTTTTTATTTTGTTGTGTTGGTTAAAACGTCTATTCTCATATAGCCTTGTTGATGAATCCATTCAAACACCATTCTAAAAAATATTACAAAACATTCAAGTTGTGGTTTTAGGCCTAACCCATTGAGATGGATTTTTCTAATGAAAAGAAAACTTAGGCTTAAAGTTCTCTCTCTCTTACTTTAAGATGCTTCAATATTAGTTGAGAAATGAAAGAAATTATGGGAAGATAACAAAGCATTGTGAGGGTGCCTAACGGGCATTGAGTTAAATCAATTTGCAGTGGATTTGCTTGATTCCAAATTAGTACTTCAAACAGTCTTTTCTTGTAATTGTTATGATTATATGGATTATTCAGCCATTTGGGGGTCTGTGTAGGAGTGTACATAAGTCGAGTTGGGTTGGGTCGGAGGAATTTTTTGGACCAACCCAAAAATTCGGGTTGGTCATTCCTTCAACCCAACCAACCCTATTCATGAAAATAACTCAACCCAATATTTTCGGGTTGGGTTATGTTGGGTTGCCGGGTTATTATTTTTTATTTTTATAATTTTTTAATTATTTAAAATATTTTTCTTGAATTAATAACTAAAAGCATATAAAATTAAAATATCAAACTTCAAATTTCAGAATAAAAACATTAAAAATTGACAAATAATTCATTTACAAGTATATACTTAAGTAGTAAAATAAAATAAATATAAAATTTGGGTTGGGTTGGGTCAACCCGAGCCTAAAAAATCCAACGATTCGAATTTTTCGAATCCCCAAACTTCTAACTCAACCCAAACCGAAAAAAATCTAACCCAACCTAACCCAATAGTTTGGGTTAAAATTTGGGTTGGGTTGGGTCAACCCGAGCCTAAAAAATCCAACTATTCGAACTTTTCGAATCCCCAAACTTCTAACCCAACCCAAACCGAAAAAAATCTAACCCAACCTAACCCAATAGTTTGGGTTGAGTAGTTCGGATTGCTCGAGTTAACAGATTATTTGTACATCCTTAGCTCTGTGTATCTACACAAAAACATAATTAATTTGATGATATTTGATTATTAGTTGACTTTCACACTTCCTACCTATCTGACTAAATTAACTAGTCCTCCATAATTTTCATTATTATACAATATCATTCATCTTCGAGTTGTGTTATCTAGATGAGTTGTATATTTTAATAGAAAACAATTTGTATAGATATGTGAGAATTTCATTATTAATTATCATATATATATAACTTCTTTCACTTTTTAGTCTAATTTAGAATCAAGAGAATGAACTTATGCATACAACTTTGTAAAAAATGGGTAAATGTTCGGTATAATTTTAAATTTTTAATCATTGTAAAGAAAACATAATGATTTCAATCTCACATAAATTTGTTCATGCACAGTGCAGAAACACAAACATTTACACCTTAAACTCCATTCATTCTGTCCTTGTATTCCAAAAGTGATGTTCTTATTAAAATAGTAATAAAAAAATTAAAATGTCATTTTGATCCCGACAGTTGCAATGTTCTACTTTAGTATGCACTCTTTAATAAAAAAACACTTCACACTGTTAGTTTACTGTTAAATTTTTTTAATGAACAAAAATTTTTGAAACATATTCACACTTCATCTTTTTTCCATATAAATTATTATTATTTAACTAAAATTGATTAAGAAATTACTTTAAAAATCCAATTTTAAGATTAAAAACTTGAACATTTCAAAGTGTATGGATTAAAATGAATTAAATAAAATTTAAAGGGCAAAGGTTAAAAAACTTTGGATGCATCATGGAGCAAATTTTTAATACTAGGAGAGTAACAAATTCCATATGTTCACTCTTTGGTTTTTGTTTTTTTAATACTAGTGGACCCTATATAATTTTCAAAATCATGTTGCAAGTATTAAATGAAAGTAGTTTCGAAAATTCTTCATAGTAAGGTATTATTAGAAATTTTTTGGTTAAAATATCATTTTGGTCACTTATACTTTGAACATTGTTTCATTTTGGTTTTGTACTTTTAAAATGTCCAATTTTAGTCATGGTACAACAAGGCTTAAAATTGGTCTATATAATAAGTTTGTAGTTATTTTTTATCAAAATTGGTTAAATAATAGTTATAATATCAATACAAGAAAAAATACAATATGAACATACTTTCAAAATTTGTAGAGGAAAAGATAATAGAAACTATTTTTTAAAAAGAGAAATCAACAATAAACTAATAGTATGGACTAAATTTAAGCTCAATGACTAAATTTAAACATTTGAAAATATATGAACAATTTTTTCATGCATGTGGCGCACCCAATTTTTATCCACAGTATTTTATTTTTAAATAATTTTGATTTTTTTTCCTCATGTGAGTAGTTTAGGGTCTGTTTGGTAAGCAATCTAAAAACAGAAATTTGAAGACAATGGATTCAATGAAAACAAAGTTGTATTTCATGTTTTCATAAATGTGTTTGGTAACATATTTATAAATTTGATTTCATTCTAAACATTTCATGTGTCCTACAACATGTTTATAGATCATGAAATTAGTTGTAGTTGGAAACTAATTATTAGATTGAATATAAGTCATTATTAATTATTTTATGAACATGTTTTTTTATAAATTTTTTAGAATTATCATTTTATATCATATAATTTATAATATAATATATATATATATATATTATATTATACATGTTTTAATTTAATAATATAAATTAAGTTTATAACATGAAATATTGTATTTATTAAGATTTTGATTTTTGTTCAATATAATTCTGCATCTTAAAATTTTAAATTCAAAATCTGGATACAATAAAAATATGAAAATGTTGTTTTTAGAATTTTTACTATTTGGATCACATAATCCGAAAACAGTTTTCGAAAACACATCTGTCAAACACATATTAACTGAATTCAATGAATCTAAAAACATAAAACAGAATTTAGATTGCATAACAAACAAACCCTTAAGATACACGAAGTTATTATCCCAAACCAAAATATATTTGAAACTAATAATAATTTAATGCCAAACTGATAGCGAATAACCAAAGCTGCAAGCAACTGTTAGACCCTTTGAACAATTTTTTTTTTGGTTAAATGTCATTCATTCAAACTTGAAAACGAGCATCTTGGCAGCTACCGTTTTTCCAAAACGATGAAAAAAAGTAAAGGGAGCATAAAGCAATAATTACAATGCAAAAGCAACTGGTAAACAGAGAATATAATGATATTTAAAGAAGACCAAGAAGAAGAAGAATTTAGAAACACTTTCTAATTATAACAGCAAAAAAGGCTGACAATCAGGAAAATTCCCCCCCTCTCCTCTCTCACTTTCCCAAGAAAAATTTTATTTCTTTTTAAATATTTATGGGATACCCCTCTTCTCCACCACACACTTTAGAATCACCTCTTTTTTTTCTTTTTCTTTTTTTTTAGCTTTAATCATTTCAGGCCTTGACCAATTAGGCTGCTTTGCTTATTTATTTTGAACTAAATTAAACTTTTCTTAAAAAAAAAAAAAAGTTTATATAACCATTATTACAGAGTATGTTACTCTCATAATCATAAGATGAACTAGTCAAATAATATCTTTTTAACTTTTCTTATACATTGATTTAACCGCAATTTGTGTATTTCACAGGTCTTTCCGAAAAGATGGTACATTATCAAAAGTATTTTAAAAGAAATGACACTATATGGTCAAACATTTTGAACATTATTGTGATTAATCAAAACTAGTTTTAATTTTTTTAATTGCAGTGTTAAATTTTCATCAATATGTTATACTTTTTTATGTCTATGGGTTGGACTTTAATATAAAAAGTGAATCAACAATTTGATTCAATCTAAAATTTTGAAAAAAATATATAAAATAATATGTCACCAAAATACCATTAATATAGACCTAAATATTAATGTAAGATAATCTAACTTATATAAAAATGAAAAATATCTATTTTTTAATTTAATATGTGTAAATGTAATATATTGGTAGGGATAAAAATTAACCAAGATGGACGCAGAGACCCAAAGTTCGACCCATGCCAAGAAAGCCAACCTCAAAAGGCCTTATTGGCTAACTCCTCTAGGTTGGTTTTGTTGGTCTCGTCAATTGGCCTTATTGACACTTGAGTGGTCATTGACCATGGGTCAACAAAAGGACCTTGTTGGTCGACCCCTTGAAGAATCATGCTAGTTTGGTCGATTTTGTCAGTTGTCCTTGTCGACACTTAAGGGTTCTCGTTAAGCTAGAACATAAGAAATTGAGTAGTCATTTTTTAATTATGTCATTCTGACATTTGAATATAAATTATAAAAAAATACGATAAGAATGACATTTCAAAGTATGCAATGAATACTTACTTTATACCGTATAAGTTTTCTTACAAACATGATTAATAATTTAAGCATAAAGTATAAGTTGTTTAGCACCACATTGAGGTTATTTCTCTTACTTTGCTACTTGCTGGCATATTTTTGTTTTTGGTAATATAAATTTACCATTGATCCACTTAGGGGCGAATCTACCTGGGATTAGGGGTGCAACCCCCTCCCCAAAAATGAATGTAATAAACATATAATATATGATATTTTTAAAAAATAACCATATATACTACTATTAATATAGAGTACGCATGATCAACTAACAGAAATACGATTTACCATGGTGGTCTTTACAATTTACAAATATTTTTAAAGGTTAGTAAATTAGTTTTTAATATTTAATTTTATAATAAACTATAATATTATATTATCAACCTATTCGATATTTTTAAAAATTTAGGGATCTATTAGATATAAAATTAAATATATTTAAAATCTGGAGAGCTATTGAATAAGTTAAGTTTAAGAACTCGTTGGATATTAGATTCAAAGTTTAGAGACTCGCCAGGTACTTTTAAAATTTAGAGATTTAATAGTATTAACATAATTTGTCGCCACCAAACATTAGTATCTAAGTTTGCCTCTGGATCCACCCATCTAAATTTTGGTATCTATATACTTGTTATTATTATTATTATTTTGTTTTTTAAAAGAGGCCTAAGTTCCTAAATAGACATTAGGATTTTTTTTTCTTTTGGTATTGGTGGTAGTAATGGTTTTTAAAAGTTATGGGTATTATTCTAATCCAATTAACAATTTTATACATCAATTTGAGAAAGGAAAAAAAAAACAAATTTTATTCCTTGGTTGTTTTATTTTATGGATAGTAATTATGTTATATATATATATATATATATATGTGTTACTTAAAGTTCAAAAATATTTTAGAGTTGGAGATTCAAAACTATGTCTTCTTAAATATAAATTTATATTTTATCTGAGTTGACCTATTCTGTGTATCATGTTTCATCGAAGATTTTTTTAATTGGTTTTAATTTAAATGTCCGAAGGTTTTTATATATATATATATATTTAAGGTAAAAACTGCAGACAATTTTCACCCGCTGTCTTCTGCAAACAAGATAAAAATAATTTGTGACGTGACAACTAGATATGTGCCATCAGTATAATTATTACTAAAATTTTATTGATGCCATTTAATGTGGAGGGAATTAAAAAAAATCATTTTTTAGAAATTCATAAGTATGAGAATTGGATTAGACAGTAGGCAAGAGTTAAGTTGCAACTGATTATTTAAAAGAAAAAATGTTGCAACTGATCACAGAAAGTACAGAGATACTATTTGATTCATCTGGAGCATTAAACTAATTAGTACAAAAATAATGAGCTTTAAATATATTTTAAATATTCTTTCATTTATTTATTCCTATTTTTTAATCCAACAATACAGACTAATCTTTTACAACGTTGAAAAACTAATTGAAATGCAAAAATGGAAACAATATTAAAAATAAAAGGATATATACGAACGGACAAATTCTGATATGTAACAAGATCTGTGTTAGAATAGATTTATGATAAAAGTATACAAACAAAAAGTGAAACAGACGTTTTTATATCGTTTTAAAAATAAAACTAATAATTGATATTTAAACAGTGAATAATAATATATCTTAGCTTAAGAATGATGGAGAATTGACAACACTATGTTTTTTTTGAGAAGAATTAGAATTGAGATTTGAGAAGTGGTGGCACTTTCCTCAAGCAACATGTGAGAACAGAGCATGTTCTGTTCCACGGCATTATACTCTATCTTGAATTCATTCTATCCAATACTTTCCATTATCCCATCTTGGCATCAATCTTCATATGGAGTAGAAGAAAATTCTATTAGATTACATGGAGTTTTATCTCAAAATTAATTGGATTCTCAACGTGCTTCCTCTTTGGGTTCATCATTCTTGGATGAGATCCCAATTTCAATTTTTTTTTTAACCGAATACCCATTTGGGTTTAATAGACTCATATACCATATTAAGATTATATGGAGTTACATCTCAAAATCAATTGGTAATGAGAGGAATAACCCATATACCTTATATATTGTGAGGTTTCTCTCCACTTTTTCAATGTGGGATCCTCAACATGCTCCATCAAGATAATGCCTCTTTGGGTTCACCATTCTTTGATCAACATTTTTGGACCTATTACTCGTTTGGTTTTGAGATGGAACTACATATAATCTAATAAATTCGCTACTCGCTTTATCCTTCAAAATTGAATGGATCTCTAGCATTATATATTTTATTTTATATTAGTAAAGAGGGATATAAATTAACATCCACTCGATTATTCAAACGATGTTGTTATATTTTTAATACCTTCGTCGTTTAATCCATCCAGACAAATATAAAATAAGTTCATCATATCTCAATCGATTCTAAAATAAGATAAAAATACCAAGATTACATATTGGCAAAAAAAAAAAAAGTTACATATAATGGTTAGAGCTTGGTTAGATGGGACTGTCCAACCAAGTTGGAGAAACTCACACAATAAACACAAGCATTCGTTTAAAGTTGAATGTCAATACTCAAGAGAGGAATAAATGAGAAACAACATTTATACTATAGAACGAAGATTAGAGAGGAGGAAGAGAAACAAAATGAAAATGATGCATGAGTCTAATGTTAATATTTGTGACTAACCTAATTTATTTTTTATTTTTTATTTCACAGCAAGTGGGATGAACTAAAGTGAGTTTAGTTTATTGATAATTGACATATACCTTCGACCAAAATGTTAAAAGTTCAAATATTCTTACTCTAAATGTTATTGAACTAAAAAATACAAGTGGGATGAGAGATTAGAACTTCTAATTTTTTAATCGAAGACATGTGTTTTAACTAATTAACCTATATATGCTCATATTGACGATGAATATAAATATTTACTCCTAACTATAGGCGGGAGGATAATAATAATAATGTCAACTATTTAAAATTTTAAACTATTATTTAGGTGGCTTTTTGTAAAAAAGTAATATATGAGATTAATTTCAAAACTACAACTTTAGGTGGGAGAATAATATTGTCAAAAAGTTAGGAACTTATTTGAGTGACAGTTTTTTGAAAAGTAATATGGGAAAAGTAATTTGAAAACTATCCTGGGTTACTTAAAAGATATTTCATTGTTTGATTGAAAAAAGAAGAAGGAATTTGAAAAACAGACTTGTCTTTAAAACAATGAAAAGGGCTATGGACTGTAATTTGTCAAATCAAGTGTCATTTCCCATCTTCTCCCACTCCAACTTGCAAAGTGAACAAACTGTCTTTGTCAATATAACACCCTGTTTGCTCTGCTGCTGCTACTCCATAATTCCACATTTGTAAGTAATTCCTCAACTAGGCAAATGGGCCTTTGCTTTTCTCCCAAGCATTCTACTTTCATTTCAAAATGTTGTTCTTTTAAGGGTGGGTTGGTTATAATAATCTATAACAATTATATAATATTATTTATGTTAAATTACAAGTTTAGGCCCTAAATTTTAAAAAATGTTAAATATGTATCCGAACTTTCAATTTTTTATCTAATAAGTCTCCGAACTTTAAAAATGTCTAATTAGTTCTTGAATTTCTAATAGGTCCCTAACATATTCACAATTTTTTAAAAAATTAATCGATCGATTATATATAAAATTGAATTTTTTGTCCAATAGAAACTTAAACTTTCAATTTTGTGTCTAGTAAGTTCATGAATTTTAAAAAACGTCAACTAGGTCAAGGGCCTATTAGACACAAAATTGAAAATCCATGGATCTATTGGATACAAAATTGAAAATTTGAAAACTTATTAGACACATTTCAAAGTTTATGAACCAAATAGATACAAAATTTAAAGTTTATGGAGCTATTTGAGATTTTTGAAAGTTCATGGACCAAATAGACACAAACCTCAAAGTTCAGAGACTAAACTTGTAATTTAACCTATTATTTAAAATGTAGAATTGTTTAGTCTCAAGTTATAATAATTTGTGTTTAGGGTATTAAATATTCTACCGATTATTAAAATACAGATAGCTCCAAAGAACTCCTAAATTTTTGGAATGGTAGAATGATGATAAAAAAGACGTGGTTTAAGCAAAGATTGAAACTCGAACTAAAATCAAAAGCAAAGACAAATTTGAAGTTTAATAACGTAAGACTCTAGGAGAAAGTATTGCATGCACATTCCAACACCAACTCTAATGAAAGCCACTTTGCTTATTGTGTGTCATAATGTACATCATGACACCAACTCAATCAAAATTCGTTTTGTTGCACAAATTTAATTATTTCTATATATGCCTGTGAAAGCCAGGGTATTTAATTTAGAAAGGAAGGACTTTGGGGTGATTTCTATCAAGGTTAGGCAGGTTCTTATTACTTGTGTGCAAAGTCTAGAAAATAAAATGTAGTCAAGTCAACTTAGGACATGTCCGATTAAAGGAAAATAAGATTGTATTTCATGTTTTTAAGTATGTGTTTGGCAGCAGATTTAGAAATTGGATTTCATTTTAAATAATTGTTCAAAATTAGTTGTAATCGCAAATTGAATATATATTTTTTGTTATAAAATGTGTATAATTATTATTTTATAATGCCATATAATTTTTAGTATATTATACACATCTCAATTTAAAAAAAAATAATAATAATAAATTGAGTTTATAACCTGAAATATTATATTTTTTAAAATTTTTATTTATTTATTTTTTAAATTTAATCATGTATTTTAAGATTTCAAATTCAGAATTTGGATACAATAAAAACTTGTTTTTACATAATTTACACAATTTGAATTACAAGATCTGAAAACAATTTTAAAAAACATATCTTCCAAACACATATTGACTACTCAATGAATTTAAAAACATTAAATAGAATTCAGTTTGCCTACCAAATATGTATGGTTAATCTTTTGGAGAAAACTTTTCATTTTACTTTTATTCTTTCACATTTATTGTTGTTATTTGTCCCGCAAATGGAAGGAACATTTATGTACTCCTAAGTCCTAACCTTAATTTAGGAATTTATCCTTAGAATTAGAGATTTAAATCTTCCTACTCCATATTTTTTATTCTAAAAAAAGTTTATGATTTTAACTAAGGGTGAGCATCGGTCGGTCGGGGTCGGTTTTCGACCCCAACCGACCCCCGAACCGACCACAGATTTTTTTTTTTGAAAAATCTTACCAAAGGTCGGTCGGTTCGGTCGGTTTGGTCGGTTTATATATATATATTTAAATATTTATTTAATTAATTATTTAATTATTTATAATTATAATTTTATAATTTATAATTATTATTTAATTATTTTGAGAAATTTTTTAGTTTTTTAGTTTTTTTTTTTAATAATAATAATAATTATTATTATTATATATATATTTTTTAATTTTCGATCGGTTCGGTCGATTTTGTGAAGGCCAAAACCGACCTCGACCGAAACCTTCACAAAACCGACCGACCCCCCTCGGTTCGGTCGGTTTTCGGTGTTTTTTTGCTCACCCCTAATTTTAACACGAAATTTATCTCATTTAAGGATTGTTTTTTTTTTTTACTGGTCATTTAATAAAACTTATAGTGATAAATTTGTATTCATTGTGAGGGTAGAAATCTGAATCTCAAGCTTCAAAGAAAAGAGTAGATGTCTTAAGAGTAGAGTTATGCTTGTTGCCATAGAAATAGGTACCTTTATAAATGAATATTTAAAGACATTATTTTTTTATATAATTAATTTTAGAGAATAAAATAAAATATTTAAATAATACACTATTTAAAAATTGAGTTTGAAAGTACAAAGTTGAACTTTGAAAATAGATTTAGAACCTTCTTTGGAATAAAATTCCCTTTTCTCCTAAACCAAACAGACAAAGCATTAATATACAACTAATAAGCATTACCATTAGATGTCGAAATCATTCATTTTAATAATAATATCTAAAATCTTACAAATCGCATTATCCAACATCCTATCATCTATCTACCCATATAGGACATAGATCCTCTTTTCATGCTCATTTCAACTCAATTTCATTTCATTTATCATAAATAAACAATTAACTGTTACCTTTCTAAAATTTTGTCAATGTCTGCTTTGCTATATATTAGGCATATGGATCTAAATCAATTTAAAAAGTAAGATCTTATTTGATAGCATTTTCATTTTTCAAAACTAAGCTGGTTAAAGAACTTTTCTTGTTTACAATTAAAATATCTTGAAATCATAGTAAGAACAATGTAAAAATAGGAAAAAAAAATATTAAAATATCATTTTGGCCTTATACTTCCGACTTCTTTTATTTTAATCTTAGTATTTTTTTTAGTACATCATTAATCTTAGTATTTTTAAATGTTTAAATTTGATCATCATAATTTCAATAAACCTTAAAATTAGTTTCTATTGTTATTTATTGTTATTCTTTTGTTCATAGCCTATATTTGTATTAAACCTCTTTTCTATAATTTTGGAAACACGTTCACATCGTATATTAGTTTTTCTCATATAAATTTTGAAAACGCATTCACATTGTTAACAAAAACATAGTTCAACTGACATAAAACCGTGTATCATAAATTAGTATGTCAATGGTTAGAATCTACCCCCACATATCTTGTTGAACTTAAAAAAACACACATTCTCAACATTAATAATAAGGACTAATAACTAGTAAGATTTATTGAAAGTATAGAAACTAATTTTACATGAGATACATTTAAAAAAAAAAAAAAAAAACTCAAATTACATCAATGAAAATGGTAAAAAAAGAAAAGAAAAAAAGAAGTGATGATATAGGAAAAATAGTATTTTGATGGTTACATTCACATAACAGTAACACACAAGACAAAACTTCCCCCGAAAAAGAAGCGTAAAAAACAAAACCCTAAATCTGAACATAAAAGTGGCTCCACATACTTTTGTAGTCATTCAAAATAAAAATTCCGACCACCATATTCTCAAGTTTCCATGCTCGTGTTGGGTAAAACGTAGAGGCTAAGGTTAAAAAAAAAAAAGTTCCTTCTTTATAAGTCGTATATGTGTTGATATTTGCAATATTAACGCGGTAATTAAGTTTTATATTAGATACGATTAAATTTACACGTTAACAAAATTTTCTGAAACATTATTAATGGCAGAAACCAATAACATCGATGACCAGATAAAATACATAATTTAATTAAAAAAATATAATTATAAATTTAGTTCTTAAATTTTTATGTTTGTGTCTAATAGATCTTTCAATTTTAACAAGTATTTATTAGATCTCAAAACTTCAATTTTGCTCTAATAGAGATCTTCGAACTTTAAAAATATTAAATAGGTTTTCGAATGTTCAATTTTGTATCTTGTAATTAATTCACATATTGATAGAACGTCATTTATTTTTAGCATTTACTTATGGTTTGTTTCTCTGTTTTATGAGTTGTGTATTGTTGGTTAATCTTGTGCCCTATAGGATAGCTACACGAGCCCGCTCTCTCTACTTTTTATTCAATGTTTTGCCTCTCTATTATTCATTCATTCTTTTCATCAATATATTGTGTACGGTTTGTTTCCTTCTTAGCAAACATTCTCTTTATGGTATCAGAGTTGTGATACTCTTCCTCAAATGGCCACCCGTGAAGCTTCTTCTTCTTATGTGTTGATACCCACACCAATCGTTACGCCTAACACTCCGACAACCACTCCGGTTGTCACTCCATTCATCGATTTCAGACCATTGGCCCAACCCATCCTCAACAACCTCAAACCCTAAACTATTGACCTCCTCAAAATAATTTTCAATCGATTCCACCATACAATCCCCGTCCTTCGTACTCAACCCATGACCCTTTTCTGACTCAAAACCAGTTTAACACCCCTCAGCCACCACCATTTTACCCTCTTCTTTTCTCCCAATCCTTATCCCACCTTAACCTCAACCCTTGTCTGTCAAACTCAACGATAATAACTTTCTTCTCTGGAAGAATCAGCTATAAAATGCAGTCCTGGCCAATGACTTGTCCGGTTTTCTTGATGGAACGATTCCAACTCCCCTGAAGCTTGTCGATCCAAACCAATTTCGTTGGGTGAAATTGAATGTATTAGACATAAAATTAAATTTCGTGTCGAAGAGTATTTGAAATTTTCAATTTCGTGTTCAATAAGTTCATGAATTTTAAAAAAATATTAAATAGGTTAACGACCTATTAGATTCAAAATTAAAAGTTTTAGAGACTTATTAGACACTTTTTAAAATTTAGGAATTTATTGAATAGAAAATCAAAAATAGAAAAACCTATTAGAAACTTTTTAAAGTTTGGAGGTGTATCTAATACAAATTTAAAAGTTGGGACTAAACCTAATTCAACCATATATATATATATATATAAAAAAAAGTTGAATGTAATATTTAAAATGAAAGTAATTAAAAATGAGAGATAGGGGAATCCCAGTATCCATAATCTTGGTTGGATTGCGTTTATTCTGTGGTGCGCTTGGAATTGATGCTTCCACGTTTGCTTGCTCTCTTTTTTTTATTAAAAAAAAAAAAAATCGTAAAGTTACCCGAAACAAAAGCCAGCATTAGCGATACATGACAAAAACCCCTACAATATTTCTTTTATTTATAACGGAAAATCTCTCTCTTTTTCTGGCTTTTATCTCTTCTTCACCTTTTTCTTTTCTTCTTCTTATTTGTTTATTTTATATATTTTTTCCCCCACAAAGATAGAGATAAAGTTAAAGTGACGCACCCGTGCCTTACCCTTGCTCAGCTTTTGGGGCCCGCACTATATGCCTATTACTTTTTGCCTTAGCTTTAATAATAATAAAATATATATATATATTTTTTTTAGAATTAATAATAATAATATTATTATTACTATTATTTAATGGATTCGAGATGTGATAGCCCAATATTGCTTGCGGGTCCTAACGAATCCACTTACAATGGGCTTATATGCTCCACCTTTTAGTTCAAAATTCCTATCAATACGAGTTAATGATTGAGGTATCTACTCTTTGAATACTTCAAAGTTTCACTTCTAATTGGTTGTAATGAAAAAAATTAAGACCATTAGACTAAATATAGCTTAAACGTCTATAAGGGTTGGACTATTTTTTTTTTTTTCAATTTAGATTTATTACTTAAAAAGTTTCAATTTAGTTTCTTGTGCTTTAACATTTTTAAATTATACTATTTTTAGGATAAATATTAAAGTTAGTTAATCGTAAATGTATTCAGCATAATAATTAATAAGTTGACAAAAAATTAGAGAATGAATTAGATCATCGTAAACGGAAAAAAGCTTAGAATTCGGAGGATAAATGAGTAGTAAAAAGCCTTTTGCCTTCACCGTCTTGGGCCAATAGTCTTCTTTGTCTGCTCATATTATCTTGGGCTTTAGGCCCGACTACTCATTTTCCCCTCATTGTTTTAGTTGAAAAATGGTAATTAATGTCTAAAATAAATAGTTTATATTGAAATATGTCTGAAAAAGTTTCATAATGCAATTTTATCTACCTATTTTTTTTAGAGAATTGTGAAGAAAATTGTATGTCCATTTTGCCCATGGTATATAATTGTATTTACATTCAAACCAAATTTACCCTAAATTCGTTCCAACCGATTTCCCCTAATATTAGATTCCCCAATTTGTAGTTGTTTGACCAATTTTGTTGTTAAAACAATGTTAACTAGTTTAGATTTTATTCAAGTTTGTTATATTTTGTTAATTAATATTTATTTATCTCTTTAGAATCCTTTATTTTTATGTTTGGTTAACTATAATTTATTTATAGTCTTCTAGAATTTTGTTTTTTTTGTAGGTTGTTATTTTTTTTTTTGAGTACATCAACAATTGGGGGTGGGAGGATTCGAACTCATGACCTCTCGGTTATGAGTCATACTTAATGTCAGTTGAGCTATGCTCTTGTTGACATTTTTGTAGGTTGTTATTGAGTTAGTTAAGGAGTAGAAAATATTTTTATTTACTTTTATTGTCTCAAAATATTGTACGCATGCTATTCCTTGATTCGTATTTTTAGCGATTGTGTAGGTACAACTGCTAAATATCAATCCATGAGTATTTTTACCTCAAGGCTTTTATTATATTTAATGGAAAAACTATTTTAGATATTTTTCAAGTGGAATGAGTTAGATTTAGACATTCTTCTCATGGGTCATATTTTAGAAAATCTACCTTATATTAATCTTTTCTTAAAAATGGAGTAGTCATAAACACAATATTGAAATTATTTTGAAATTATTCAAAATTTTCTTTTAACTGATGACTAAATGTAGCCCATCTGACTCTTTAGACCATGCAAAGCGAAGTTTAGGCCATATTAAGGCCCATGGTTCAAGTTAAGACTGTGGGTCAAGCCCATGAAATGGGAGCCGTCTCCCCATTTCAGAAATTATTTGAGATGGTTGGTAAATGGTAAATGTGACTGCGCCAGTTATAAGGTATAAGATAGAAGCTTTTCACAAAAAAAAAAAAGATATAAGATAGAAGGTTTGATCCTCGACTCCACGTTTATTGAACTAAAAGAAGTTCAAAATTCTTCCAATTAAAAATAACTTGATTCATCAAACCATAGAAAATATTCTGTTAAAGTCTTAAGTTCACATCCATGTGCGATTTGAATTATAGTATCATTTTTAATTCTATCCCTCAATTGTACCCTCATAGAAGAAGAATAATACCATTCATCATCATCTAATTAGACTAATTTATAAACTTAATAACAATAATAATACAAATTAAAAAAGATTAGGTCATAAGAGATTAACCTAAAACTTACAAAAAAAAAACAAAAAAAAAAACATGACCCTTTGATTATTTTATTTTTAAAAACTCAAGCTTATAAATACTTCTTTCAGCTATAAGGGGTCGTTTGGCCCCATGTTTTGGATTTGGATGGTTTTGGATTCCAAATCCAAATCCATGTTTGCCCTAATGTGTTCAAAACTCTTGGTTTTGAAACACAACTCTATGGGTTATAACAGTGCAACTCCACGGATTTGTTCCATGTTTTTTTATGTTATTTATCATATTACATTTTCGATAATTACTTCAACAACAATTTAGGTGACAACTCCAACAACTACACTGATGACCCGACTATAGCTAATGGCTACCTCCGGCGACCCGACTACTACTGACAATTATCTCCAGCAACAACTCCGACAACCACATCGATGACCCCGCTATCGTTGACGACTACCTCCGGGGACAATTTCGACGACCACAACCACTGTTGACGACTACCTTCGACGACAATTCTGATGACTACATCGGCGACTTAACCACCATTAATGACTACTTTCGACAACCACTCAATAGATTTGTATACGCCTACTCCAACAACCAATCACTCAAGCAATAAACTACCCTAACAACCTAACTTGCGTGCAATCACCACTTTTCTTGTTATGATACCGAAAATAGGTTTTTGAATAATTTGTTGAATAAAATTTTAAATTTTATAATCACTTAAATATATTTCTAATTTTTAAATTTCTAAAATAAAATTCCAAAAATAAGTTTTGAATACTCTATAAAATATAGTTTCAAATTACCTAATTTATTAAATAGACTTTCAATTTTTTTAATTTTTAAGTAAAATTTCAAAAAACTAGTTTTCAGAATACTATGTGATGTTAAATAAATTTTTAAATTCCCTAATTTTTTAAACAAACATCTTTTTTTTTTCTAAAATAGAGTTCCAAAAATACTTTTCTAATTATTTTTAGAAATAGATTTTTAAATCCCTAATTTCTTAAATGAACTTTCAATTATTAAATTTCTAAAATAGAGTTCAAAAAATATTTTTTTAAATACTTTGTGAAATAAAGTTTTAAATTTCCTAATTTCTTACATACACTTCCAATTTTTTAATTGGTAAAAAGTTTCAATTTTGTAACTCAATTATGTTATACAATCGATTCTACAATTGACAAAACATCTACTAAAAAATAAGAGGACAAAACAACTAAAGAAAAAAGGGAAAAAAAAAGAAGCATAAATCCAGGATTCAGAACACTACACCCCAATATTGTTTTCTTATTCACAGGCTTCAGAACCCCAGAACAAACTTCAGGGTTTTGATTCCAAGACAGGGGGCCAAACAACCTCTAAATTTCCTTATTTTGTTATCTATTTTTTTACTTATATTTTTCAAAAGTCAAGGTATGTTTTGAAAACTAAAAAAATAATTTTCAAAATCATGTTTTAAGAATTTGAATAATTTGACTAAGAATTCAAATGACTTTTCAAAAAAAAAAAAAAAAAAACTCACGAAAGAAAAAATAATAAAAAAATAACAAATATTTTAAAAAACTAAATAGTTATCAAACGAGACATTAGTTTATGCTTTTTAGTATTTTAGAAATTGAGTTTGTTTTCTCACCATTTATCTAAAATGAGTTTTATTCTTCTTAACCACACATTTGAATTCCTAGCAATTTTTTGTTTTTTAAACATGGTTTTGAAGACTACTTTAAATTTTTAAATTTTGGCTTGGTTGTTTAAAACACACATAAATAACAAAACAAGAAAATACATATGCAATTAGTACTTGTATACTTAATTTTCAAAAATTTAAAAATTAAAATACCATTTGATAATCTTTTTTTTTTTTATTTTGAAAATTAAATATATAAATACTATTTTCATCTCTTAGTTTTGTTTATTTTGTTATCTATCTTTTACCTATATTTTTAAAAATCAAGAAATTTTTTAAATTAAAAAAAATTGTTTGTTTTTTAAATTAAACGAAAAAATCAAATATTTTCTTAAGATTAATGTTATAAATGGTAGAAAAGTAAAATAAAAAAAATAAGCACACATTCTTGAAAGTGAAATAGTTATTATACGGGAAAGAAATGATTATCAAAGAAGAAAACAAAACTCAAATATTAAAGAACAAAGCATCGTTTTAGCATATTACAAAATTGCAGCAATTTTTGCAAAAAAAAAAAAATGATGAGGTCGAAATTTGAAGATGGGAACCCCACCCCACCAAAGCAATGAACAAAAACAAAAGAACGAAGGGATTGGGATTTCCACCGAAACCCCAATACTTCCGAAAATGCCAAAAAAGGAAAAAAGAAAAAGAAAATAAAAAATTCCGAAAAAGTCCCCCATGAGGCCGTCGCAGGTGACACATTACTGATAAGACCCTTCCTTCCCATCGACACACTCACTTTCTTTTCTTTTCTTTTCTTTTTTCACACAACATCACATCCTTCTTCTCTTCTCTCTCTCTTTTTTTTTTTCCTTTACTCATCTAAATTCGAAAACCGATTTTTAGTTTAATCCAATAATAATCTAACATCTAATTTACATTCAATTAGGAAATATTTTTACTCAAAAAACATTCTTTCTTTTCTTACCCATTATCCGGTTTTAAATATATGTTTCTTTTTTCTTTCTCCTGCACAATTTTAATATGAATTGTCAAATCACACACTTCTCGAGGTAAAATCAACATCTAATGAACCAGACACAGACACAGACACAGAGAGAAGAAGGCAAATTTCTGACTTTTTTTTTTCTTTTTAAATGGTAATATAACAGTAACAGAAGAGAAGTGAGAACACACATTGAACTCGCTGCTTAATTTAATGCTTCCTCCTCAAAGGGTTTGCTTCAAAATCCAGAAAGAAAGAAAAAAAAAATAATAACTAAAAACGACAAGCTAATTGGTAGAGCTAAAAAATAATTTTTTTTAAAAAAAAGGAGAAGAAAACAAGAGAATCCCAAATTAGCCCTTGAACATATTTCTTGGGAAAATTTACAGTAGCATTCCTTGTATCAACATAAAAATAATTATTTCAAAATGTATTTTGAGTGAAAAGAGAGAATAAATAAAAACCAGAGATTGAGCCGTCTCCGCCAATATCACCACCGCCGCCAATGATCTGATCTTCAACGAAGGACGAAAAACCAATACAACACCAAATTTCTACCTTCACAAAACACCACTACCTTCACCTTCTTCTTCTTCTTCTTCTTCTTCTTTTTCTTCAGTTTAGGAACCAAACCAGACACAGCTCCGGCCCTCTCTCCGCCGCATCCGCCACCGTCAGCTCCGCCACGACCCAGTAAAAAAACTGCAGAGACACACATTTGAGGCAGGGGCGAAACAGGGTCTTGATGAAAATGGAAAAAGGAGCCAACTTTATGGGTTTGTGGGTTCATAATGGACAAGACAAAACAAGACACGAAAGAATCTAGACCTAACAAGAGAGAAATTAGGAAAACGGGAACATGGGTGTTGGGCGAATTTGTATCTTCTTGTTCTTCTAAATGCCCCCTATTAAGAAGGGGGATTTTAGAGTTTCCCCCATTGAAAGAAAAGGAAATTAGGCTTGAAAGAAGAGTACGTTAATGTGAACAAGAAAGCAAAGAAGGATGGGGGTATAAAGATTGCGTTAGATTATGGTGGTGGATGAGAGTTTTTAAGGTCTCAGAGGGTTTTTTTTGTTGTGTGTCTGTCCAAACATAACGAAGCCAAGTAACTATCTGTCTGAACACAAGGGAAAGTGTTGTCTCTGTAAATAAAAAAAAAAATGTACGGTTTGAACAATGGGAAGTGAGAGGTAATGGCAACAAAACAACGCCTTGGCCTTGTATTTATGCCCAAAACTCCCTTTTTATCTTTTTTTTTTTTTTTTTTGTTTTTTCCCCTTCTGTGTTTGCTTTTGCTTTCAGAAGACCAGGTTAGCTAGATTTGCGCAAGCACCATATGTTATTATGGCATTTCCATGGGTACCCTTAGTGAAGGAGTAAAATCACAGTTGAACCCAAGAAGCATTAAATTGGGAAGAAAAGAGAGAAAGAAAAGAGTAGTGAATTTGATGAAAGAAGCAGCAAGGCCGAGGGAGGGAGGGTGAGTAGCAATAGCAGTAGAAGTAGAACCACATCGAGACCGACACCAAAACCCTACAAAACAAAACAACAGAGAAGCTAAGAGAGGAATTGTTTTGTTGGGTTAAACAAACAAAGTGTTGGTTTTTTGTTGGTAGCTAGCGGCTACTAAGCCTAACACATATTTCATTTTAGCCTCGCTCTTCAATCTACCTAATTCCCTTCTTGTTTTTTTGATTTTTACTCTTTGGTAAAATAAATAAATAAATAAATGAGATATTACTCTTCTTCTTTTTCTGGGGCTCATAACCATGTCCCTATGCCCTTTACAAAATACTATGTCTATGGTTAAAGTGTCATTTTGGTAGTCTACTTTAAAATTAGTTAGGTTTTAGTATCTATCCTTTTAAACATTTAAATTAAATTTAGTTCACAGACTTTTAATGAATTTTAAAATTAAATTTACTTTAGTTTATTGGTATTGGGCTCCCTTTTATAAATTTTGAAAATATGTTTGTATCATGTCTTTTTTTCAATGAAATTTTCTTTGTTAAAATACCATTTTGGTACCTCTACTTAGAGCATTATTTTATTTTGGTTCATGTATTTTTAGATGTCTAATTTTAGTCTATGTATTTTCAGTACTTTCAATAAACCTTAAAATTGGTCCTATGTTAAGTTTGAAGTTATTTTTTTTTTATCAAAGTTGATTAAATAATAATAATAATTTCAACACAAGAAAATGCACAATTTGTACATATTTTCAAATTTTATAGAGGAAAAGTTAATAGAAGCTGTTTTTTTTTTTAAGAAAAATTAATAATAGACTAATAGTAAGAACCAAATTTAAGTTTTATTGAAAGTATAGAGACTAAATTTGGGCATTGGATAGTACGTGGACCAAAATTGAACAATGCTCAAAGTACAAGTACCAAAATAGAACAATACTCAAAGTACAAGGACGAAAAATGATATTTTAACCAAAAAAATTTATTTGTATTTTACTATTTTTTGATAAAAATTAATTTCAAACAAATAATAAAGATTATTTTAAGATTTTAACAACCATGACCAAATTTGGATATTTCAAAGTATAGAAGCTAAAATGAAATGAGAATCAAAGTAGAATGACCAAAACCATATTTTAACCTTTGTCTATTTAAGCATTATACTTCCAAAATTCTTGATGATGTCCAAAAACTTTTTTTTCCCTCTATTTACTCTTTGGAGATAATAGTACTAAGAAAATGCTAACATGATTAAAAAAAATATTAACGTAAAATTTCACTTGACTTGAAGTGGTATATCATATACATAGTTAGACAAACTCATGAGCATACCACGTCAAGATTTTCATTTTGCACATGAAAAGAAAAGGGAGGAAAGCTCGACTATAGAACAACATACTTTTTTTTCCTCAATAAATGTGATGTACAATTCAAATCTTAAAATAAGTTAATAGGTGTGTTTATCCATTGAATTATATGCTCAAATGGACTCTTTTATGACATATTTTCTCTATTTATTATATTTAGGCAATCGACTTATATATTATTTTAATTTATGAATCTCACATCTTTATTAAATGTTATTGACATGACTAACAATAGGTAACTCTTAACAGTACTGGAAAATTCTTTCCATCTTACTTTATTAGACTCTAGGAGTTCATCTACCGTTTATTCGAGATTTATCATTTTAAGTAACATTCTACTACATTTTTTTTGGGCAATTGTGATTTATAACTGTGATTAAATCAATATCTAATTTTACAATATTTAGTATAAAAATTTTGGGTAACCACTCTAATTTATATATATGAGGTACCACATCTAAAAAAAAGGGTTTACAGAGTGCTTATCTATTGATAAGATCTAGTTGACATTTAAGTTCCGATTATAATGTAGTATAAAATCCGAGATAGATATAAAAATTGATTGGACAGTATGTGGTGTGTTGTTTAATTTTTAGCGATTAATTAATTATTTTTTTTAATGAGTACAACAAATTTTAGAAGAATGTTGAGATTTGAACCTTCAACTTAGAGATATAATACAGGTTAATTACCGCAGGCTCACTTTCGCTAAATTAATTAGTTTGTTGGTAGTTTATAGTTCTAATATATACCTTCCAATATATATTTCTATATAATTGGTTTTAATTTATGTAAGGAGTGAAGGATTCCCCATTGAGAGTGAAAAGAAGAATCTCCTTTCAATTTGTGTAAGAAAATACGTTCTTAGTTTTAAAAGGAATAGAATAAAACTTTTCTTTTTAAACCAAAGCAAAGATTCTCTTCTCGAATTTTAAGAAAAGAAAACACTTCATTGTCAAAACCAAAATGGGTAGCTTATGAACAATGAAAAATGGTGTCCTGATAAGGACTTTACAAGTGAAAAATTCGAGTCAGAAATTAGGTAAAAATTCATTATTCTAAGAATAGATTCTCTAAAAACAATTGCATTGAAGATGTAATTGCAAACTTTGTCGAATATAAATGAGTAGTTTACAAGTCATTATATCATTTTTACAAAAAAAAATTTTATCTTCCCTTTAATTAGTTGAACTTAATTACGAATATATATATTTTGTTTAGATAGACCGCCATTTTACACACACGAGTAGAGTATGTGAAAATATAGAATGTAACATTCTTATCACCTAATTCTCACACACATATCCCTCCAAACATGGACTGTTATACCAATCCATTATAATCTAATCTCAAAATTAAGACTTGGTTTGATAACTATTTTGTTTTTTATTTTTAGGTTTTAAAAATTAAGCTTGTTTTCTCCCAATTTTTCTACAATGATGTTCGTCTCCTTTAAAGTACTTGAATTTTTAACCAAATTCTAAAAACTAGATCTAAGTTTTTTATAACAAAATAAGTAAATACTTAGGTAAGAGTAGTATTTACAAGCTTAATTTTCAGCAATTGAAGCGTGGCTTTACTTTTGTCTTCCAAAAAAAAACCTTATACCAATGAAAATAATTATTCTCACTTATATATCATGATTTTTTTTTCTTTATAGTCAATATGGAACTTTATTAGCACTCCTACAAACGTGACATTAGATAGTCTCAATATCGCTTTAGTTCAAACACTAATTTAAGCATTATAGATTTTTTGCATAGCACCACATCGATATGAGTTTTAATTAGTTACTTCAACTGAGAGCCTACATAATATTATAACGAGTAGTAGATCGAAATTTGCAAATTTTCTCTTCTCCGTTAACTTGACTTGACACAAGCTTGTGAAAAAACTTTGAAGTAGTGAATTTAATTATTCCTCATCTCCATCCTAAAAAAAGTAATGAAAAAAGATACGGGATTTTACCATTTGAAGGCAAAATCGTCCTTAGTCTTAGGCACAGCCACAAGGGTCGCTTCATTAGAAGATCAAACACACTGATCATTTCTCAATCACCATCATTGTTTTCAATGAAATAAAATCACCACCATCTCTCTCTCTCTCTCTCTCTCTCTCTCTAATTGGCTATGTGGTGTCCCACTTCAGAGTCGTACACGTGTCACATAATATGACATTCAACAAGGCCAGCAAGGCAATAAATAACAGAGAAGTTCAAAAAAATTCAAATAAATTTGGAGAAAGGAAAGACTTCTTGGGAAAATTATAATCTGCAGAGGATCTGATCTGATCTGATCTGAAGAGCATTAATTGACATGGTAAACAGTTCCATTCCAATTTTTCATCCAATCCAATATCTCTTTTTAATTTCTTCTGTAATATATAAAAACAAATTTCAAATGATTTATTTCTGTCAGTTTCCAACTTTCAAAGTGGGAAATTGAGGAGAGAGAGAGAGAAACGTGATTGTCGCTACAGCTTTAGGACTTAGGAGGAAAAAAAAAAAAAGAAACCCAACATTTTTCAAAGAATAAAAAAAAAAAAAAATTGGTTGGTCCTCACATTAACTTTCTTTTGCGGTGAATGTGGACTCTAAGACCTAGAGACAATAATTTAAATGATTTAAAAAATGATTGAAATGGAGTGAAGTACTAAGATTTTAGCTGCTTTTTATGACAAACCACCCCATTCTTTGACTTTGTCCCCACACATATTATATTATATTATTATAATTTTATAATTTCCAAGTTCCCAAAAATAAAGCAGCACTACTAATCCTTGCTTTAAATTAATAACCCAGCTGTTTGCTGTCTTGCTGCTGCAGATCTAAATGGCTACTGACTAACTATTTTCAGATATCACAGACAGCACAGTCTCTAAATACTTTATAATTTATATTATCTTTTTTTCTTTTTTTTCTTTTTTTTGGGTAGGGAAGGGTAGTTTTGGAAGAGGAGAGAAAAGAGCAAAGAGAATAAAGGGAGGTTCTTCCAGGTCCATTTTTTATCTTTGCAATTTAAGAAGCTTGAGAAATAAGACTGAGAAAGAAGTAACAAAAAGAAAAAAAAAAAAGAAGCAAAAACACAAGCTTTTTCCAAAGAGGATTGGAAAGAGGGACTGTTTTTACGTTGGATAAGTGGAGCAGAAAGCCAGATTCCAATTTCCAGCTACCTTCTTTTTTTTTTTTTAATTATTTTTTCATTTTATTTTTCTCTTACTCCTTCAAACCGCAAAACGAATACTTCCTTCCCATTTTATGGGCCCAACTAACCTTTTCATTTTCGACAAAATATCTCTACTTTCCCGTTCTATTTTTATCTCTCTACTTAAATTTTAATATCCTTACTATTAGTTGATGGTTAAGTTTTCTTTTAAAAAAAATAGTTTCTATTAGTTTTTCCTCTTTAAATTTTAGAAGTATGTTTACATTGTGTCTTTTTTTGTATCAAAATTAATATGATTATTTAATCAATTTTGAGAAAATAACGTCAAACTTATCACATGTAAATTCAATTTTAAGCTTCATGAAAAAATATGAATCCAAAACATTTGAAAGACATGTAAGTAAAATGAAACAAAACTTAAATATAGGGACTAAAATGATATTTTAATCCTGCATTGTTGTCTCACGAGTCCCACCACATGAATTAAAAAAAGAAAAGGGGTAGAAGTTACTAATGTGGAGACAAGTTTCTTTCATTTACATAAATTTAGCTCAATTTTATTTTTAAAAAGAATGTTAAATAATTCAAAGTAGTTGCTAAATTAATAGACTCTACTAGACTACTACCCATTATTTGCAATTATAATTTTCTTTATTAAGAAAAACTATCAAACATTAGTTGGCTTGATGATAGTAGTCACTAACTTTATGTATGTACTAGATATTAAATTCAGGCTAATGATATTAATTATTGACTATTACGGTTTGATTTGGATAGCCTGATCAAAGAAAATCATAGTTCTGCTAATGGGCTTCTTGGGCCTCTGTACTGGGCCGAATTGTCTACCAACTAGGTGACAAAAGGATGTGGGCCGGTTGTTTCACATTGGGCTCAACCGGCTGACGAAGAACTTGATTTCAGGAATTTAACTGTAAAAAACAAAAACTAAAACCAGAAGCACAGAATTATTTTGAGACTTACTTTACACTTTATATCAATTTAATCAATTTTTTTTATTTAATAGTTGAAAGTACGCGTGAAATTAGTCAACTGGTCTACTTTTCAACCTTTCAAATGCCATGTTTCATGTCCGGATAAATTATTTCATTTAATATAATTTATTTGCTTATTGAACATTATTCAATAATTATTATTTTGTTAAATCTAGTTTAATATTTGCATTATTTCAAAATTGTCATCTATTTGATATTTGAAAGTTCAAATTAGAAACGACTTTATTGAGTTCATGTATAAGTTACGATACACCAAATTAAAACGTCAAATGTCATACATGACAACTAAAATAGTGTGTTGTTTAAATAATTACACAAAATAAGATATCGCATTCACATTTATGATCAAATTAAACCCTTTTGATTGAGGATTATTACCATGCCATTGGGACCTTACAACTCATATTATTACTTTCAATCTGCCATGTATTTGTCCAAATGACTGTCTGGACTTGAAGGAATAGAAAAGTATCCCATCTTTTTGCCTAATATTCTACATTGAATTCTTGGATTAAAAAAAGTAAAACAACGAATTTTAAAGTGCATAGGATAAATTGTTGGGTTTTTGGCAATATATTAGAAGTGAAATTGTCACACATCTAAAATATGCAAGAAAGTGATGGGCTTCTGATACTATAAAAGGAGTCTATGGCTTTGCTTTCAAAGCATCCTAGTTAAAAACACTTTAAGCTTGGTGTAGTATCTCTAGTTAAATTTCCTCGTTATATTCTCTGGTCTGAGAGTGAGAAGAAAGGTGTGAGTGGTATAAAATTTTGATAGAGTGTTTTTGTAATTGGGGTCGAGGAGAGAATTCTATGTGATTATAACAATTTTTCACATAGTAGAATTTCTTTTTGTTCGTGGTTTTTTCTCCGGGTTTGGAGTTTTTCCACGTTAATTCTTTTGTCTCTTATTTTGTCGTTTTATTTTAATTTCTCAGTTATTTTTGTTTATTCCTAGTGGTGGGAGGTTTTTTCCCCACATAAATATCCCCCATCATTAGCTTCATTCACACATGAAAGGCCTTTTTTTTTCTTTTGATAACAAAAGTAAATAATAAATAAAATGCCACTTCCATTTCAACCCGAAAATGTTGGTTTGGTGCCAAAAAAAAAAAAGAAGAAAGAAAAAAGAATATAGCAGCCATTGTAATGGAAGCAAAAGGAAAATTTATGAACCTAGATGCTTTCTAAATAATGGTTCTTTGGAATTAAGGAACCATTTTTTTTTTATTTTTTTTTTTTTTTGAACTTTTAAATTCTCTCTATATGAGGCAGGTGCCTGCAAATTGTGCAAATAATACTCTCCCATGCCATGGATTTGATTCTATTGTTGGGAATGAGGAACCTTCTAAGCACCCCTAATTTTGATTCGTTTTTTAGTATCTCCTACTTTAGTTTTTCAAATTTTAATACTTTCAAATTTGGAACTTGCTTAGAAATTGTTGAATGACATGCTTTGTTGATGGTTGAACACATATTATCTCTACTTTTTTTTTCTCACTTTAATTCTAAACGAGTAACATAGAATTAGCATTTTATGAAGCTCGAGGGATACTAAAGTGAATCGCTTTCTATAGCTTAAAAAAAGCATTTTATGATGTAACATGCACTATATATTAAAAAAATACATAAATATATATGAAAATGTATATAATTGGAAAAAAAATCCTTAGAAATAAAAGATTTATGATAAAAAAAAAAGATATGACATACAAAATTTTAAAGAGTTATTTGGTGGGAATTCAAAATTTTTTCTTGAGATGAGCATCTGATTTGTTATGGAGGAATGTATAATACCGAGACATTTCAACATTCTCGACATCTCTTAGGATACTCATACGAGAGACATCTAACTAATTTTTTATGCCCTCTTACCTTCTGGGTTGTTAAGATTTTCATAGTGAGAGAATCATTTGAGGGCATTTTTGCCTTTCATTTTCTCTAATAAGTTTCTTTTTTCAGATTTTTTTACTTTGTTTTTAAAAATATATTATTTATTCATGCACAAATAAATGACCATGTGTAATTAACTATATTATTTATATTTTACATTTAGAAATAAGATATGTTGATACAAAAATCTGAATCGAATCCACCATGGATTTGTGTTATCGAATAATGAGAATATCTACAAAACAGAGAACTAACACCGGTGTGGTGCTAAGTCATGCAAATTCCAACGCTGAAATTAAAATCGAAATTCTCTAAGGAAGCTTAAGCTATAAAAAGTAAGAAATGGTTGCATATCTTCGGTATCGTATCTCTACGTATTTTATAATCGTATAATTTTAATGGTGAGCCTTGCATAATCACCCTCTTCGAGAATCTCGCCAAACTATCGGGCCATATTTAATGTTTGATCATTACTCCAACACCCTTCTATTTCGAAACTAATATGTCCTTTGTAGTATTCTCCTCCAATCTTCCCACCATAGACTTTGTTCTTATTCCTTTCGGATTTGGATTGACTAGGTCATTCCCTTTTGACTTTGGTCTATTACGACCTTTTAACCGACCTTCAAGAGAGGAATCGGCAAAGGTTGGTTCAGGTCAACCCCTCAGGGGATTGACCTTGTAGCTTTGTGCCTAAACCGATAAAGGGTTGGCCAAGGTCGGTTCAGCTTTCTTGCTCGAGGTCTTTGATTAAATTGGATGACTAAATTTTACCGATAACAAAATAAACTTTAGTTAAGCTAAAAAAAGAAAATGATTTAAAGAACAAAAGTTGGGAGAAGGAAAAGAATTGTGGAGAAGTAGGAGAGAAAGTATGTGTGACGCCCGAGGAAGGGGGTACATGAATGAACCGAGCCCACATCTGAATGAGAGGGATCCTTAGGATATGAAAGTATGGTGCCCGAGGAAAAGGGGATCTTGGGCCTGGGGCGTTACAAATGGTATCAGAGCGGAACCTCTCCCAGTAAGATGTGGTTCGGGGACGAACCAAGGCGGAAGCTGGTGGGCATGTGACGCCCGAGAAAAAGGGGTACATGAATGAACCGAGTTCACATCTGAATGAGAGGGATCCTGAGGATATGAAAGTATGGTGTCAGAGGATATGAAAGTATGGTGCCAGAGGAAGAGGGGTACATACGAGTGACCATGAGGATATGAAAGTATAGTTGAGAAAGGCTTGAAAGAATTTATAGCTACTACCTATAACAACAAGGTGCACCTTCCTTTTCGGTGGCTCAATCATAGGAACTCCACAGTTAAGCGTGCTTGGCTTGGAGCAATCCTATGTTGGGTGACCTCCTGGGAATTTTCTTAAGAAGCATGTGAGTGAGGACAAAACATGCTGAAAGGACCCCGTGTTGGTTTGTGGGGATAAAGTCTTCAATCTTACAAGCAGTCATGGATGATAGTGACGCAGCGGACCCCGTGTTGGTTTGTGGGGATAAAGTCTTCAATCTTACAAGCAGTCATGGATGATAGTGACGCAGCCAGGTCGCAGGAGATCCTTGGGCGTTACAAATGGTATCAGAGCGGAACCTCTCCTAGTAAGATGTGGTTCGAGGACGAACCAAGGCAGAAGCTGGTAGGCATGTGACGCCCGAGAAAAAGGGGTACATGAATGAACCGAGCCCACATCTGAATGAGAGGGATCCTTAGGATATGAAAGTATGGTGCGCGAGGAAAAGGCGATCCTGGGCCTGGGACGTTACAGTATGGCACGGAGTTACAATAATAATAACAACAAAAAAAAAACCCAAACAAAATTGTATAAGGTTAAATTACAAGTCTAGTCCTGAACTTTGAGATTTGTGTCTATTTGGTTTCTGAACTTTCAATTTTGTATCTAATAAGTCCCTGAATTTTAAAAAAAATCTAATTAATCCTTGAAAGTAATTTTGTATCTAATAGGTCTCTAACATATTCACAATTTTTAAAATTAACCGTTTTATTAGATATAAAATTGAATATTTTGTTTAATAAAAGCTTAAACTTTCAATTTTGTACCTAGTAAGTTCATAAATTTTAAATAACGTCAACTAGGTCAAGAACCTATTAGATACAAAATTGAAAATTTGAGCACTTATTAGACACATTTCAAAATTCATGGACCAAATAGATACAAAATTGAAAGTTCATGAAACTATTTGACACTTTAAGTTTAAGGACTAAACTTGTAATTTAACCCTTATATAAAAGTTTTGCATTTAGGTCAAATTGAGTCAAGCACAACATTAATTAACATATATATTTTTTACTAAAATGTTCAAAAGTTCAAACATTCTCCATCTCAAATATTGTTGAACTAAAAATAATAATAATAATAATAATAATAATAATAATAATTACATTTTGCATTTAGGAATAGGAAATTTCTTTTTTTTTTTCTTTTAAATCAACAAGAAGCCTAAGGACTAAGTGCTTCGCTTTGCACCTTCCTAAGTGTGCGTCTTGTTTTAAAATATTGGGTATGATTATATTGTCAAAATCTTCGTATAATGATGTATTAATTATACAAAGATATCATTATCAACAATAAAATCGGTTATGTTTTTCTTAAAGTTTTCTGGCATTAACTTTAATTTTTTAAGACTGAATTTTGAAATTTATTAGAAATAAAGTGACAAATATAAATCTGTTAACATTTTAGAGACAACATTAGACAAATGAGGGTGTGGGAGAGATACACCAGAATAATTTTATTAATAATGTTTTTTTAAAAATTTATTATAGAAATAATGTTGATGTCAAACTTATTAGGAAAATAATGCATTTTTTATTGCGTGAATTAAAGTCGTCTCTTGAATAGACGACCTTGTGCGCGTAGATTAAGGTCGGACGACCTTCCAACGGATCTTCGTGCACGTGTAAAGATCGTCTCTTGAAGAGACGAACTTCTTACACATTACAAGAAGGTTGTTTCTTGAACAGACGACCTTCTTGCGGTTTTTAATGAAGAGACGACCTTCACAGACGTAAAAACGACCATCTCTATTCCCTTTTCTTCCATTTTTTTAGCCCACCATCGACGACTCCGAGTTTTTTTCACCCTTATCTCGTCGGTTGCTTCTTCCTTTCCCTTTCAACTTCAATCTTTTTGTATCCCCACTTCAAAAACGACAATAGGACCCATTTTGTAGCCCCACTTGAAGTGTTTTGTCGCGCTTTGAGGTACAAAAATTCAATTTTCCTGCCATTTTCTTTCTTTTTTCTTTCATTTAGCATTTTTTATTGTCTTTTGAACTAACATACTTATTTTTGTCGATTTTGAAACACAAAGTTTAGACCGTTGGAAAGACAAAGTTCATAGAGTTGAGGATTGCATCAATATTTGAGAGTTATTTTTGTACTATTTTTTTATTTTTATTAATATTATTATAGATTTATTTTTTTGTTTAGATAATATTAGATCTATTGAATTATTAAGATTTATTATTGAATTTTGGATTGAATCTTTGAAAAGAAATTGTTGAATTTTGTTTTGGAATGAATTTAAAAAATATGTAGTTGAAGATTTAGAGTATTGAATTTTAAAATACTTAGTTCATTTTGATTTGTTGGATTGAATTTAACTTTTATTAGTTTTTTATAAATTTGAACTTTCATTACATTAAATAATCGAACCATTGATCACTTTAACAAATTTGCACCTACAAAACATTTTACATACTTATAAAGTTTAAATTTCTTAACAAAATAATAAAATTAGATCACCAACAAAAATAATAAAATTACACCATGTTTCTGTGAAGGTCGTCTGTTGAATAGACGACCTACATTAACACATAAGCAAAGGTCATCTCTTTAAGAGACGACCTTATTCCACGAGCACAAGGTTTCAAGAGACGCCCTTAATCCACGCAATAAAAATGTATTATTTTTCTAATAAGTTTGAAATCAACATTATTCTTCAAATAAGTTTAAAAAAAAAAACATTACACCTGGCGTCTCCCATAATTCTTACTACCAAACACAATATTCTTAGATTTAAAAATGAGAAACTGAGGAATAGGAAATGAACAAATTACAGAGATTCCAATCCATAAATGGGAAATAAATTTTGGAATCTCAAACCAACCGACAGAACAAACCATTTAAATCAATTATTCGTGATCCGACCTTAAATGGGATCGAATAAATATACCAAGTGTAAAGGTTGTAATCTCAAAATCTACCCACCGAGAAAAATGAATCCCGCCGAATGCTTTTACCAACAAAACAAAAAAGGTCAAGCAGACACCCTAAAAAACATGTTTTTTTTTTATTATTATTATTATTTATTAAAATAATAGTTTGGCGTAATTAAATAAGTTGGTAGGTGACTGTTAATTCTTATATAACTTTAGAAAGGGGCATGTTGTGATGGCCATTTGAAAATAATATCTTCACCTGGAAGCTTTTGTGTATATAAAGCCAAGAAGAGAGAAAGGGATTTAATTAGCAATTACCAATTCCCAAAAAGGTCAAAGTAGTAATTTTAATAATTAATAATAATGGTGGAGATGGAAGTGGAAAGGGAAGTGGAAGGTGGTGGAAAAAGATATGCTCTGTTGCAGGCAGCGAAGGACTCAGAATATGTAAAGAAAGTGTATGGAGGATATTTGGAAGTGTTCGTTGCAGCTTTTGGAGAAGAAGGAGAGAGTTGGGATTTGTTTATGGTGGTGGAAGGAGAGTTTCCTTCAAAACTATCATGGTTTTGTCCTCACGATGCTTATGCCAATGACTCTTGGATTTTGGATCTTTGTTTACTCTTGCACACCCTTCACGCCATCAACAATAAGCTTCTTGGCATTTGTTTTGGTCATCAGGTACAGTATATTATACATTAATTAACGCACACATACATTTTCTTTAAAAACATATATATACACACACTCACATGTGTCCACATCATTGCTTTATACACGTCTTTTTTTTAAAAAAAATAATAATAATAAATAAAATGGTTGTAAATCATTAATAATATTTTGAATTCCAATTGTGATTTATTTGGAGGGAGAGATTTGAGTTCAACTTTCTACCCTAATCTTTTTTTTCTCTAACTAATATAATAATAAATAATAGTCTACCTCAAACGCAAATCAAGAAAGAAGATACCCCTTACCAAGTTTAACATTTTAAAAAATAATATTGAGAAAAACATTATGGCTCCATTTCCTACCAAGTAGGTCTAGGAATCAACTTGACATTAAAATTAGAGTTGTTTTTAGTACAACAAACGTAAGGTACGGAGATTTAAACCTCTGAGCTCAAAAGAAGAAATAAGGTATGGAAATATGAACTTCCGATTTTAAGAGGAGTACATGTGATTAACATTACACCATGCTTACTTTAGTATTCAGATTACGGACTGCATACGTTGAAAATATACTTGAATATTGTATTGAAAAGTGGGCTTTTGTGTGCTCATGACAGGTGTTGTGTAGGGCATTGGGTGGGAAAGTTGGGAAAGCTGAGACAGGGTGGGATATTGGGGTGAGAAAAGTGGAAATAATCATGGAGAGTTCAGAGTGCAAATTTATGGAAGAGATAGGTGAAATTCCAAACAGTCTGTCCATAATTGAGTGCCATCAAGATGAAGTTTGGGAAATACCTTTTGGAGCTCAAGTCATAGGTTTCTCAAAAAAGACAAGTGTTGAAATCTTTGCCATTGGAGACCATATTTTAGGCATTCAAGGCCATCCTGAGTATTCTAAAGACATTCGCTACAATCTCGTGGATCGCCTCCTCCATAACGACGCCATATCGGTTCTTGTTTTCCTAATCCTTTCCTGACTTATCAGCAAGTAATTATAATTTCATCTCTTATTTTTACCTTGTAACTGCTGATTGAAGTTTATGGTCTTTTGAAGAGGGAGTTTGCTGAAGATGCAAAGCTGGGAATGCAGGCGGCAGAACCAGATACAAAGTGGTGGGTGAAGATCTGCAAGAATTTTCTCAAAGGAAGATTAATGGAATCTGCTTTGTAAACAAACAGAATTCTCAAAATAAAATTGCTGTTAACCAGGAAAAGGACGAACCCTTAATTATTCTAATTTGGAATGATGATTCCAATCATAGGATACATACAGAATCAGATTGTCATTATTTTAATAGATCCAAGTGTGGTTAAGATTTCAGTACATTTTTAGCATACGAGTGTAATCTCTTCAAGTAGAAAATTCAAGAAATTCAATACTAATGGTTATCAAATGGATCATTGGACTGAACTTCACTCATCTAATCACCTCCAATGAATAAGAACATTAAACATTCAATAGTATACCACAAAAGAATTCCTTGGTCTCTTTAGACCAATCGGGTAAAATCAATTACACGTATTCCTCAATATCAACGTTCTCCAACAAGAAAATTCTGGAGAACTTCACAATGGTTTGTTGAAATTCAAAGAATTTAATAGCATTCCAACAAACGGCATTTGTACTTATTTTGGTCCTATTCTTCTTGCGTGTTGGCCCACTTTATATCAAGCATAATAATGTACAGTGATATTGACCCAACTACAGCAGTTAATACGAATCATACAGTTATACCAGTTATGCGAGCTGCTGATGTTCTCCTGCGTTTTGTACCCCAGAATAGATCTATGGCACTTATCCTTTTTTTGGTTCCCAGATAGCGTTGACAGTTTGGTGCACCACAATGGCATTTTACCTCAGGTCCAAATTGCACAAATCTTCATGATGAAAAATCTTTGTTCAATATCAAACATGAAAAGGCTCGACAACTTTCATCAGATTAAAAAAAGTAAAAGCTTCTAACGAAACCTAGCAGGTAAGCAAGCTGATCAAAATTTACAATTCTAATCCTACCCCCCCGCCCCCCAAATTATAGATTTTGCGAAATTGACGCAACTGATTTCCTTGTTATTTGACCATTCCAAATATATTTTGTCCGCCGAAAAAGTCAAAAACCTCCCTATCCTCCACTACAGAAGTCTAGGATGATGATGCCAAATCATGCGCATAGCATGAACAAATAAAGAGATATAAAGCAGATCAATTAGAAATGAAATTCTGAATTCTCAATACAGATTCATAGTAAGTTTAAAATAAACATGACATTTCGGGTTTCAAATTTTTTTCATCTCAAAAAATAATGATCACTGAAGTCACATAACATCCCAAACATCATATATTGACATAAAATACATAGAAACATTCATATTCATGCATACACTTGCTCCAATCAAGCACATTAGACAGAGTAGTCTCATACGTAATAGAAAGGTAAATGATTAATGTTTAGACTATACTTTTACATACCTGTAGTCATATGTTAATGGCTCCCCAACCTCAATTGATCGAGCAGCAAACACGCCAACACGTGTTTCCCCTTCAACTTGCCTATTCAAGACCAAATATTATTAGTCGGATAATCTCGGATTTGTACGATGAGGAAAGGATCGAGTCAGTACTTGTTTGACATGCACGTCCTTTTCTTTAAATGAATCAACAAATTCATAACTAACAATTGCAAATCATAACCTAAGTGCATGAAATAATCAATTGCATGAGGGTATACAGAGGAAGGTAAGGATCTTCAGTTAAAACGACATCCCAACCGATAAAAACTTAGAAAATGAGTATGTCGTGAGTCATGACCTACAATTAATTAGCAATCCGGAGTGCGGAATGGGAATTTACAAGGACATTTAATATGAATCTAAAATTCTTTTCAAAATAAATTTTATAATTTCTCAAATACTTCATAGATATCATGAATATAAACATCCAACATGTGGGCCGCCTCTCTAAAAGTCTCCAGAAAGTTCAACACTATCCAACATGTGGGCCGCCTCTCTAAAAGTCTACACTCGAAAATTTTGATGGTTTCAAGATATGCAGATTTTCATACACAACAAAAGGCAGAAATGAAGCTGATGTGATGGGTTACTTTGATAAGTTTACAAGCTGATGTGATTGATTATGTCAAATATCAATTTATTTAATTTTATGTCTGATTGTTAACAGAGTAAATTCATACAAATGTAATATGAAAACTTTTTTAGACTCCCTGCAAACACAGAGTAAACCAACTAACCACTTCTCAAGACTACAATTGGGATCACAGCTGTGATTTAGAAAGCGAGATGCATTCCCCTTGAAAGTTGCATCGATTGTGAAGTCTTTCCGAATTTCACACATATAGAAATTCTTCATGCCCTTATATTTCATGTCCCAAAGCCTTTTTTCACATAGAGCATCATCAATAACTGAGAACAAGACCATATAGCGTATTAACATGATGTTCAAAAAAGCAAGAAAGAATTTTTATTCCCATTGGACTCCTAGATTATGTTCTCTGCTCATAAATTTAAAATACAGATCAAACTATCGACATAATAAGAAAAGAGAAGCTAATTCTTCACTTCAGATCTAGAAACCACTTCTTGCTACAGTAACTGTTTTCACACCTTAACCATTAGACATACTCTTTGTAAGTCAGCGCAGCAAGACCTTCCTATTTCCTCTCGTGTCGTTCATTTCAAAGGAAGAGCCAAGGTTAGATCCAAAGCAGTTTAGAGCTATCATTTGCTAGCGTGACCACAAAGAATGAGAAGAATACACCAGACCAGACAAGGGAGGAGGCGAAATTTGAAATTATACTTTTCTGGTGTTTTTCTGTGGAGCTCTTCCTCCACAGATTTTTAGAATTATTATATCTTATTTTGATGTAATTTTTCTCTATTCTAAATTAGTTTTTATATTAATTTATCTCTAATCGAAATTAGTTTCTCAAGTTTTTTAGCTTAGTTGCTCTTAAAGTTATGTATTTAGTACCATTGTTGCCTGAGAAGTAAAACAACAGGAAATAATTATCTTCGTCTTCATTATGTCTTCCAAGAATGTTAAAAGAGTTGGATATAGAAAAAGTTGAAATTCTTCGTACTTTGATGGAGATCCCCTAATTTGACGAATATAGAGATAAGTAGAAATTTCTCTAGCATCTATAAAGTGATTGTGTTGTATGCAAAGAAAAACGAGAAATACCTTCCCCAATATACTCGATGACAAATTCACCTTTACCAATAGACTCTGCTGCCTCCACACCCCAGCCACAAAGTTCAGTCTGAAATTAGTTTATCAATTGAAAAGAGACCTATTTAGAAGGGGCGATTTAGAAAGGAAAAAAAAAATCCAACCTGCTAGATATAAAACATCCAGAAATGAAGAATAGAATACCTTTAAAATGCTAGAATTTGATATATTTATCAAACTTACCTGAACAATTCTGATCTTCTTCTCCTTACGGAATGGTCTATTCGTACAAGTGTCTCTGCAATGGCAAGCTTTGGAGCAGCTTATGCATTGAACCCTAGTAAGCGATAATGACAGCTAATTCAATGCTGATACAATTAAGCAGAGATGGAAATGACGCGACAATCTCAAAAGGCTATAGGCAAAATTGTACGGCGATCATTCAAAATACTATGGGAGAACTGATGCAAAAAGGACGATATAAATAACAAAAATAAATTTCTAGGTTGGATTGCTGAAAGTAGTTTGATAAATGTCACTTATTCAGCCAAAATAAATTTCCAACTTGTAGAAATAAAGCATATCATACAAATTTTAAAGGTGTTGTGTAAACACTTATGACAGAAAGCATTTATTTGAAAATCCGGCATGTTTATGTGGTCAGAAACAAACACAATCTGGTGGACATCAATAACTAATTTTTTTTTGGATAAGAGTAGATCTAAAGACTACCTGCACACACAGTCTTCAGAGCATTCAGATCTACAGTTTGTGCATCCAATGCCATCAGCAACACCACTATCCCGCTTCTTCTTTACTAGATAAATATCTTATTTCAGTTAAGACAAATGGCTCGATTATTCTAACGAAATTTAATTAAACATACTAATAAACAACTAGCAATCTAAAGAGGCTTTAGAAACTTCTTAGAAGCCTATTAATAAGACATGTCTATAACAGAGAGAGTAACTTTTATCAATACAGAGAAGCTTGAAAGAAACTTGTATTCATTCATCAGTATGACAACGCATTTCCACGTCTATATTATGAATCATCTGACTGTAATTTACTTCTGTAACATTTCAAATATAACCAACAATACAAGAGGATACTTCGCCTTATGTGGGTGTATCGCGGTGGCTCCATCTTTTTCTCTGTGTCTTTCCATGTTACGTCAATCTTGAATTCTTCATCGACATAGGGAAGAGGCAAGCGACAAAATACCTCCTAAATTTGAAGAAATAAAAAATTCATGGGATATAATGCACAGAAAGGAATAGAGCACATAACTTCGACGTGATGTATCCCTTTTCTTCTTCGAAAGCTTGGCGAGTGAGAACATCAAGCAATATAAATTTAGATTCAACTGCAAGCACATTCTATATTTGCAATGTTCTCTATCAACTTTAGGAATATATTCTCAGTATAAAACCACATTAGACAAATAACATGAAAATGTGACATAAGAAAACTAATTACATATTTTAGTTCAAATCAATAAGTTACCTTAACTAATAATGTTGAAGAAGAAATTCAGATGGGAAAAAAAATGACACGGCTAGAAAGCTCGAATGAAAAATGGGAGTCTATACAAAGGCACATATAAATTGCATCAGTCTCACTTGTCCTAGGTGCTGGTTTTCATCAAGATTAAAATGGTGATCTAAACATCTAGAAAACAAAGGCATGATCTCTAGTTCTATGCTTTGAAAATTTATAATATAGCATGAATACTTCACACATTCAGCAGGGAGTGGGAACGAGAATCCAACAAAGTAATTGTTTGTGAATCAAACCTCTATGTCACTTGTTGACACTGCATGCTGCCCATTCAACAAATATAACAGTCCTGTCAGCCAGCCTAAAGAATAAAGATACAGATGCAGAAGTAAAACTTCAACAAGAAAAAAAACCAGAGAAGTGGTCAATGACAAGGCTAACTAGCCAGATAAATGAACATTAAAACAAGATTTCTTCAATTTTCAAAAAAAAAAGGTATCTTCTCAATGAACAACTGAAAAGACATTATAAGCCTGAATCACATACAGTGTCGCAGTCCTAATATCATCATTGCCAAGTAAAACAATACAAGACAAGAAATCACCTTCGCAACCCTTATTTTACATGGACATTGCAAATAGTAAATGTATTCATCCATATAGGCATGCTACCATAGTATCTTAAGCGCGGGCATTCATCTGAAGAAAATCTAGCATACTCTAATCGGAGGGTGTCAAATTCATTAAAGACAATGAGCATGAGATAGCATCTCCAAAGAGATCAAAGCAAATACAATTTTAGCAGTAAAGGATAGAAGAAATTGACCTTTAAGTCCACTCGCCAATCGGATGGATGCCTCCAGCAGATGGCTCTTCCAGGTTGATTTATTAGATGCATCACTTTATCTGGCCATGGTGCACATTTATCGTGCGATGCTATAGTGCAGCGTATGCATTTCCAATGTAATCTTTGTTTGCATATAAAGCACTCCTGTTAATCCCCAAAAAACATATATTTATATGCATACACACACATTATTAACTGGTTTTTTCCACCATTCTATAAAAGCCCTGTCTTCAAATGCACTCACAATTATTCTGCACTCTATTATAAAAGTGTCATAGACTTAGAGTCCTAACGCCATAGAATGCAGCAAGATTCTCGTAAACTATAGAATCATTTGTCTACCGCAAGAGGAAGACACAACCATGTAAGAAAGATACAATCATAAAACGACTAAATGAGACTATAATCATAAAAATACATTGACTACTTAAATGATTATTACCTTCTTAACCAATATTTTGCTAGTTCTAATTTACATTAATTTTACCCACTTGGGTTTGATTATTCTAAATAAAATTGCGATAATTAAGTATGTTGCTTAGTAAAATTTATAACTCAAACACAATATATAGTACTTCAAAAAAAGAAAAAGAAAATGAAAAAGAAGAAGAAGAATAGTAGTAATAGCAATAAATCAATGGATAAAATAAATATATGGACTTCTTGTTTGGAAAAAAGTTGGGATTTAGTCCTCTAGGAAGGGGAAAGAAGGAAAGTTCGTGAAAATGCAATCGACTTTCATAATCTAAGATGAATAAAGCTCGACCTGATGCAATAAATTGTACAAATATTGAACTAATTTGGAAAATGCCCTTAGACAGATATGAATGATCCAAGTAATCATCTAATCAGAAGGTATTGAAATTCTGAAGATGGAAAAACGAGGGAGTTGTTGGCTAATGATGTCAATATGCAGCTTAACTGCTTGAGCTAAAAGAGGACTGTGTTGTAATGAAAACAGAAAAGTGCTTTGATTGGAGACGTTTGTGCCTGTTTTTACTATGAAAAGAAAAGAAGTGGTTTTTTAAAGACAGGATAGAATAAGATTACATGTTGAGGGCACTTGAACTTTTTGTGGCCTGAGAACCCCAAGCTTTCCTTTGCACATATCGCATGATAAACTCCTCCACAGCCACGAATGCTGCATTCGACCTCTTCTCCGGGAAATATATATCTACGGCAACACAAACATTCTTTTTCTACCTGGAGCAGCCAGTAGAAAAAGCAATTTTATCGTCAATAAATTATAGATTGAAGGTCAAGAGTCGTGTTTAGAATCTTCAATTTAACAGCCACGAATCCACTTATAACAAGGGAAGCAAAAGCAACTAACATCTTTGCTGATAAAATCAAAATCAGTGGATTGAGAATTTACACCCTAAACCACTCGAACAGAAATTCCTACGCGCTACATCTTAATCATTTCCTCCTCAAGCATTTCTCAAAGGATAATGAACTACTCCAATACCAGACTGGCACGAAAACATTAGGTTCAGCTTCAAAAATGTCCTCTGGAACTTCAATCCCTATTTCATTTAAATAAAAATAAAGCTCCCTGGCTGGAACCAAGCAGAACGAAACTCAACAAAGACAGACATGCTAAACACTAATTCGATGTAGTAGTATGAAAAACATGAAAAGAAAACAGGCAGAAAAATCACCATATTCCGAGCGCCAAGAAGAAATGGAAATGAACAACGAGACTCGGGAACGCCGGACTCTAGCTTTCTCCGAACCCAAGATTTCACATGATCTTCCAGAGTCTTCCCGCCGCAATGCCTTTTAGATCGGTCCAGCGCGTCTCCGCTCTGCCTCGAAACCCTAATCCCACAGCCTCCACCGACCTCATCGTCGTTGGGGAATGGACGTTGAAACCCCTGGTCCCAAATACAGTCAACGGGCAGAGATTTAACCGATTTATCGCAGAGGAGTGAAGACGAAAGATCAGAAGGATCGAGGACTGGTTTGAGATTAGGGCAGCGAGTGAGCTTAAGAGATGCAGAGAGTGAAAGATTACCCAAGTCTGGCATTTTCTTGTGAAAAAAATAAGCAAGCAAAAAAAGTAGCAGAAGAGCGAAGTAGATGAGACTAAATTGGGCGGGAAAACTGAAATTATATATTCACGGAGGAGAGACCTGGTGAAATTACAATAAAGGCCGAACTGTTGACGTGAATTTACGAATTTGCCGTGGGCGGGGGTCAGAAATGGCCTACGCGGGAATTTTAAATTTTCGAAGGTGGTTCGATTCCAACCAAACGAATACTGTTGCTGATAGGTGCCGAATACGGACAAATTTTGAGCGCCCCAAGGCAACACTATAAACCTTCTTCTCCTTCTTCCTATTCTTTTCCTTTTCTTTTTTTTCTTTTTTTTCCTTCTTTGTTCATTTTGTTTAAATTATCAAAAATACTCATTTAACTGAGTTGGTTTCACTTTCATCTATATCCTAAACTTTTACATTTTTCTTTTTAATTCTTAAATTTTGTATTTGTATATGTTTTGATTTCTTTTTCATGTATATGTACATATAAGTAACACTACATATATATAAATACATCATTTTTTATCCATGCATTTAATTAATACAAATTTTAAAAAAATAAAAATAAAACTTCCAAAGTTGTTTTCAAACCAACTTCGAAGTTCAATAATTAAAACAAAATTTTTCAAAGTTTAGGATATAATTGAAACCAACTCTATAATTCACGGATATTAATTATAAAATTGGTACCATATCGGCATCCCAAGGCTACTCTCTAAACTTTCTTCTTCTTTTTTCTTTTTCTTTTTATCTTTTTTTTCTTCCGAGATATACAACTCCAAACTGTGCCAATTTGGGTCTAATTTTTAAGAATCTCAAATTATTTTATTCAATGAAAGGGGATTTATTCCACAACAAAGGAGTTACGATTTGATTGATCAAGTAGGTAGCAGTAAGTACGCAAATTCTTCAAAATCTTAAAGGTACTTCAAACTAAAAGAAAAATGTTTGTGCAACATTGAAGATATGTTGGTGTTTACGACATATCTTCTGTATGCAAATTCTTCAAAATCTTAAAAGCACTTCAAACTAAAAGAAAAATGTTTGTGCAACATTAAAGATATGTTGGTGTTTACGTTCATCAACAAAGTTTTGTTAGATTTATTCACATAAAGAACAAATGGTGTGTAATAACTTTGGTTGCATAATATTTTTGTAAATTGAAGTTCTAAGATCATTATACGTTGTAAAAGCTTTGATAATCTTTGAGAATTGTGTTTCCTAATGATGTGAAGAGCCTTTGATTTGGCATGCACAATATAAGTCTAAATGTAGCTTGGACAATCATCAATCAATGTATACAAAAATATGTATATACCCTCTCGTACATGCATGTACTAAATCGAAAACAACAAAATCAACATTGTTATTTGAAGGGAAATACAATCAATGTTGCCTAACTAGCGGACATATATATTAGGGACTAGCATTCATAACTGAAACTGAAAATATTTAATCTATCTTTTAGTGTTAGTAATCGTTTGGGAGAGATGATATAAATGACAATGCCAAGTGCTAATGCTAACAACACATATAAAATAATATGTTTGAAATAGCTTATCCATAGAAGAGAGGAGATAAAGTCCACTAAAGCATTTTGCCTTGTCAATCAAACGAGACTTATCTTGTATAGTACAATATTCACTCGAAAAAATAAGAGAGAAAATACTCTTATATTGCAGTAAACAACTAATAAGAATGAGGCTACAAATGAATTTTGGAACAACAACAAATCAATTAGGAGAAATTCACACATCGTCAATGAATTCAACAGCCATGCAAATGAAGTAGAAAGAACAATTATAATTCTATGCACTCGGCCCCTATTGTGGAATAAAGTATGGTAACCACAAATTTCTCTACATGCATCATAGTTGATAATTAAAACACCAGATCGACATGTAAGGAGAAGCATAAGCCAGACAACAAATACATGCAATATGTGTAAAGGTCGTCAAGGTCGCACTAATTGCAAATTATGTTGCTTGCATATGAGTATTTAGCATATTCATTAACTTATTAAACCTATAATGTCTACAAGGTGGAGCGAGGACAAGGATGACTTCCCAACCCCCCGTCTCTGCCCTCTATTCCATTTAATTTCTATCCCTACAAAATTTTTCATTTTGTTTGGCAGATTTTGAGGTGAGAAATTTGTAGAGTTTGAGTTTTCCGTAGGAAATTAATTTCCATTTAATTTTTGTTAGAAAAAAATAATTAAATGATTAAAAAAAACAAATAGTTAATTCGCAACTCTGCATGAATGAAACAGAACTAAGAATCCAATAAGCAAAATGTCATGTTTGCATTTCCAAGCTATCTAAAACATTAGTTTTTTTTTTTCATCAACAAATCCTTATTCTCTTTTCGAAAGTGTCATCGACGTTGCCTTGCTCCACGATCCATATAATTTATTGCACCAAGTAAGGGTCGAGTAACCAACATATAGTAGTCGATCCATGAGAATGATGCAAACAGAAATTAACCAAAATGAGCATCGGGAATTGATGAATTACTGTTGGCATGCAAAGTACTGAGAGAAGGAAATAAATTACAAAGAACGAAGCCGAAATAACAAAGAAACCCTCTCTTGCTTTGACACCATAACACAAAATTGAGAATAAACATATGTATTTCGTCTTACTCAATAATTGAGTAAACCTCTGGTATAAATATAAAATAAATAAAAAAAAGTAAATGCGATACCATGTTTGGATATGTAATTCAATTATCTGGTAAACAATATTTATTTTTGAGCAAAATACATTTATGGTCCCTTATTTTTGTGTTTTTTGATATGACACCTATTTTTAGGTTAAAAAATTAAAATTTTTACTTTTAATTATTAAAAATAGTAGTTTATATTTTATTAATATTGTTATTCTTAAATTTAAAAACATTTATTATTTTATTATTATTTAATTACAAATATTTTTAATTTTTTTTATCTCTTCCTTCCCCTTTCATTATTTACTCTTATTTCTTCCTCTTCCTTTAGGGGTTATTTGGGGCGTTGAGTGAATTAATAACTGAGGTTATAATAGTCTGTGAAACATATAATATTATTTAAAATGTAGAATAGTATAGTCTGACTTATAATAGTTTGTATTTGGAGTGCAAAATATTTCACAGGTTATTATAATACGGGTTATAATAACCAGTGGGTCAAACAGACCCTTAATATTCTCGCTTCTGGCATAGTCGTCCGTCGCTTACCCACATGTTATCTCCATCACTGTCCACCGTGATCATCGTTGTCGCGACGAACATAGTCTTTTTTCTTCTTTCTTCTTTTCTCCTCTTCTTATCCAACCCACTGTTACTGTCAAACGTCACCGTTGGCCGTCGCCGCCCCATGTGTGTGTGTTTTTTTTTTTTTTCATTTCCTAATTCCCTTATTCTTCCTATTTATCTTCTTATTCCTCTTCATCTTCTCGTTTTTTCCCCATTTATTATAAAGGAAAGCAAGAAGATAAAGTTCCAACAATCTACTTTCCATATCTGGAACTAAATGAAACAGACCTTAGAAGTTTTGGATTGCTCTCGTTCGACACGTCCTTATCGCGATCTTGCCTTCGTACTCTTTGTAGACAGAAACATAACACATGGAACAAATATGGAAAGAAGAAAAAGGAAATTAGAGATTATTTTGCATTCAATTTCACAGACTATTTGAGATTGATTCGTGTAATATTGGTTTGGCGAAGAAAGAAAAATAAGGAAAATAGAAAATGAAACCAAAATTTAGGGGGTGGCGACCGAGGATGACAGTTGCAGTGGTGGGCGGTGAGTGGAACGTTATGAAAAATCACACTAACTTCAATAATGAAATATGACTAAAATAGTTTTAATATTGTGTTTATGGCTACCTGATTTTAGGAAAAAGTTAATATAATGTTGATTTTTTGAAATGTCATTGGTAGACATTTGTATATACAATCACGTCATCATCATTTAACTAACTCTTATGTTCTATTTTGAAAATAAAAATCACGTTGTTCAACCATTTATATATATATCAATTCGTAAAATATTTTGTTTGGTTGAAGACATACAAATCCAAAAAAGTGAGCAATCAAGAAAACAAATGACCAAGGAAGGTAAACTAGTCATTGGAGAACGATTGGAGGTAGTTGAGGACTACGAAATTGACCCACATTTAGTATTTAGCAAGACAATCGGAAACTCTCGATCTCAAGCGTAAAGGTATAGGGATAAGGGTAAATGCATGCCATTTTTTAGGGGATGACATGTTTAAACAAAAACATCGTTAATTGTGATAGACAATGAGATTTTCAAATCCATGGACAGTAGGATAATTATTAGAGTCATAATCAACATTTGGTAGGCGATTGTTGCGATTTAGAGACTTTCATTTTAATTTTTTTACCCATGTTTAGTTGATGCTTTTTGAGGATAGATGCCTCACCTGCTTGTCGGGAGTATCAAACATATGTACAAGGATTGCTACTTTGTCGTTAATATTGAGTTGTATAAATAAGGTAAGTTAAATGAACTAGTAAGTACGAGGAAGCACCATAAAAAGAAAGTTGTAGGTCGGAGTATCAAGATGGATGTACAAGGATTGCTACTTTACTAGTTAAGCATGAGGAAATATATATATTGTAGATTGCATATCGTCGATATTGTGTTGTAGATACTAATATATACGGTAACGAGGTAAGTCTAAAAGAACTAGTAAAGAGGAAGAAATACCATGTAGGCTATATAAATATTTTTTGGAATCCATGAGAGACAGATACATGGGGTAGATACGAGAAGATATGCACATTTATAATTATTCATACTTACATAACTAAAGTCATCGTTTTCATTTTCGGTGTCTCTAATTTGTGCATTTTACTTGTGTTTAATTGGAGTTAATTCGAAGTGTTGAAGGAAAATCAAAGTGGTTAAATTGGGTCCTAACAAAAAAAAAGTATTATCTATATTTTGCTTGATTTTTAAGATTTTTTTAAAGATTTTATTTGGTTGTTATAAAAAAAATATATAGATATGTTTGTCCTCAGGAGAAAATTTAGATTCTTTGTTTTTTTAAGGATTTAATTGGTTGAAAAATGTAGGTAAGGACATTTGTCCATTACAAATTAAAAAATAATTAAAAATTAAGTTTAGACAAGTTTGGAGTATTGTAGTTTTTTTTCAATTTGTAATGTTAAATTCTAGCCCTTCCTCTAATTGCCCATTTATTTTAAACTTGCCGAATATGACTTGAGTCAATAAACTAAGTCAACAAAGAGGAATAAGTGGGAAGAAGATGAAGAGGGAGAGGAGGGAAGAAGAAGAAGGCGAATGAAATAAAAAATAATACTTTATATATATATATATATATTTTTTGTTCATTTAATATAATTGTATTTTAAAATAAAAATATATTTTTTAATTTTTAAAAAATGTCATGTAACTTCCATAACGAAAATTAGAGCGACCAAAATAGAACCAAATTCAATCCTCTAAAATGTGTGAGTTTGAAAATTCAGGGACCAAAAGGAACTAAACGCCTGAACTTGATGGAACAAAAATATATTTTTCCCTTTATCCCATATGTAGAAATATTGAGTTATATTCGTTTTCATCATAAATCTTTAATTTTATTAAATTTAATCTTAAACTTAAATATATGTCTCATTTCTAGTTCAATTATCACTAAATTTACTAAATTTCTTGAACAAAAATTCAAATAAAAAAATTCTAAAAACTCGCTAATTTCCATAAGAATCAAGATTTACATAAAATTATGTATAATTAAATGCACAAATTCCTATCAAGAATGTTTCGTGGTTTATAAATAAGGGCAGTGATAGGCCTTTGTGGGTGGGGCAGGAAGCAGGTGGATTTTTTACTTAAGGAAGATAGAAGTTGGAATATAGAGATCCTTAATGAAAACTTCTTACCAGGAGATATAGATCGTATCTGCTTAATACCACTTGCGAGACACGAACAAATGATGAAATAATTGGGAGACTAACACCAAATGGTCAATTTACTGTCAATCGTGCTTATAAACTAGGAGTTACCTGGCGAGATGTGGCCCTTTCATCGAGCTCAAATAGTGAAAACATAGAGCGTTTTTTGGAAACAACTGTGGCAGCCCCAGGTGTCGACGAAGATGAAAATTTGCTGCTGGAGGGCTATACACAATATCTTGCCAAGGAGAAGTGTCTTGGTACAAAAAGGACTCGTCATAACTCCCTTGTGCCCTCTCTGCAATAAAGACCATGTGACGATCACCCATATCCTTTGGGGTTGTTTGGTAACTCACTTTTGGTATCATTTTATATCTACTTATGCTGGTTTGTTTTATTTGAACAGGAATATTTGGTCGACAACAAATTATTTTGACGGGATAATACGAAGGAATTACATGGACTTGCTGGGGAAGATGATGTTTCTTGTTTGGAAAACCTGGACGTATCGAAATGAGGTGATGAACGGGATGAAAGATACTAACGATGCGACATGGGCAACTGTTGGACTTTCAACGGAGGTGTACTTAACAGAATTAACCAATTTGTCGCCAGTGTGATGGACAAGGTATACAACATAATTATGTGTGGCAGGTGCAACAATGACAGAGACCTCAACAAGGATGACGAAAATTAAATACAGATGCAACGTGAGATAATAAAGAGACGAGAGGAGGTATGGATTGGATCCTACGCGATTGTCAAGGAGGCATCATAGAGGTGGGGCACACTTTTCGTAATTATGCTTGGCCAATTATTATTTATGAGTTGACAGCTATTTTACAGATAATGTCATCGATAACTTATTATAATGTTCCGCTGGAAGTAGAATCTAACTCCTTAAATGTGATTACATTGATAAATAATGGATGACATGATCGAACAGAGGTGCTAGATTTTGTCATATATGTACAAGAGATGGCTCAACGGTGGGATCGAATACGTTTTGTATATAGTCATAGAGATACAAATATAATGACACAAGCGTGTGCAGGTTATACGTTCTTCCCAAACTTGGATCCGTGTAGATTGTTGAGTCTTTGAAGGACTTATTCTCTCTCTCTATATATTTTTTTGTAGTGTTTCACTTTCTCATAAAATAAAATAAATCCACAAAATCAACGATGGAATAAATCTTTCAAAACTCACGAATTTATCAACAAAGATCTAACTCAATTAGTTTGAAATTTATTAATTCCACGCGTATTAAAAGGATCATGAACTAAATTAAAAACGAAGGTAGACTGCATGTATCAAAACTATATTTAACAAGTTATTACGAATATAGCTCATCCTCGCATTCATGTCATTAATCAAACAAAATTATTCTCAAAATGACAAGAAGAAAAAAAAATTATATTTTATAACAAGCGGTTAGCCCAAAGTTCAAATCAATACAGTTTGGATCTGGACACGAATCATAACGAAAAATTGGAACGAAAAAAGAAAGGAAAAAAGGAAAATTTGATTAAATATCAACTCTTTCTTTCTTTTTTCCTTTATTTTTTAATAAATACCAATTTTTCGTCCAAATAAAAGAATTATTTATAATCAAGAAATGCTAATAAGTCCTCTTTCTAAATCTAAAATGAAAATTCCAGATAATAAATTATTGTCCCCGTCTCCTACCTCCGAATTCCATTAGCCCAACAAATTAAACGGATCCTTCTATCCTTCTTCTATTCGTCAAAATCGTAATGCGACAACGGCGGCGGCACAAAAGAATTGAAGTCACTAAAAATTGCATCATCAGCTTCTCCATAGCAATAAGATCCCGAGCCATCGCATGCAAAGAAAGTCTGAACATCATCGGGAAACAAACACCGTCGCCGTTCGGTCTGCTCCGACGACGACGGCGTCGACGGACACTCCGTCGTCGAATTCATCTCCATCATTTCCTTGAACTTAGAAGATTGGAGCAAGAGGCCGAGAGCCGATGTGGAGGCGGTCGATCGGTGCGACGGAGGTAAGGCAATCGGTTCCGCCATCGCCGAATCGGTGTTGGTTTGGTTTTGGTCCGACGCGAATAGATCTAGGTCGAGTTCTTGTTTAGGGCTTGGGAGGATCGAATCGACGTTTAAGAGGTGGTTGTTATCGTAAACGACGTCGTTGCTTGGTTTTAACCACTTGATATAACGGCTTAGGTCGAAATTTGTAACGGCGTTGAGTCCACGGTATTCTATGGCTGCGATATCGTACGCCGTGGCTGCTTCTTCTTGCGTTGCTACAGAGATTCAAAACACATTTGTTTGTAATTATTCAATCCCATTTTTTATTTATATTCATGAAATTTGATATAGAAAATATATATACGAGGAATCTATTGTCATATTGGACGAATTAGTTGATTAACATATAATAAAACTAATGCATCAATTTTACTGAATAGTGTTCGTTTACATGATTACATCTCATTGTCATCCATTAACTTTTGTCCAATGTTTTGTTTTGAAACCTTTTTTTAATTATTATAAATGTTTTGGTCTTATAGTAAAATTAATGCATTGAATTTTATGAGTATTATAATTTATAAACTACAATATCCAATTTTCTAACTTTATAATCTATACATATGAGCTAAAACGCAAGTTCCCGAAAATTGGGTTTTATTGATGCATTGCATATATATATATATATATATTTAATTCGACCAGAAATCAAGAATTTGATAAAAACAAAGCATCCAAATAATTAAAATTTGCAGTCTCAATTACATAAACTATTATAAAGAATAGAAGAAATGACCCACCATATGTTCCGAGATAGAGATATTTGTTGCCGAACACCCTGCCAATTCGAGCTTCCCATCTACCATTATGATGGTGTCTGCAAATCAATTAAGCGTCCAAACTAATTACGCATTAACAATAATAAAAAATAAAATAAACTCTTCATTAAGGAAAATAAAGTTCATTCCCGTAATTTTCAAATGCATTACCTTGCAACGCCTCTGTATTTCGAAACCCCACGAGAAAACCCACTGCTTTTTCTGCAAGTTAAATTAATTAACATTAATTAGCTACATTTATGAAATTTAATTTTCTTAATTATTGTTTGAGATAACCAATCATAAACCTTCTCAACGACCCAATGTATTCTTCTCTCGATTGGCCCTCCATTTCCTTCAGCTCTTTTTGATACGTCATTAGCTGAAATCACACAAACATTAATCCATATAAACAAAAAAAAAAAATAATAATAACCATAATTCAACTAACATTTAAGTAAGATTTATGACTAAAAAGTCATGAATTCCAATTCCTCCACCTCAAATGTTGATGTACGAGAAATATTGAATTTGGTTTATTATTGTTATTATTTTTTATGTAGTTGAGATAAATAAATTACCGGGAAATTAAGAATGGTTTCTTGACCCCAGTACTTCAATGCTGCAAGGTCGTAAGCATGGGCTGCTGCTTCCTCGTCGTCGTATGCACCTTTCCAAAATTACCCCCCAAAAGGCGGGAAACTCGTTAATAAATGTAGTTAATAGCTTTTATGAAATTGCAATTATGATTAATTAATAACCTACCTAGATAAACTGTGCGTTTTGAGTAGAGCATTCCATTCCATCAGCAGAGATGCCAAGCCAACGAAACCGAGTTAGCAAGATAATTTTAAAAAAATTAAGATAAATTATTCTAAAACATAATTTTAGTCGGTACTTTAATTTCAAATCTTCAATTTTAGTGCATGTACTTCCAATAAATCATAAAATTGGTCATGTTGTTAGTATGGAGTTTGTTTGTTTTTTTAATCATAATTGATCAAATATTAATAATAATTTTCATGAAAAAAAGACACAATGTAAGCATATTTTTCAAAATTTAGAAGGAAGGCTAATAGAGATTAAAATTTTTCAGAAAATTTAACAATTAACAATAAACGTATAGACTAATTTTAAGCGTTATTGAAAGTACATGAACCAAAATTATATTTTTAACCTTTTTTTTTATTATTAAGAAAGTTGTAAAATTTTGTCATATAGATCTATGAGCTTTAAAAAAACGTCTACAAAATCCTCAAACTTTTAAAATTTGCAACATGTGAAATTTAGGAGGGTAATAATCTTTGAATTTTCAATTTTATATCAGTAGGTCATTATCATATTTAAAAAAAAATAAAATTTATGAACTATTAAATTTAGGTGTAAATACTATTTTGGTTTCTATAATTTTGGGTTTGGTTCATTTTGGTCATATACTTTCAAAACATTCTTTTTGTTCTCTACATTTTCAACATTTATTCACTTTAGTCCTTGTACTTTCAAAATATTTGTTTTGGTATCATGCTTTTGAAAAACAATCTATTTATATATACTCAATGAAACCTCTTCCATACAACATTATAGCTACATTTTAAGAAATTTAGCAAGTGATAAGTGAAGTGTCACGCTAAAATTAAGAAATGAGATCAAAATGAAAAATGAAGGACTAAAATAATTATTTTTTAAAAGTACAATGACCAAAATACATGTTTTGAGAATACATCGATTGAAATTAACAAAAGTTAAAAGTACAAAAATTAAAATAGCATTCTTAATGAATAAGAGCAAAATATCACAAAATTAAAAGTAAATAGACCAAAATAGTATCTAAACAAAAAATGTAAAAGTGCATTTATATATGTGTAAATGTTTAAAAATGTAAAATATAATAAAGATCTACTCTAGGTTAAATGTTTACCCTTGTAAATGAGATCGAGACTTAAAATTTCAATGGGGATATTAAACACTATTTTAAAATGAGGGACTTGGTTAGGTAATTCGTTAAAATAGAGGGAGTAAACTTGCAATTTAACTTTTAATTAGTTACCTTGTCTTCCTTTCTTGTTCTGCGATTCATTCCAGCAATTCTTATCCCACAAATGAGCCTCATATCTCCCCGTCCATCGATGCCTAAAGATTTCAATAACACAATCGAAATCAGATTCAATCGACAGAGAGAAGAAGAGGCAGCCATTTCACTATCGGCGAAGGATTATATTTAAACCTAGTAACGCCGCGGTAAATGGAGCTTCGCTGAGGAGGAGAATCTCTCGGCACGCTCCTCCGAGTTCGCTTTGTTTTGGTCTTCATTACCACATTATTTTTATTTACATTGTTGTTCGAGTCCCTAATCTGAAGTTGTTGTTGCGACGTGGATGATTTCGCCATGAGATCGACTGAAATTTCCAAGAAAATTTGACGATCGATAAAAGCTATGAAGAAGGAGATACACTTTATATAATCGGGTTCGGAGCCAGTGGGGATTAGGGCTAGGGCTGGCATTCAATTGAATATAGAGCTAGCTGTAAGGTAACCGGCCATGGAGGTTAATTTTTTTTTTTCTCTTTTCTCTCTGAGTTTTGTTAATGGTTTAATCGATTTTTTAGTGGATGGCTTCTTCTATTTTGTCTTCTTCACTTTCCATTTTTGAGATGTGTTTATGGTAAAATTGCAGCCGGCCATGGAGGTTGTTCTTTCTCTATTTGTGCCGTCTTTAATCGGCTTCATTGTCTGGAATCTTCCCCAACTTCGCCTTTCACTTTCTAGTAACGGATTTTTATATTCTTTTCTTCGAGACTGGATGATGGAATGATGTCATTTTTAGTAATTTGATTTGCATATACTGTATATTTAATATTTTATAATTAGACAACCAATTTTACTTTTTGTTTTTTTGTTTTATTTTTTTTTAAATTGTATTAAAAATGTTGCCATGTAACATATTTTTTAAGTAGTTTTGAGATTGTTGAGCTTCATCAACCAGAGGATCAATTCAAGCACCGGTCGATGGATATAAACGGACGTGTTACTTTCTTTGAGGTTAGGATTTTACCTCTCTCCCTAATTGTTATTATAGTGAAAAAGACTCAATTAGCAAAGTTAAAGAAAATGGAATCTAGTGCAATAAAACTTTGAGGCCCATTTGAATAACTATTTGACGACGATTTTAATTTTTAAAAATTATGTTTGTTTTCTTGTTACAACATATATGTAATTTACATATTTATTAAAAAACATTAAAATTCTTAGCTAAATTCCGAATATATATATATATATATATTATATTTTTAGTTTTTAAAATTTGGTTTGTATTTTGAAAACAATTCAGAGAATTGTATAACAAACCAAATAAATTCATACATAAAAATAGTTGTTTATAAACTTCATTTTCAAAAATAAAAAATCAAAATGGTTATCAACAAACAATACCTAAGTTATGAACTTATGACATAATTATATGTTATATCTTGGGAAGTTCTCTCTTCATATCTCCCTGTCACAAACAATTTTTGCAATTTTATACTTTTTCTCTCCATATATATACAATCACAATACAAGGTTGTTTACATTGTTTTAAACTATTTATTTTTGTTTCAAATGTACAGATAAATTTAAATGCATAATTCAATTACAATGATAGTAAATAACTCTCGTGGGATGAAACTACATACAATTGCTTAACTTAAATACAATGTAATTGGTTACTACATACAATTGCTTAACTTAAATACAATGTAATTGGTTAAAACATATATTATCTTCAATCAGAATGTCGAAGGTTTGAATCCCTACACTTCACATGTTATTAAACTTAATATATATAATTGTGGTTAAATAATTGTCTTTTTTATGAATAGTTTAAACTTTGCTTCCAATTAAGTGTGTTAGAGTTCGTTCCAATTCTAAAATTGTTTCAAGTTAATCATTAGTTAGCAATAGTCAAAAGGTAAAATCGAAACTTTCAAAATAAAAAAATGAAATGAATCACTAGCTAAAGTAATTTAGCATCATTTATTTAGTTTTAATTTTACACTAATCTATATATAGTTAGTTTCAAATTTTCGTCGTTCCAATTATGATTAAATTTGTCGTTGGGGGTTTTAAAAAAATTGTTCACAAATTAAAGATGGAGGCAAAATATGAACTGTTTAAGTAATATAAATATATATTTTAAAAGAACTAATGACGATATTAAGATCAGAAGTATATATGAAAAAACTATTTTGAATAATATAACCTAAATTAATTATACCAAGCCACGTCAATATCTTGACCCTAGGCCCACATCTAAGAAAATTTATAGCATGCGATTGTATCATTTATCATATTTTATTTATACTTGAACATCTTACTACTTTTTAAAAATAGATTTTATATCATTTTAAATAATAAAGATATAATTAAAAATCAACAAACAGCACAAATGTACAGGTTTTTATCCACACATTAGCAATAACTTTATGTACATTGGACTAGATAGACGGCCCCGCATTATATTTGCTTCACGTATATCATGTATGATTTAAATTTATCAGAAAAACTTCACTTTTTCACTACCTTGATTAAAGTTTTAAACTAAGAAAAAAGATGGAGAGAAAAACAAAAAAGAAAAGAAAGAAAAACGACCAAGGTGGTGGGCTGGCGACGGTGATGGCGAGTACGCGCCGTCGTGCACGGCGGAGCTTAGACGAACAGCGGGACTATTGGGCCACACGTATCCATGCCAAGAGTTCGAGGGCCCATTTGGGCCCAACATCATAGATAGATCATTTTTTTTCCCTAGTTTGATGAATAGAACGATAAGTAGATCAAAAAATAAAGTGAATTAGCATCACTAATTAATATACAAAACAAATTGGTCCAACGATAATTAGTATATACTATATTGATCAAGAGCGGAGAGGTTTGAACTTCTCGTTGTTTCAAATATTGTTAAACTAAAAAAAATACCGATATTGATTAAAATAGAGTTTAAATTTTTCTTTTAAATTAATATAGCCTTAAAGACATTAGGGTAAACAAAGATTAATAATTTTACTTTCTATTTGATTTACAAAGTTTCATAATTTATTAATTTAAATTTATAAATTTATTAATTTCTCTTTCAAATCTTGAAAATTGAAATTAAAAAAAAAATTGTTTTATATATATATATATATTAATGAAATCTAAAGGGAAACGACATCAACTATGTGTTTTTAACTTATATGTACATCATAATTGTCAACTTAAAAGAAGCTAACAAGAGCGTAGCTCACCTGACATCATGTAAGATTTATGGCTAAAAAGTTATAGATTTGAATCTCCCACCCTCAATTGTTGATGTACTAAAAAAATTGTCAACTTAAGAGAAAATTACGGAAATTGAAAGAGTGGAAAAGTGGTAGGGAAAATATAATTAAAACCTAACTAATATTGCGAGCTAAAAGGTTGTTGCTCTCCAACCTATATGTTTGATTCATTTCCTAGCCAGTACATTATATCTTCCAAAAAAAAAAAAAAACGTTTTTTTAGTTCAATAATTATAAGGGTTGAGAATCAAACTATAACTTTTTAGATGGTAATTAATATCTTATTTACTGAAAAAAAAATGTTAATATTATAACTTAACTATGTGACAAGAAGATTAATGAACAATATTTAATTTTGACAATTAAGACATATAAAGTAAGAAAGTTCTAATTTTTTATTTGTTACCATTCAAAGTTCTAATTTTTTATTTATTACCATTCTCTTTCTTAGCTATCAAAATTTTAATGTTGATGTGTAGGAAGATATACTTACACACTAGTGTATATCTAAGTATATTAAAAATTAACGTCAACTTTTGACAAAGTAGTGAAGTGGAAAGAGTTTGTTGAGGTGGGCATCTAGAGACAAGGCAAAGTCATAAACTAAAATCTAAATGAACACGCCATATGTACCTGTAATGACAGTGCATTTATGAAAAGGAAAAATAATATTTATGAATGAAAATTATAGGATAAAAAGATGAATAAATACTATGAAATATTAAAAATCTTTCTGTTGAAGATTCCATGTTGAAAAAAATGTAGAAATATCTCACAATTTATAAGAGATGTAAGCTACTCCTTTTATTGTCTATTAATTTTGAAATACAACCCGATGTAATCTAATAATTTCTTTTATTGAGTGGTAAATTGTAATGAAGTAAAAAACTTACTATCTACGAAAAAAAAAGCATTGGTCGTAGGAATAACACGCTATCTAGCATGTGCACCAATGTGGAAATGAGAGATGATTTTTATTGGATATTATTAAAGAAGAAAAATTGACTTTTATTTTGATAACTAAGCTAATTGAACACCGTCATGCACCATTGATGACGTGCATTTATGAAAAAGAAAAATAATATTTATGAATGAAAATTTGTAATGTGGACATAGGAATAAGTACACTATAAGATTGCAATTGAGTAAAACATACCTAATACCTTGTTGCAAGAATTAATGCCTGCCAAATACATAATTTTCAACCTTACATTATACTTTATATTAATTAGTTTCTCGAAATGGTTAGAGACTATTAAAATTGACAGCCTGCTTATTATAGTGGGAGTAATGAAGATTCAATATGACTATTTTTTTAGTTTAAATAAGGTATTAGTAAGAATTTGAATTTCTTACTCATTAGTGAAATATATATGTTATAAGTTATAACTAGTTAAACTATTTTCAAATTGACAAACTATTAAATATATTACATTACAAAACACACTAAACTTTCCACATATATATCTTTATAAAAAATTATGGTCACATCAAATGTATTGTCAAGTGTCTATAGATGTTAAAGCCATTTTAGGGTCTTCTCCGGATGGGGGCAGACTATCAAAAAATTCAAAGGAATTGACCAATTAAATTCTTAGAGGTAGATAATGTACATTGCTGAATTCTTACCTTTGCAGAGAGTTCTAGGTTTAAAATTGCGATGTCGATGAAAATATGAAAGTCTAAATTTCATGGAAATGTCGATGAAAATATCGATAAAATGTCGATATCGATGGATATTTCTGTTTAAATTTTTAAAACAAAAAATTTAAAAAATATATTAAAATTAGAAAATAAACTTTCTACACTTTTTAAATGAGTTAAAATACTTGTTTATAATATTATACGCACATTATGTTACATTTTGTTGCTATTTTCTTTAATATTTCATCAATTTTGTATGATATAATGGAAATGTCGATTCACCCCTGGTGTCGATGTCGAACCCATGGACATGAGAAAATATCGATGGAAATGTCAACATGTCGATGAAAATTTAATACCATGATCTGGTTGTCGTTGAATCATATTCGACGAAAAACATCAGTGGTCTCAACCGAGAAGGGAATGATCTCACCGAAACCAAAGATCTCATAGAAGAAATTTGGGTTTTTGCAAAGCAGGTTGGAAGAGTCTCCTCGCTTGCATTGATTTCCTCTTTTTGTAACACATCTTCTTCTTCCTTCCATGAAGAAGAGGTGGTTTTTTTGTAATGTCTGATCCTTACCTACAGGGTTTCCTCTGCTTGAAGGAGGATTACGGTTGTAAAATGCCTTTGTTTTAATGAATACCTTTTCTCAAAAATAAAAAATATATATTAATGCCATTTTTATAAAAATTGGTAGAGAGCGTTAAAGGGTATTTTTTACTTAATAAAAGTGTTTTTTAATAATTAATTTGGTGATAAAAAAGTGGTCGAATAAATGCTAAAAAGATGGATTTAAAAGACATTTTACTAAATTCATTCAAAAGTTTCTAGTTTTGCAAAAATTCTTTTGTCAAAATTCGCATTCACTAAAAGCAAGTTTGATATTTTGACATTTTGCATTAACATCCAAGAAGTGCTTTAAAATACGTTTACAATAGAAACCTAATTAGTATACTCTCCCAAAGTAGTTACGAATTAAATACTTCATTTTAGAACATTACTCTTGAAAGTCAATCTCAAATTAATGTGTGAGAGCAATCTCAAACTAATTTTTTCATGTAATCCTTTAGGGATTCTTTTGGGCGTTGAGTGGATTATAATAATAGGAGGTTATAATAGTCCGTGATAATCTATGAAACATATAATATTATTTAAAATGCATAGTAGTATAGTCTTGAGTTATAATAGTTTGTGTTTGGGATGTAAAGTATTTCACAGATTATTATAACATGGGTTATAATAACTAGTGGGCCAAACAGATCCTTAATGAAAAGCACACAATATGCTAGTGGTAGCTAAATTAGGGTTTAATAAGAAAGGTACGAAAATGACGTAAAGAAAATGATGCTTAATTTTATGCAACACCGCAAGTCTATGTGTCAAGTTTTAATTTAATGTGTATGTGAATTACCTTTGGATTAAGTTTCTAGTTTATATACAACATATACTAACATGTAGTTTAATTTTATTTAGAAAAAAAAAGTGATGAGATTGAATCAAGAATGAAGACAACTAAAGTAAATGAGAAAAACAAATGTAAAAGTATATTAGAGAGTTGATCTCACCAATTAGATTTATGAATTAATTAAACTAAATATATTAATAAACATGCAATATTCTATTGGTTAAGAACTCTAATGCCATAAAAGTCTTTACCAAGCAAAGTTAACTCTCAAACATAATAAAAACTAAATATTTTATCTAGATTCATTAACATGCAAGATCTGAGATGTAATTCCTCATACAACTTCGTAAAGCAATTATAAATCTCTTGATCTTGGAACTACTTTAGTCAGGTAATTATGTTATAGTCTAAATCCTCTCTCCAAATTGTAAGATTTAGAGGCAAACAACGATTAATCTATGATCAACAAAATATAAAAATATTTAAGCAAACAATTGCATGAATGAAAAACAAGCACTAAATTAATTAAACCATAACATTTCAATGGGTACTTCAATCATTAAGAACAAAGAACTTGTTTTGCATCATCAGAGAATAACAACATAATCTCATGCTAAAATCCATGTTGATTTTTCTGTTTCCAACTTAATCTCTACGATCTTCGAGCCTTGAAAATATGTTTCCTAAACTCTCTGATGGTTTCCTTACCCTGCCATCTGGTAAAAGAAAAAAAAAAAGGTGAATTGCCAATGTTTCCTTCCAAAATCCTCATTTGTGGTGCAAACAAACTCTACTTTTATATATATATATATCTAGATACTCTAAGCAACATTGAGACATTACGACAAAATGCAATAACGTCTTTTTTGTGTGTTTCAAGTGTTGATACGTTGTAGATAGTGTCTCACTCTCAACGTTGTTCCCTCGGGCTTTCCCACTTGAGTGCATCTACAACACGTTGAAACACTCCAAATAACATCTTAATGACACCCTTGACTTTAAGGGGTTGTTTGGAGCGTTGAGTGAGTTATAATAACAAAGAGGCGTTATAATAGTTTGTGGGTTATTATAGTTTGTGGAATCATAGAATATTATTTAAAATGCAGAGTAATATAATATTGGGTTATAATAGTCTGTGTTTGGAGTGTAGAGTATTTCACATGTTATTATAACACAAGTTATTATATCATGTGTCCCAAACAGGCCATAAGACTTCAATTTTCTCTTCTCTCTGTTTGATTTCTTCAATTCTTTAGGTTCTTTATTCAATTGCACATAGAATTAGCAAATTAACTATCAAAACTAACACTAAATGAGTCAAAGAATTAGCTCACCTTGTGCAATGTGCGCCATCGGAAAAGAAGGATACAATTTCAAAAGGTATTTTATGAAGACAACTCCTGAAATAAACTTACCTCAAATAGGAGGATTTATTAATTTTTATATCATCATTTTGGAGAAGTTTGGAACAACATGGCCAATGATTTTGTGCTACATATCAAATGCACAATGGATATAAGATATCGTGACTTTATTTTTAATTTCACCGAAAAAGACTTTAATTGTATTCTCAACAATATTATGCCAACTTAAATAAATTTTCTATTCGCGGTTGATTATAGATTCTTAAAGGGGCGTTTGAATTGAGGAGTTGGGAGTGGAGTTGAGAGGAGTTAATAACTCTCTCAACTCCTTGTTTGGCCAAGGAATTTTTAACTCTTTTTTGTAGGCCCCACAACTTTATTAACTATTTGTTCAACTCTTTTTATAAGCCCCATAGATTTTTAACTCTTTTTTGTGGGTCGCACAGACTTCTTTACTCCTACTCCCTACAACTGCTATTCCTCCAACTCCTCAATCCAAACGGCCTCTAAAGGAACATGCAACTTTTTTTTTTAAATTAGGAAATGCTGATACAAGACCCGTAATAAATAATATTCGAAAGGTGAAATTAAAGGAAAGTACTATAATAGAATGGGTTAAATCATATGTCAGTTTTGGCCTAACTTAATTAATTAGTTTATACATTATAACATTTTTTTCAATGTCAAAAATTCAAATTTCTAATCCAACAATATTGAATTGATTTTTTTTATTAGATTAAAAAAAAAAGTGAAAATACAGAGTGGAATTTGCAGGGAGGCATCGAATCACATCCATTTTTGTTGTATTTTTAAATTCGATTTCTACAGTTTTTTTTAGTTTAAATTAAATGACTATGACTATCTTAACCATTGTTTACATACATATTGCACCATAATAGTTTTATAAATTTTACCCTGCACTCTCTATCTTGCACTAACACTAGCACAGTACGGAACAATGAATATTTCAAAACCGTACAACTGTGGGATCGTTTCACCCTCTATTTTGGATTTGGATGGTTTTAGATTCCAGATCCAAACCTATGTTTGGTCGAATGTGTTCAAAATTCTTAGTTTTGAAACACACTCCATGGGTTACAATAGTGCAACCCTATAGGTTTGTTTCATGTTTTTTTTTTATTTGTCATCTTCCATTTTCGGTGATTACTTCAACAACAATTTCGGTGACAACTCTAACAACTACACCCGGTGACCCAACTACAACTAATAGTTACCTCTAACAACAACTCCGGCGACCCAACCACTATTGATAATTACCTCCGGCGATAACTCCGACGACCACACCGATGAATGCGCTACTGCTGACGACTACCTCAGACGACAATTATGACGACTACACTAACGACCCCTCACCGATGACGACTACCTCCAACGACAACTCCGATGACCACACTGGCGAACCCTGCCACCGCTGACGACTACCTCCGACGACCATACCGATGATCTCGACCACCGTTGACGATTATCTCTCATGAAAATTCTGACGCCACACCGATGATCCCAACCACCGCTGACGACTACCCCGACGACAACTTTGGCGACCACACCGACGACTCCAACTACCGCTGACGACTACCTCCGATAACAACTCCAACGACCACACCGACGACCCCTGCCACCGCTGACGACTACCTCCGACAACCACACCGGTGATCCCAACCACCGCTGACGACTACCTTCGACGACAACTCTAATAACTACATCGACGACTTAACCACTACTAACGACTAATTTCGATAACCACTCAAGAGACTTGTATACGCATACCCCAACAACCCGATCACTGGAGCAATAAACTACCCTAACGACTTAACTTGTGTGCAATCACCATTTTTCTTATTTGAGTTCCAAAAATAGGTTTTTGGATAGTTTGTAGATTTCTAATCACTTAAATAGACTCCCAATTTTTTAGTTTCTAAAATAGAATTCTAAACACAAGTTTTGTATACTTTATACAATATAGTTTCAAATTATCTAATTTATTAAATTGACTTCTATTTTTTTTAATTTTAAAGTAGAATTCCAAAAAATAGTTTTCAGAATACTATGTGACGTGAAATAGAATTTTTAGTTCCCTAATTTCTTAAATAAACTTTTATTTTTTTAAATTTCTAAAATAGAGTTCCAAAAATACTTTTCTAAATATTTTTTGAAATAGGGGTTTAAATCCCTAATTTCTTAAATGGACTTTCAATTTTTTAATTTCTAAAATAGAGTTCCAAAAATACATTTCTAAATACTTTGTGAAATAGAGTTTTAAATTCCCTAATTTCTTACCTAGGCTTTCAATTTCTTATTTCTAAAATAGAGTTTCATTTTGTAACTCATTTATGTTATACAAGGGTTTCTACAATTGACAAAACATCAACTAAACAATAAGAGAACAAAATAGCTAAAGAAAAAAGGAGAAAAAAAAAACAGCATAATCCCAGGATTCAGAACATTGCACCACAAACACTCTTTTCTTATTCCCAGGCTTCAGAACACTGCACTCCAAACACAACTTTCTGATTCCCAAGCTTCAGAACCCCAGAACAAACTCCCCAGGATTTTAATTTCAAGACAGGAGGTCAAAACTGATATCAATATTTTAACAGTAGTTTATAATAAAACTCGAAAAATCCTGAATACGGTTTAGATAAAAATTGGCCAAATGGCGCACAAATAACTACAAATTTACCTCACTATTTTCATACGATAAATTATTTAATGAGGTCACTACCATATAGTAGTCTCATAATAATTATTGAATGTCAATTCAATAATTTCTATACCTCTAATAATCATTAGATACAAATTTGAGATACCTCTCCTTGTACATTAAATATGAAAAATCATCCGCCACGTTCGCCCAATAATTTTTCATTTTCATAATAAAAAAGAAAAAAAATATTAAAAAATGGAAGAGAGTGCTTAACTGGATAAGACCAAGAAGCTCAAGGTTAGAGCTTCAACTTTTCAACCCACATGTAGGGGATGGTTTATGAGGAGAAACTTAGTTGGTATATTTAAATTGCTACTGTCCTTTGACCCAAATGACAAGCCTCCTGGTATTCTTTTATTTCAGTAAATTATAAAAATTAATTGAGACGGTATACAACTAAAATAGTATTATAACCAAACTAATATATATATATATATATATATATATATATATATATATATATATATATATTAAGAATAACATTTAAAAGTGAAGGGATCCAAACCTACGATCCCTTAGTCAAGGGTACATGAGAATTGTCGTTGGGTTGAGCTCAATTTGACGTAACTAAACTAATATTAATATGTTCAAAATAACTTTTATATGAATTCAAACCCCTCTTACTTAAAGTTGTGAATATGCTATTTTCCATATGTTGTTTAACTAAAAAAACTTAAAAACTTTATGCTACATTACAAATTTACAACATGATTTTTTTAGCTCGAACTTTGGTTATACTAAATTATTATTAGAAAATTTAAATGTTATCAAACAGACCAAAAATATATCAGTAGCTATTAAATAAAAACCTAAGTACCATTTTTTTAATCAATTTATATCTCATGTATGTCTAAATCATTTTAAATCTAAGTTTTGATTAGATTATAAATTTAATCCTGAGATTTTACCACTATGACGCCTAAATATATTCTAAATTCTAAAAAGTTCATATTAGGTTTTAAACTTTAAAGAGTTTATTACAAGCTTCCAACCCTTTAAAAATGTTTAATCAATTCTTAACATGTAAAATTGGTATCTAATAAATCTTTAATTTAGTATGCATTTTCTAAAAAATCCAGTAGATTTGCAATGGAAGGTTTTATTGACACGTAATTTTTTTAAAAAAAAATATCCAATGAATTCGTGGATACTAAAAAATGTCAATAGGTCAAAAGCACGTTAAAATTAATTATGAAAGTCTTTTCAAATTTTCATTATTTGTTTAATCTTGTATGAACAAATAAAAGTGGAAGAAAGGAAATGGTAAGAGTAAGAGTGTATTAGAAGGACCCTACATTACGAGACCTACTATATATAAGTGAAGATTATTTATATTCTATTAGCATGAGACTTTTTGAGAATCAAAAGAAAAGCCACAAAAGTTTATATCTAAACTATTGTGGAGATATGTTGAGGGTCGTTTTTCTTATCAATTGATATCAAAGTTACGGTCTAAACCTAGTTTTGTGTCAGAGAATTCCTTAGATCGTGAACAAAGAAAATTAACGAAGCGTTACATTGATATTATGGATGAAATCTATAAATCGAACAAAAAGTGTTAGGGCGGTAAACAAGTCTATCAAGATGGCCTGTTAGAATTAACGAAGCCTCATAAATATCGTGGTTGTTCGAAGGGTTCATAGATCCAACAAAAAGTGCTTGGAGCGATTGTTCGAGGGAAGACTCAAGTATGGTATTTTGTTTGAGAGAATGACTATTAGGAATGCTAACACAATCCCACATTAGTGAGAATACTTTGTTTGAGAGGAGGATTATTAGGAGTGCTAACAAAGTCCCACACTGGATAGAGAATGAAGAAATCTATATCAATAATAATGAATAAGTGAGGACAATTTTCTTATTTGACATGAGATATTTTAGGAACCAAAAGCAAAGTCACAAGACTTTATGGGTGTGTTTGACACATGGACTTGGATCCTTCCAAACTCAAACCCATGTTTGGAGCAAGGTGTTTAAAATCATTAGATTTAGAACCCAACCCCGTGGGTTACAACAGTGCAACCCCATGGAATTTGTGTTTATGTTTTTCTCATCCATTTGTCGATCACTTTGACAACTCTGGTGAAAACTCTCACGACCACCGACAACGACTGCCTCCGACGATCACTTGATTTTTCATTTATGAGGATCACTTCGACAACAACTCCAATGACGACTCTGACGACCACCCGACAACCGCCAACAACGATAACTCTGACGACCATACCGACGACTCGACCACCATTGACGACTACCTCCTGCGAATATTTGATTTTTCATTTCCTTTTCAACTTGTCGTTTTCCATTTTCGGTGACCACTTCGATAACAACTTCGACGACCACCGACAACGACAACTTCGACGACCACCGCTAACGATGGCCTCTTGCGACCACTTGGCTTTCAATTTCCTCTTCCATTTTTTGTTTCCATTTTCGATCACCATTTTGACAACAATTCCAATGACAACTCCGACGACTACTGATAACTCTCATTTATGCGAGTTATTTAGACCATTATTGATAGCTTATTATTTGAAATTGATTAACAAACAGGCAGAAAAAGGAGTCGTACAGAAATTGTGACATTTTCTCAAAAGTTAAAAAGAGAACTCACATGATATAATTTGACTGCAGAAAGGTAAAATGACGTAATTTCCTGACCGATAGACGCAAAATGAGGCAATTACCTGGATATCGGGAACATAATACCAAGACATATTAGGACAAGCCGCGGGAATCAAGGAAAAGACTAAATGCGAAAGTTAAGCCAAAAATCACGGGAAATAATGTGAAGTGGTCGATGGAAACCCTGAGGACAATCCACTCTATAAATAAGAGAGCAAACACTCGAGAAAGAGACGTTGGGAGAGAGATTATGTGCTTCAGTCTACTGTCGTCGTCTGTTGTTTTCTTACTTTTGAAAATTTGTTTTGTTACAGTTCTGAACCTTACAGTCTGTTTCAATTATTTAGATTCCAGCTTCATTCGTGAAGTTTCACTTCATTCTGTATCAGTTATTCTCATTTAAATCCTTTGAGTTGTTCGGTTTGCGTTATTGTAGTTGATGTTCTGTTACTGCTTTTTGTAGCTCCATTATTTTAAGTGGTAACTTTTCAATAAAGAGCAGTCATTCGGTTAAGTCCATATTCTGAAAAGTTGTTTTCATTACAACTTGGGTATCCCTCTCGGTTCATGCTTAAAGGTGGTAGACCGAGAAGGGAGGTCTAAGATGATGTTTTTATCCGCTCAGTTTGATTTTAACTTTATTGTTTTATTTATGAGGAGCTAACTTCCTTTAGGGATTCAGAATGTGAATGCCCTAAGGGAAGACATCAAAACTCCAAAGCGAGAGCAATTTGGTTAGACCTCCAAGTAAGTTTACTTTTGGTGATTTTATTGTGGGAAGTCTTATAGTTGGCCATCTAAGATTACCTATTAAGCTTGAGTTCGGTACCGAAAGGGTTGAACTAAAGTAGAGTTCCCAAAAGTAATGGAGTAAATGGGCTTAGACATAAAACTCGAACGTTGACCCTAGGCATTTGGCAAGACTCCAAGACCATAGAGCCATGATTATGAACACTTGAGATAGATTGACCATTGACATATATGATCAATCACTCAGCCTACTAACGATACTCACATAAGGTCAAATGGGAGTAGGGTTTGGTTTTCTTGCTTGGAGAGTTAACCTGATTACATTCGTGTGATAGTCGATCGTTGATGCGGTACAAGGCAATTGAGTTGCGGCGGTAGGAGAACACAACTACGCGGCAAGGCAACGCAAGACAATTTCACTGTTTTGCCTTCGTGAGCTACTATGCCCGATTGTCGTGCCATTACCACCCTGCGCTACAAGGCGTAACTGTAATGCGAGGCAATTGCCTCGAGTTGCGTTGTCTCTCATTAGCGGACTTAACGTTATGAATTCCATTTTTCTTATTATTGCATTACTATTTAGACACAACCACTACACCCAATTTTCACTCTTGGTTACCATCGTGCATTCTATCCACAAGTTGTCACACTTTGATTTATTTTATTGTTCCATTCCCTTGGGCTCGATACTTTAGAATACTCCAATTTTATATTACTTTGATCGCGTGCGGTTGCACGTTTTCACCCTATCAACTATCGACAACGACAACTTTGACGATCACACCAGCGACTCGCCACGACCGACAACTGCCTCAAGCGACCACTCGATTTTTTATTTTCGACGATCGCAACCACCTGATGACCACTGGCGACGACAACTCTGATAACCACCTCGACAATCCAACAATCTCATCAACTCGACCACCCCAACAACCTGACAATCTAATCAATTTTTTAAAAGGTTAAAATAAAACTAAAAAATTGTTACTAAACAATTTTTTTTTTGTATGATAGCATGTAAATATACTCTCAAAACCTTTGAATTTTGTAAAATTTTTACAAAAAAGACAAGAAAAATAACCTGGTATTTTTTTTTTTAATGTACACTCAAATGACTTAATTTTGTAATTCTTTTTTTAAAAGTTAGAACAAAAATGAAATATTTTTTTTTCTTTCACACAGAGGTGTGTTATGTTCTTTTGTTTCATGTCAGTTGCAATGCAGACTGTGTATCTGGATGTGTGAACTCGTGGTAGGGGTGTTCAAAAAACTCGATTACCTACAAAACCGACCCAACCCAACTTACGAACACCTCTAACTCGTGGCATGCTATGTTTTTTTTTCTGTCTAAATGCTAAATATTGTTCTAAATGTTTTAAACTCTTTTTTTATTCCTCAACTACAACATAAATTGAAAACTTTATTGAAAAGTTACTTAAAAAATTGATCCATATTAAACAGTAGTACAATTCACATTATATCCACTATAAAATTTGAAATGAATAAAATAACTAAAAGAAAAAAGGTGAAACAAAAATGTACCTGAAATGAATAAAATAACTAAAAGAAAAAAGGTGAAACAAAAATGTACCAAACCCATATTCAGAAAACTGCATCAAAGCACAGTTTTTTGATTTGCATGCTTCAAAACACTGCACTCCAAACACAACTTTCTGATTTCCAGTCTTTAGAACACTCCACCCCAACACACAGTTTTTTGATTCTCAGGCTTCAATACACTGCACTCGAAACACAATTTTCTGATTTATAGTATTAAGAATACTGTACCCCAAACATAATTTTCCGATTCTCAGGCTTCAAAACTTCTCAGGACAAACTCTCAAGCGTTTGATTTCCAAGATTTTGATTCCGAATATGTGCTCCAAACAACTCGTATAAGCCTAAAATTTTCAAATTTAATGAAGGTGAAACCACAAACAAAATTAATATAAAAAAAATTAAAATTAAATTTACCTCAAATTTATTTTGAAAAATAAATGCTAAAATATAAGGACAATACAATTGCATGTTAGAGCACAAATTCCAATTCCCAAAACAAACAAAAAAAACTTTTGGTTTCCCTCTCGTGTAAATTGCATGACGAACACTTGGTTAAGTCCCACAAAGCAAAAACACAAGGAAAATGCAAATGGGCGGTGATCAGATGCATCCGTTTCCATCTACTCTCACCTAAATAAACGCTAATGGCCCAATAATCAAAATATTTCTCCCCAAACTTCTTTTCATTTTAAATCCTTCAACGAACAGTTAACTGCCACGTTGTCAGTCAACGAAATTCTCTCTCTTTCTAAAAACAGTAATGTGTACACACAGCATATGCGCCCTGACACATTTTCATATTTTCAGAAAAAAGGAAAATAAAAAAGAGAGAAAAAAAAAGAAAAAAAAAATAGTTGGTTAAACGAAGTCGTTATTGCTTATAAATATGGAGGAACTCTCGGGAGGATTTTAGGAGAACAAGTCTTCCCGTCAACTGCCGGAGAAAGAAGATCCGGCGAAAATCTGCCGGAAATTTGAAGGAACTGGAAGTAAGATCCAACGAACGGAAACCATGAACCGCTATCGCACGAGAGGAGAGAGCAAATGCGACCATCGGCGGGATGCGGAGGTTAAATACGACGAGAAGGAGAAGAGAACGAAGAGGAAGAATGAAACAAGGTCGTTTCAAAGGCGATTGGTGAAGTACAAGGACTTGCCGGAGTATCTTAAAGACAACGAGTATATACTGGACTATTACAGGTGCGAATGGCCGGTGAAAGAGGCGGTCTGCAGTGTATTTTCATGGCACAACGAGACTCTGAACATCTGGACGTAAATGCCTTCCCCTCACTCCCGTTTTCCTTTCTAGGTATTCGTTCATCTTCGCCGTTTTGTTTGTGTGTGTGTTTGCTGATAGTTGCGTTTCTGATTTGAGCAGCCATTTGGTAGGGTTTTTGATATTCGGAGCAATGATTGTGATGACGCTGATGGAAGGGTCGGAGCTCGGAGGTTTTCTGCTCGCTAATTTCTCCAGGTACGCGAAGCTAATCTCCGGAGGATTTATGGTCCTTCGTCCTTTCACCTTCATTATTATTGGAAAATTTTGGGATCGAATCGATTTAATATTGATAAGGATGAGTAATTCTTAGCTCGGCAATTGGTTGTTTTTGGTTTATGGTCCAGAGCTACAGTTACGGTGCCGTTTTGGACGACTGCGGGTATGGAAAAGGACATCAACGGCTCTGATAGCTTTATTCCAGTAAGCTTTCTTTTGGTTTTTAAATTATCGTTATCTTCTTGCCACACTTTTCTTCTCCTCTTTTTCGAGACGTTTGGATTGGATGTTTGATGGACGGTTTTGTGACAATCAATTTCCATTTGTCCTCCACAATTATTTATTCCTTTATTTCGATGATCTGTACAATTAAATAAGCCGTCACAATAATGAAGTACAGAAAGGAAAGGAAAATAACTTGTGAAAGGAAATGAAGAAAAGACATTAATGAATTGAATAACTTGGCCAAGATTTTGTGATTTTGGACATAGTTCGTCCAAATTCATATTCAAATTCACATGCCAATGAAATATTTGGTGGAGCCGTGCAAACTCAATATGAGCTGTGTAGTGATTATTTTTATGTCATTTGGCCGTAAAGTCATAAGAAAGGAGAAATAATTCATTCGTCAACTGCCTAAAGAAGTCTACACGCCTTGGCATGACAGCGAGTGGAAAATTGATTGTATATTTCTATTTTCACGTCTTGATTTGCTCGATTATTTCTTCATTTTAAAACTGAAATCAGGTTCTCAAGTCAAACAAGAATATTTCATTGTCCCCATTTGAAAAAGTAGCCATCTTTTTTCTTCTAAAAGAAGTAGAAAGTTCAGTGATGAAGACGTATGTGTTCGTGATGACAATGATCCACGTTGAGTGGAATATTTAATCACTGATAATTATTTCATTGTGGGGATTCCGAATTGAGAATTGGAGTAGATGATTCGAAAGTTCGATGATTTTTTGTTCATTTATTTGCAGGAAACAAGACATGTCTCACAGTCATCAGTTTTCTTAGTAGATAGAGCGGATAAAAAAAGGGACTTACCAAGATGGCCATGGTTCGTTTTCTTAGCTGGTGCCATGGGTTGCTTGGTTTGTAGCAGCCTCTCCCACCTCCTGGCTTGCCATTCCAAACGCTTCAACCTTTTCTTCTGGCGCTTGGATTACGCAGGCATTTCTTTGATGATAGTCGGATCCTTCTTTGCTCCCATTTATTATGTCTTTCTCTGCAACTCTTATCCTCGGTTGTTCTATCTTTCTTCGATATCGGTGCTCGGTGTAGCTGCCATTGTTACTCTTCTTGCACCGGCTTTCTCAGCCCCTCGTTTTCGAGTCTTCAGAGCTTCCTTATTTCTCTCCATGGGCTTCTCAGGAATAATCCCCGCTACACATGCTGTTGCTCTCTACTGGGGACATCCGGATATTTATCTTGCCTTCTGGTATGAGCTTGCCATGGCTGTTCTCTATGCTGCAGGAGCTGGGTTCTATGTTAGTCGAATACCAGAACGATGGAAACCTGGTTCGTTTGACATTGCAGGGCACAGCCACCAGATTTTTCATGTATTTGTTGTTCTGGCAGCACTGGCACATAGTGCAGCAACATTGTTTATTATCGATTTTCGACGGAGTTTACCCACCTGCAGCTCTTAGGCATTCCTCGATGGCTAAACCACCAAGTAGGTCGGGAGCGAGTTTCTGGGGCATTCTCATCAATCATCTCCAAATATGTATTGACATGATGTAAACTAAACCACCAAGTAGGTCGGGAGCGAGTTTCTGGGACATACTCATGGATCGTCTCCAAATATGTATTGTTGGCATGATGTAAACTGAAACAGCTGTAGCTTTTCAACTTGGGAAGTTGCAGGAAGTACATATCCTGTCCCATGGCATTTGCTTGAAAAGAATTCTTTAATTTGCTCTCGAAAATGTAGGAACCAACATCTCATTCTATAGGAATACAAATCACTTTACACAAAAATACTTCAAAGAAATTAGTTCATATCATCTTCCAAATTACTCAAAGCTTATTTGACAAACTCACGAGTTCATGAAGTTGAAGTGATTGAAGGCTTAACAATAGCAAGTCTTTTAAAAAAGAATACTTGAATACTAAACTCTAAACCCAATCGAACATGTAATGTCACTCATACATAGGTCACAAAACTAGTCTTCTTGAGACAATTTTGATGAAGAATTGGTCCGTTAGACTGTCGATATCCAAACCAGCTCAGAGTAGCTTCCCTTCTGATCATGAGCAAAAGTTCAAGTTGCCCAGAACATTAATATTCATTACAGCAGGCAGGCTTCCATGCAGCCATCATTTCCATTTTAGGTCAGACGTTATGGACGGAGTCGAGGAGAGGAATTTACAGACAAGGAACTGAGATAAACAAACAAGAATGCTAACGAAATCGTTCCTTGCTTGTGGTATATTTCATTAACATATTAAGCAATCTGCGACACTTAAAACAGGAAGACCTCTGCGACGTGCCTATACACATACCTCGATTGCAGCCGCTTGTACTAGAGCAAAAGAAACTACCACTCAGCAACATTCGTTATCGATTTCGACCTGACAAGAGTTTGCTAAATAATATTGCCGTCTTGTAAAGCTCTGCACCGTGAACAAAATTATCTGAGGTAATACAAAACTGGTGATTCTCCTTCAACTAGAAACCTCAACAATCTCAGCTTCACTGTCACTGTAATCTCCCCAGCGCTTGCTGGATTGTTTCTCCACAACCGTGTCCTGGGAAATTTCTTTTGTTGCAACAGAATCACTGGCAGCCACTGAAGCAGTGTCAAGGAGCTTTTCTTGAACGTCGTTGGAATGTGAGTGATCCGTGTCTACAGATTGAACATGTGGATTTTGCTCCATTTGTTGTTGACTCTCACATTCAACATCAGTTGCCGAATTAGTCATATCATTACTTGTTGCATCTTCAGTCTCATTTTTTATTTCAGAATCATCATCTAAACCCGTTGGTGATGCATCTACTGGACTTATTGGAGATTCCGGAAACCCATTTTGAGTCACTGGAATACCATTTACTGGTGCAGGATAACCAGTTGGGGACAGCAGGATACCATTAGGGGGAAACGGAAAACCATTTGGAGAAGCCAAATATGAATTTGGAGATACTGGATAGCCATTTGGAACCCAAGGCTGGGCGGGTACAAACTCAGCTGCATGGGGATTCATAATTCTAGGAGCGTTGAAGAGATTCCCATCTGCACCGTAATCACTATTTTGCGAAGTTGGTTTATTACGTGGAATCCGATTACCAGATCTATTGTAGCCACCGGATAACCGTGGACCATAGGGGACCCTGGCTGTCGCTGACTGATGTGGTGATCTGCGCATTGGATTAACGGTAAGCATTGGAGGAATATTTACAGGCGGAGGCAAAATGCCTCCATGATCTTTAAATCCTGGACCTGAAACTGAGCCAAAGACAGGAATTGTAGATGGATTGAAGGGAGGTGCAGTAGCAGAAAGTTTCTTAGTTGTCTCCTTCGCAGCTTCCACTTCATCTTGCTTTTCTACTTCACTTGGCATTGGCTTAACATCAACACTGTCAACTGGTAAATCATTTTCAGTGGCCTTTTCTTTTGAAATTGATGTATTTTCTTCACATGAAGTATAGCCACTTTCTGGAGAAACAGACAAGTCTCTGTTAGATGAAATACCTGCTTCTATTTGTATCGAAGCCTCAGAACTTTCAACTTCCAACGGAGAAGGATTTCCAGCAGCATCAACTTCTATTTCTTTACTAGGTTCATTAGTCGCCTGCAATTCATTAGCCCCCACCATCCTATTTTCAACGGAAGAACACTTTACAGCCTCCTGCAGTTGTGCAGATGTAGATTCTTGTTTCTCCGTGTCTGTAGTCTCATTGACAAGGCCTTCAACCTTCTGTTCCGCACCAATTCTCTCAGCTTTCACATTCTCTGCATCTTTTACAGTGGCCACTTCACCAAGAGTCAGCTCAGTTGTAGCTTTCTCCTGGCTTTCTAGTGAAGTCGCTTCAACATGAGTAGGTACTTTTGCCAGCTGCTCTGTTGCTGCCTTCACAATAGTTCCAGGTGGAGCCAATGCAACTTCTTTGTATGAGAAAAGTTTTCCAGCTACCTGAACAGTTCCTGAAGCAACCAGAGATGCAGATTTTGCAACTTGATCAGTTAAAGCAGGAGAACATGGAGCTGATTTTGGGTCAGATAGTTTTTCCATACTGCCTGGACTGAAAAGGCTACTACCAGGCTTAGAACTGAAACTTCCACTCTTAGTCATTTTTTGTGGAACAGGAATGGATGAGCCAACTGAAGCTGTAGACTCACTTGGACTGGTTCTAGGGGATACAAAGCTATTAGGCTTTCCCCTATATCTTGATGATTGAGACACATTTATGAAATTAGTATTCAATTTTGCCAAGCTTGGTCTCTTAGAACCTGAAGACTTGCGACCTGAAATAGAACGGCCTTTAGGAACAGCCTCTTGCCAACCACCATCTGAGGCCTCGTCTTGCACTTGGTCAAAATTTTTATTAAGCTTCATAACATCAAACAGAACTGTGTCAGGTTTTTCAATTACATGTTCCTCCACTGGGGCTTCTTCAGATTTGTTTTCTTTATCACTTGGACTCTCAACGGCAGAATAATTTGGCAAGGAATCTTCATCCTTCTGGAATTCTTCAGCGCCTGTTTCTGGGTACTGACCCAATTTTCCTTTGATCTGTTCAGAAGAAAGGCAAACAATGTTTCAACAATGAGAAAATGATTTAGGATGAGAAAATGTTTTGTTAGTAAATGTAATCAGTTGCGCTAATCATATATATAAATAGAGATACTAGACTCTTGTTTGAATCATGATTTCATATTTTGTAAAGATTGAATAAAGATTTCCAATGAGTTCTTTGAGAGAGCTCCAGGTTCCATTAAAAAGGAAGTCGAAACTATGAAGAGAGAAGAAAAAGAATGATTTGAACCTTCGCACGAGCCTTCCTCTGAGCATCTCTGGCTTTTAAATCTGCGTCGGGGGCTATATAATCCAAGAGGTCTGACACACTAACCAAAGGAGGGAAACACTGATTAGAATCTTGTCAAGTAATGGGGAAAGATAAGATTTAATTTGGATGTCAAGTTAATAGGAATGAACACAAAATCACATTCATTTAGCCAAAATACATCACCCTTTTAAGTAAAACAAGAAATAGAAAACTCTCGGGTTTGGAGTGAGGTTCCGTTAATTTTTTAAATAAATAGAAATATAAGTTAGTTTGTAAAATATTTTGAATGATACAGAAGTTTCTATGAATCGACGAAATTTTTCTGTTTACAGCTAAAATTGTTTTTAAACCATCTTCATAAATAGGATTGAAATCGTTCGTTGGGCCAGTAATTTTCTTTATCATAAGGAAAGCAACATTGTTATTTAACTGAAATCTCAGTTTGTTTCAGGAAAAAAAAAAAAAAAAATCTAATGATGATTTTAGACTTTTTTTAAATTATATATTCTTGCCTATAGTTAATATTTTACCTTTTGATATCATTATTATTTTGTCTTCAATGGAACAAACGACTTTTTAAAAAAGGTTTAAAATAGTATGAGTTACCATACCTTAGATGACCTTTACTGGAGATGGAAGCATCTGGCTTAGGGGTGCCATTCCGAGCAGCTTCCTGCTGCTCCAAGGCCTTCGATTCAAAGTACTCAAGCCATGCAGCTGCGTCCTGCGCCACTTAAATTTTTCTCTAAGTTTATGGCTTAAAGGTAGCAAATATGGCTGCGCTTTAGACTTCACATCTAACCTGAGTACGCAAATCCTCAGATCCAAGTTTGGCCTGTAGTATTTGCAGAGTAGTTTGCTCATGCTGAACACTTAGCGAGTATGCTTCCATTAACGAAAGAGCAATCGCTATCGCATGGTAGCTTGCAGCAGTCTGTAGAAGCAAAATGATTACTAAATATGATTACGAACACAAACACAGAAGTCTTTAATCAGAGAGAGAAAGAGAGATTTGCCTGTATATGATCAGCCCCTAGAAGTCTCTGGTTGCACTTTAAAGCCTCATGCAGGTACCTTAAAGCAACATGCACATTTCCTAAACCTTCTTCCATCATTGCTACGTTGATGTAAGTAGCTGCTGTGTTTGGATGAGAAGGTCCACAAGTCAGGTGCAAAAGGTACAGAGCTCGGTTAACATACCTGTAATCCAAAAGACATTTTTCACATTGAAAAATTTAGAAAGATTTAGTCAATCCAACATCATTCAATCAATGTCAGCCAAATGCAGTCAGTGGAAACATACTTCAACGCCAGTTCTGTGTGCTGAAGTCGATAATAGAAAACAGCTAGATCTCCATAACTTTTCATTGTATCAGGGTGGTCAAGTCCAAGTTCTCTCTCATTAATATCCAATGCTTTTTGCTGGTATATTGTTGCCTGAGTAAAGATATATAGTAGTCAGTAAGACTTCAAATATTTGTATAAAATCCACTGTATGATAGAGTACCTACCTGATTAAAATCTCCTGTATGATAGAGTACAACGGCCAGAAGACTATATGCTCCAGCAGTCATTCGATGATATGGACCGCAGACAGATACAAGTTTCGAGAGTGCCTTCAAAATTCAACAAGTTTCCACTGAGTTAATTTATTAACTAAAAGATGTAAAACTATAAGGTCAAAGAAAGATATCCCTCACCTTTGTACCATAATTAACAGCATCCTCCAATTTCCCTTTATCCAGGGAAGTTTTCGAAGATTCCAACAGTGTACGCCCATCTGCAGACGAACATGCAACGTGCTGTAGCAAAGGAATTAACATTGTCAAACCAACACAAAGGTGTAATCATTCAGTTCATGATGTGAAACTTTGACTACACTAACCTTGTACACAGGGACCATGCTAATAATATCTGATTTTTTGAAAGGTGAAGCACTTTCCATATTGTAATCTCTGGGGACAAGCTCTAGCCCAACCTGATTGACATAATGTCAGTGTTAAAAAGATGATACCAAGAACTTCTCAAAGGGAAAGGAAAGGCACTTCTCATTTTTAAACCTTGTGGCATAATCCTCGAAGGATAGCATATTTTCTGAGATCTTGAGTGCTGTCATATTTCCATTGCCATCCAAATCTCTTGAGAAGGAATGTTTCCACCCACTTCCATTTCAAATTACAATCATCAGTCCAGTCAGCTTCATCTTCGACTGAAGGTGTTCCCAACAGCACATTTAGACACGATGCTATTGATGTGGCCAAATCGGAAACATTGACTGCAGCTATAACTGCTTGCAATATGTGTTTATAAGCCCGAACAATCATTTCGTGTATGCATAAAGATTGCACATGCGGAAGCTTATCTGCAAGTTCAACCTATGATAAGACAAGGAAAATAAGCTTAGAAAGAACTATTCCAGCCACCTATATCATTTTCATTTCAAATCTTATCAATCACGAAGAATAACATATTTTTTTTGGTTCATCCTCAAAAAAAAATTAAATCTAAAACAGCAAGAAAGATGTCATATAATAAAATGAGGCAATTACCACACGCCCTAATGAGGACATTAGCAACCCCCGGGTGTGCATGAAATCTGTCAACGTCCTTCCATCAACAGGTGAGAGTTCAAGGGACCCAAAATCTGCAACCTGTTATATTTGAAGGTTGTACAAATTAGTCCTCTTGAGCACAAGATATAGGAAGCACCAAAAAATCCAATGACAATCTAACCAGTTTCGGAAGGGCAGTATCAGCATAGTACTTATGAGCCATATCAATCAACTCCTCAGGTGACTGCCAGGGGCAACCCATAACGAATATTAAGTCAAAAGCTAAAGCATAAAATTATATTCTAAAGGTTCATCCATTAAGCAAAACGTGTTAACAGTATAAAATATCTTAGAATCGAGTAGACTTAGAAGGATCAATTTATTAAGAGAGAAAGAAGAAGAAGAAGAAGAGGAGGAAGAGGAAGAAGAACCTTTTTGTGAAGACCAGTTTCTGATTCTTTGAGTCGCAAATATGCAGATTCAGGAAGCAACGTTTTCCACATCTGTTCCTTATCCTCGTCTTGTTTCTCCATTTCCTTCTTATTAGTGGGTTCAACTTCCTTCCCAGGCTCTACTTTACTAGTTCCAAGGTCTGTTTTTTTCTTAATCTCCTTTAGAAGTCCGCCTTGTTTTCCAAGACCCTTTACAACTGGCTCTAACTTGGTTTCTTCTGTTTTCTTAGGCTCAGTTTTTCCTGAAGCCTGATTTTGCAAATGTTGAACCCAACATGCACCTAGCTCCCACCTAATGGACCTAGAGTTTTTGGCAGGTTCTTCCTGCAACCTTAACAAACTCTCCTCCATTACTTCCCTCACTACCGTCCTTGAATATTGTAAATTATTTGATGCCTGAGGTGCTAATGACTTGTGCAGCAGCATTCTCAAGCTAAATATAAAATAAGCCAAATATTAATAAATTATAAACGCTACCAAGCATTGCCAATAGTTTGAAGATTGTTGCCTTACACTCCAATGCCATCCTAAAATATGGTCCTTAGTCAATACTTAGATGATTTTAAAAAGAATGAAAATACCTATTAACGTTTAGAGCATTGGCTCCTCCTTCAGGTTGATCTTCAATGTCAATGTCCTGAGGAATGGGATTTCCACCCCAATTCACCTCTGTTGCAACTTTCACAATGGCTGTGTAGCCACAATGTCTAATGACCACAACGCCTAATGTGGAAGTGTCCTACAGCCACAGGTTCAAAAAGCAATCAAAACAACTTGAAATTCAAATAACATATCATATTGAGTATTCCTATTAGGCATATTGCTTACATGGACAGTAGCACTCTCATCAGCAGTTATGCCTTTAAGTAAATTTCTTCGAGAAAGATCCTCTGTTGAGACTCCAAGAACCAAACTCCCGTCGTTTTTACGGTCCAATTTTATGCTTGCATCTTGTACATCTCTTGTTACCTTAATGATTAGATCTCCAACAACTTCCTCGTGGGATACCAAACCATTTGGATCATTCACAGGAAATCGATTAGTTTTGATAAGGCGGTTGATCACTTCAACAGCTTTAAAAACTGACACGTCGACAAATAAACTATGAAGCAGAAATGCTTTTCTATCACGGATTTGCCTCTCCTCTGCAGTTTTGCAAGGCATTGCAACCAGTATTGCAAACTCCTTTGCCCACTGCCTGAGATTATGCTTGCCATCCCTTCCTTGCCCTCCCCCATTTCCTCCCCAATTCTCATCTTCTACAGGAAGTTGGGGGAAAGCAGATGGGTTTTCTGCAACAACAGGAGGAACCACCCAAGTATTTGCCCTAAAACCATAAGGTAGGTTTCCAAACTGAAATGAAACAGAGTCAATATGGCATTATCTTCTCCATGATCCTAACACTATATGTCAAATATACTTACTTTGTTGTGATCTGTGAAAGCTTTCATAAGAGACCTATATGCCTACAAAAAAGTTTTACTTTAATGATTAATGAAACCTTGCATAAATTGACAGAAATAAGATCAAACATGCTTTAGATTAAAAATGCTTACAGCATCAAATGCCCTGCTTATCTGCTGCAGCAGACCCACCAAGGAATGATTAAGAAGAAGATGTTTCCCAGCAGGATAAAACCCTTTTCTTGAAGCAACAATTGTTGTTGGTTTTCCATTGCAAACACGAACCTTCAGATACAATCATACAGAGTATATTAGTAGGCAGGTCCCACAGCAGAGCAGTTTAGTAAATAAAGGAACTTTTACAAGGGCAAAATGATGACAGAATGACTATCCTCACATCAATCTGAAAGAAATCATCTTCTGTTTTATCCACAAGGAATGGGCGACTTGATCTCCGAATGTCTGCAAGAAAGAACCAGATAAGAAAACAATATAAAGCATAATTTCAGCTCCTCTGAAATAACAACTTTCTTCAAGTCAACTGCAAAAAGTAATTAAGGTTCACTCACGAAACTTTTCAATTTCAAGTTTTCCTAATACACCGCGCGCGCACACACACACACGAAACTTTTTTTAAAAAAAAAAATTGTCTTAAATGAAGGTTCACTCTTCAATTTCTGTATATATAAAACATTTCACCGGTTACAGAATGAGTTCACAAAGTCAAGTATCTATCTCAGAGTATGTGGCTCGCAAGAGCCTGTGAGTTCTTCTCTAATACAACAAAGGCTGTAAAAAAAATGTATTGACTCGTTCCCTCGACTCTAACAATTAACACTAAAAATATCGGAATGAAAACAAAATGAACTGAAATTCAGAAAATGAGACACAGTTTCAATAACAAAAGATAGAACCACAAAGCGTTGGTTCCATTTCCACCAACGTCAATGCCGAGAAGAAACACATATGACTCACATTGAAGCGGCGGTGTCAGATGAGAGAAGGAGAAGAACTCATAAAACTGGCCAAGCCGCGGCGGCGGGCACATTGAAACGGAGCCATCAGCTTTCTCCGAACCATCGTACGAACCGTCCAGGTTTCTGAAGCCCTTAACCCCATGTCTGAGATTCGGAGCCCCACCGCCGGAGCCTGTGGCCGCCTTCTTCTCTCCGGTCCCCGCCAATTTAGGTTTGGCACTCTGTTCGCCGCCGCTTTCGGGACTGAGTACAGCAGCCTCATAATCGGTCAAACAAGATTCTTTCGAACCAATGTCTTTGGGACCGGAATCCTTGGGACTGATTCGAGCCGACGACTTGGGGGAATTGGGGGACCCGCCGAATGAGGTGGTGCAAGCGACGATATCGAGCAGTCGCCGGATGTGTGCGACGGCGAGTTCTTCTGTGTAGTCCTCTGCCAAAATACCAACACCGGTAAATTAAAATTTGGAAGGAGAGGGAGGAAGGATACGGTGCGGCAACATGTACAAAATTTTGGTCCGTTGATCATTTTTTTTAAATGTGTGGGGTCCGGTTTACCTTGGACAATTGTGACGTGGCAGGGTTTTAGAGAGATGATATCCACCGAATCTTTTAGCCTACTGCCTCGAACCTGAAAAATTTATAAATAAACAAATAAATAAATAAAATACTCTTGCCGTTATTCGTTATCCTCTCTTGCGCGGGATTTTTTCTTTTCTTTTTTTCTTTATTTTTTATATTTAATTTCTTTTTCTTTCTCTGCTATTTTTCTTTTAGCAAGGCCGCTGGTTCAAGCAAAAACTAAAAACAATGTTAATAATTCATTGGAATAGTATAATAAAAATGAACTACGAAAATCGACTTTTTATTTATCTAATTTAAATGTTTTTAATATTTACAAAAGCGTAGTATTTAAATGTTGTCTCGATTGCACTCAAGCTTATGCACCCATCAACTACACATTTTTTCTTTTTTATATATATATATAAAATATATATATATATACACACAATTTTTTTGTGTGGCCACTAAGGAGTGCAACTCAACACCTAAATATTTTTCTTTACAAAAATATTTTCCTAAAAAAAGTTCAATTAAGATTAACCATTGATTTACTGTTTAAATGTGAATTTCATCTTTATGAACAATGAATTAAACATGATTTTAAAATGTTTAAAATGAAGTGTAAATATTAAAACTCATTTGATGACTATTTTACTTTTTACTTTTTATTTTTTTAAATTATGTTTGTTTTCTCATTAATTCTCAACAATTAATTTCATCTTTCTTAACAAAACATTCGAATTCTTAACAATAATAAACAAAATAAACAAAAACAAATTTTTAAAAATTATATATATATTAATTTTTGAAATTTTTATTGGTTTTTGAAACATAAACAAAAAGTAAACAACAAAATAATGAACTCACTTCATAAGTGAAAGTAGTATTACAGACTTGTTTTCTAAACACGAAAATAAAAAATCAAATAGTTATCAAACGAAGTCTAAATTTCCATCATCCTTGTATATTTGTCATTAAAAAACATTCTTAGATTTTTATTTTGTTGAATTTTCAAGTGAAATATTTTATTAATTTATAAAATCACATTGTTGAGATAATTTTGGAAATGTCGCCCCCGAAATTATTATTGATTTAGGTTGCATTTATTCTAGGTGATTTTTTGTAGTGCATCAGGGTGAAATTTGAACCTTCAACATCAAGTGATACATAAATACTTGTAACCGATGGGCTATGATCATATTGACACTGAGAATTTTAAACTGGAATGATGGAATTTAAGACAAATAAATAGTCTTTTTTTTTAGTTTAACAACATGAAAATTTGAGTCTTTGATCTCTCTTGATCGAACGTATATACCTTAATTATTTGGACTAAGCTCAAGTTGGCAAATTAGCATTAACTCTTGATTTGTGGATTTGTCCCCCAAAAGTCATATATCATATTTTATTGGGTTGAAAATGATTTGTCTGTAAATATATATATATATATATATAAATAATCTTACTCAATTGTGCTTGATATTAAGAATATCACTCCAAATCACAAAATTGTATACTCTCCATCTTTGTTTTTAATATATATATGTGTGTGGGTTTCTCACCAAAAAAAAAAAAAAACGTTACATCTTGCCACACATTTAAATTAAATCAATATCATACACATGATCTCTAAAAATTAGACTGTATTTAATAGATTCATAAATTTCAAAACTTATCTAATAGAGATCTATACTTCTAATTTCATGTCTATTAGAATTATAAAATTAGAAGAGTACCAATTTTGATATCCAACTTCCAATTTTGTATCAAATATGTTTCTAGAATTAAAAAAAAAAATCCAATTAAGTTACTAATTCATTACAAATAAAATTATAAAAGTTTAGAGGTCTATTAGATAAATTTTTAATTATTAGACACAATATTTAAAGTTTATGAGCCCATATGAAACTTTAGAAATTGACTAAGTATTTTTTTTTAATGTTTGGAAACATATTAGGCACATTTTAATGGTTGTTTGGGGCACATGTTATAATAACCTAAGTTATTATAATCTGTAAAATACTCTACACCCGAAACACAAATTATTATAACTTCATATTATACTACTCTATATTTTAAATAATATTATATGATTTAACATACTATAATAACTCACAAACTATTATAACCCACTATTATTATAATTCACTTAGCGCTCCAAAGAGTCTCTAAGAGTTTATAGACTAAAAATTATCATTTAATTATTTTTTCATATTTAAAAAGTACTATCAACAACTGTCAGTTGAGTCAATTTGACCCGAATTTAAGGGTTAACATATCATTACTCTTTTTAAGTGAAAGGTTTCAATCCTCACAATCATCATTGTCTAATTCAACCACATGTGAAGGTGAGAATTAAAAATTTCATATCTTGGTTGAGAATATATGCCTTCACCAATCACAATACCTACCCGTGTTAAATTTAATTTATGTTGGATCACTATTTTAATTTTTAAAATTATGCTGTTTTTGTGCAATATTATGATAAAAAAAAAGTCACCATATTTAAAAATACATTTGAATTTCATATCAAGATTTTTAAAAAAATAATTAACTTGTTATAAGCTAAAAAATTTTATTCTAAATATTTGGCTTGATTTTTTAAAACATTTTTAAGAAGTAGGCGTTAAAGTTTTTTTTTTTAGAAAAAAACTATATATAAAAAAAGTTTTGTTTGTATGCTTAATTTTAAAAGATATAAAACAAAAAATAAAATAGATATAAAATATAATTTTAAATAAGGTAAAATACTATTTTGGTCATTGTATTTTGAAGTTTGTTCCATGTACTTTTTTAAATGTCAAATTTTAATGTTTGTACTTTCAATAAAACTTAAAATTGGTCCCTACTGTTATTTGTTATTAATTCTCCTTAAAGAAAATTAGTCTTTATTAGCCTTTCCTCTACAAATTTTGAAATTATGTTCACATTGTGTCTTTTCTTATATTAAGATTATTATTATTATTATCACACCAATTTCGATAAAAATTTACTATTCGTTTCTGGTTAATTTTTCTGAAAAAAAAATTAGTTTCTATTAACTTTCCCTCTAAAAATTTTGAAATTATGTTCACATTGTGTCTTTTTTTGTATTGAAATTATTATTATTATGTAATCAATTTTGATAAAAATTTAGTTCAAACTTATAAAGGGGACAAATTTAAGTTTTATTGAAAGAAAATACCAAGACTAAAATTGAACATTTAAAAGTATGAGTAAAATAGAACAAAACTTCAAGATTAAAATGATATTTTAACATTTTAAATATTAATTAATTATTAACTTTCAACCACGTCATTCCATTCATCCTCCACATTTAAAAAACATCACTCTCGCCAACAAGAATATAACTCAACTGACATTAAGTAAGATTTATGATAAAAAATTTATGAGTTCAAATGTTTCACTCCCAAATGTTAATGTTAATGTACTAAAAAAATCGTCACTCTCACTAAAAGAATCTGACACCGTCGGATTGCGGGCCCCACTCAAACATTCCACGATTACGATGATCCAACGAAGTACTCACACCAAAAATTAAATGCGACCCTTTCCAATACGGAACCAAAAGTAAAAGTCGACCCATCCAACGGTGTGGATCGAAGATCGCAAATAAAGTCGAAGTGGGACCCATGGCTTGGATTTGAGAATACTAAAAGTACAAGGGGGAAAGAATGTGTACCTCGTGCGACAACGAGAAGTTCGTTAAATGGCATGTCTCCACGTGTACACCTAACAGCTTCCTTGCATCCAAGATCCTGTCCGTGGATATTCCCTACAAATTTAATTCAATTTCACTCTTTCTTTTGTAGCTTTAACAAATACTTCCGACTCCCACTTAAGTATAATTCATCAACTCAACCATACGTAAAATGAGTATAATTCAACCTTACATGTATTATGACCTAAGAGGTTTGAGATTCAAAATTTCTACCTTTTAAATGTTGTTTTATTAATATATATAAAAAAAAACTAATAACATGCTAACAACTTTAATATTAAAACTTTTAAACCTATACCACAAGTCAATTTTGTTTTAATCACAAAAAAATGAGAGTAAAGTCGTTGAACTATGTTAATGTTGGCTGCAAGATTAAAGTTTTGAATCTTCATCACATTAACCGTTTGATTTTTTTTTTTAACGTTAAAAAATTCAGTCCATGATCTTTCATATTTTTATCTTTGATAGATTAATGAACTTTAGAAATTGTCTAATAGGTATTCAAACTTTCATTATGTGTTAATAGGTCCTTAGACGTTAAAAAAATATTTGATGGTGTTGGGAATGCGACCAAAGTCCCACATCGGCTAGAGAATGGGAAGATCATGGGTATATAAGTGAGGGATAGTATCTCCATTGGTATGAGGCCTTTTGGGTGAAACCAAAAGCAAAGTCATGAGGGTTTATGCCCAAAGTGGACAATATCATACCAATGTGGAGATATGTGGAGGGTCGTTATCCCTAACAGTGGTATCTAAGCCGTGATCGATAAAATCCTCGGGTGTCGAACAAAGGAGGCGAGCAGGATTGTTGGGAATGCGACCAAAATCCCACATCGGCTAGAGAAGGGGAAGATTATGGGTATATAAGTGAGGGATAGTATGATCTTTGACCTTATATTCGACGTGTTTATAAATAAAATTCACAAACCAATTAAACACACAAGAGAACATTTAGGTACTTAATTGTACATAAAATTCAATTATATATCTAATCAATTCGATATTTTTTAAAAAAGTTGAATGATATGTTAGAAGAATCTATTATACAAAGAATTGAAAGGTTAGATAGATACCATTAAATACTTTTAGAGTTACTTTAAAAAAAACATTATTTAAAAATGGTAGATAGCTTGGTATTATATTTAAATTTCCTTAAATATTTATTTATATATATTTTTTATTGAAATAATTTGGTTACGAAAAGGTAACCATACAAAGGAAAACAATGAAAAGTACTATAGACATTGGTGAGTACATGAATAACCAAAGTCCCCTCAGCCACATTATTTTGTATTTAATTATAAGAACATCTAAAATTTAAATCATTCAACTCTTATAAATATCCATCTTTCATTAAAATAAAATAAAACTATCTTATTTTTAGAAAGTGATAATATCTTCAATCTCAAGATGGTTGGTTAAATTATTATACGATGTTATTTATCATATCCAAATCTCATAGTGATACACAAGAGTGTTGAATATACATATTAAAAAAATTATATTTATCTACCGTTAATTTGAGTGGGATGTAAGAGTTATGATATACAACACATGTAGATGGTTGTTTACAAATAATAGAAAATAACATTAAATTAAATCAATAATTAATCATGTCTTTATTAATTAATTTTTGTTTGAAGTACATAGATATTTTATTTATTAAAAAAAAAGTTTTGTAGACAAACTCGTGTTTATTATCTATCAAATCAGTAACATTTTAATTACAAAGTTCAAGAATTGCACGATTAAAAGATACTACAAACAAAAGAACTATGAATATTATAACCACCCTTTCAAAGACGACGTCGATTATATTACGACAACAATTATAATAAGATGGAACCTATAACATTATTAAAATTCTATACACAAAAAATTAATTAAGTGAAGATATATCGAATGACAAATGTTAATTAGAGCATAACTCAGTGAACTAAATGATCGATTATCATCTTAAATATCGATGATTCAATCCACACCACGTAATTGTTAAAGTAAAAAAATATTTATATATTGGACGACAAACATTTTTCTCTGTTAAAAACAAGTTAGCTAACAATCTAATAACTTTTTTATGCATTTCAATGGGCACATTAAACAAATTATCCAAATTCGAATAATAAAAAGTTAATTTGGCTTAGAGTTTTCTCTTTTTAAATAACAATACTAATAAAGAAAATAGGAACAAACAAAGTATTAACAATAAACTCAATTTGAAGGAACCAAAAAACAAAATTGATAACTTGCATCAAAGGGGGAGGTCAAGGGAAGAAACAAAAAAAACAGGGTAATTAAAGACAATAAAACATATACACTTTTCATCCATTTTATTTTGAATTTCTTATTTTAAAAAGTATATTGACCCATTCACAATTTTCTTAATTTGACAACTTACTCTTAATTATTTCATAATTCTCAAACAAAAAATTCAAATGAAAAAAAGAAAAAAAAAGAAAAAAAAAAGGAAAAAGAAGATTGAATAATTACATTGCAAAAATAGAAAATTGGTGAATTTACCTTAAGGGTCACTTGCGAGTCGTCTGGAGTTTCAACGGTAAGTTCAACGACAGTGGGCAAAACTGCCAAAAAAAAAAAAACAAGATATAGCTCAAACATTAGCCACATATTCCATTCCAATACAATGTCAAAAACTCCGCCATTCCATCAATGGAAGTCTCCCCATTTATTTCAAATTCAACACCCAAAAACTTTCCCTCTACAGTTTCTGGGCAACCAAACACAAATTAAGAAGAAGAACCCAACACGAAACAAACCAATAAATTAAATTCACACCAAACAGTTCAGAGAAATAACAGAGTTTAGAAGTTGGAACCTTTCTCTTCTTTCTTTTTCTTCTCTCCTTTAGCCTTATGCGGCTTTGTTTTTCCTGTTTTCGGAGCCATTTTCGATTATGATTTTTGCGCTGTAAAGGAATTGGGGGATTGAAAAATTTTCCGGGAAAATGGGTGAGAAAATTGGAGAGTGAGAAGGGAAAAAAAAAGAGGAGGGCGGGTGTGTGACAAATACAGAGTGTTATCGAGAAGAGAATATTAAAGAGAGAGAGAAAGAGAGAGAGAGAGAGAGAGGAGTTGGATAGGATAAGGTAAGAGAAGAAGGAAGGGTTATGTAAGGGACACTAAAACAACACACAAGAGAACGAATTGCAAAGGCTAGCGATTTGGGGCCTCTCGTTTTTTTTTTTTTTGTTTCCTCTTTCATATTACCACCTCATCGCTCGAGTCTTCCTTTCTTAGTGCCACCAAAATCTTCCATGGGCTTCGCTTAAGATAAAGAGATAGATTACAAAAATCTTTCGTATTTGAACCTTCGACTAGTGTTGAAACCATTGTAAAACCATTGTAAAATCATTTCTGTGTTCAAACCCTTGTAAAATCATTTCTTCCAATTCCTCAATTAATATTCATTTCCACTTGTTTGACTTTTCAAATTTTTAAGCCCACACGTGAGAGGAGTGTTGGACCTAGCTAGTGTTGATATAATTAAATTTACCAATAATCTATTCGTTTAAGTTTTTGGATTGATTGGTGATTTAAGATTTAGTGAAATCAAAAGGAAAGTTTACGAGGATTTATTTTATTTAGGTGGACAATATCGTATCATTATTATAATAAGGACAGGACAAAGAAGAAAAGAATGTAAAATATAGGTTTAGTTACTAGGTTTAGTCTTTCAACTTTTGAATTTGCGTCTGCGTGGTTATTCAACTTTAAAACATATCTAATAAAACTTTAAAAATGTTTGAGAGGTCATGAATTTTCAATTTCATGTATTGGTCCTTAACATATTCGATTTTCTTTTAAAAAAAATCAACGAATCTATTTTAAACATGAAATTGAAAATTGTGTCTAATAGAATTTCAAACTTTCAATTTTGTACTTAATAAAATTATAGACTTTAAGATATTTAGAAAATTTGTGTAGGCAAAAATTTGGAAGTTTAAAAATTTATTATACATTTTGAAAGCTTAAAGACTTATATTATTAGACATAAAATTAAAATTTAATAGCCTATCGACAATTCTTAAAGTTCAAGTATTTATTATCATTCCCACGTGTCGACATCATACCAATCTATGTGTATAGTAGGACAAATTATTCATTATTCAATGAAGTTGTCATAATAAGGTTGTCACATTGTAGTAACCTCACCGAATAATTTATTGTAGGATAAGTTGTCCGTCACAATAAAAAAATACTCTCCAAAGTTCATTCCCCTTTACCATCTTTATTTTCCTAAATTGTTTTGTTTTGTGTTTTTTGTATGTATGCAATAACTAAACAAATAAATAAAGTTAAATGCTCATATTAGACACGAATGCTCATATTAGACACGACTTAAAAGTCTTGTAGTCTTGTAGTTTATCTTAAAACATAATACTTATGAAATCTCCCTCTTCAAAATCTAAAAATTGAAAAATGATAGATATAATAAAATTTTCGCTCCTAATTAGTCTCATTGAATAATTTGTCACATAGAAAATTCTTCATTGAGGCTACCACATTGTAGCCGACCATTTTTCACAATTGGGGGGAGAGAGAGCTACTTCAATTTTATATCCAGGGTATAAAAAATATTAAACCTACGTTTATTATTATGAAGTAGCTACATTGTGATGACTTCATTAAATAATTTGTCCAACAATGGACGGATTCCCGAGAAATCCCACATGATAAGGTCTATTTTTTTTTTCTTTTTCCATCAAATAATACAACGTTGCAGCATTTAAGATGTTTAGAAAAACAACTTTCATCTTTAGCGTAATTCAAAGCTTTATATTAGTTTTGGAGCTGATGTGATATTTCTATTATTTTTTCTTTTTGTTTTTATTGCCGCTTTAGAAGTTTGGGTGACGATTTTAGTTTAGATATGGTTTTCGTCTTTAAGAATGTGATGTATATGCCAATTTAGTTTTTGTGAATTTTACGCAATTTTCGTTTATGTATATTATTGACGATGTGAGATCAACAAATTAGATTGGCTATTTAATACTATGTTTATGCTAATTAACATGGTTTTATAACATTATTTTGCGTATTCATAATTCTAAATTACATTTTATTTGATTCTTCATACATCGTGAATCTTAATTATAAGCTTGACTATTCGTTAAAATAAATAAAATTTGAAATGTTATATCAATATCATTTTGAGATAGATGTAGAATATGGTAGACAAAGAGACATTATTAAGAAAGTGAGTTGAGAGGGAAAATAGTAAAATAAAATGAATGCGTCTGAGCTAAAAACATTTCATAAATGATGTATTATCATTTTTATTTATTGACTTTTTTTTTTTAACTTGAAATATAATTTCGTTCTAAAAGTTAAACTTGAAAATATGTCCAGTTAGAGTGATCAACTAAAATTGTTTTCAAACTAAATGTCCTTCCAAATGCTATTTATATTATATCCCTAATTCTGTTTTCCCTTTTTTAGGATATCACTTTTGCTCTAATGTGCCTTAAAATTTATAATTCAAACTCAAAGTTATATATTTTATATATATCAAATTGTTATTTAATATATTTATAGACATTAAACATATGAAATAATTTTAGGGATTTGCACATATCTAGTCTAATTTTAGAGAGTGCTTCTTGCAAATCAATATAATTATAAAACTAGTCTCATTTTTTTACATGTTACTTTCTTTATGAAATTGATGATTTGTTTGTTATATAAATAGAGACAAAACACTTGATTTATTTTTTTAAAAAAGAAGTACTACAATTTTCATTAAAAAGAAAAAGAAATATCACAATTGAAGTTTAGTTTAATTTATTAGTTTAATTTTTTTTTGTTGTGTTTAATTTAACTACTAAATAAAGGAAAGTCTTTAATTAAAATAAATAAAGAGCTAATGAGATTGGATTTATTAAAAAGAAAAACTATCACATATATTTATCATGAATGGGTCATGTATCACCATTTATAGAATATTACATGTCTAACAATCAAAATTTTCCATCTAAACCAAATTTACTGCTTTAGAGGGATTTTTTGGGTTAAATTATGATGTAGTTTATATGGAGGATTGAAAATGGAATGAGCTACACTTTTTTTTTTTTAGAAAAAAGTTATATTTACACTTCTCTCATCATTTTATTCTTGGATAAGTAATAACTTTCAAAAAGTATAAAAGAATGTACTGTCACTAGTATTTTCATCTTTAAATATAACATCTCTTATAACATTATATTTTAATGGTATTTATGCATCCTTCCTGAAAAAAAAAAAGTTATAAATGCTTTGAAATCCAAATATATGAAAATGAGAATAAATTTCTAGAAAGTTGAAAGGAACAAATTAAGAACAACTTTATTGCAAAAGTTAGATGAATGTTACAAAAAGTAAAAATGGTTACCAACATCCAATATCTAATATTTTTAAAAGTTGCTCTAACATGTCAAGGACCACAACTTTAAAATCATTCAATTCATTCATGCTTACTCTATTTTTAAATTGATATGAACATTTGCCCTTTTAATCAAAGATATAAGTTCAAATTAGCCGCTAACCAATTATTAGTAGATAGTTGACTTTTAGCTAATTACCACTAATCACATAAAAAATTGTAAGTGTTGTTGTGACCACATTTGGCCCATTAAATATCATTTTGTACTTTGGAACAAAATTATTTAATATGACTAGTAATTACCATGTGTGATGACTATTTCCAATAATGCATACGGACTATGAGACTATTCATTAATAATTGGAGATATAATTAATCTTCGATAAAAGATTCAACTCTTTAAAATATTTATTTTAGTATAACGAATATAAAGATGGAGATTTGAACTCCAACCTTAAAAAAAGAGTATGTCTTAACAACTAAGTCATACTTGTGTTGGTGACAAACACCGATAAATTGATACCATACTTAAAAATTAATTTCATTTAAAGGAATTGCTATCCTATACTTAGTGAATTGGTTCTTTTAATATTATATAAAATAAAAGCTTTTAAAACATATCATGAACATGGCGGTATTTACTCCTAAGTTTCAAGATTTGAATACCATATGGATTGTATTAAGTAAAATGAATAGATAAATAAAAAGAATTCAGAACTGCCCTTCAAAATTAGGCTAAATTATATATTTAAAAAATATCCTTAAATTTTGTCATTTATTTAAAAAATATTCTTATTCCTTCAAAGTTGCAAAATGACTCAATAAAAAAAGCTATTAGATTGTTAGACAAAAACTAAAAGTAGAAACGAAGATATTTGTCTAGATTAAATTATTTTTTTCTTTTAGTCCAATATTATAATTATTTTTTTACTCTTTAAGAATATTTTTGAAACCTGAACAAAAGGTTAATGACAATATCACAGCTTTGGAAAGAATATGTATAAAAAGTTTAGGGTATTTGGACTTCTAGGCAGTTTTGGGCATCATCCGTACACTACTACGAAGAATCCGTCTCTTTGGAGAGAGTAAAAATCAGAAATACACAAAACGGAATCACCAAGAAAGCTCCAATCTTCAACAAATCTTCACTCTCCTTCGTGATCGCTCCAATTCTAGACCAATCTCCACTGTACCTAATCATTTCAACCCCTAATTCGACTTCAATTTCAGTGGAAACAGAACTAAATCAACTCTCAAGAAACAACAAGAACGAAATTACAGGACGAAGAAGACTAAATTAAATTTTCGTACCCTGCATCGACGAACCCTAATCCGAGTACCGAAACGACAGATCGGGCGAGAAATGGATTTGAAACTCTCAGCGATGGAAATTTGAGTTGATTTGCTTGCGTCGATGAAGTGGAATCGGAATCGGAATCGTCTGTTCGTTTCGCCGACGTGGTCCTGGATTTTCTGCCATTGTTGATGTTGAAAATTGGGGGATGAGGTACGGCAGAGAGACCCGTGAAGATAAAACTTGAATCTGCGATCGCCATTGCCTGTCACATGGGACGATTATGGAAAATCCGAAATAAATGCTCGCTGCAATTAATTACATCCACATCCTTTTTTCACGAATCATAGACTCTCGGTAGCCGGAATTGCACCGTTAATTTTTTAAGAATATTTCTTCTTGTTCCAAAGGAAGGTAGAAAAATATTATTTTTTGTTCTCTTTCTTATTGTAAATAATAAATGGTGGGAGTATGGAGATGCCTCTACCATAGGATATGCAACTAAGTATTTTTATTTTTTTAAAAAAATTACGTTTGTTTTTAAAAGTAGGAGTTAAAAAGATGGAGATCACTTTTGAGAAAGTATTTTAAATTGAAAAGGAAAAATACTTATATAACAAAATAAGATTGAGTTGAAGAATTTCAGAAAACAAGCAAGATGAGCCAGACGATCGATTCAACTCGAACCAACCTGAGTCGAGCCGAACCAAATCAATTCAATTCCATCTCCCGTACGCACCATGATGTATCCTCACCTCTTCTCTTAAAACTAAAGTCTAATTAGGGTAAGGAAAAAGTCTCTCATATAAATGGTGAGTTTTCTGATTACTTGCTACAACTAAAACTTCTCTGACCACACCAGTATGTAGGTTTCTCCTTTGTTTTGCAAGTGACCTATTCCCTTAAAAATACAAATTCACAGAAGTTCGAATTTTAATTTGTGCATCGACTATGGCGATAGAATAAAGAGTTGTGGTCGTCGGTTTAATTTAGTACTTTTATGACTTTTTAAATAATTTCAAGAAACAATATGAACTATATAAAGAAAATTTAGACGGACTAAAAAATAATTTTTTTTACTCTTTCAAAATTCATCTGACCAACTTTTTTTTAAAAAAAAACATTTACAAAAAGTAGGACTTAATTTTTTTTAGTTCAATAATGAGGTGACATTTAAGACAAATATGTACTATTTTAAACCAATTGAAGTATACTTAAATTGACAAGTACAATTTGAGTTAAATCATTTTTTTAATTTGCTTATGATTTCATCTGCTTGTTACTTTATATTATTTAGAAATACATATTACTAAATAACCAAGTTTCTTCGTCATGTCAATACATTAAGTATATCATATAAATTTATTATCGACGAATTTGACATTCACAAATGACGGAGACTAAATTATAAAAACTGTTAATACACAATAAAGTAAATTAGAACCATACAAAAAAAAAAAACTTTAGACAATAGAAAGCCTAAATGAAAAGGAGAAAATTACCTTTTTTTTTTCTTTTTAGTACAAAAGAGATTGAAAGATTCAATATACTTTTGGTAGAGGTTTAAAGTTGGTGTCTATTTGGCCATTGAAGTTTCAAAATGAACACTTTAGTCCCTAAAATTTATAAGATAATTTTAAATGGTCACGTGAAATAAGTTGACCGTTAGACTAACAAAAAATTGATGTGGCATGTTGAAGTTACCATTTTTAGATGAGGTGTTAAGATTTATATTATTTCAACATTATGTAGTTGTTTTTTTTTTAAAAAATCTTTACTTCCTCATCTCTTCTTTCTACTCCATCTTTATTCTTTCTTGCTCCAGTCGGGTCTATTTTTTATTTCTTTTTATTCTCTGGCTCCAATACGCTGTCAAAAATGACAATGAAAAGAAATACTTTATCTTCGCCTTAATGCAAATGTCTTACTCAGTCCACCCTTGCTAATCTTCAAAAACTCGTTTCTGTCCACAAATATGAAGTAACCATATGTTGATTTTTCTTTAATTGATTCGATTTATTTGATGACTTTCTGAATTTCTGGAGGTACTGTCTTTTTATTCGATAGAGTGGTGTGGTTAGATAAAAGAAAATAAAATAATTGAAGAGCTTAGCATTTTTTTTCTTGTTTAATTTATCGAGAAGTTGGATATTCGTGTAGATTTTGTTAGAGAGAATGTCAAGTTTCGAAGTCATTGCATCTTTATAGAATTTAGAAACAAATCAATTTATAATGTGATGAGATTTAGTTTAGAAAATTTTGAAGTTCAACAAATAGTTGGGTTTGAGTTAGGAAAATCAGAGATAGAGCCGAGAACTTGAGTTTCATTGAATTGACTCATGTGGTGGATATTTTGATGTCGTTTGAAAATTGTAGAAAAAAGTTGTCCGCGTTGTTTGTGAACATAAGGAAGAATGAAGATTTGTGAGAAGTGGTGTAACAAAGGGAATGAAAGAAGAGAAAATGATGGTCATGATAAAGATCAGAGTAGATTGATCGGATGAGTACAAGAAATATAGAGAAGAGGAGGAGAAGTCAAGAGAGAGAAGAGAAAGGGAAAATGAAAAATAAATTTAAAAAGTTATATAATCTTAAAAGAATATAATTTTTCACATCATTTTTTTCTTTTAGTTCAACCAATAACAGAAACCATTTAAAACTAATTTCTAAATTTGAGGAATTAAAATATTTATTTTGAAATTTCAACAACTAAATACACAACACCTACAAATCTCACCGACGAAAAATGTATTTGTATTTTGTCAAACATATGTTAAGCAAAAGAAAAAAAGAAAATAAATGATTTTTTAAAATCAAAATAAAGAAATCGGAAAAAAAAAAAGCTCCTTCACTTATCCGCACAGGAGGCCGAGTCTAAGGCTCGTAGAGATTGGCAGAAAGAAGAAGAAGAAGAAAGACGAGACGCTTCGAAGCTTTAGTTATGGCATCTGCTTCGACGGCGGTGTCCTTTGGCTTTAGGTTTTCCCCACTGTGCTCCCGCCCATCAGTTCGCGTCTCTCATACTTCCGTCCGGCTCGCTTCGTTCAACAAGGCGAACTCATTGAGGCTCGGTTCCTCCCACAACATTTCCGGGTTTGGAATCGCTCTCCTTCAGAAGCCATGTCACATTGCCGCTCCCAGTTCTCAAGTTCGTTCTCCCCTCACTGTTGTCGCTGCCAAAGGCTACAAAATGAAAACCCACAAGGTTTCTCAATGCCTCTCTTCTCTGTGTATTTTGGGATATTCTTGTATGGTTCAATTCTGGTTGGATTCTGATTAAATTTGAAGTCAATTTCATTCGTCTAGATTGTTTGAATGTGCTTGGTTGCTTTTTTCAATCGAATTTGCAGTAAGATTTAACAATCGTAGGCTGAATTTAAGATACCCAATTCTAGACGCTTACTGAAGGGGCTAATATTGTTAATATTATTTTAAATAATAGGCCCCTCTTTTCTCTGTATTCTACTGGCCTTTTCTCCTTTTGATTTTGATTTGATTGTATGGTGATGCTGGATAGGCTTCGGCAAAGCGATTCAGGGTGACGGGTCGGGGGAAAATTGTTCGGAGGAGAGCAGGAAAGCAGCATTTACTGTACAAGAAGAACACAAAGAGGAAATTACGGCTTTCCAAAATGGTATGTCTTCGTTGATTATTTTTTTGCTCATGACTGTGTATCTAAATGCTGCATTTCTGAATTTGAGTTTGTTTGATAGAAGTTTTATATTAATTCATCAAAATTTAGCCAATGTAGCCACTATTTTCAATCAGTATGATTCCTCGACACGTTATCCATCAATCTTTTTTTCTTGAATGCAAGTTGTCTTCCAGTTCTACAAAGAATCTTTACCGAAGTTGGAAATTCCTTCATCTATTGATTTGATCCCAATTATATTGTAAACTAATGACATGCATTCCAACTCAATTAAGTTTGTTTTGAAAGCATGATCTAATGTGAAGTTATTCATCAGTTTTCATATTTGGTTCAAACAATAATCCCCAATGCTATCACTGATGGTGATCTTGAAGATTGCCGTAGATCTCGTTTAGGAAAAAACTGATCATAAAATGACTCAGAAAATGATAACCAACTGGTCCAGAAAACTTGATTTCTCCCTAGCATTTTTCTTTTCATGCGGTTAGATTTTAATTTTGAACCTTTCAATTTGTTATAAAAAACAGTAGATACTTGAATGCAAGGGGATTTAAAGGGCGGTTTCTTGTTTCGTTGCTTTTTACTATTTTTCTCTTTTCCAACTTTTTTTTTCGATATCCGTGAGCGTCCACCATGACTTGAACTCATTTCCCAATCCCTTTATTATTCTCTTGACTCTTATTAACCACTCAGTCAACCCATGATAGTTTTTTCCTTTTCGTCTTCCAACTTTAAGCGTGACTCGATTTGGGGCTTTCCTGACACTTCCCTGGGTTGATTTCTTGTAGTCGTAGTGATGGCTGACTCTGTTGATGTTTATGAAAACATCAAAAAGCAGTTAATTTTGTGTCTTTTGTTTAAATTTGATTCTATCTAGATTGTTACTGTCTCGTTGGGTCTTCTGAGTCTTGTATTTTTTTTCTTGGTGGAATTTTGAAGCTTACCCTGTGGGCATATAGATCTTTGCATTTGTATCATGTAACATATGGTTAATGAACGCTTCACCTAGGAATTCTTTTAACAATATATTCATGCATAAGATTTAGTGATTATGAACAAAGTGCCTTGAACATACGGTGATTTGTGACCGTCCCATTGCCAGCGTCATCAATTGACGATACAAAATGAAAGTGAGAAATGGAAATTTGAAAATTGATTTGCTTCACATGTAGTATTGAATAATGACCCCCGGGAGATTTACTATACCAAAATTCTGGTGTTTTGCTTCTCCTGTTGTGTAAGGCAAATTGCTAGTTATATTACTGAGTGTTTTCTTTGATTGGTTTTGGTCTCAACACAGCACCCAGTGAGCCGGAGTGACTACGATAATGTGATTGGTGCTTTGCCATACCTGAAGGTGAATAGGCAGGCTAAGTAGAAGCCATCACCCCACCCCACTAGATCCTTGGCTGTATTGTATTTAGTTTATTTGTAACCAAATGATTTTCAATTTTCCAGAACTCATCAAAGGGAAAAGTTTGATTGTTTAAGAATATTATTTGTCTAAATATATTCCATCAGTTGATAATGGTACCTTCTTTTAACTCTCTTCCTCTCTTTTTTCCCCTAACCTGGCACTGGCAGGCTACAAGATGGAGCTTATTTCCTCTGAAAATCATATGGGGATCTGGGAGGATCCTTTTGCCCTTACTGAAAATGTCTGACCTGTTTGATCAGTTTGACATAGTAATCATATTACTTTCATAAATAGAATAGTTGCATGATTGCATCTTTGAAGTAAAAGAAAAATCCAAGTTAAATTACAGGTTTAGTCTCTAATTTCATATTTGTGTTTATTTGGTCCCAGAGATCAAGTGTCTTATAGACATTTAAACTTCAAATTTTGTGTCCAATTAGGTTATTGGATTTTAAATTTTGTGCCAAGTAGATCATTGACTTATTCAATAGTTTTTAAATTTTACAAAATTACAAGACAATATTGAAAGTGTAGGGTCTTATTAGATACTTGTATCTAATTAATCAATAAATTTTATTTTATTTTTGAATATGTCGGGGATTATTTTAGACACAAAGTCGAAAGCTTAACACTTTTAGAGAACTTGTAGACACGATTTAGAAAGTTTGAGGGACTAAATAAGTAATTTAATAAAAAAAATATTGGAATGGGTCAAACCATAATTTCACTCACAGTTACTCTACTTTGTATAGCTTTTGTCTATGTGGGTTTATTTTGGACACATTAGATGCATTCATTTAGATAAGGTAACTAGCCAAGGGATCAATAAATTGTAAGAAGAAAAATACAGGAATTAAATTATTACAAGATGTGATTTGAATCCATTATTAGGTTCTTTATTATAAAATGAATTTGATGTTCTGGTTCATTTCTCTCAGTTGTCAAATTATGGGATGGATAGGCAAGTTGGCCACGCTTTGAGCATACTTTTTGACTGAAAGTTGAAGCTTCTGTTTATTGTGGTCGAGTCAAGCCTAAGCCTATCCTATGTTTGCGTATGTTTAAAGACATTCTTATAAAAGAATAAAAACTATAATTGACGCATACAAAAATTATGAATGAGGGTTGTTACGTTAACTGTGATGATATTTGATAATGCAATATTGTTCTGCTTATTATGAGTCCTTTTCAAGTCAAGCCCACCCAACACATAAACTTTCATTGAGATTCTTTCTTAAAGCTTTCATTCTTTTTTCTTTTTGTCTTTGATTTTTTTTTTAAAAGTAATTATTTTAGTTTGTACCTATTCATCTTAAAGTATATGGCCTCTCGAGCTTTAATGTCATAATGAACCTCTAACAAAAATAACCTAAAAAAGATGTTGAAATGATTAAAAAAACTTAGTTTCCAGATTTGAAGTCTTGGTCCATCTTTATAGTGTTTTTAACCTTTCATGATTAAATGTAGCTTGAGCTTTGAGGTGTAGTTCTAATAATTCGCGCTTGACCTGTATTCAATAAAGGTTGAGATTCACTTGAGTTTAATTAATGTTACTTGAGTTCAATTTTAATAAAACTTGAATTTATTTAATGTGGCATGACTTTAGTTCGAATTTGTCATAAATGAAGCTTAAGTGCATTTAGTGTAACTCTATCTACTATAAACTTAGACAACATATAGGGTACAATCTTGACATTTTTTTTAAGAGGGTGTTTGAAGCACCATGTTAGGTTTGGATGGCTTTGGAGTCCAAATCCAAAACATTATTTGAAAAACCCAATGAATTTAAAACACAACCCTATGGTTTTAAATAGTAAACTCCAAACATTGCTTTTTTTTTAATTATAATTTTCAAGTTTCAGAACACTGCACACTACACACTGTTTTCTGATTCCCAAAGTTCCAAACCACTCAGAGTGTTGATTTTGAAATGATGCTTCAAACGCCCCCTAAAATTTATATGACATGATTGAAATACCTATGTTCATATCACTGTTGACTGTAGATTTATGAAACTTGAAACTTGATAGACAAGTTTAGAAGTCTAAATTGTGCTTAAACTTAACCCTAAACACATACTTTCCAAACTCTCTACTTAAATCTTCATACCTAAGATATCAAATCAAGTTCACACTCAAAACACACTTTATAAAATTAAAACAGATTAATTCAATTTCAAACCTAGTTTAATGAATAAAGATAGTAATTATCTTCCTAAGGAAGTTAGATCTCTTCTTAACTTGACAATTATTGAACTTTAAAAAAAAATATATATATTTAAAATGATTGGAGCTGCCGTGTCAGCCGATTACGTAGAAAAGGCAAAAACAATAGCCATTACCTAACAAAAAGCTTCCTCTCAGTCGTCAGCCACGTATGCTTCAAAAACCATTCACTCGCCGTCGCCGTCGCCGTCATTTTTGTTTTGTTTACGCAATCCACATATATCCATTTTTCTCTTACGTGTCAGCCATCATATCATCGAATCACGCCCATCCTGAATTTACATCTCTACCCCTACCTTCCCCCGCATATCTCTTAAAAATACACAAACACTACTCCGGTAATTTCACCTCCTGTTTGTCTCGATCAAAAACCAAGTACGTGGGAGTTTCTATTCGGCACGTGTTGGTACAAGCGGTCTCCTTCGCCGCCAAGCGCCGACGACAACTTCCACTCTGAATTTAATCTCCTACTTATTTAATTCTAGGGTTCGTAAACTTCTCCTTTCTTACTAATTCTTCCCTTCTTCTTTCGATTCCGAAAGGTTTTGTTGCGTTTTTCGAATATCATTGGTGCAATTTGTGGATTCCAAGATGACGTTGTATCCGGAGAAATTAGCGGTGAAGCGGGAGTGTGATGATTCTTTTCACGACGAGCGTGGTCACTTGGACAAGCGGTTCAAGCCCGATTTTCATCAGGTATTTGATCTGTTTGTTGCTTTCCATGAGTTATAGGAATGAAAAAGAGATTTAGAAAATTTTCGTGGCCGTTGTATTTAAATTAGTACTTTAGTGAGCCGACTTTTCATTTTAGTTTGTCATTTCAACATTTGTAGGTCGTAATCAGATTACTTGAGCTGAATGTTTATGAGATTGTTAGTTATTTTCATATTCGGTTTTTTGGGATTTGGATGAGAAGTGGATAGTTACGTTACATTGTCTAAGGAGGCTTCCCGCTTCCAATTCTATGGGAAAAATTTTAGTCAATACATTGTTGTATCACTATAAAATGTTGTTGGAGTAAGCGAGAAGGAACTATCTGATATGTTTTGTTTTTTTTGTTTTTTTTTTGGGAGTAGAAGTTGTTTAATGAAATTTTGATTTGTTTGGCTAAGTTTATGGCATAGTAATTGATTTTGTCTGTGGATTGGCAGTCGATTTCGGGACCTGCCACATTACCTGCAACCTCTTCACAGAATAATCCGCTTGATGAGCCTAGTCCTCTTGGTTTGACACTAAGGAAGAGCCCGTCCCTATTGGATCTAATTCAGATGAAACTCTCACAGGGGATTGCGTCTACTTCTGGAGATTCGAACAGTGAAACTTTTGACTTCGTGGTTAAAAAAGAAAGCAGGGACATTACCGTGCCGGGTTCCACTGAGAAACTAAAGGCTTCAAACTTCCCAGCTTCACATTTAAAGATTGGACGTTGGGAGGTCTTTATTAAATTATTCGATACTTATATTGTACTATTTTTGGGTTTTGCAAAGATGTGTCTGCTGACTCATTGTCATTTTATGATGGCAGTATAAATCAAGATATGAAGGTGATCTCGTGGCTAAGTGTTACTATGCTAAGCATAAGCTTGTTTGGGAAATCCTTGACGGTGGACTCAAAAGTAAAATAGAGATACAATGGTCAGATATTATGGCTTTAAAAGCTAATTGTCCTGATGATGGACCTGCTACACTAAATGTTGTGGTATTGACTCCTCATTAATTATGGACATCAATTTATGGATTTTCTCTATTGCTACTTTGTGTTTGATGATGACTTACGTGTTGGTGTGCTTGGTTAGTGCAGCTGGGTAGACGACCTCTTTTCTTCAGGGAGACCAACCCACAACCAAGGAAGCATACTTTGTGGCAGGCAACAGCTGACTTTACGGACGGTGAGGCCAGCATGCAGAGGTAAATCTTCATTTTCTCACTTTATTTTCCTCAGCGTTGGGATCCAAATTGTGAGGAAGCACTTCCCTATTTATAGTCTTGATTGGGATGATGGTTAGGTTTGCAGGAATTTATGCTAGATAATATCTGTACTTAGAAGTAGTCCATCTTTCTTATTTATTTTTTTAAGGTACATCCATATGTGTCTTCACGTTCCTGTTTTAAATTTGAATTACTTGTCCATCAGTCATCGGGGTTGACTTGGATATACTCTTTTGGGATTTTCTTTCGGGCCCCTTTTTCTCATTGTCAAGTAGAGTGATGCTCAAACGTTCTTGGTATTCTCATGTTGTGCTCATGTATGACCAATACATATTTTATATATATATATATATATATATATATATATAATAGTTAGTCCGTTGACGATGAGTTTTTTCTCCATTACCTCTTTGATATGGATACGTGCATTTTTATATTAGAAGACTGCTACATCTCAATTTCTTACTTGGTTATGTCTCACATTTTGTTTTTTTTTTTTTTTTAACTAAATGTCCCTTTTTGGTTGGGATAAGAAATTTACCATATTACATTTTTGAGACTGTCATTCCACGGTTCATTTTTAATCAGACATATATAAAAAAAATCAAATATGTATGAGAGGAATTTTTTGACCTTCATCTTTCTAGGATAGTTAGGTTTGTTCATTCTGCAATCCAGTTTAAGTGTAACTGGTTAAGGGCATTGTGATCGATATAAATTTGACCTGTGGTGTATAGGCAGCATTTTCTGCAATGCCCTCAAGGGCTTCTAAACAAGCATTTTGAAAAGCTCATCCAATGTGACACACGCCTAAACTTCTTAAGCCGCCAACCAGAGATTGTGTTGGGTTCTTCATATTTTGAACCAAGAGCCTCTGGCTTTACGACCTTTGAGCAAGCCAGCATCGGTGGTTTGGAGCAAGCAGAGAACGACAATCGATCAGTACTTTCTACTTTCCAGGATGGAGCTTCATCATCTGCTGCATCATCATTGAAGATTGAACAGGCCTCTCCTCAAATGGTGTTTGAACCTTGCACCCTGGAGGTGCCTTCCCCCAGTTCAGGTACAATGAACTTGCAAATTGTTTAATGCTTCTTCTTCTCACTTTCCTTCTCGTCATGTCTTAGCTACACGATGATGTTGTTGAAGCAGATAATATGATATTAATATGTGCTAGGTAGATCGGTGCCATAGCATGCTTGATGTCTTTTAAACTTGTCAGGCTACCCTGGTTTGCAATAAAATTAGCCTTGGATTTTCAAAAGCATGTGCATGACAATAGCATCCTAGACCTGCTCTGCATTTGGCAATACAATTATCTAAAACTCATCAATGTTTCTTTCTTGGTTTCCGAGTTTACTTAATTTTCTTTGAGAGTTCCGTTCAGATTATCATAATTTCTGTGTCTTTTTGATTCACTTTCCCCCTATTTTGCAAGGTAATCGATGCTTAGTTTGAGGATGTGTTATGGAAGATTGCGATACTTTATCTTTGTTGTTCTCTATAGCTTGCTTCCCAACATTATCCTCTGATCAATGTCACCCACTACCTTTCTTATGTTAGTGATGGATGCTCATGAGATTGAAGAAAATAGAAGCACTACTAAAGTAACCAGCATGTCAAGAAACTGGGAGCAGTTAAAGGTTCCGGGGGTTCATCCATCCATGTCAATGAGCGACCTCGTAAACCACATTGAACAGCACATTACAGAACAAATGACTTCTACAAAGTCACCATTTGTTGACGATGGTTCGGAATGCCAAGAAATGCTGAATGATATTGCACGTTACTTGCTGAGTGACAATCAATTGTCAGCAGCTTCTGATGAGGCATCACTGATGTCAAGAGTCGATTCTCTGTGTTGCCTGTTGCAGAAAGAACCTGCTGCAGTTCAAAGTTCTCAACCCAGCGGTGGAAGCTGTGTTGAAGGATCCGATTCGAAAGAGGATGCCGCCAAGTTGAGAGATGGCAGGAGTATTATGGAAAGCCATATTAAGATTCATCCAGAGGAAACAAAGGATGTTTCTGGAAGCATACAATCCTCTGCTATGTCGAGGAAAGATTCATTTGCGGATTTGCTGTTGCATCTTCCCCGAATTGCATCGCTCCCTAAGTTCTTGTTTAACATTTCAGATGGTAATGAAGATCAAGATTAATTTAGTTGCAAGCTAATTTTCAAGGTCTTTGGATAGTATGAGGAATGGGGATTCTGGAATTTGTAGCACGTAGAAGAATCCTTTACGTGTAAAAATTCTTTTATTAGGTTCACAGTCAATTGACCACAGAACGGTTACTATTGTACACAGAATGGGTTTGAATTGATTATATTTAAGGGTCGAATGATAAATCTAGTTGTATTTTAACGTGTTGATCTTCTAATAAATCTTTAAATTTACTTTTAATTTTAGGTATGATAGGTTTCTAAACAGTAACGGTCTGTCTGTTTAACAGACACAAGTTATTTGAAATATTTTGCACCTATTATTATAACCGAAGTTTCTAAACTTTAAAGCTAAACTAAACACTTTTATTAAATAGATATAATTTGGATTCCATTTTATAACTATTTAATTTTTTGTTTTTCACAATTTCTCTACATCTTCCTCTTCTAAATATTTTTTAGGCTTAATTTTTCAAAACTACAAATTAAAAACTAAACACCAAATAGTTATCACATCAATTAAACTTAAACTTAATAGCCACCTCACATTGACCTGAGCGCATCGCTATCCAACAGTATAGCCACAAACATTTAATATTACTATCCAACTAATACTTCTTAAAAACTAAATGTGCATAATTAATCTTTTACCATTCAAACTCATTTCTTTTATAAGCTAAGATAATCTTTTACAATTCAGCTAAGACCTTCTCATGTGCCAAAATCAGATTGCCTTGGTAAAGAAGAGTAAGAAGTTAGCATATCCAAATACTTCCAAACGCTTCTTCAAGTGCACGCTTTCTGCTGAACTCTACACTCCACCCGCCGGCCCTTCCACCTCTCTCCGCTCTGAGCCTCAACATTTCCTCATCGTCAAGCCCATAGCCCTGCATGTCAGGACCACCCCCAAGGGGCACTGGTTGGCCTGTAGGTCGTGGCTGCCCCCCAGCAAATGTAGGTGCGTACTGACCTTGTGTGCCTGCGCTTAATCCTGCTTGGAAGCTTTGATCTGCCGCCTGCAACAACAACAATCAATTAAAGACTATGAGAATGGTTTGGTTCAGTTCAGTTTTTCTGTCCCGGCTCCTTCTTAAAGAAACATCTATCGTTGAGTACTAATATTCTCTCCCTTTGGATGCCAAATACAGTGTTGAGACTTGAGAAGTGTTATGAAAACAAATTAAACATCGACTATCTTGGAGATGATAAAGGTGAGCGCACTCACAAGTTAGATGGATACTCTACAATATTTCAATCAGGAAGGATACAGAAGACAATATAGACTAGACCTTTCTATTTGAAGCAAAAGACACTATCAACAGTGTTGTTCAGTAATAAAAAAATGGAAAAAAAAAAATGACAAAAAAAGTTTGAGCAATGATAAACAGAAAAAATGTGCTCACCACATCATTATCTGTCTGTGCGGGAATTCCCTTGCTAGCTGCAAGGGCTGCAGCATATTCTTCAGCCTATCAAATAGTTGGACAAGTGTTATTAACCTTTCAGTGAACTGTGAACCATAACCAAGGAGTTCAAGGGGCAATTATGTCTGAAGTAAAAATAAAAATAGTGATGATTAAGCGCCAAGATTCTCAATTTGGGGTTAAAAGGAGAATAAATGAATAATTTACACATTAAAAGTAATACACCTACCTTGCGAGCTCGGTTGATCATTATTTGTTCAGCATTTTCTTCTTGATACCTAGCAATTTTTGCTTCTATAGCTTGAACATCTATTCCCTCAATCAAGTTAAAAGCTGCAAAATAAACTTTTCTGGTGAAATATGATTCTAGGTAAAGAAACATAGTAACCATCTTGGAAGAGCGTACTCATGTCTTCCACTTCTTCCAGGTAATCATTGTACTCTCTCAGGGATGGGAAATCATCCTCTCTCTTGTTGAATCTATAAAATAAGAATACCAAAGACACCTCAGACGTTTAATACGTTTTTACGTACACCATCCAAGAACAAGAAGCAACTCAAGAACATGAGCATGGAGTAAATTCAATTCGATCTACTAATTTAAAATTTTACAATTAAATTAAAACTCTTACTCCAGAGAAACATCAATAGGACAACATCCATCTATTATCCACTCACAATCACATTCAGTGAAAAAGTTTTTAGACCTTAAATATAGGCCTTTCTGCAGGTAAAACATTAATACCATTTTTGTCTTCTGGTTCTTTATGCTTAGTTCTATACAAGCATCTGGGAACGTGTAAACCTTTGAATTTCCAAGTCGAAACACACAATACAATCATATATGACACTTGTATGATAAATGCAGTTACATGATGCTAAAATAGGCGCACAAGGTTCTAACAACATGAAGGAGTGGAAAAAGAAGTAGAGAAGCAAAGTCAATCTTACATGCTAGCAATCCTTTTCCTGATATTGGTTTCCTTACTATGAGGATTACTGCTGGAGACAACCATTCTTGTTGCTTTTCAGCTTTTTTCTTTCTCTATCTATATTTCAACTGCCTGCAAAGCCATACCTGCAAAAGGACCAAGAAATCGATGCAACTAAATGTGTGGTACTTGTATTCTCTAAAAACGACTTTCATGAAATTCTGAAGATTGAATTCTGACCAGTATTATAAATCAATTCAATAACACAACCACGAGAAGAGACCAGCACATTCTTGCAGCAAGAGATGCCCATGACGCGTTATGATCATTAAACAATAACCAACAGACAGGAAAATACGCTTGACAACTTGGAAACGAACTAGTAAGCCCGTTAAAGAAATGATTCATTGCGCAAACAGAACATGACAGAATGAGCTAGAAATCTATAAAATTGTTAGGGCGATTTCGACGTAGTATTAGTAATCTCGAATTTTCTTCCTCCATAAAAGATCCTCGCATTCGTACTACGCTCATTTCCAAATTACAAAAACCGAACCTATGTGAAGATTTAGTTGATTTCGGTACAAAATCACGAGTCGACGCTCAAAAATAGAAACCTCCGCAACACAATTTTAAGCATAAAACAGAGTCGAGTACATTCAATGTCGATGTTCCAAAGATTACAATGCAAATGAAGGAGAGAAACTGCCTAGTTCCATTTACAGTCAGATGTACACACAACGGGAGCATCCTTCAAAATATACTTCAGCAAAAAAAAAAAAAAAAAAAAGAACGTAGAATACAGAAGCTAACTGAAACAATATGAATACCTGAACCACGGTGAAAGCTTCAGATCGTTAGCGGCGGAGATGGTCCCTGGAATGAGCCCTGATTCCTGAAGAAGGGGAGTTTGGAGGTGGGAGACCGCCATTGAATAAAGTGGAGAGAGGAAAGGAACAGAAGGAAATGGCGGGCTGGGCCTCATGTAACCTTCAGCCGAAGACCTATTTAAGATGGCCCAATAACATTCTCATTAGATTGGGGGGTTGGGTTGAATGACATTTTCTATAAAATTATTGGAAAATTTTCAGAGGTACCCCTTTTATCCCTTCATTATCAAAACCACCCCTCACAAAGTTTTCATATTGACCCTTCTTTTAACCAATATTAAATTTTCATATCAATTACTTATTCTCATTTTAAGGTTCAAAATTCCTATCCATGGTTGACATATTGAAATAAAATATCAACAAGTCTATTATTGAAAGGATTAGTTTTGAAATAATTAAATATCGTGGGTAGTATTAAAAATAAATATAAATAAAAAGGTATGTACTATAAAATTATCCTAAAGTTTTCGAGTATTGTTGAGATTAATGTAAACCTATAGTGCAATCCAACCCAATCTCATTTGATGTATCGTTGGTGATATAAAATGTTCTTTGGTTGCTAGCATCGATACGTGGCAAGGAAGAGAAGATACCTTAAACATTAACGATTAAAATAGACCATTAGAGACAACGTGGGTTGTTTGACTACTAAAGCATGACAACTAATAAGGGATCAGAGGTCTCCAATAAAGAAGGAGATTGTAGAGTCAAAGAGAGTAGGATAATGATTTGACCAACGACGATCGAAATGGAAGGAAATAGGATAGTTTGAAGCTTATTAATATGAACTATTTGACTGAAAGAATTGAGTCGATAACAAATGCACACAACATCTTTGTAGAGGAGATAAATGATTTGAATCAAGATTGTGATATTAATTAAAAAGCCCCTTGGACCTTAGTATAAATCTCATTTGTCACTAGACATTTCAACCACTCAGAGACATGCTAACCAGAGTTTAGAAGAAGGATAAATTCATTATTTGCTAAACTATGGCTACAAAGTTTATCTCTTTGTCAACATGTTGAAAAGAAAAACATTCAAACGTTGCAATCAAATCTCAAATATTTGCCGAGAGATTAAAACACCCATCCTGTAGACTAGTTTCTTTTTGAAACTATTTGATCGCTATCAAAGAACATGTACAACAATGACTCGATGAAAGACGAATCGAATCGTCAGACGCAAACCCTTCAAGATCACCTAACATTTAGTTATTAGAGATTCTATATTAGTAATTTTTACATTTTTTAAGAAAAGGGCATTCACCTCAAATTCATCACTTTTTTTCTCTTTTTTTTTCGGTCAATTACATTTGGAAGTTTAGAGATTGGAAGAGTGTCAATTAGCTTTGAATTAGGCTTATTTGGTTAAATTTATTAAATTTTCTTGAAACCATCGTTACTCCTCGAACCAATGCCAAACCTTCCCTATCAAATTGGTAACTCAATTATTTTAAGATAAACTAAACTGAATTTAATTAATTCAGAATGATTGTTGGATTCGATTGATCAGCTTTGTACACAGTCTTCTTCAATCTCCACGTCTGCTGTGAGTGACATTGATTGAGGTCGGGGAAAGAGACAATTCTTTGATCGGTTAGTTTCCTCCACTGCTTCCTTCTCCGTTATCTCGTCGACCCCAAAAGGCTAAAGCTATGGTAAATATCATTCTCAACTCATAAACCCTGGTTTCACAATACTGTATCTCCACCAACTGAATTTGGATTTCGCTTCTTTTCACTATGCATTGGACTAATCTCTGATTTGTGAGGTCAATGTTCAGCCATGGCCTCGCTCAAATTTTCATTTTCTTTGGATTCTTTTGATTCTAAGAAGTTCGATTTTCCGGTGAAATCAGCTTTGCTGTCTGATTGCTGCTCTGTTTTCTCTATCACTGGTTATATTCATCTCAATAAGTCCTGCGTACTTTACTCTCTGGCTAGGGTTCACAAGCCCTCTAAGGTTTCTCAGGTTGAACCAGAGGCGTCGGACGTTTACGAATCGAAATGTGTTGATGATGAAATTTACGCCAGGAAGAAGTATAAGAAGCCGTCAAAGAGAGCGCCAGGTTCGTATTTTAGTTTCAGTAGGAATTGTAGTGAGAAAGTTTTCGACAATATTCTTTTTAATGGGGGCGAATTGGATGTCAATTACTCCACTATATCCTCCGATTTGAGCTTAGAGGATTGTAATGCTATTTTGAAAAGGCTTGAGAAGTGTAATGATAGCAAAACACTGGTTTTCTTTGAGTGGATGAGAAGCAATGGGAAATTAGAACACAATGTGACTGCCTACAATTTGGTTCTTCGAGTGTTGGGTAGGCAAGAAGATTGGGATGCTGCTGAGAAGCTGATTAGAGAAGTTAGAGCTGATTTGGGTTCTCAATTGGACTTTCAGATTTTCAACACCCTTATTTATGCTTGTTATAAATCGGGGCTCATAGACTGGGGTGCTAAATGGTTCCGAATGATGTTGGAATGCCAAGTACAGCCCAACGTTGCAACATTTGGAATGCTTATGGGTCTTTATCAGAAGGGTTGTGACATCAAGGAGTCAGAGTTTGCCTTTAATCAGATGAGGAACTTTGGAATTGTCTGTGAAACGGCATATGCATCTATGATTACTATATACACGCGTATGAGTTTGTATGATAAAGCAGAAGGAGTGATTCAATTAATGCAGGAAGATAAAGTAACACCCAATCTAGAGAACTGGTTGGTAATGCTGAACACTTATTGTCAGCAAGGCAAAATGGAGGATGCTGAATTTGTGTTTGCCTCAATGGAAGAAGCCGGGTTTTCCTCCAATATCATTGCATATAATACCTTAATTACTGGGTATGGGAAGGCATCAAATATGGATGCTGCTCAACGCCTATTCTTGGGCATCAAGAACTCTGGAGTAGAACCTGATGAAACAACTTTCCGCTCCATGATTGAAGGTTGGGGTCGAGCTGGTAATTATAAAATGGCTGAATGCTACTATAAGGAGCTCAAGCAGAAAGGATATATGCCAAATGCCTCTAACTTGTTCACCCTGATAAACCTGCAAGCCAAACATGAGGATGAAGCAGGTGCACTTAAAACTCTTAATGATATGGTCAAGATTGGTTGCCGGCCGTCATCCATTGTTGGAAATGTTTTACAAGCATATGAAAAGGCTAGAAGAATAAAGAGTGTGCCTCTCCTCTTGACTGGGCCATTCTATCGGAAAATTCTGACCAGCCAGACATCTTGCTCGATTCTGGCAATGGCTTATGTGAAGCACTGTTTAGTGGATGATGCTTTAAAAGTGTTGAGGGAGAAAGAGTGGAATGATCATCATTTTGAGGATAATTTGTATCATTTGCTAATTTGCTCGTGTAAAGATTTGGGCCATCTCGAGAATGGAATTAAGATATACACTCAACTTCCTAAACGTGAAAACAATCCAAACTTGCATATCACGTGCACAATGATAGATATCTACAGCATCATGGGTTGGTTCTCTGAGGGTGAGAAGCTTTATCTAAGCCTGAGATCATCAGGCATTCCTTTGGATTTGATTGCCTACAACGTTGTTGTGAGAATGTATGTTAAAGCTGGATCATTGGAAGATGCATGCTCAGTTCTTGACTTGATGGATGACCAGCAGGACATTGTTCCAGACATTTATCTGTTCCGGGACATGCTACGTATTTACCAACGGTGTGGCATGGTGAACAGGCTAGCAGATCTGTACTATAGAATCCTGAAGAGTGGAGTATCTTGGGATCAGGAAATGTATAATTGTGTCATAAACTGCTGTTCCCGTGCTCTTCCTGTTGATGAGCTTTCTAGGCTTTTTGATGAAATGCTTCAACATGGTTTTGCACCGAATACCGTGACCTTGAATGTCATGCTTGACATTTATGGGAAATCCAAGCTTTTCATCAAGGCTAGAAATCTATTTGGGCTGGCTCAGAAAAGAGGTTTGGTTGATACAATCTCTTATAATACTATGATATCTGCTTATGGAAAGAATAAAGACTTGAAAAACATGTCATCTACAGTTCAAAAAATGAAATTTAACGGCTTTTCAGTATCCCTTGAAGCATACAATTGTATGTTGGATGCTTACGGCAAAGAATGCCAAATGGAGAATTTCAGAAGTGTCTTACAGCGAATGAAGGAGTCAGGTTCTGAATGTGACCACTACACGTATAACATCATGATCAACATCTATGGAGAACAAGGATGGATTGACGAAGTTGCAGAAGTGCTGACAGAACTGAAAGCATGTGGACTTGAACCTGATCTGTACAGCTACAACACATTGATCAAAGCATATGGAATAGCAGGGATGGTTGAAGAAGCCGCTCTGTTGGTGAAAGAAATGAGAGAAAAGAGGATAGAACCGGATAGGATAACTTATATTAATATGATCAAAGCACTGCAGAGAAACGATCAATTTTTAGAGGCAATCAAGTGGTCATTGTGGATGAAGCAGATGAAATATTGAAGTTCAGAAATGCCAAAACAATGAAACAGGTGTTTGCCTTCAAGTCTATCAGCCCCCAGATATAGGCGATATTTCTGTCCCGACTCTTGCTCAAAATATATACTGGTAAGCTTTCGTTATTCCCATTAATGCCATGTTCATCTTATCAAAGGTTATTTACTTTCCTTTATATTTCTTATCTGCCTCATATTGCTGCAGTATATCGATATCCGAGGAAGTGTAGTGACATGACATATTTTCGAACATGCTTGTCCAGAATAGGCTATGTAAAGTATTCAGCTTGTAGTAGTCATAAAAAACATTAACATTCAGCTAGTTGGAATGTCTGCTGGAGTAAAAATCGACACGTTCAGTCTGAGACATAAAATTAGAGAAGAAACAATAAGAAAATACATGGCAATATTGGAAAGAACAGAATGTTGTTGTTGCCCTGATGATGGCTTTCTTTTTCCTCCTCCTGTTGTCTGTAGGAAATATCAAAGACTGTTTGGTTACTGAGAAAATCCATGATTCCCACGGTCTGCTTGTTGCAATGTAAGATGTTTAGGGGTATTCGTACAAATAACCTATTTTTCCATGCATTAATGACATTTTTTCGACCGACATTTCAAAATAATGGAATATGACCCATTCGACGTGGCGTGCGCGCATAAAATGACTCATAAGGGTAATATGAAGCGGTATTTCTTGTTCACGCTCGCCCTCGCTGTCTCGCTCTCGTTGTCTCGCTCGCTCAAATGAATGGAAAAAATATAAAGAAAAATGACAAAAAAAGACAGAGATGGAGTAGCAGAGATAGAGCGAGTCAACAGAAGAGCGAGTCAACTATAGTCACGATTTTTGTTTTTTTTTTTTCTCCAAAATTTTGACAACTTAATTACTATCATATGGCGAGGCGAGCTTATGGCGACTTGAGCGAACGACTTTGAGCGAGAGCGAGAGAGCCTGAAGTATGATGCCTTTACGGTAATTTTAGACGGAATATGCACATCTGAAAAAAGTCAAAATGTCATTAATTTCAAAATATGGGTCAAAATCACATTAATGCACGTAAAAATGAGTTTTTTATGCAAATTTCTCAGATGTTTATATGATAAAAGATGTTAGAATCACAAATCATCATCAGCTGGAGCATGGATTGTTGGAAGGCATGCTTCAAAGACAACAAAGATATTATTTTTATTTTCTTTCTCTGTCTCAATTATTGTAATTTTTTTTTGTTGCTAATATATAAAAAATGTATATGCTATATTTTCCCTCTGTTTTGTTTTTGGAAATAAACTTACGCTGGCCATCTGCTTCTGTTTTGGTAAACATAACAAAATATAAGAACCGAGCGTTCCTAATTTTTTTACCGAATAACAATGCAATAATTAATTGTTTTATGTACTGTTTAGCTCATAATATTTAATATTCTTATTATTGATTATATATTGATTTTTTTTTTATATAAATAAGCGTGTGCGTGACATATGACAGAATCATCATAAACTTAAAAAACAATAATAATTAGTTAAGATATGCAATATTTTTGTTTAAGGTTTTAATCTTAATATCTTACTAAAGAAAAATATGAATATATTTTTGGTTTATGCTGCTTTCCCGAACTTGTTTCTCATTGCTTTAGCAAGTCTGTGATTTGCCAGACAAAATCGCCTTCAAAGCCGCAAAATACAGCTCTCTTTGCCGTTCACATTTGTTTCTAATGTTATATATAAATTATAAATATAAATAAGTAAATAAATAAGTTAATAAAATTAATAATTAATAAAGGTACAAATGTTAATGAAATAAACAGATGATGGATTTACACAATTATTTAATGAAACACCGACGTTTTAGCGGCCGTTTAAATTCTAAAATTCCACCCTTCTATTCTTGAAACTATTAAAATTGAACACAAGCCAAAAATCTTATTCAGATCAAACTTGTTGAAATTTATTGGTCGACTTATATACATATTTTTAATAATGATTCTTATCCTTTGTAGTTTGGTTGCAAGCTTTTGAAAAATTATTGGTTAAAATTATACTTTCTTAAATTACCAATTAAACTAAAAACTTAAACAGATAGTTTGAAGTAAATTTAATTATATCAAAATAGTCTAACACTTTCCTTCACTTGTGGGCTTGAAAATTTGAACAAGTACCTTTTAACATAACATAGCTTACTACCTTTTAACATTTAATTTTGATACTTTCATCCCTTTAGTTTTAAATTTACATTTTTGCTATGTATCAACCTAATTCTTTGTCATTAATTATTGATTAAAATTATAATTAGAACTAATCTGGTTTTACACATAATATCTATGATCATAATGTCACTTCAACTCTTTTTTATATATATAAATAACCATACAACTTATTACGCAAAAGTTCATACTTTTCAACTACAAACTTACAATTCAGTTGGATAGTTAATCTTTGAAAAATCAATTTATTTACAAAAGTACAAAGATTAAACCCAAAGACTCAAAATTATTACACTAAAAGTCTAAAACATCACAAAATTGACCAAAATTGAATTGTTCAACGTCATTACAGGATGAAAACTAGAAAAAATATTGACTTTATCCAATCAAGCACACACATCAACTTGCAAAATTAAGTTGACATCATGGAGCTTTGAAAAAGAAAACACAGAATACACACACATTTTATTTAATCTTAATTTTCTTGAAATTAAAATGGACCCCAATAAAACACTTTTAAAAAAAAGCTATGATTACTCTTCAAAAATATCCAAGCTACATTTGATGAACCGAGTATGAACTTAAGCTTATGAAGAGCTCCTTTTAGACCACTATGTTATTCTTTTCATTTTCTAAATTAAATGTCAATGATCAAATTGGGACGACATTAAAGACTGATTCTTGAAATTTTGTTTATTTATTTTTTTTTTTGAAAAAGAGAAATTTGGTTCTATAGCATCTGTTTCCCACATGGTTAATATTTATAGGCCTTCCCTTAAATAATATATAGTGGTGGCTTTTCATTTTAATTTTATAGCATTTTTCAGGGTGATGGAGTTTTTACTTTTGGTTTTAAATTCTTAATTGTTCTTAGTTGCCACATATCTGACCCATTACCCATCTCCCAAAGTAATTTAAACAACCGATCTTAGGGTCTTATTTAATAGTACTTTTTTTTAATCAACACTATGTTATTAAAAAAAAAAAGAGGAAATTCAAATCTACCACTTATGAAAAAAAAATACTTTTATATATACTTGATGTTTATTGTATGCATTTACATATTTAATTAAGATTAAAATTCTTCCTTCGATTTCCAAACTTTCATGATTGTACTTTTGACTCCTAACTTTTAAAATTTCTATCTCAATTCTAAACTTTTAGATTTGTTTCATTTTAATTACAAAGAGTTCAAATATCCTTGATTTTGATCATTAGAATAATGACTGTTTTGTTCTATAGCTAATTTATTGTTAATTTGTATATAAGATAAATAATATTACTCTGAATATATGCATTGGTGTATTGACATGAACATGTATTGAAGTTATATAAGTTAGATAAACAAATATTGGGTAAATGAATATTAAATGTGATAATAATAATATAGTTGACTTTTAAAAGTTTAGACCCTGTTTGATAATTATTTTGTTTTTAGTTTTTGAAAATTAAGTCTAAAAATACTAATTCTACTAATGAGTTTCTAAGTTTTCTTATCTATTTTGTACCTATGTTTTCAAAAATTAAACTAATTAAGTTTTGAAATTTGGCTAAAAACTTAATAGGTGCCTTAAGAAAAAAAATGAAAATCATTATAGAAAAATTGTGAAAAAAAAAACTAAATGGATATCAAACCGGGACTTAAAAGTTGAAATAGATAATTCCAAAGTTCAAGTAGTAAAGTGTTTTTTTATGAGCTAGAATAAAATTGAGAATGGACCAAATTAAGATTTAAACTTGTAATTAAAGTATGTACCTAAAAGACTTATTATTAAGGTAGTAAATTTAATTTAAAATTGGCCCAGACAAAATTGCCAAATTGATGTCATCTGTGACCAGAAAAAAGAACATAAATCTTTCGTAAGATGCATAAAATAGTAAAACTGAAGTGTTTTAAAATGAGGAATATAATATTGATTCAAAAAAATATGAGGAATATAATAACCCGCTTGAAACGTGAATTAAAAATTAAAATAACATCTGAAGGTAATTATTTAGTTCTAAACTCAATCATAATAATACTGAATAGTAAAAAGAGATTAAGCGTAGGTAAAATAAATAATGATGATTAACATGAGATCAGCAGCCGACAAATATACCAAAATTGAAACAAACCCTTATCCCAATCAAGCCAAGCCTACCTTTTCTTTTTCTTTTTTTTTTTGGAAATAAAAATAATGAAATAAACCAAAATGAAATTATTTTCCCTTAACAGCACATAATCCACTAATCTCATCCCAATCCCACAACCCCAAATTTCCACCATTTTCCCCTTTTCTTTTCAATCATATTATTTAATTCGTGTTACTTTCAATTTTAAAAATTAGGGTTAGGCCTGTTCTATTGGTGCTGACGTGTCTGCCACCACATTTTATTCATACCCTAAAACCTATCCTACGCGGCTGTCTAATTTGCCACGTGGTCACCGCCCGTTCGTTTATTTTAAAGTCAAACATCACACGCGCCAAATCAAACTAAACGAAACGAAACGAAACGAAACCTCCTCCCTCCCCTCGCTTCCTCGATGGCTGTTAGGCACGGTACTCTTTTTCATATTTTCGTAACGAAATATTTTATTTATTTATTTATTTTTAACTGTGTCTAAATTTGACATATGGGAAATATTGGCCGTATAGAGTCTAGACTATATTGTCAATCGATTGAATAAATTTTAATTATTAACTTCAGATTTCTTTGTGTTAAATTGTTTTGACTTTTCAATCATTTTTTGTTTTTATTTAGGTTAAATGATAAGTGTCAAAACTTCGGTAAAACTTTTTAAATGTTTATACCCTAAAAAGTTTTTAACAGACTTCTTAAGCTTTAATATGGTTAAATTACAATTTGATCTCTATAATGGAGAGAAAATTAAAATTTAATCTTTATGATTTTAAGTGTTAGAATTTCATTCTTATGAGTTGATAAAACCTTGTAAATATAACAGTCTCTATGGCTTGATAAAGACTATTTATGAGGATTTTACCAAGACTAATTCTACCATTTAAAACTATAGAGATTAAACTTTAACCTTCTCAAAATCATAGACATCAAATTTTGAATTTAATTTTTTTAAAATATTGTATGGTTAAATTAAAATTTGTTCTTGAACTTTGAAAAGTGTCCACTAAGATCACTAAACTTTTCTTTTTGTGTCTATTATCTAAATTTTAAATTTTTGTATTTAATAGATTTGTAAATTTTTTTAAAAAAATCGAATATACTAAAATATTTTTAGACACAAAATTTAAAGTTTAAGAAATTTATTAGACACTTTGAGGACGACATGGGCCAAACGAACAAATCTCCATGGTGAAGCCTCTAAGGGCAAGCTGAGGAACATTGATTACATACAGAGGGGTATATAGCTCGAGTGTTAACCAAGGCACCTAATTAACGAGTTAGTGAGGGAGAATATAAATAGAAAGGATTCATCTCATTGATGAGTTACACAATACTATCCTAACTCAACTCAAACGACGTAAGTACTGACTTAAGTATCAAACTATATTGGATATAACACCGCACCAATATGCGAATTGCTTACTTGAAAGGTCGACTCAACCTTCCAACCACACACTCATCTTAGCAATGTGCTAGCGCAGGACCTGTGACCAAAAACTCACATCAACACACTTCTAAAAATTTAGAAACCTATTAGATACAACTTTAAAAGTTTAAAGAGTAAACTTGAAATTTAACCAAATTGTATCTATTTGTTCTTATGCTTTAAATTTTTTTTGATAGATCTCTAAGCTTTACTTTTGTCTAATTCATGTCATTAACTCCAATTTATTATGTGACTAGTTAATTTTTAGTAAATTTAGATATTTTGTATTGTAAGCATTAAATTAATAAATTTAGTAGTAGAGACTTATTAGACACAAAATTAAAAATTTATGTCGACTGAATTTTTTATTAAACTATATAGACTCCATAGATAAATTCCACAGGTTTAAAAGTTTAAAAACTCAAATAACTTTTTCTAAAATAAAAAAACATAACTCTTATACTTTTCTTTAAAAGAAAACCATTATACTTTACCATTTTATTTAAGGAAATTATGAGTGAAAAGATTAGTTGATATATTACAAATTTGTTTCATGGGAAAATAATTTGCAAATGTGACTGCTCTTCTCCAACATATTATAGAAAAATCCATGTGATGAAATATGTGATGAAATACGTTACTATATATATATATATATATCATTAATATACCATCTATTTCATATAAAGAATATTAATGATATATATATATTTTTATCCTTACTAAAGTATATTAATCATAGGTCTAATATAAAATATCATTGATATACGATAAATTCTTACATCTATGTTATTTTTGTAAAATATTTTATCACACGACAAATTTTATATTAACAAGTCAAAATATACTATTATCACATTTTATTTATTATTATTATTGACAATAAATGAGGTGGACGATTTGTAATCTCTAATACACATTTTATGCCAAATGAGCTATTATCATGTTAACTATATTTTATTTATTATTCTTGAGCATGCATTTGAAAAGAGTGAAAATTCAACTCGTTACAAAAAGACATCTTAGAGTCAAATATGATCTCTACTATTTTATTAGCCATTTACATTCCTTTGCTACCCTTCTTAAAGCCCCTGTTCACGTCCCCCTGTTTCATCAACACCCATCTCCTTCGCTCTCTTTCTCTTTTCCCCTGTTCCAACTAAAACTCCATACTCAACAATGGAGTTCTGCAAATTCTGCGCCTTATTTTTCCAGTTCCTCACAATTCTTTTACTAAACAGAGCTTCCGCCGAACAAGAACCCTCTGTTAATGGCGCTCCTCAGAAAGCAGCATTGCTTTCGTTCAAAAACGGGATCGTTTCTGATCCACAGAACTATCTCAAGGACTGGAAATCCTCTTCAACAGTTCATTTCTGCAATTGGACTGGAATCAAATGCAACAATTCAACCCAAGAAATCCAAAAGCTCGATCTCAGCGATAAGTCCCTGAAAGGCACAATTTCTCCATCTATCTCCAATCTTTCTTCCTTAACAATCCTCGACCTCTCAAGAAACTCATTCGAAGGTTCAATTCCAATGGAGTTGGGCTCTCTTGTTAATCTCCAACAACTGAGCTTGTCATGGAACCGTCTCCGAGGAAAAATCCCCACAGAGCTCGGATTTCTTCAGAAATTGGAGTTTCTCGATCTGGGTAGCAACAAACTCGAAGGGGAAATTCCTCAGATGCTGTTCTGTAATGGGTCTAATTTGTCTTTGAAGTACATAGATTTGTCGAACAATTCATTAGGCGGCGAAATCCCTTTAAGGAATGAATGCCCTTTGACAGAATTGATGTGTCTTTTGCTTTGGTCAAACAAATTGATGGGGCAGGTTCCTTTGGCGCTTTCAAATTCAACCAAATTGAAATGGCTGGATTTGGGGTCAAATAAGCTTAGTGGGGAGTTGCCTTCTGAAATTGTTCTGAAAATGCCATTGTTGCAGTACCTTTACTTGTCTGATAATGAATTCGTTAGCCATGATGGTAACTCAAATCTCCAACCCTTTTTTGCTTCTTTGGTGAATTCTTCAAATCTTCAAGAGCTTGAGTTAGCAGGAAACCGTCTTGGTGGAGAGATTCCTTCTGTTATTGGTGATCTTCATGTCAATCTTTCACAGCTCCATTTAGATGATAATCTTATCTACGGCTCAATCCCTCCTTCCATTTCAAACCTTAGAAATCTTACCCTTTTGAACTTGTCCAGTAACCTTCTAAATGGAACCATTCCTTCTGAGCTTTCCAGATTGAGGAATCTCGAGAGGTTTTATCTGTCAAACAATTCACTTTCTGGTGAAATCCCATCTTCTCTCGGTGAAATTCCTCGTTTGGGTCTTCTTGATCTGTCTAGAAACAAGCTCTCTGGTTCTATTCCAGAGGCTTTAGCTAATCTTTCCCAGCTGAGAAAATTGCTTCTTTATAGAAACAATCTCTCAGGAACAATCCCATCCAGCCTGGGAAAATGCATCAACTTGGAGATTTTGGACCTTTCTAGCAATCAAATTTCAGGGGTTATTCCTAGTGAAGTTGCAGGATTGAGGAGCTTGAAATTGTATTTGAACCTCTCAAGCAACCATTTACATGGGCCTTTACCATTGGAACTCAGCAAAATGGACATGGTCCTTGCAATTGACTTGTCCTCCAACAATCTCTCAGGCCCAATCCCATCTCAACTTGGGAACTGTATTGCACTAGAAAACCTCAATCTTTCAGACAATTCCTTTGATGGGCCTTTGCCAGTTTCAATTGGGCAACTCCCCTATCTCCAAACACTTGATCTTTCTTTCAATCAGTTAACTGGAAACATCCCAGAAAGTCTTCAAACATCTTCAACTCTCAAACAACTCAACTTCTCCTTCAACAAAATTTCAGGGAAAATCCCAAACAATGGAGTATTTTCATGGCTGACAATCTCATCATTCCTTGGAAACAACAATGATCTCTGTGGCACAATCAAAGGCTTACCAAAATGCAGAGAGAAACACAAGCGCCATATCCTCTCAATTCTCATGTCTTCCTCAGCAGCTTTTGTGTTCTGCATGATTGGGCTTTCATTAGCAGCTCTAAGGTCCAAAATGAGAAAACGTTTCGCAGTTTTCAACAAAAGGGATTTGGAAGAAGTAGAAGAAGAAGAAGAAGAAGCAGAGAGAAAAGAAATGAAGTACCCAAGAATCTCATACGGACAACTGGTGGAAGCCACCGGGGGATTCAGCTCTTCCAGCCTGATTGGGTCCGGAAGATTCGGAGATGTGTACAAGGGAATCCTACCAGACAACACAAAAATCGCAGTGAAAGTTCTGAACCCAATAAGAACAGCAGGGGAAATCACAGGGAGCTTCAAAAGGGAATGCCAAGTTCTGAAGAGAACAAGGCATAGGAATTTGATGAAGATCATAACGACATGTAGTAGGCCGGATTTCAAGGCGTTGGTTCTTCCATTGATGACGAATGGGAGCTTGGAAAGCCATATTTATGCGAGCCAGGGGCAGGGAGAAGGACAAGGACAAGGACCCAGTTGGTGTAAGATTGATTTGGTTCAATTGGTGAGCATTTGCAGCGATGTGGCTGAAGGAGTGGCGTATTTGCACCACCATTCGCCGGTTCGAGTGGTGCATTGTGATCTTAAACCGAGTAATATTCTTCTTGATGAGGATATGACTGCTTTGGTTACTGATTTTGGAATTGCCAGATTGGTGAGTGGTGGAGAAGATAACAACAATAATGGTGTTGCTCCTGCTCGTCAAGATGATTCACCTTCCTTCAGTTCAACTCATGGCTTGCTTTGTGGATCTGTTGGTTACATTGCTCCTGGTAACTTTACCAATCCTCCATCCTTTTTTTACACCATGCCTTTCCATAATTTCACCATAACAATAAACTCCTTTAAATTCCATATTTTGATTCATCATTTTTTTTACCTTTAAAAATATATATATATATTTATTTTTTACCCTAACTCGTTGAGATATGCTTTTTTTTTTAATCTATTTTGATTCTTAGATTTTCATTTATTTTATTTTGGTTCTTAAACTTTCAAACTCTTTATTTAGTTTTCATTTATGCTTGACAAATAATAAACATTATTTTGAGTATGTGAATTAATGAGTGAGTGTAGGCATATATTAGAGTCACATTAATTAGTTAATACAGATAGAAGGTGAGTCTGCTAAAAGAGAGTGTCAATTTCAGCATAACTCAATAGATAAAACATCAATTAACATCTTAAGGGTCAATGATTCTATCACTCCACCTCACAATTATTGAATAAAAAAACTTAAAAAATAGAAATAAGTTTTTTTTCTCTCTCATTTCTATATGCTTAAATGGGTAGGATGAGATAATAGAGGTAGGAAAATAATAGCTAAACCAAAATAGTTGTTTTTGGAAAAAAAAAATTAAAAACTAAAAATAAATATTATGAAAACATAGTTGTATTTCATGTTTTCAGATATGTGTTTGCTAGCAGATTTATAAATTTGATTCCATTTTAAACAGTTGTTTAAAATATGTCCTATAACATATTTATAGATCATGAAATTAGTTGTAGTTGCAAAACTAATTATTAGATGAAATATAAGTCATTATTAATTAATTTATTAAATGATTTTGTAAATTTTATAGAATTATCTTTTTATAATATAATATTATATAATTTATATTAAATTATATTATCTATATTTTAATTTAAATTGAATTCATAATATGAAATATTGTATTTATTAAGATTTTTATATTTGTATAATATAATTTTGCATTTTAAAATTTTAAATTTAGAATCTGGATATAATGAAAATATAAAAATGTTGTTTTTTGAATTTGATCCTGAATCAAAATAGCTTTTAAAAATCACATCATCATGACACATATTCACTGAATTCAATATTTGTTGAGTGAATCATAATATAGTGACCATTTGAATTGGATGTGTTAACAAAGTTTTGGTGGTTCAAATCTCCAAATCTAATTCCTATTGTACTTAAAAAAAAAAATAAACAACAAAGAGTCATTGTACGTTATAGCGTTCTTTAAACAACAAAAGTCTTCATAATAATTCCACAATATATAACATTATCCAATTTGAGATTATTTCAGTTCATTTATTATAGCGTAAACTCATCTTCCATTCTCCACCATTTAAAAACGCAGAGTACGGGTTAGGAAAAAGAGCATCAACAGAAGGGGACGTGTTCAGTTTCGGAGTACTTCTTCTAGAACTCATAACAGGAAAACGACCAACAGACCATTTTTTCGAGCAAGGAGCAGGCCTTCACGAATGGGTCAAAACCCAATACCCACACAGCCTCGATCCAATACTCGACGACGCCATGGACAGATACTGCAGGGCGGCGGCGGTGACAGGGCGGCGGCCTTGCAAGAGGCTATGGCGAGAAGTGATAGTGGAAGTTATAGAAATGGGGCTAATGTGCACGCAGTTCACGCCGTCGATGAGGCCCACCATGGTCGACGTGGCACAAGAAATGACGCGTTTGAAGGAATATCTCTCGCATTCTTTGTCGTCGGTTTATACACGGCGGTGATGATGATGAATTATTAATGGAGGTTGTTGATCCATTTGTTTTGGGATATGGTTTCATCAACTCGATTTTTTTTTTAATAAAAAAAGAAATTATTGGATTATTTGATTGCTGTCTTGTAATTTTAGGCTGGCTAACTTGTACATGGCGATTTTCCTTTTTGGATTTGGTAATTTTTTTGTTTAGGTAAGTTTGTAGTTCTCATTGGTGGATTTTGTAATTGGGGGATCGATGTACATGCATATGTGCATGAATTTTGTTTCAATATAAAATTTTGGTAAAATCATAAGTTTAGGTTATGGATTTAAGTTCTCAACGTTTTTATATATACTTCTGTAAAAGTATTTGGTAATAAATTTTGAAAAATTAGAATTCTATAAGGAAAAAAAAAGAGATAAATTTTGTGTTTAATAATTTCATGGGTGATACATGAGACCCTCCCATGTATGAAAAAATTATTTAGTGAGACCTAGTAATATGATATTATTCATTATTTATTAAATGAAGTGTTTATTATGCAATATAATTTTTTGCAAAGTAATTTTTGTGAGTACAACCAAAGTTTAAAATGTAGATGTCGATGGAAATGTCAAGATCTCAATTTTATGGAAATGTCGATGAAATTATCAATAAAATGTCGATGTTATTGGATATTTCTATAAAATAATTTAAAATTTTAGAAAATATATTTAAATTAAAAAAAAAAGCATTCTACACTTTTTAAATGAATTAAAATACTTGTTTATATTACATTTTATTGTTATTTCTAATATTTTATCAATTTTGTAAGTTATAATAGAAATGTCGATTCACTCCTTATAACCTTATGTGGATGTCTAATCCATGAACATGTGGAAATATGAGAAATGTCGACATGTTGATAGAAATTTAATACCATAGGTACGATAAAAGTAGATCAGAAGAGAAAATTTGAATCTCCAATCTTATGGATAAGAGTAATATCTTAATAAAATGAAAAAAAAAAAAAAAGAAGTAGACATCTTAAACGATAAACTATACTGATACTAATAGGTTGTAGTTTAAAGAAGCTAACTACTTAAAACTGAATGTAATATATGCAAGTGAAGGAAAATAAGTAATTCTATTATGAAAAAATAAGCTATCCTTGCATGAAAATGGTTGCTGGTCAACCTTTCTCTCATTAACCGATGCACTATGTTAAGAAATACAGTCTAATAATTTAGGGCCTGTTTGGTAGGCAACCCGAAAATATAAATTTGAAAATAAGGGATTCAATGAAAATAGAGTTGTATTTCATGTTTTCAGATATGTGTTTGGTAGCAAATTTAGAAAATTGATTTCATTTTAAACAGTAGTTTAAAAATTGTTTTATAGTATATTTATAGATCATAAAATTAGTTGTAGTTGCAAAACTAAATATTAGGTTGAATATAAGACATTATTAATTAATTTATGAACATGTTTTTTTAATATAAATTTTATATAATTATTATTTTATAATATAATATTTTATATTTTATAATATATTATATTATACATATTTTAATTAAAAAAGTAAATTAAGTTTATAAATATAAAATATTATATTTATTAAGATTTTTATCTTTGTTTAAAATAGTTCTGCATTTTAAAATTTCAAATTCAGAATCTGGATATAATGAAAACATAAAAATATTGTTTTTAGAATTTCTACTATTTGAATCACAGAATCCGAAAACAGTTTTCGAAAACATGTCTGCCAAACACGTATTCACTGAATTTAGTGAATCTGAAAACCTAAAACATAATCCAGATTACCTACCAAACAGGCACTTAAATATTGCATTATTTCAAAGATGACATTATTATTGATACACACTTGGCAGCAATATAAATCCTATATATTTCCTAACAAAATCCTATAGAATAATTTCACAATACCATATTAGATTATATATATGAGGTTACATTTCAAAATCAATTGGCAATGAAACGAAGTAGTTCATATATCTTTTATATTGCTCAATCTTTTCAATGTGGGATCTTCAACACCTTTTCACAATGAGATTACTTATGAGTATTTTATTTCATTTTTTTGAAACTAATAATAATAATAATAATTATTATTATTATTATTATTATATCATTGAGTATGCTTTATTATTATTATTATGCTTTATTATTATTATTTTATATGCTCATATGATTGAGGTACTTTTTATAACACTAAAATATAGGATATAAGTAAATATGAGATGATTAAGAAAGTTAATGAAAAAGTTAATGTATTTTTAAGATTAAATTACAAATTATCCCTTAAAAGTATAACTCTATTTTATAAGTTTCTAACTTTTAAAAGTATTTAATAAATATCTAAACTCTCAATTTTATATCTAATTGGTCTTTAAATTTTTTACTTTAGATCTAATAGATTCTTGAAGTTTTAATTTTATATATAATAGGTTTCGATGTTATCTAATAGGTCGGTAAATTTTTTAAAATATTGAATAAGATAGAGAAACACTAAACACAAAATTAAAAGTTCAAAAACCTAAATTTATTTATTTTTTTTTACTTTACGTACTTATTAAACACAAATTAAAATTAGTATCTGATATAACTTATTCCGAACTTTCAAATTATATCTAATAGGTATGTAAGTTTTTAAAATTAATGTTGAATAAGACCAAAAACATACTAAATACAAAATTGAAGGTTCAAGAGCAATATATATTAAACACTTTTAAATTTGAATGACCAATTCTATTAGATATCTATTAAACACAACCATAAAATTAATTCAAAGGCTTAACTTTATAATTTAACCTATTTTTAATGAGCACGATCTTACAATTATTTTTGTTTTAAAAAAATATTATTCTATATTAGTTCTAGAGGTGGATGGAATCTTCCCACCTTAAAAAGTTTGTGTGTCTTATTTGCTACTATTGCTCAAATTGCCAAAATGGATTAATTAAAAATAAAAAAATAAAAAAAAGAAAGAAAGAAAGATTGGCAAAATGGATAAGTATCATGAAGGTTTTGATTTATGGCCTAAAAATATATATCTCTAGCTATATGACAAAAGAAAAAGAGTCAAAAATCAAAATTTAAGCTATAATTGAATGGACAAAAACTCAAAAATGGAGGCGATTTGTTATTGCTGTAGAGTTGATAATTTTCATTGACATCTTTTGATTTTGTAAAGCAGTAGCCGTTAATTTCCCAAGCAGCCTTCTTAATAATTAATTATCAAATTTCAGCTCTGACCAACGGCCTAAAGTCATAGCTTAATCCATTTACACTAATGAAAAGTTACGTGATATTTTTCAAAACCTCTTGCAAGATCGTTAATTTTCTAAGGCGTGATCATACGAAATGACATAATTTAATATTGTAATGCAAAAATAACAAAAACAAAAACAAAAAATAGTAGTCATCGAATCATTTAAAACCGATTACTGAATTCTATTTCAGTAAATATATTGTCTTCTATTCAATAAAAGAATAAAAAACAGTTAATATCACGTACTAAATATTTTTGTTCATTAAAACGATATTGATTAAAAGCACTCTAGCGTTGAAAAATTATGTCAATGATCCAATTGATATGACACACTAATAATTAGTCATAATAATTTCTCAAAAAAAAATAATAATAATAATTAGGTCATAATAATCATTCTTTTTTTTTTTTACATGGATATTCATTCGTTTATACTTTAATAATTTTTTCAAAAAGTTATTGAAATCCTATTGAAAACATGAAAAAAATATGTTAGATATTTTTTTGAGATGATAATAAAGCTTGAGAATCTCACGTTAAAAAAGTTGAGAGAAACCTCACAATATATAAGATATATGAGTTACTCTTTTTATTGTCGAGTGATTTTGAGATGAAACCTCATATAATCTAATAGTATGTTTTTTAATACAAATAATCCAAGTTTAACATGTTATCATTACGAGTAAAAATCAACGACGGAATTTAATTTTTGTTATATACATTTGAGAATTATGACATGGGTCCAGAGTAAGCAAATTAAAAGACATCTAAGTTTCTCAATTTTCTATGTCAACAACAGGAGAGGAAGAAAAAAAAAAGGAAAGTCCAAAGATATAAAATAATAATGTGCTTCTTCAAAAATAAGTTTAGCTGAAAAATATTAAGAGAACACAAATGCAAAATCACAACAATAAACCACTTGTCTGTAGATAAAGAATAGTGGAATTTACCCAACCAAAATTTGGAGTGTAAAATTTGAGTTTTGATGGGCTCACATAATTGGATACCTCTCCTTGGTTGGTTGAACAACTTCATACTTTTGAGATGGACATAAATTTCATTTACCTCGGGTCCATTTTCACCTTTTAACTTTTAACCCTTATCTTTTTGGGCCTCCTCTTACCCATCTTGGACTTATAGATGTCCACGTGGCAGAGCAGAGATGGGATGACTTCTCCGTTCTCGTCCCAACCTCCCATTATAATTCCTATCTATGTCAAATTTTTCCTTAAATTTTGTGAGAATTGGGACGACATTTTTCATGGAGAATTTGCGGGAATTGGATTCAAGAGAAATTTTCATTTAAATAGTTAACTTCCTACCCAAAAAATCTTTATGCAACGATAAATTCTTAAACCTCTCAATAGAAACAAAATAATACTCTATATCAAATCATCCAATTATCCATACATATAATTCAAAAATATCAAAATATCTAAATCATTAACAATAAAATTTTAAATATATGTATATAAATAAATAAATGGGCTGGAAATTTTTCCCCCACTCCCCACCTAAACGAACGGGGTGGATCTCCTTAGAGATGAAAATGAAAATCTCTACTTGGATTCACTGTTAAATATTAGTTTTTATATTATTCCACATGAATTACTAAAAGGTAAAAATTGATTTATAGTGAAAAAGAATTTCGTTATAGGACCAAAAACTAGAATCATGCGAGTATAAGTTTAAAGTGGACAACATCGTACCATCATAAAAATATGAATACACTTGTTTTCTTTAACACTAAAGTTGTGAAAATACACTTATTTTCTTTAACATAAAGTGTTTCACAAATCTCATTTGATGGTTAACTAATTCTACAACATTATATCATAGAATAAAAGTTCCAACTCTTAAGAGCATAAGATAAACATAATTGAAGTATCAGTTTAAATTACAAAATCCTTTTTGGTTCATCCCCCAAGTTTGATGAATAATCCAAGATGTTGAGGCCCATCACTGTAATTTCAGCTATAAAACAATTTGAAAGACAAAAGAAAAAAAAAAAAACTCAACTTTAAAGTTAAAAAAAGTGAGCTATAATTTAATAACTCAAGCTATCAGTAATATTACATCAAAATGATGGAGATATTGAAGTAATGTCATTCATAAGGTTGGTATCATGGAGAAACATGACACTTCTCTACCTACCTCTTTTGATTTCCTACACAAATCAATAATGGTGATCTTTTCTTATTGTAAGTGGAATGAGCATTGTGCTTTGATATCATTTGCACCTACTTTAAAGCTCCATTGAAATATTTATTTGTCCACTAGTCATCATCATCTATTTCTCAACCAATTGCCTTTTGTTTAAAAGTTCATTCTCCATTATCTAGAAACTTATTCATCTCATAAAAGCTTTGTATCTTGTGAAAGATCTTATGTTCAAGACAAGAGACACCTCATTTCAAGTTATTTGACTGAAATAGTTTCACCATGATAAAGTTGAATCTTAGATATATGATCATGTCAAAGAAATATGATAGACTATTGGCTATGTTAGAAGTTAATTGTTCCTTCTGATGGTAATTCTTATGCACTCATATCTAAGAACTCAAATATTATTTTGGTAGACAAGATCTGATATTTTGACCATTAATTTCAAATTATCAACAAAGAAATGAAGAACTTATTGTCCTCTTTTCTTTTTATCTTTGCTTTCTCTGTTGTTTCATGAGGTGAGCTCACCTGCAATATTTTCAACCATGGATAATGAATAAAACTAGAGCCTTATATTCCAGCAATAGCATATATCAATACAATTTTTTTAGGGTATGTTTGGGGCATATATTATAATAACCTGTGGAATATTTTGCACTCCAAACACAGGCTATTATAACTCCAGACTAATTAACTCTTCATTTTAAACAATAATATATTATATAATTCCACAGACCATGATAACCCACAGACTAATACCCATGTTATTATAACTCACTCAGCACCCCAAACAACCTCTTAACGCTTATACTTGGAAAGTCATTCCAAATATTCCAAGCATGTAGTTGATGTCGCATCGTCGCATTTGACATCCAACTTGGCATAACAAATGTGGGATAATCCAGCAATCTCTGTCAGCATCAGACCTTTGATTGGATCTCACCGAGATTCGGACTCTGATATCACTTTTTAGGATCAAATGGACTTTCTCACTTTAAAAGTTAATTCACAAGATGACAGTGTTTCCTTGCATTTTGTAAACCAAAATTCAATCCCTTTCAACCAAAGTGGGATACAGTTAAAGCCTCTAAGCCTTTTTCACATTTCATTTGTTTCTACTGATGTAACTTGTAAGTGTCACATTTCAACCATCTCTTCTTCTATAAACAGAAGAAAGTTGTATTACTTTCTATGTTGTGAAAGCTATATGGGAGGTAGGCCCAAATGTTATCATTGTCCAAGGAAAGTAATATAGGTGCGGGAATCGATCGATATATTAAACAGACAAGCAATCCATCTTGCTAAAAAATCCTTGATCTAATCTCAAAAGGGTATGTCATTTTGTCAGAGTTTGTGGATTTGTACCAGAAAGGAGATTCAACACTCATCTTCAATGGGTTAGAAATGGAATACTTACCTGAGTTTCAATTGAAACTCTTTTGTATGGGAATTTGGTTTGGTTAGAAAAATTATAATTAATAATTTGTCATTCACTTATCCTCAATATATTTTTTATTTCAAAATATTGATCCAAATATTAGAACCTCTTTTGTGTTGAATGTTAAGTGAATAGCCAAAAACTTTGAATGTTTGATAACTATTACTTGAGTTACCATCTAATTGCTACTCAGAGATAAACCAGGCCAATGAGCTAAAGATATCTTGGTCAACTAACCTTCTCAAAAGTCAAAACAGAGACATCAAAAAGTAAACAAAATGAATAGGCTTTTGTTGGATACTGTTATAGAAGATATATCTTATGTAATTTTGTTGAAAAAGTTGGTTCCTCCAAGTAATAAACTTCATTTCAATGACAGAGGGATTGTGGTTTGAATGTTTCCCTTCAATACTTCTAAAAAAATATATTTCCATTCTAGTGGAATCTTACCAAATAAGAGTTTGTTAGCCAGATAAGATTTCGATGAGATGAGGACTCTAAATCTACCACGAAACAAGACATTAACCAATGACGATGCTACTCGTGCTCGAAGCGAAACTGTTGCAGAATAAAGTTTGTTGAGTGCAGATTTGTATCAGGAGTTGATTTTTTTTTTCCAAGTCTTCTCATTCACACTCAACTTGATAATCAAACTTTGTTCTCTATCTTCAATGTCTCAACACAAAAACTAGAAAGAAAGGGGAGGTTCTGATTCAACTCAATTTTCATAGCCTTTTTCCATTATCTGGTTTAAACATGCTGCAGGCTCATACTCAACAAATCTGCACAGTGCAATCAACAGGCGGTTTTGAAACGATTCAGTACATAATAATTAAAGTTATCAAGCTCAAGAAAAGGAAAAGTTGACTAATGATCTTTATCTATAATCAAAGTTGAGATTTTTTTTTCACATACAGCCAATCCAATTTTTTTTTTACACCACAGGATTTGGACCTAACTGAGGCAATCAACATGGTATAGCGAGGTTTTCGTCAAGTGGGAGTGATTAGAGTTAAGTGTAAAGTTTAAAAGTGGAGATAATCATTGTACTAGGAGATGATACAATGAATTTTTATCATTCTCCACTTAATACATGATCTAGATTGCTAAATTCCATCTGAATGGTAGGTTAAAAGAGAGCTCTAAGTGCAGTTTAAACATTAAATAATGTTGACAATAGCCATGAGCTGCTTTTGCCAAACACAATTCTATTTCTTTAATAGATATTTTTGGATTTTGTCTGGGGAAGAGATTGGTTGAAGATACATTCATAAACTGGTTTCTCTTGGCTGAAAGAAGAGCAAAAGCCTTTTTTCTAAGCAAATAAAGTGGCTTTTTAATTGGACGTGTGTTTCCCAAAATCCAATAGCTAATGAGTTGACCAATGAATTTGGGAGTCATATTATCACTCATTTGATGTTATTGAAGTAGTGACTAGTTTGGTGATGATGCTAGTTAGGTTCTAATATATCTGTTTTTAAGCAAATTTTTAGAAACAGAAAACTAAAAGCGAAATCATTATTGAGCTGTTGACCATTTAGTTTTATCTTGAAACATACATTTTCTTAAAAGAAAAATTGCCCTCTAGTTACGATGAACTCGACGATGAGACCTATAATCCATAATGCCTCTTTAATAGCTCCCATGATGGCCACTTATTTTGCTTCGGTTTTTTGTTAGAGTATGTTTGGGATGACTTAAAAGTGCTTAAAAATAATGTCCAAAAGTGTTTTTAAGCACTTGGAAAGCCAGTTCAAGGAGGTGATTAAGCCACTCAAATTGTATAAGGACTTCCATAGCTCATAGATAAAGACCTTTTCTTACAGACATCACCTACAAAATCATACTCATAGGCAAGGCTATAATTTTATGTACCTTTGATAGCTTCTCAGTGAGCTTTACACGAGTTATACATATATACTTACATACCACACTGAATCCCTACGCTAACTTTGGTCGTGTACTATCGAATGCGTTATACGTCGAACACGAGTCAAATCAAACTTTTAGCCATTTTGAAAGTACATTCCTTTGTAGTTAGTGACAATTTGATATGTGTAGCAATTACTTTGGCTTGATCTATTGATTTTTTTTTAAGGAGTACTTGTATGTACATGTACTTGTGTTGAAACATTAGAAGTGCTCTTACATATCCACTTTACGTACATACTTTCATGTTTACTTTTTTGGAAAAGCTAAAAGAGTGATCATTTTGAAAAACACTTTACTTTATTCCCTTTGGACACAAAACCTTCTGATTGTGTCATATATTAACAGTTCATGTACATTACCATGTGAAAAGGTTATCCCTTAACATCTAATTTTTCTAGATCTAAATTGAACTCAATAGTTTGAGATAATAGACTTCTTATTGATACACGTTTGCAGAGTTTTACAAGTCAAAAAGAGATAAAAGAGAAGTACTAATTTAGGAGAAATTTCGAGAACTAGGGTCTTGTTTGGAATGACTTTTCAAGTGCTTAAAAGTGTTTATTCCAAACAGGTTCTTACTCGTCTCTAAAGTACTTTCCCTTTTTACAGGCTCGTACCAGGCCCCTCCCTTCATTACAAGCTATACCTCCATTTTGTGCGAACCTTTTTGCTACAAGGTGGATTTTGAATCTCTCCTTTTCTTTTTGCACATGGTATTCCTTGTTCTCTATAGAGAATCCATTTTCAATCAACTACGTACTTCATGGTTATTTGGTTTATGCTTATTGTATCATCAGTTGTTAAATATTTGCATACTGATTTCACTGAGGTGATTAAACTCCAATTCAATCCCCACTTTTGCCCTGAATTTGCCTTAGCAAATAAAGTCAGCAATGCTATACTTGTTAGGAGGCCTAAAACAATCAAATTGAACAAACGAACATCACAAGTCAACAACATCAAGTTGCTCTAAATCTACCAAACCAATCAACAACCTTCATCTTTAGCAGGACCAACTTCTCGAATCAACAACGATAAAGAGGTTGAGAGATGCTCCTTTAAACGTGTCATTTCATGAGCTACATCGACCATGCTCGGCCTCAACGAAGGAGTGTACTGCGTGCACATGATACCAAGTTCGACCAACTCAAATATAACTTCACGCTGCAGTTTGGTAGATTGTTTTGCAATGTTTGGCCGAGGAATGATATATCTTTCCATAGCTTCATCGACTATGTCCTCGAGCTTGTGAGGGTAGTGGCTTTTTGCCCATTCATGCAAGCCTGCACCTTGTTGGAAAAGAAGATCAGTTGGATGCTTTCCTGTCACAACTTCTAACAGAAGAACTCCAAAACTAAATACATCTCCTTCAGTTGAAACACGTTCTCCTAATCCATATTCTGCATTTCCAAAGGCAAAAACAATGTTAATATGATTGATTCTAACAATGGCCTGATAACTTGTTGTGAAAAGGAACAAAGTAAGGATGTTCAGTTCAAATAGAATGTGTATTCACCTGGAGCTATGTAGCCAACTGATCCACATAACAAGCCATGAGTTGAACTGAAGGAAGTCGACTCACTCGGATAAGAAGAAATGCTGTTAGTTTCTCCCCCAAGGATCAGTCTTGAGATTCCAAAATCAGTGACCAAAGCAGTCATGTCATCGTCTAGAAGAATGTTGCTTGGTTTAATATCACAATGCACCACTCTAACTGGTGAGTGGTGGTGTAGATAGGCCACACCTTCAGCCACATCACTGCAAATGCTCACCAGTTGAACCAAATCTGGCCTACGAATGCTCGATCCTTGGTTGTTAGGATAGAGGTAGGTTTCCAAGCTGCCATTTGACATTAATGGAAGAACAAGAGCATTGAAATCTGGTCTACTGCAAGTGGTTATGATCCTGATCAAATTTCTGTGTCTTGTTCTTTTCAGCACTTGACATTCTCTTTTGAAGCTTCCTGAGCTTTCTCCTGCTGTTCTAATTGGTTTCAAAACTTTGACAGCAATATTTGTCTTATCTGGTAGAATCCCCTTATAGACTTCTCCAAATCTTCCTGACCCAATCAAGCTGGAAGAGCTGAAACCATCAGTGGCTTCCACCAGTTGTCTGTATGAGATTCTTGGATAATTCAGCTCATTCCTGTCTGTAGTTTGTTGACCATATTCTTTGAAACCCGTCTGATTAAAAACGGGAAGACATATTCTCATTTTCGACCGGAGTGCAAAGACAATCCCAGCGATGCAAAGTACAAAAGCTGCAGATGAACACAAGAGAATTGGCAACAACTTATAGAACTTGTGTTTTCCCTTGCACTTTGGCAAGCCTTTGATTGAGCCACAAAGACCATTATTTCCAAGGAAAGAAGACATTGTCAGCCATGAAAATACCCCATTGTCTGGTACTTGACCTGAAAATTTGTTAAAAGAGAAGTTGAGCTGCTTGAGAGTTGAAGATGTCTGAAGAGTGTCTGGAATGTTTCCAACCAACTGGTTGAATGAAACATCAAGTGTTTGAAGATAAGGCAGTTGGCCAATTGAAACTGGTAAAGGCCCATCAAAGGAATTATCAGATAGATTGAGGTGTTCAAGTGCAATGCAGTTTCCAAGTTGGAAAGGAATAGGGCCTGAGAGATTGTTGGAGGACAAGTCAATTGCAAGCACCATGTCCATTTTACTAAGCTCCAATGGCAAAGGTCCATGTAAATGGTTTCTTGACAAGTTCAAATAAAATTTCATGGTCCTCACTGCAATTTCACTAGGAATAACCCCTGAAATTTGATTGCTAGAAAGGTCTAAGAAATCCAAGTTGGTACATTTTCCCAAACTTGGAGGGATTGAGCCTGATAGATGGTTTCCAAAAAGCCACAGTTGTCTCAACTGTGAAAGATTAGCCAAGCTTTCAGGAACAGAACCAGACAGCCTGTTCCTAGAAAAATCAATATAACTCAGTGGCTGAATTTCACCAAGAGAAGATGGGATTTCACCAGAGAGCAAATTATTGGACAACTGAATATTGACAAGCTTCCTCAATCTGCCAACCTCAAAAGGAACGGTTCCATTCAAAAGATTACCAGACAAGTTCAAAACAGTAAGGTTTATGAGCTTCAAAATGGAAGGAGGAATTGAGCCATAGATAAGATTATCACTCAAATGAATCTCTGAGAGATTGACATGAAGATCACCAACAAAAGAAGGTATCTCTCCACCAAGATGGTTGCCTGCTAAATGAATCTCTTGAAGCTTTGAAGAATTGAACAAAGAAGCAAAGAAAGGCTCAAGATTTGAGTTCCCATCATGGCTAACAAATTCATTATCAGACAAGTAAAGATACACTAAATTTGGCAATTTCACAACAATCTCAGAAGGCAACTCCCCACTCAGCTTGTTTGACCCCAAATCCAACCATTTCAGTTTTGTTGAGTTCAAAAGAGCAGCAGGAACCTGCCCCACCAGCTTGTTAGACCATAGCAGAAACTTCACCAAATCTTTCAGCTCACAACCATTGTTCAAAGGTATATTCCCACTTAAAGAATTGTTTGACAGGTCTATATACCTCAATGGAGAACTAGACCCATTACAGAACAGCAACTCAGGAATCTCCCCTTCAAGCCTGTTGCTACCCAAATGAAGAAACTCCAATTTATTAAGATTTTGAAGCTCTCTAGGAATTTTTCCTGTGAGTAAATTCCCCTTTAAGCCCAATTGCTGGAGATTAACTAAAGAACCCAGTTCCTTGGGGATTTGGCCCTCAAAGAAATTCTCTGCTAAATCCAGAATCATTAAGGAAGAAAGATTGGAAAGAAATGGAGAAATGGTGCCTCTGATCGACATTCCAGCAAGATTAATGGAAACAACTTGGTGAGTAAAATTGCTGCATTCAACTCCTGTCCAGTTACAGAAGTGAAGTTTTGAATCTAAACTCCAATTCTTAAGAAGGTTTTCTGGGTCAGAAAAAATCCCATTTTTGAAAGCAAGCAATGCTGCTCTGTTATCATGGCGATCTTCAAGATTGCCAAAAGTTTTTCCATTGAACAGAAGAACAATCAAGCACAGAAAAGAAAGAAGAAACCCCATTGATGAAATGGAGGAAAAAAAAAAACTGCAACACAAAGGGATTTACGAAGAGATGAGTTGCAGAAGGTGCAGTGTTCAATTTATTTGAAATTTTTTTGCCTAACCGTCGTCGTTGACTTATTTGGAGCCAGTGGGCTTTGACTTTGAAATTGACGAATGGGATATGAACACGTGTGAAAATCGATCATGGAACAGAATTTTGCGTAATGTTATATTAGAAGTAAAACTGGTGGAGAATTTAGTTGATTAATTAATGAATTGTGGTGAACACTTCGATCAGCACCCAAAGGAACTGTTTAAGGTTTGAAAATGGTAATGTTCAAGAATGGTCGGTATGAACTTTTTGAGCTTGTATGGAAGATAATCTTCGATTTTTCATTATTATATTTAGAACAATACTTGGTCGAGATGATTTATTAAGACTAAATTTTAATCAAGTTCAAATCATATAAATAGAAGGATAATAGTTTGTTGCCCCAACCTGTATCCATCATTTAATTGTTAACAATAAAGAGAGAAAGCACAGAGAGAAGTGGAAAATATTTTGGGTAAAAAAATCATTTTTACCTTAAACTTTGAAAGTTTATCAATTTTAATTCTTTAACTTTTAATTTCATCGATTTAAATTTCAAACTTAGCATGTTTTAATTTTAACTCTAAGCTTTCAATTTCATCCATTTAAACTTCAAACGTATCAATTACACCATGGATTAAGTTTCTATTTCAATATTCATTATAAAAGTTTCTCACATATGTCTAAAGTGATGTGTTGCTCTATGATATGTATTTGTTATTTTTTAAGGAAATAAAATTGTTAAAGAAAAATGGAGTAGACTCACCCTGATGTTTTTTAATTTTAGAACTTTTTTTTTTCTTTTTCTACCTTTTATCTTCTCTGCCTCTTTTTTGCTTTTTTTTTTTTTCATTTCATTAGTGAAAGGTTTTTCAATTTTTAGACCAGATCTACTAGATCTATCAACTTTTAATAGAAACAAAATTTATTTGCACCAGATTGTTCCTCAATAGAATACTCTCCCATCTTGAATCAAATGCCAATATTGGTTTTTATTTTTTATTTTTTAATTTCTCGTCCGTCTCTAAGCTTGATATGTCCTCCATATGCCACAATAAATGTAGGGCTTTCGAAATCTCCCATGTCGAACTCTTTATCTTCTTCCTCTCTAGCATCGATATCACTTTAATCCTCCATAAGACTATTGATCGGGTCAACAAGGTCGGCTATGACCAATTTATTGTGTTCATGGGTATCACCCTATCCACCCTACATTTTAGCCGAATTAAAACTCCTCACCACCAAAGTCGATGAAACTGACATGGTCGGCGCCGCCTTCAACAACGTCACTGCCTAGAGCACAAGAGTCCATTTGTTTTCGTGTGGGTCCTACTTTTGAGAATATAACTTGTGGTTTTCACGATGGTGGCAACTCGATATGGAATAATTTGGTTCTTTTTGGTAATAGAGCAACGTGTGTCTTTTGGACATATGTAGAAAATCATTTGAATGATGATTGAAACGGAAACTTAATCGAGAGAGTAAATTGATACACTTATTCAAATTGATAAATTGATAAAATTTGAAAGTTTTTTGTTAAAATTGATACAATATTTCCAGTTTAAAATTTAAATTGATGAAATTAGAAGTTTAGGGTTGAACTTGATACAACCTATCACGTCCTAAGGTTAAAATTGATTTTTTATATATATAAAAATTGTCAACAATTGAGTGGTAGAAGTACGCTAGAGTATATTTTGAAGGATTGTCCTTCTATATATATGATTTGAACTTAATGTAAATATGTTCTTTATGATTTTTAAAAACTCTTTTCGACCAACATCTCCTTTCTCCATCATGTTTAAGACATGGTAGAGATGTTTGGTGAGACTTAATTTTTTGGTGATGTTAGCGAGGGATTTTGGGAAAGATTTAACCAAATCATAAAATTAAATTAAATTTTTGTTAAAAAGAAATAAAATCCAAGTTTTCTAAATTATAAGGTACAAATTGCCATAGTGAATTTAGCAATTTATCCTTGAGGAAGAGATTAGAGATTGAAATTCTCCACTCTTACATGTTGATGAACTAAAAATAATACAAAAATTATGGACAATTTAACATTTGTATGATATAGAAAATAGCCACATTTTAATTTTAGATTACATTATAGATATAGTCTCTATGGTTTAAAAAAAGACAAAATTTTGTCCATATAGTTTTAAATGTTAGAATTTTGTCTAGTTGATTTGATATAACTTCATAAATAGTCCTTATAGAAGCTATTTATAAGGATTTTATCAAATCATAGTGACTAACTCTAACATGTAAAATTATAGAGGTTATTTGAGGCGTTGAGTGAGTTATAATAACAGAGGGTTATAATAGTTTGTATGTTATTATAGTCTGTAAAATCATATAATATTATTTAAAATACAAAGTAATATAGTCTAGGGTTATAATAGTATGTGTTTGAGGTGCAAAGTATTCCAAAGGTTATAATAACATAAATTATCATAACATGTGCCTCAAACAGGGGATAATTTTTATTAATAATGTTTTTTATAAAACTTATTGTAAAAATAATGCTTATTTCAAACTTTTTAGGAAAATAATGCCTTTTTTTTCGTGGATGTAGGTCGTCTCTTGAAGAGACGACCTTCACAGTGATAAACGCCGCTACCCCTTCCCTTTTCTCTCATTTTTTCACATCCAAACCATCGGCAGTGAATTTTTTTTCACCCCCATCTCGCCGGCAATCACCATTATTTCGTTTTCAAGTTCATTCTTTTGTAGCCCCACTTCAAAACAACAATAGGTCCCATTTTGTAGCCCCACTTGAAGCTTTTTGTCGCGATTTGAGGTAATAAAATAACATTCTTTCCTTTTCTTTTCTTTGTTTTTTCTTTCCTTAGACATTTTTTATTGCCTTTTGAATTAACATACTCTTTTTTGTCAATTTCTTTCGAAGTTTAGACCGTTGGAAAGACAAAGTTCATAAAGTTGGAGGATTGCCCTCAATATTTGTGAGTTATTTTTGAACCTTTTTTTGTGATTATTATTAATATTATTATAGATCTATTTTTCTGTTTAGACAATATTAATTCATAGAATTATTAACATCCATTGTTGAGTTTTGGATTGATTATTTAAAAAGAAATTGTTGAATTTTTTTGGACTGAATTTAAAAAATATTTAGATGTAGTTGATTTTGATTGTTGTTGAGTTTTGGATTAAGATCGATTGTTGAGTTTTGGATTGAATATTTTTGGACTGAATTTAAAAAATATTTAGATGTACTTGTCCTTACATAGAATTATTAAGATCGATTGTTGAGTTTTGGATTGAATATTTTGATTTGTCGGATTGAAGTCATTTAGATTTGTTGGATTGAATTTAATTTTTGATTTGTTGGATCGAATTTAAATTTTGATTTGTTGGTTTGAATTTTAAAATATTTAGTTTATTTGGATTTAGGATCTAATTTACATATATGTGGTTTATTTTATTGGATAGAAAATGGGAGATAAATGTCCGGATTTGTTTTGCATACAAATGGTTTTATGTTCGATGGGGTAGATGGAGTTGATTATGACCAACCAAAGCATGTGGAGGTTTTCTTTGAACGTTAATAATGAGTCGCGTTCAACAATTTGTTGAAATGATTGGGTTATCACTAGGGGTAAATGTAAGGACAAGTCAGTTGGAGATAGTTTATAGACACCCCGAAATAACACTATCAGGATCAATAAGGTTTATGCCAATATCAATCCCTAACTATCAAGCGATGAACCTAATGTTCTCAATTGCGATGCCACCCAAATTTAGTGCATTTATATGTCAATGTTAGAAGAATGGATATGAATGTACAAACCCCGAAGAAACTCCTAGCCATTTGTTGACCCCAACCCATCTGTTTGACCTTAGCCAATGTGTTGACCCCGATCCTAATTCGGTTTCTCCAAAGATGTGATGATGAAGATATGGTAGTAGATAATACATATAAAGATTTTAGAATCAAACAGATGATGAATGTGAAGAGTTAGACTTTCGGTAGTAGTGTACATGTTATCCCGTCAAATACGTTTAACGAGTTGGATAATGATGAATTTGATAACACTACCGAACATGATCCTATCCAAGAACCCGTGGTTGTTGAAGGAATCTATTGTATAAGGGGTCTAATATGCAACAATAAGGAAATTCTTCAAAGACTGTAAAATGTTTTGCTGTTAAGTATCATGCACCATATGAGGTCGTGGAATCGAATCCTACAAAGTGGGTTATACGATGCAAAAAATGGGAAGATGGGTGTAGATGGCGACTTAGTGCGTTACAAAAAAAAAATCTCATGGGTTTTTGAAATTACACAATACATTGACCAACATACATGTTTTTATTCAGAATTAAATCAAAGTCATGCGCAATTAGATTCTTCAATGATTGCCATAGAATTCTGTGAAACTGTGAAAAGCAATCCTTCTGTTAGTGTGTCACAACTACAAATTGATATAAAAGAAAAGTTCGGATACCACGTGCCGTATTGTAGGGTTTGGGAAGGGAAGAAAAAAGCCTTGACTAGGGTGTTTGGTGATTGGGATGATTCTATAAGATTCTACCTAAGTGGATGTACATGGTTAAACATACAAATCCCGCACACGTATTGAATGGAAAATCAAGTATCATGGTGAAAGTGCAGTCATGCTATCCTTACATCCGTGTTTTGGGCTTTCGGACCTTGTATAGAGGCTTTCAAAAATGTAGACCCATCATACAGATTGATGGCACCCATTTGTATGGCAAATACAAAGGAAGTTATTAATTGCAACAATGAGACTCAATGGTAAATTGCTTCCACTTGCATTTGCGGTTGTGGATGAAGAGTGTCGTGAAACTTGGGGTTGGTTTTTGAAACTACCGAGACAAATTGTCACTCATGAAGAGGTATGTTTGATCTCGGATCGACATGGCGGTATCATTTCTACTGCATCAATACTCCACGTAAATGGTTGGGCATACAATAAATCTCACCATAGATTTTGCTTAAGACACATTGCTAGCAACTTCAACAACAAATATAAGTCTCAAAAGTTGAAGGATATGGTTTATCGTGGCTTTGGATGCCAACACCAAATACGTAAGTACAACAAATGTGTCGAGGAGATTAAAGTAGTAAATAGTTCTTGTATGAACTTTTTTAACAATATTGGTGTTGAGAAATGGACTCAATCTCATGACGGAGGATTTAGGTATGGGTGGATGACAACTAACCTTTCGAGAGCATAAATCGAGTCCTTAAAGAGGTCGCATGTTGCCAATCATCTGCGCTTTGCTCAACTTACCTTCTATAGATGTGTACAATATTTTGAGAAGAGAAGAGCAGAAACAAGGATTGCTTTGTCACAACAATATTTCGAGTGATGCGACAGTTTGGATTGAAACAAGCTATCCCAGATACGTGCAACACACACCCAAACCTACATGGTATAGACCTTCGACATCAAGATCAAGCGATTGTGTTGGCACCGTACTCACAACAATGGCATTTACGTGAGACAAAGACATAGCGGATGCTCCACCAATTGATGCCTACGGGGATACCACTCCGGACTATTCAAATTGATATAACAATATCACCAAAGCGTTACATCACTCATGAGGAGCATCATATGGAAATGCGGTATAAGTTTTATTTATTTTTTTAGATATATTAACATAAAATTTATTATAAATATTGAGTATTTTTTGCTTATTATTCAAAGAGGTCATGCTTGTAGAGATTCGAGAACTCACGAGAGAATATGGAGATTCTTCGCCTATGTGATCATGGAGAAAACAATTTGGATCAACTACATAATATGTACAACATTCCTATTGCTCCTCCTCCTGGTCCTAGACATAGACGACGCGTTCAACAAGATGACATTGGAGGAGAGGAGCACTTGCCTGCACTGCAGGGTAGATGATGTTGATCACGAGTCGATGCACATGTTTTTATGCTAGTCAATATATTACAACTCGATGATGATGATACCCACACCAGAATACAAGATTCTGGGCGTGTCCTCATCATCACAAGGTCGCGTGACGTGGCGAGAAGATGATGATCAAGATGAACAATCGGATGAACCGCTCCCAACCCGATCAAGCTCCAAGAGGCCGTCGTCGACAACCTCCTCGTAATAGACGACGTCCACCATGTGGCACACATTGAACTTTTGATATTGTTGAACTTTTAACTTTTATTAGTTTTGTATAATTAACTCTTTATATTTATAAATTCAAACTTTCATTACATCAAATAACTAAATAATTGATCACTTTAACAAATTTGCACCTACAAAACATTTTACATACTTATAAAGTTCAAATTACTTAACAAAATAATAAAATTTAAAAATTACGTAACAAAATAATATAAGGGCCAAATACACTTTTGGTCCATTTAGAACTATTTTCTAAACCTCAAGGGCTAAAGTGTTCATTTTAAAACGTTAGGAACCAAATAGACATCAACTTCAAACCTCAGGGACCAAAAGTATATTTTGCCCATAATATAATTTAATTTAGAAAATAAAGAGATTGGGTCATGTTTTCATTCTGTGAAGGAGAGACGACCTTGATAAGGCCATGTTTTCATTCTGTGAAGGTCGTCTCTTGAAGAGACGACCTTCATCTACATGTGTGTAGGTCGTCTCTTAGAGACGACCTACAATAATACATAAGCAAAGGTCGTCTCTTGAAGAGACGACCTACATCCACGCGCACAAGGACGACCTACATCCACGGAAAAAAAAAAGCATTATTTTCCTAAAAAGTTTGAAATGAGCATTATTTTTACAATAAGTTTTAGAAAAAACATTATTAATAAAAATAATCCCTCAAACAGGTACCATTTATAATTTAACTTTAATTTTATAGAGATAGGAATGGACTTTAATTTTAGTATATAGTCAGGCTGTACTCATATTTATGAATCATGCATGCATTTGGCTGCTGGCTACATGGAAACAGTTCCGTTTGGTTGTTTGCCAATAATTCTATTTATGGCATCTTAGGAAATATTTAATGAAATACATTTTAATTAGAATTTTACGTAAAGATCTAGTGTGTAGGATTAAAATCAATGATTTAATTTTAATTAAAGTTTGTTTCCCATGCAAACTTTTTATAAGAATGAATATGCAATATGTTATTATACATGTGTCAATAAATTTATATGATCCATTTTTATTAATAAATAAATTAAATAAAACTTATATGACGACCTTAAGAGATGAAAATTGAGTGTAGTTCAACTTGCATATCGAATGTATATATCATCCATCAATTTTTATTGTACTAGGAAAAAAACGAAATTTACTATCAATATAGTTCAATAGGTAATGCACTTATTGCTATACCAAATAAGTTCGAGAGTTTTTTTTAGTCAACAATTACGGCGCAAGTAGATTAAAAATATTTTTTTAAAAAAAATCTAAAGACAGATTTAAATCGGGTGTTTTAGATCACAAATATTATTTTATTGATTAATGAATCAAATTAGTAAAAGTATATGAAGTAATATTAAAATATCAACGTAAAACAATAATAAATACTAAAAGTCATTAATTTTGAATAGAAATATAATTTTATTGATTAAAATATTAATGATAGATTATTAATAGATTAACTAAATCAATAAAAATAATTAAAATTGATTTAGATATTAATGGAAGGTAGCAATTGAAATTAATTATTTGTATATAATTCTCTGTTTTTTGCTATTGATCATCTCCTACGATTAAAAATCTCAAGAAGGATAAAAATATTTGATGGACCATCAAAATAATCATCCATCCTATCTACATTTCATGAACTATGAAATTTTATTAGTATTTTTAAATAACTACCTAAATTTGGAAGAATTAATATCCATAAAACAAATATGAGTTTCTTATATGGTTCTTCATTGATCTCACCTCAAAATTTATTAAATAAAAAGGGATAAATTAAATTTGTAAATCAATAAATTTTACTAGTGAAATTGTCACGAATCGCACTATAAATTTAATAAAATATTTTAAAATAAGGAAGATCGAATCTAGAACTAAACAAATTAAATATCCTAGGATTCAAATCAATTGAGACTAATAATGATTATTTATCCACATACTACTAAAATAATAATAATAGGTGATATTCTAATATTAATCAATTTCAATAATATTTATATAGGGATTTGGATTTAGGTTTTGTCAACCAAATCATGATCCCATAGAAATCTTTTAAATTGCATTTCTCGGAAATGGGCTTATTGGGTTTGGATGCATTGCAACTTGTTAAAGTTTAAACGCCCAATTTTCCTTTAGAATATTTTTTTTGAAAAAAAAAAAAGAAGAAAAGTCCACTTCTCAAATTATTTATATTTTTTACGTGAAAATCGTGTGGCCGTGTGGCGTTTGGGGTTAAAGATGCAAACTGTCGACAGAAATTTCTCATTATTTTATACTTTTTTTTTTTTTTAAGTATTTTTATGGCCTATTCTTAAACCTTGTTTGTTCAAATTTTTCACAGCCAAGTGATTTTTGCTACTTAATTAATTTACAAATGAAAATAGTTTTAGCGTTGAAATCTCCTTAACATGAGTTTAACTTTATAATTAATAAAATATTTACTTGAAGTTGAAGTTTCAAATGATTGTACCTAGCTATTCGTCATACTAACAAACATCTTGAACCTTCAAATAAGATAATTTTTAAGTCAATTTAAGGGTTTTCTCCTATTAAAGAGAGACAATTGTTAGACTATGTGGTATAATAAAATTTATCACAATCGGTCAGTTTAAACTTTTAGATTGATTGATGATTTAAGATAGTATCGAAACAAAATGTTCTGAGTTTGAGTGACGGTAAAGTCGTTTAATTTCCTCTCAGATTAATATTAATATCCTAAAAAAGGAGGATTTTGCATTGAGAATGCATGGATGAGGAAAAAAAACAGATGATAATCTCTTTAATTACCGAATGATTTTCTTTAATCCATAAAATATAATCCATAAATCAGAAAAAATCATGTAGTATGGTAGTTGATGTCGGATTATTCGATGCTACAGTATATATCAATGAACAAAACAAGAAAGTTTATTTAATGAATTCAAAAAAAATGGTTGAACTAAAAAACTTTATTATTAATATATTTCTATTTCTATTTTATTTTATAGTGATAGTCAAATATATATGCTGTATGAAAAAAAAATAGTCTATACCATTCATATAAATATTTAAGTTAAATTACAAATTTGATCTTAGAGAGAATTTAGCCCTTATAATTTAAAAAATAATTTGATAAAACTTCATAATTAATTCTTATGGTTTGATAGATAGAACTCAAAGTCCTTACTCAAAGGACTATTTATGAAGATTTGGTAGGAACTATTTATGAGAGTATATCAAACTATAAGATTAATTTTTAACATTTAAAATTATAAGAACTAAATTCTAACTTTAGGTTAAATTTACCCTAAATTTGTAATTTGATGAAATATTTACAAGTATATATGCCTAATTTATTTATTTATTTTTATATGATTTCCTATGTTTTATGTAATGAAACAGTAGTAACATTGATTATGGCTATTTTAAAATCTTTTATATTTATTAATAGCTTTGGTTTATTTATTTTTGACCAAAAAGAGATATCCCATCCCATGGGTTTCAATTCTTTTTGTCAGAATATTTGGAAATGTATATCCCTTTCTTTCACTTTTGTGTTCCACGTTTCGTAGCACAAACATTTCTCCATTTTTCTTTCATCTTATTTTTTAAGTATCGTTTAATAAGTACTATTTAGTTTTTAAAAATTAAGCTTCTTTTTCCCTAATTTTTTTTCATCTTTTCTATAATAGTTAGTTTCCATCTTTGTTGAAATACCATTTAAATTTAGTGGCAAAATTTAAAAACAAACATAAATTTTTGAAAACTACTTTCTTTAGTTTTCAATTTTTAGTTTATTCTGTGTAGGACAAAGTTAGTTTTTTAGAATCTATAGTTTTGAGTTTTTTCTTTCGAGACAATAACTAATGTTGTGTATTTTTTGAGTTTGAAATAAAGGTTCTTATTTCTCCACAATCTTCTCCTCCAAAACTATTCTTTATAATTCCAGTATTTTTTTATTTTATATGCTTTGAAAAATTTTGAACAAACTTTCATAACCCATTCAATTTTTTGATTCGCCAACATTCATTTTGAATACTTTGAATTCTTAGATTTTAATTAAGCATACTTTCTTCTTGAAGATCAAAGTTAATATTGTGCATGTCTCTCATTTGTCATCTCTCCAACATCATGTAATATCTCCTTTTTGTCTTCTTTTTTTACTACATATCATATTATTTTCTCTCGTATCATATGATGTCATCTCTCTGTCTTTATCATTATTGCATTCCTATATGTTATTAAACATAAATAGTATAAGAGCATTGAATGCAGCAAATAGTACAAGAGCATTGAATGTAGCATAGAGGAATCACTTTCCTTTATGATTGTTTGTGATATTCCTTCTTACCAAACTATTTTTTCTTATTTTCCTTATTTTTTACTCTTCTTTGTTCATCTTTTTCCACTTTGGGTTTTTTTCCCCCAAATTTTTTTATTTTATCTAATTTTTTGCCTCTTTAATTAACTAGAAAATTTGAAGTTCTTTTTTTTTAATTCAGCATATATATATATATCTGTTTTATTTTGATTTTTGAGAATCAAGAAAGTTTAGTTGGGCTTGCAAAATTACGTCAACTGCGTGTAGAAAGCATATTGGGCCGTCTGAATGACCCTGACTAAGCTATGGCCCGATAAATGGGCTGAACTTTATGGGCCTCAGATACCAGGTCATGGCTGTTGACCTCAACTGAAATGATTGCAGTTGAAGAAGATGCAAATGGATTGGAATCGACCTATTATTCAATAAGGTTGCTACAATGCAACTAATTATTCAATAAGATAAGTATAATATGAAAACTCCTTAATAACTAATCAGAAGTAAATCTAAAAATATATCTATCCTTACCAACAAGAGCATAGCTCAACTGGCATCAAATATGACTCGTGACTAAAAGGTCATGGGTTCGAACCCCCCACCCTCAATTGTTGATGTAGTAAAAAAAAAAAATTATATATCTACCTTAATAATCATTGAATACAAAAATAAAGTAATTTCATAAATTTCACTCTCACACATTTAACGATGTAAAATTACAAGTCATATTTCAATGTTTGTTTTTTAAAGAAGAAGCGCTCTCTTCCAATATGCTTTCTTAATTTTAAACGGTTCATTTTCCAAAGACAATTTTTTCAGAAAAAATAAAACTATTATTCTTACTAAAATCTTGAAATGTTGAATTCAATGGATATAAGTTTGACATACCTTCTGATTTAAGTACGTTGTAAATAAACATTTTTACTTGATTTTTTTTTATAAAAGTAATTTTTAATTAAAATCCTCGTGTTTATATTTTCTTTAAAAGTGGTTTTACTAACAAGTTATTTTGTTTAAAAGTGATTCTACAAGTGCTAAATTATACAAAGTATTTTTAAGGTAACTATTAGTCGATCATTGTTTAGATAATCAACTTTAAAATGATTTTTTAAAAAATATTTAAAACTAATTTGATTATTTCAAAAATAATTTTATGTCATCATACCACTAGATTTTATATATATATATATATATATAATTGAAAAAATAAAAACTTTAAAACTTCTGTCCCTCCATCCTAAGTAATAACATCAACTTTTTCAAGTTTTGAATAGCAACCCTATCATCTTTTTCCAGGCACAAACAGTTTCCCCATTCAGAACCACACTTTTGTACAACCTTCTGAAAATTTTTAACTGTCTGATTCATTCAACAACAGTTATAAAACGAAAACGAAGAACTTTTCGAAAGCATCATAATACGAAATTCAGTAACAAACATAACTGTATTTCACTCAAGATTAGAGGCAAATCAACCACAAGTGCCTTAATACATTTCTGCAAAAGACATGCTTCCTCTCCTGTCATGTACTGATTTATTTACAGTTTTATAGCATCTGATCTATACATTCTATACATTCTATGAACTCAAATCCACTCTATACCATCTGTTGAAGAAAATCAAACGCACACACTAAATCAGATTCATCAACAAAACTCACAGTCAAAACCAAAAATTTTGTTAAACTTCACGGCTGTAGGCTGACAAGGTTGAGAGAATAAAATGCTTCATCAAAACCAAAAGTATAGCATTGCCTGTCATTCAAAAAATGGTATTTTTCAGTAAATTTGTAGCACATATTGTCGATGGAAAAGGAAAGGAGGATAGCCTATACCTCTTGTAGAAGATCGAACATCGAGTTGTCCGGTGCAGGGCGCTGATGATTGATTTTCAAACTTCTCATTTCAGATTGAATAGAATTCAGCTGTTCTTGTATCTCCTTCAGCAATCTCATCTCCTCTGCCCCTGCAGCACTAGTAATCTCTTGCCTTGTATTGCCTCTATTCTGTTCGAGCTGATCTATTACGCGACAAAGTTGTTGAAAAGGTTGAGACTCAGCAACGATTTCATCGATTTGTTGACGAGCAGGAGTCGTGCCAGAGCCTATAGCTTTTCCTTTCCTTGATTTTGATGATTTGTTCTTCTGGCTTTTGCAACTAGAACCTTTCTTTGTCCTGGGTTGCTCATCTTTATAGTACAGTTTGAATGGTTCAATTGGTACTGAATCTGGCTTTCCTAGTCTACTTTCTCCTTCAAAAATCAACTTTTTCTGAAGTTGGATCTGAGTTTGACAAGCTTTAAGAGTAAGATTCTGGTCAGCCTGTGGGATCTCGAAAATATCTTGAACACTTGACAAAGAAGAACATTTCGGGCTTACATCAGGTTTAACTCCTCTTAACTCATCAGGTTTATCTTGAATGCTTGAGGGGCAAACAACAATCCCACCATTCAAACTTTCAAATCTATCTTCACCACTTCCTTTAGAGTCAGATATCTCTTTTATTTGTTCATCTAACATCTCGATTTGTTCCCACGAACAGCGTTTAGGATGTTCCACAATACTTGGGCAGCAATCCGGCTTAAGAATCTCGAATGTCTCCATTTCTGCAGCATCTTTTCCGTAATACAATTCGTCGAATTGACTCGGAGGCAGAGACTTTGCTCTTCTCACCTTGCCACTTGCACCGGTTTCTCCATTAGAACCCAAGTCCTTCTTTTGAAGCAAAAGTTTATCTGCAAATCTGGGTTCGCAAGGACCCAAATCAGGGCAACCCAAGCTCAAGAGTTTATACCTATAAGCCTGGACTTGAAATTCGAGAGAAGCGACTTCCATTTCCTTTTGATATATCATATCTTCAAAACCAGCAAGATACTCTTCAGCATGGCAAATTTTTTCCTCTGCCATTCTCTGATATTGACTTGCTTCCATCTTCATAGCAGCTTTTTCTTCTTGCAAACGCAGAATCATCGATAGGGCTTCACTTGCTGCAGTGGCTGAGGCTTCTCTTTCTTTATCAAGCTCTGTATAAAGCTTCTGCAGAAGCTGTTGTCCAGCTCCAAGTGCTTCTTTTACATCTTTTATCTCAGTTTCTGAGCCACTTTCAGCCATTGCAGTCTCCCCCCTTCAGATACAACCCGCAAGAACTTCGTAAAATTATCTCTTATTAAACAAAGACCACCGAATTCTGTCAATCCAAACAATCCTCAACCTGAGACCGAGACGGCTCGATCTAAAATCGTCAAGATCATAAATACAAAAGAAATGGACATCAGAAACGAGTTGCATAAAGCGTTTCGTGCAGAAAAACCAGTAAGGAAACTCCATAAAAATCAAACACTCAAAACGATTTCCCAAAATCAGGCTAAAGGGTTTTGCAAGTTTCAACGTTTTTGTTAATGATTTCCCAGAAACGGGCTAGTGGGGTTAATTAATTTCAACCTTATTGTTAATGATTTCCCAGAAACAGGCTAGTGGGGTTAATTAATTTCAACCTTTTCGTTAATGATTTCCCAGAAACAGGCTAAAGGGGTTTATTAGTTTCAATTTTCACCGATTATGTTAATGATTTCCCAGAAACAGGTAAAAAGGGGTTTAAAAGGTTTCAAAGATCTCTGCAAAACGCAAAAAAGAAAACCGCCATGAAAGAGAAGAAGAACAACAACAACAAGAACTCACCTGGTAATGAAGACAGGGATTGCAGTTGCAGCGATTTTCGGAGGGAAACCGAGTCGAAAAAAATATAGAGATTAAGAAAGGAGAGAAAATTACAAAATTTGAAGCCAAATCAGAATCCACACGATCATTGAATGAGAAAATGGCGTTTTTGGACGCTACAGATCAGAGGAGAGACCGCTCGGATATGGACAAGCGTGGGATTTGCAAGAAAACTGATTAGCCACAATTTTAAAAACAAAAAGAATTATAAATATTTTTAAAGTTTTTGGATTTAATCAAAATGGTTTGAAAATAATTTAGAAATGAAATATTTTATGCAATATATTTTTTTGTTTTTTTCCCAACGGGCCAACGGCATTGCTTTCGCTTTCGATACAAAAGTAAGCTTAGCTTTGATTATTTTAAAATGGATGGCACCCGCGTTTTAGACACACATCAAGATTATTATGACATTTTTCTCAAAAAAAAAAATTATTATGACATGAAAAAGTCTATCAAAATAATGACACGAAAGCAAAAAAAAAAAAAGTTTCAATTTTGAAAATGCTTGGGTATGATAGTTCTAGACTAGATAAAGGAAAAAAAAAAATAGAGGGTAGAAAAAAAAATAAAGGGTGGATTGGTAATGTTACATTTGGCATTTTCTATTTGTTGTTTTTACGTTTTAAGAAATATAACGTTGGTTAAAATCAGATAACTATTTAGTTTTTTATTTTTGATCTTTTAACATTAAGTCTATAAATATTATTTTCACCTGCAAGTTTTTTTTGTTTTGTTATCCACTTTTTACGTATGTTTTTAAAAACCAACCAAAGATTTCAAAACCTAGTAGTTTTTAAAACTTGTTTTTATTTTTGGAATTTAACTAATAATTCAAATGTTTTCTTAAAAAATATAAAAGTCATTTGTAGAGATTTGTAAATAAGTGATGAGAAAATAAGTATGGTTTTTTTAAAAAAATAAAAACTAAATAGTTATGCTTCTATTTGATAATCATTTGATTTTTTATTTTTTATTTTTTTAAATTAAGCCTAAAAATACTATTTCTACCAATATGTTTCTATGTTATCTTATCTACTTTGTACCTATATTTTTAAAAACTAAGTTAAATTTTAAAAGCTAAAAAAAATAGTTTTCAAAAACTTATTTTATGTTTTTGAATTTTTTCTAAAATTTTAAATGGTACCTCAGGAAAGATGAAAATCAATGTATAGAATATGAAGAGAAATTGTGAAAAAAAATATAATTTTCAAAAATGAAAAAAACCAAAAATCAAATGGTTATTAAACGGGACTTTATATACGAGACCAAACTATTTCTATTTTTCGTTTCTCATTTTTATAGACGTTTCTAAAATTGAGTGAGGAATTCAAAACAACCTAATCAAATTTCTTTCTTGTTTCTTATTTCTGTTTCATTTAATAAAAAAAAACATAAATAAAAGCATTTTTATACTCATAAAATATAATTAAAAAATTGAAAATAAATATACATACCTATTTTAGATATTTAATTCTTACAGGTAATTTTTACATTTTAAACTAAAATTTCACATAACCCAAAAAAAATTACAAAATTATGTTTCTATTTTTTTTCAAAAAATGAAAGAATAAAAAAAAAAAAAAAACAATTATCAATCACAGTTTAGTTTTTCTTTATTAAAAAATTAGAAACAAAAAATAAAAGTTGAAAATGAGAAACGATAATGTTACGAAATGAATGTCTCTATTTTGAAAGATAGGACATTACCAAATGGGTCTTTTATGTATCTATTTTTATTTTATTTTCTAATTTTAAAAATTGGAGTTAAAGCTTAAAACTCTAAAGTCGTAGAAACTTAGACCCATTGAAATTTTTGTATCCCTATTAGGAGAGGGGGCTAAATCATAAATAGAATCAACAACAATATAAAAGTATGAAATTCTAGTTCATTTTTTTCCTCTTTAAAAATTATATTTATAACATTGCAACCGATAGATTTATACTAGTAATTACAGTTAAACTTGGTTAAGATAAAAAAAATTACGATAGTCTTAAGGAAAAAAATTTATTGTCATTAATTCCAAAAAAAATATAAGTCAAAGTGAACTTGGGTCAATAGTAATTGACATGTACTTTCAACTAAAAGATTAGAGATTACTTTCAAAAGATTTACTAAGAAAAATTTAAAACAAATATCAAGTTTCAGTTTGAATAATGAAGTGTTTTAGTTAAAAAAAAAAATTATCAATACACAATATACACAAAATGTGTAAAAATAAAAGTAGATAGGGATTTTAGATGGAAAAATAAGTAAAAGTGTCGTCTTTTCTAGAAAGTAATCGGGGTTGTGTCTAATCCAAACCAAGAAGAGGCCATCTTTTTTTGTTTCCACTACCTACTACATTATGCCATTAAATAATATTATTTATGTAAAATTTTCAACAATCTATAGATTTAAACTTCTAACATTTTTAAAGGATGTATTAAACAAATCCATGACCCTAAAAAATTATTTAATATAAAGCTAAAAGAATTTATTTTTTGAGGGAGATTTAGTATTATGTCACTATGCACAATATACCATAAACTAGTTTTATCATGGTTGGTTATTTAAATATTTCAAAAAAGTGTTAATTATTTATATTAATTTTAACGATCAAACTTTTCTCAAAATTGTTAAAAAGACTTAATCGGTAAATACTATACAAGTTTAAAAAATGTAAATTGGTGGGTTTAATATCAAATAATTTATGCAGCCTATTCATTAATAGTTAAAAAAAAAAAAAGACCCAAAATAGATTTAAGTTGTTGGCTTTCTTTTCTTGGCAAATTCAAATTTAGGTGAGGTGTTTGTTTTCATACCAAGAAAAGGAGTGCATAAAAACATATTGAAATTCCATAAATACATTTCTTTCTAGTTTAAGTAAGAGTGAAATAAAGATTCAAATTTTTATTCCTTCAATAGACTTTACTAATATTTTAATCAACAAAATCATATTTAGATCGAGATAAATATAAATGGACAATACATCAAAACATGCTATAATTATATATTTTAATATTCTTATATATTACAAATATATCGTAGTTAGTAATTGATCTTCCAAAAAAATTAAAAATAAATATTGAATATTAATTTCAATCCCTATTTGAACTCAAAATTACACTTGATATCATGAGTTTAAAGTTGAAATCAATTAATAAATTAACTATAAAGATAGAGTAAATTTTTCAAAAGAAAAAAGAAAAAAGAGAGATCTTACAAGATTTTTTAAATTCTCTCATTTATTTTAACATTTTTATGTGTCCAATCACAAGTAGGTGGACACGAATTAAAATTCATTTACAGTAAACATTAATATATTTGAAGAATAAAAAAAAACTTCTACGAAACAAAATAAAAAGATGATTAATTAAATTGATAATTATAATTTCATGAGGCATAATAGTTGGTTTTGGCTCGCTTTGTCAAATAGGGAGCCGGTAAAAGGTGTGGGAGGATTCGAAAAAGTTTTTCAAAAGGTCGTTATCCGTTGGTGGTGATTGTAAGTTTGTAACGGCTACAATGCCGCCGGTGGGCTCCACTTGAGCCGACCAATCCTTCTGGTCGCCCTTTAAAAAAAAAAAAAAACACCGAATGATATCGGTCCATAATTTTGTTTCCTTTCCTTTTTATTTTTAAATTTTCGGGTGGCTGTTGAGTTGAGATACTTGGTTTTCTTAATCAATACGCATGTGAATCTCCAATGTTGTCAATTTGTTTATTGTATTTTTGCAAGGGCGGGGCAAATTGGGAAGAAAAAACATTTACACCTCGTTTTATTACTCTTTATAAAAATTTATAAAAATTTAGGTCGTATTTGGTAGGCAATATAAAAATAGAATTTAAAAAACAAATGATTCAATAAAAATAAAATTATATTTTATATTTTCACATATGTATTTAGTACCTAATTTAGAAATTAGATTTCAATTTAAACCATTGTTCAAAATGTGTTTTATAATATATTTATAGACTATGAATTGGTTGTAGTTACAAAACTAGACTATGAATTGGTTGTAGTTACAAAACTAATATTAGGTTGAATATAAGTTATTATTAATTAATTTATGAACATGTTTTTTTTATAAATTTTGTATAGCTATTATTTTACAATATCATATAATTAATAATACTATATATATTATGAAATACTACATATATTAAAGTTTTTGTTTTTTTTTTAATAGAATGATGCATTTTAAATTTTCAAATTCAAAATCTAGATACAATGAGAATATAAAAATGTTGTTTTCAAAATTCTCACTATTTAGATCATAGAATTCGAAAATAGTTTTCGAAAACACATCTACTAAATGCATATATATATATATATATATATATATATATATATATATATATCATAAATATAATTGAACTAAAATCAAAATATAGAATAAAATCCATATGGCCTACCAAACAGACGTTAGGGTTCTATTTCGAATTTGACAACAACTTTATTATAACTAAACCACTTTTATTACTTTTTAAATCACTTATGCTTCAGAATAATTATTTGTGATTTTGAAATGATTTTCGTCAGCTATTGAGAAAGTAATTTTTTGGAAGCGATTGACTAATAATCAAATAAAAGAAAATCACAATTATTTGAGAGGTGGGTGGTCACTTCAAAATCACTCTCAAACATGTTCTTAATGTCTATAATCACCTTGGAATCAAACATTAGTCATTATATATAATAGCCACTTTCAAAAGTGTAAAATTAAATGATAAAATAATTTATTGTTAAGACATATTTTCAAAAGTATTTATAATTAAATAACTTTTGCTAAACTTATTTGTTCATCAATCACTCTCTAACATTTTGTTCCTCATATTTTCTTTTTAGTACAATAAAGTTGAAGATTCGAATCACAAACGTTTTAATCGTTAATACATTCGATTTGTCAGTTAAGCTATACTCACTTTAATCTCTTATTCATCTTATTATTAGTAGTATTATTAGTATTATTATACTCACTAAAGTTTATGTAATCAACCTAGATTAAAATCTATAATGAGGCCTGAGCAGATGAGCTTGAGGGTAACTTTAATTTGTGTTAATTTAAAAATGTATTTAAAAATCAAGAATATAATTTTTTTTTCTTTCTCAACTTACCCCATAATTTAATAGAATTGTCAGATTATATATATTTAAAAAAGGGCTTAAACGTAAAATTTGTCAGCTTGCCATTCAATAAACCAGTTATTATTCACTTCATTTTCTTTCTTCCCTTTGTTGTTCTTTATCAACATAACATAAAGGGCGCTCACCGAATCCCATGAAGCGAGTCGACAGAATAATATGGGCCTCGTTTCTGGGTCAATTTAGCCAAAAAAAATGGGCTTCAAGTTCTAAACCAGCCCAGAAAATAGGCCCAAAAATTAAAAAGTTGTTTCTTCCCACCCAAGCAGATCTCTCTTTTCTCGTCGATAATCATAATCTCTTGTCATTTTTCTATTGCAGCACTAGCACATATCTCTTGAATTCGACCATATATAAAGATAGAAATTCAATCTTCAAATATTTTTCTTCGAAATTATAATGACTTATTTAGTTGAATCATGTTTAAGCCTTACAAATCTGAAGTAAAAAAATGGTGAGTTATTATTATTAGAGGCCATTAGTTATTAATATCTTATAAGTATTTAAATCAAAACACATATAACTTTTAAAACAAAAACAACAATGCATAAAATGGCCTAAAATCAATAGGTACATTATTAATATAAAATTCGAAAGAGAAGATAGGAAATCCGAAAGGTACAAAGAAAAAACCAAATGTTCCCGTCGGCGGAACAGCAAGATCTAGAGACTGCAGGCGACGTGTCGTTTATGCAGGTCGACAAATAGTTTTGCAATTCCCTATGGACTCTGACCAAAGCAATAACAGAATCATTCCAAATAATATATATATTATTAAAAAAAAGGGTAAAAAGTAAAATTAATAATAATAATAATAGAGAATCAGAGAGGCGTTGGGTTTGTAATAAAAATGTCATTTTCCGGCAGCAAAAATTGCAGACCAAAATGGTATCCTATGTCTATGTCAATCATAAACAATTATCCTCCAAATCATACAAAAGTACAATTACCTGCCTTTCCTATTCTAGCCCCACTCAATTATTTTTCTTTTCCGTCTGAATCCAAATCGAAAAAACGTTATAAATTTTAGAATTGCAATTGTCGGTTGGTTTAGTTTTTAAAATCATAATAATGAAAATGTGTCGCTCATTTTAGTTAGTTTCATTCTATTTAGTCAATTTGGGTTTTGTTCAATTTTATCCTATTTAGTGTGTTTACAGCATGATTTTCAAATTACTTATCCATAAATAATTTTTTTAAAAAAATAAAGTTAAGTAGTGTTTGGTTAAAAAAAATTATATTATCAAAAGTAAATTGAGAAATTCTAAATACATATATAATCATTTAACTAGTTTTTTTTTTGTACTAATGATTATATAAAACGTGCCTAAGTTAAAAAAATGTATGTCAAACGTATCTTTGGTGGATATCCGTTGATTCGGTTTGTTTAAGAGACTGGTTCGTCTTTTATAAGGTGGTTTCGATGTTGGTTTTTTATTTTCTCGAACTAATTGGTCAATTCCCTATCTTTTCCTAATTTTGTTTTTATCCCTGGAAAATTACAAACATACCTATAAATTTGTAAAATTATAAATTTTAATCGAGTCAATCTAAATATAATTCAACTAATTTAAACATATAATTATATAACTTTTGATCAAGACATCAAAAATTTGAATTACTTTAATTTATATTTATCATTCTTAAATTAATATTCTTTTAGTTTAACAATATTTGAAGTGCAGATTCGAACCTTTAACTTATTGGTATGTTTATTGAATTATGCTCATGCACGTTCACTTTAAATTAATCATTTTTTTAAATCTTATTGTTATATGTTTACATTTTTTTTTACTGTGGATTTATTTAATTGCCATAAGACACAAATAAAATTGATTAAAAAATGGGTTTTTTTTTTTGTGACAAAGAATTGTCACATGAGCAAATAAAGAAGGGTACATGTCGAGACATGCAAATGTTTGTTTTGTTATTGTGGAGTGCAAGTTGAGCACATGAGACACTTATACTATATTGTGGGTGGGGACATTTTTAATTTACCATTTTTATTCTTATATTCCTTCTTCTTTTTATTTCTTTTTTAGTTTCTCAACTCTCTCCGTGATTTATTAGTGACAATTGGTCATGCTAACCAAAAAAAAAAAAAAAAAAGTCATGGCCTAATAAAACCATGACCAAAAGTTTTCTACAAAAATAATAAAAGAAACTATTTTTTTAAAAAAATAATATAATATTAATTGGATTCTCTAGCACTCGAGTACTATGAGAGTACATATGTGAAGCAAATTCCTACTTTTTCATATAAAATATATATTAAATAAAATTACATATAAAATTTAGCAATAATTACCGAATTAATATATCATGCAAAGATTAAAATTATATAGTCAATTTAAGGTTGATTTTAACCTACTTTAGTGATTAAGTCACCGATTACTGTCTAAAATGTTATTATTTAAATTCTGCTCCCAAATTTAATAAACCGTAAAAAAAAAAACCTAAACCTAGCTGGTTAAGATGGGTTAAAAAATGACAAAAAGTAAAATAATATTATGAGAAAATATTTTCTCTTAATTAATATTGTATTATTGGTTCAAACAATAAAAGCAATATTATAATAGAAAAGTGAGTATAACTAAGCGTTTCACTAATACGTACTCTAAATCAAAAATTCAAAAGTTTGAATTTACTCCCTCTTCAAATGTTGTATTATTAAAAAAAATGTAACATTTTATTGAAATACTGAAAAAGAATGTAGCTTTATTTAGTCATTAGAAATTGAATGATAGGGTTTAAGGATCATGAGTGTTGGCCATCATTTGGTCTCCTCTACCAAATTCATTCATTGCCCTGACTACCTTTATTTCCATACAAAATAATTTTAATTATACCTCTTATTTCCAACATCATTGATCATACCAATTTAGCGCTCATTGCTCAATTAATCATGACCCTTTTTCTCTCCATATATTTAAATCATATATATATTTGACAAAAGAAAGTATTTATTTATTTATTTATTAAACTATAAATTTAGCCAATGTACTTTGACCGATAGAAAAAAACCACTCTTCTCCATCCCTCATGACTTCGGCTAGGTTAAATATTGAATTTGAGATTAAATTATAAATTTAGTGTCAAATAATAGGTCATTAGACTTTAATAAATGTCATATAGAATTATAAACTTGAATAAATTATGAAATCGAGTTGGGTTTTTGACAATATATTAGAAGTGAAATTGTCTCACATATGAAAAGTGTAAAGAAGTGATGGGTTCCTGACACTATAAAAAGAGTCTATGTCTTTAGTTTTAAAGCATCCCAGTTAGAAACACTTTAAACTTGGTATACCAACTCTATTTACATTCCCTCTTTATATTCTCTGGTCTAAGAGTGTGAATGGTATAAAGTTTTGGGAGAGTGTTTTTGTAATTGAGGTCCGGGAGAGAATTCTATGTGATTGTAACAATTTTTCAGATAGTGGAAATTTTTTCTGTTCGTGGTTTGTTTCTCTGGGTTTGGAGTTTTTCCACATAAATTCTTGTGTCTTTTATTTTGTTGGCTTCTTTTAATTTCTCTGTTATTTCTGCTTATTCCTAGTGGTGGGAGGTTTTTTTCCAATAAAACCAATGTACTCATCTATATAATTACTTTTATTAAAAAAAAAAAAAATTGTGATTGCCAATGAGATCACTATTTTGTAGATATTGATTGATCTTTTATTAGATTAATCAAATAACTATTTCTTTCATTGTCCCAACCATGTCAATACTAGGATTGATGGTAACTCGTTGTTCAATCAGAGTTCCGCTCCTTGTAAGGCTTGTTGGAAACTTGTTGTGGTACTTAATTCATCGCTCTTTGATGTTCAAAATGAATAGTTTCAATTTCATAATTTTTCCTACCACTTTATTTAAGTTGTATTTGAATAGTTAAAGCTTGTTCGATATCTTTTGAAAATTGTACTTGTTTTCTTATCATTTTTCTACAACGAGTTTCATCTTTCTTAAAAAAATATTTGAATTTCTAACCAAATTTCAAAAAAATAAAATTAAGTTTTTGAAAATTATTCTTTTTTTCAAAACTTGACTCGATTTTTGAAAACATATTTGAAACTAGATAACAAAATAAGAAACCCACATGTAGCAGTAGTATTTGCAAGCTTCATTTTAAAAATAAAAATAAAAAAATTCAAACAGTTATCAAACACACCAAAATCTAAACACTTTTTGTAGCTTGATTTTGATCTACATTATTGGAGAAATATTGAAAAGGAAAGAAGAAAGTGATAATAGCCCATTTCTAGTTGGCTTCTATTTTATGATGAAGTGAACCAAACCAAGCTGTCTTTGAGTTTTTACTCCTTTTCTCAATGACTCCAGTCCACATCACAAATTTACAACTATCATTCACTTTCCAAAATTTTCTTCTTATAATCCATGAGTTCTCACTTGTAATTTTTAAGGCAACCTTTAATTTCTTTATTTTAATTTCCACCTTTCGGCCAAAAGCTCCTCTTCTTAATTGGCCAACTTTGCTCTTTTTCTATTTTCGTACCTTTTAAATTAATGGTTGAATTATAAATTTAGTCTCCTTTGAATTTTCATATTTATATCTATTTAGTCTCTAAATTGTAAAAAGTGTATAATAAATTCTTTATGCAATAAGTCTCTAAACTTTAAAAAGTGTTTAACAAGTTCTTAAACTTTCAATGTTATGTTCAATAGATCCTTAATTTTCAATTTCAAATCTAATAGATTTTTTTAACTATTTGTGATTTTTTAACATTCATGTAACTACTTGACACAAAATTAAAAATTTAGGATTTCATTAGACATGAAATTAAGTTTGATATTTAAAGGTTTGTTTGATAACCATTTGATTTTTTATTTTTAGTTTTCGAAAATTATACTTGTTTTCTCACCATTTTTCTATAATGATTTTCATCTTCTCACATCTTTTTTAAGAAAACACTTGAATTTTTAGCTAGATTCCAAAAATAAAAACATATTTTTGGAAACTATTTTTTTTTTAGTTTTCAAAACTTGACTTGGTCTATGAAACCACATCTAAAAAGCAGATAAGACGGTGGAAGCAATATTTATATGTTTAATTTTTAAAAACCAAATAATAGTTATCAAATGAAACCTAAATATTGATTAATTTTTTAAAAAATGAATATGTCAATGACCTATTAAACATAAAATTAAAAATTTAGGAACTTCTTAGATATTTTTATTTTCTCAAAATTAAAAAGAACACCTGTAACATGTATGGAAAAGAAAGTTTATGAATTTGAAAATTGGATATATTCATTTGAAGGAGTGGAGTATTGATGCAGCTAAAGCTTAGTTAGGGCAGCCAGCTGGTTGATGTGGATATAAGGTTCATTAATCTGCAAACCCACATGCCACTCAATTTCATTCCAACTCTCATTTTCTTCAATTTCCCCTTCTTAATTTATAAGTTTTTCATATTTTTTAAATTCCATTTTGATATTAAATTCCTTTTTGGATAGGAACCCGATAGGAGTAAGCGCTTGGATTATTTAAATAATGTTTGAACTTTGTATATTTTAAGTGGTAAAGTCTATGTCCTTTCATATTTTTTTTAGCTGATATAATATCTGTTTGGAATATATAATTTTGAAAAAATGTTTTTTCAAGTAAAATCAAATTTTCTATAGATACCTTTTTTAAAAAATAATAATAATAATTTAAAGTATGTTTAGTATAGATTCTTAAAACACTTTTAAAAAATTGGATTACGGTAAAAAAAACTAGTTTTAAAGAAACATTAATTGAGAGTTTGAAGATAGGTTATCTAAAAATTATTCTAAATAGATTAATAAAAAATCTTCTACGTAGAAAGATTTTTTCTTTTATTAATAGCCACAATTATAGTGTAACAAAAATGTTATTTAAAATATTTTTTTAAAAATATATATATGCTACAAAGTATTTTTATTGAAAGTAATTTTTTTTCTCTCAAAACAAATAATTTAAACTAGTGGGTATTCTAAATTGATCCATAGTATTGTCTATTTTGAATTCAAGTTCACATCAATTGCATTTATCAATGATTTTTTTTTTCTAAATACTTTATCACTAGAATTAGTGTCTTTATCTTTATATTAATTTTTTTTCTATTTCTAATGAGCAAGACTATATTAACATCTTTATATTATAGAGAAAAGATAAGTTTCAAAAGCTTGATTTATACCTTCATCGAAACTTTAAAATATAAAATCATATGCATCAAAATACAAATTTGATTTAACAATCCTAAAGTAGACTACAAGCCAATTGTCAAATATCAAAACATTGTTATTTTTTAGATCATGTAAATGGTGCACTAGTTTTTTTTTATTTATATTTTGAAGAAGAAGAAATATAAAAATATATTCAAACAAGATGAGAGAATATAAAAATATGTTTTCTTCGTTTGCACATTTATTCTTTAATGTATTTCTTTTTTATTTTCAAATGTTTAATTAAAAAACTATTTTTGAGTTGAAGATATATAATTATCAACTAAAAAAGAAATATTTTCCCCCCAAAAAGGGGCAATGACCTAACCTGAGAGCAGATAGAAAAACTTATTTTATAAATTGTAAACAGAATTACAGAAGATTCGATTAAATCCTGACCGTTCAAACCCCTAATCTTAAAATCGTTTAACACGTAAAGGCGGCGTTTGGTCAACTAAACAAAGACTTGCGGAGGCAGTTGAAAATTCTGTAGTCAAAATAAATTTATTTATTTATTTTTGATTGGCTGGCGGCCAAAAAACGGTGGCATAATTTTCAGCCAATGACTGTGCGCCACGACATCGTCGACGTGCCAAACTGATGTTCGGTGACGTAATCCATCCCATCAAATAATCCTCTAAACCAAACATGATCTAAACTTCAAAGTTCAAACTAAGCTAAGCACGCCTCTAATTTTATTGAATTTTTAAACTAGGTGCATTAATATAATGTTACCTTCCCAATCTCGCCTTTTTTTTTCAAGGATTAATATTAATATTTTATCATTTAATTTCTTAAAATCTATGTCGATTTATGGGGTAATATTGTAAATAGTAATTTGTCTCTACAATAAGTGATTAGAAAATTTATAGGTTTCAATATCTAAGTATGTGGTTGTAGAGGTTTGATTTAATTTTCCGTAAATTAATGAGTTGATGAGATGATATTTAAAAATAAATATATTGTATACCATTATAGGTTAAATTATTTAAAATAATGCTTCTACACTTTATGAAATGAACAGTACTTGGGTGCAGCACTCAAGCCTCTCCTTCCCACTTATTTACCATACTTTTTATATTTTTTTTTTAAATACACACATAAAAAAAGTTTGTGTGGCCACAAAGAGGTTACACCATATTTCGGTGTTGCCTTTGAAACACTCAAGTATTTTCTTTATTGAATTTCAATTAGATCTTTGTCATTTAATGCGTTTCACTTCTATTCTGTCTTTTAAAATTGATTCATAACCAATTAGATATTTTTCATTTAATGCGTTTCACTTCTATTCTGTCTTTTAAAATTGATTAAAAAACTCTTGTGAACAATTATATTTTTAAAAGAGTGATGGAAACTAACATCATTAACCGTTAAATTGTAACAAAGTAGTGGTAGAAATGACTTTTAAAAAGTGAACGATAAACATTGCAAGTATTGATAACCCTCTAGGCAGTCAATCAAAAGTGATTGAATATGAATGACCTATACTTGCCAACAAGAGCATAGCTCAACTGACATCAAGTATGACTTATGACCACGAGTTTGAATCCTCTCACCCCCAATTCTTGATGTACTAAAAAAAAGAATGACCTATACTTACCTCATTTTTCATTCATTTATTAAAAATCAAGCTTGCTCGTGCTCCATTTACACCTTAATAGTTGTGTCCGTTTTCATCACTCATTTCAGCGGTAAAATTACTTAGGGGCATACTTTAATTAATTTTAAAGTGAAAAATGTGAACCTAACCTCCAAATTCAAGATCGTTTCAAATAATTTATCTTGTTTTATACGATATAATTACAATTACAGCTTACATAATTAAGTATTTATATCTTCTTTTTTTAGAGATAGATTCAAACTTTCATTTTTTATTTACAAGGTAATATTTTAAAAAGGAACATGTTAATGATTTAGAAGTTGGTGAGGAGACATTTTAATTGTGTTGATAGATAAAAAGTAGAAACAAAAAGACAAAGGGGAATTGGATGCAAAGAAATTGAATAAAAGAATTTTAAGGAATGGGCCTCAGAATGATACCCTGCCCCAATACATTTCCAATCTCCATCTTCCACTTCTCTATGTCCCAAACATTTATGCTCACATCCCTTTTTCATTTTATTTAATTCAAATGTGGTTTTTTCCCTAAATATTTATCTCATAAATTTTTATAGTTTCCAAATTAATTTATTATCATTAATTTTTTTAATAAAAAATATTTTGTAGTTCAACCATAAATAAGGAATTCAAACTTCTAATATCTTGATAAAGCATGTAAGTCTAAACTAGTTGAGATATGTTCAAACTAAACTTTAAAAAAAATAATATGTAATCTCAGTTATTTTTGTGTCATGAAATATTTACAATTGAAGCTATAATTTCTTCATCTTTATTTTAAAGATATGTTTTCTTATTGAACACATTTAGCTTTATGTCTTTTAATCTCTATGCAAGTAAAGTATAGGTAAACTAGATTATTTATTTATTATCATTTTTAAGGCCTAAAAGATTAGTTATATTTAAATATTGATTAAAAAAAACAAACCGAGAATGTCATTTTTTTTAATAATTATTGACTCCAATAATTTAAATGATAAAAACAATGTGGATATGAAGTGAAATTAAGTTTAACCATAGTTTGTGTGTTTAATTAAAATTTTCTCTTCAAAGAAAGGGTGAAACTCAAACTTCAACCAAATTATTCTCCTCCCATTCTCTCTCTCTTGATTTAGAGGGATGAAAAAACAAGTGCATGATAGTCTTTTGCTTTACTTTTAATACCATTTTTTTATTTCGTTTCAATTAATTGTTGCCCATGCTCTAAGGCCCCCTCCCCACAAATAAGATTAATAATCCAATATCATTTTCTCCCTCAATTCATTAAAGATTTGAATGTTAGAAAACGTTAACTAAAAAGATATATACTACATAATTTCATCTCGACAATGGCTTTATTTTATACATTTAAATTTAATTTGTTTATTAACACTTTTATATTTATAAAAAAATTGTTTATCCAAAGTAGTTTTATCATATGGAAGAACTTAATAATGATTGAGGCAATTTTTCTTTGAAAAAATGTAAATTACCCCTCGTGTAAAAAAGAGTAACCAATTTCCTTTTGTGCTTTAATTTGACCTAGTTGGAAAATTACATTTTATAAGAATCGTAATTTAATGATATATTTAAAAATTAATTTATATTTTGAGTAATACCTTATTAATGGATCTTATAAAAAAGAATTAAGAAAAGTAGGTGGCGCGAAAGCAACTGTCTTCCATGGTCCCCATTCTCAAAAAGTCCTAAATATAACCGTTTTTTCGTTTTTCCATTAATCCCTTTTTAATTTAATTTTAATTTTCTCTGTTCAAAAAGAAGCGCTGTTCCTTTTCTTCTCCCTCTCTCCGAAATTCTTCGAAAATCTCAACTCCGTCAACTCTGCCCGCTGAGAAAAGCCTTGGACGGCTAACTCTTTCTTTCCAATTCTTTAAACCTTATCGCCTTCGTTTATTTTTCGAAGTAATCAAACCCTACGGATTTCTCCGATCGAATTGCGCCTAATTTGCTCTGATTTTCAGTTCGAAGTTGAATCGTCGAGGAGTTTGTCCGATTCACTGCGTGATTAATTTGGCCGTACCGGTGAGAACTCTTTTTCTTCAACCTCTTTCATTTTCTTCTCTGTTATCGTATTTGAAGTTCTAATTTGTGACTGGTTCTAGATGATGTCGTCTTCCTTGAATTCTTCAGTTTGAGGAGCGTTCAATTCGAATTTCAATTGAAACTTTTCTGCGAGTTCTTTTATTTTTATTTTTTTTCTCTTCTCTTCTTTTTTGAGTAGCTTGGGAGTTCGGAGATACTGTTTTCGTTTTCTATAATAAGTTTGAAGTATTTCACTATTTCCTTTCTCGTGGATCGTCCGTAAAAGGCGTTGGATCTTTTCTTAAAAACTATAATTACTGAATTTTCTTTGTCGTATTTGTATTTTCTGAAATTCGAGTATGTCTCGTGGGTTTATTTATATTCCTCTCTCTGCTAGATCTCTGAAGCTATTGTCGAGAGATTTATATGAGCAGTAAGGGGTCAGAGTAGGCCGGTTTCCAGTATCAGATGCACGAATCTGTCGAAATCCTTGACATTTTTTTATGCTGAATTGCAGAAATTTTACCTGCGTAATTGCATTTATTGACAGCCACACCTGAATTATGAAGTTATAAACTGGGGAATATTAATCCGGACAGTCGAATCCAAATGGAAACCTTGTTCTTATCTAATCTTGCATATAACCATAAATCTTAATTTTATTTCAATGCGTTTCTCTTTCGTGTTGACTTTGGTTTGGTAATAAATATCCATTTATTACGGTTTTGTAAATTCTAAGAACGGACAAAGGTTCTCCTTGCACGTGGAGTGGACATCCACCATTTGCTCACAAGCAAATTGAATGGTGTTTTAGGTGATTTATAATATATATATAATTGGTAGGTCAAATAATGAGAGAAAAACATTGACAGTTGGAGTGAGTAATACATTTTCAATTTCACCTGGTTCTGAGACCTACGAGTATTATTTCTTATAAGAAACTTGGGTAATGCAACTTCTTTACTTCTACAAGTTTCAGAATTTTTTTTAATGAAAGGTCTTTATGAAGAGAGAAGATGGCAGAGAAGATGAAGTGAACAAAATCTTTCATGTTTACAGCCCAACCTTCCATACCCGAATTAGTTCCCTTCCCTTTCTTATCCTGCAGTGACCTGCAAAACCCACACTCTCTATCCTCCCAGCTCGGGAGTTTCTGAGGGGACCCCTATTCTGTAAACGCAATTTGTGTCGAAGCAAGCCGAATCCAAAGCTGTAAGAATTAGACGTTGATGCAATTTATGGCAGTCCTCCTTTTTTTAAGCGGCCCTGTATACCCTACCTTGTCCTCGTCTTCCTTTTGGTGGTTTGGTCTACTTGGGTTGAGGGTATTGCTTGATTAGAAACTAATAAATTCGAGTTTATTAGTTCTGGTGTTTCAAGTTCGCCTTTCAATCGATCTTTTGCTGCTGTAGAACTGTATGTTCTCTAGTTTATTTATTAGTTTCTTTTCTTTTCTTTTCTTTAATGTTGGTTTATTCCTTGCTTTTATCGTTCATTTTTTAAATTGTGCATTTGTGGTGGCAGATACAATGCAGGGAAAAGGATCTTTCTTTTCGTGAGTGCTGTTTTTCCGGATTGCGGGGAATGGGAATTGTGTAGTTATGTGAAGAAATCTATCACTATGGTCTGATTTCGATAGTTTGGATGGATGTATGCGAATCGGCGCGGGCATTTAGAAAGCATACAGTAGCAGCGACGCCAAGACAACCGTTGGTTCCTGCAGAAAAGAACAATGAAGTTATCACACGGTCTCCCTCGCGTTCCAAGAACAAGTCACCTTCTCCTCATCGTTGTCTGGTCCTCGGCGTTGCCCATCACCAAGCATTACGCGGACGGTTCATACATCCTCCCAATCGGTTCTTAAAAGAGCTCAATCAGCAGAGAGGAAGCGACCCTCCACACCTCCTTCTCCTCCAATTCCGGCCACACCAATTCATGGGTCACCAGCAGATTTACAGTTGCTGTCGAAAAGAATGATTGGTGGTCGACCTGAGAGTTTATGGCCCTCTACGATGAGAAGTTTGAGCGTCTCATTCCAATCTGATACAATTTCTATTCCTGTTAGTAAGAAGGAAAAACCCGTGTTATCTTCTCCTTCTGATCGAACTCTGAGGCCTTCTTCCAATTTTCCTTCTAAGCAGGCTGAAACGCAAACGGTTGCACGAAAGCCCACGCCAGAAAGAAGGAAGAGTCCTCTTAGAGGTAAAAATGGGCATGATCAATCAGAGAATTTCAAGCCAGTTGATGGATCACGTACCCAATTCGAAGATCAGCATAGATGGCCAAGTCGAGTTGGTGCAAAAGTATCCTCAAATTCATTAAGTTGTAGTGTGGATCTCACCGATAAAAGAGTCCCAAGCTTAAATAAGCCATTCAGAGGAAGCGGATTATCTTCTACGAGGGAAACTACGGTCGAGACTATTAACAAAACTTTACAGAAATCAACCAGTGGTGTTATGAGGCTATCATATGTCGATGGAAGGAGTAGAGAAGAATTTGAGGCAAATTCAGCTAATGAAAATTCAATGCAGGAATCTGCAGCTAACAAGGTTGTTTCTTCAAGTTTAGCAGGCATCAAAATAACAACAAACCGAGTGGTTAGATATGACTCGCCTACTCTTGGCCCACGTCCATCTTCACCTTCTAAGACACCAGCATTATCCTCTGTTACTAGAGGAGTTAGTCCATCTCGAATAAGGCCATCAACTCCACCTCCCCGAGGAATTAGCTCATCACGAATAAGACCTTCGAATTCTACTCAAACCAATGTTTCAGCTTCTGTTCTTAGTTTCATAGCAGATTTTAAGAAGGGAAAGAAGGCTGTGAGCTATATAGAAGGTGCTCATCAGCTACGGCTTCTATATAATAGACATTTGCAGTGGAGATGTGCTAATGCACGTGCAGAGGCTGTTCTGCGTAATCAGGAGGTGACAGCAGAGGTAGCGTGTTAATGCATGTTGATCTTGCTAGATTATAGACCTTTTGTTGGCGACTTGTTCATTTGCTCTGTTGGCACAGACGTGATTCCTGTTCTTGCGATTGTGAACAGTCTGATATTTTGATGATTTGTCTTTGCAAAGATATTTGCTATAGTTGTTCACATATTTGCTTGTGGTCAGAAACTATGAGTTATATTCTGACAGTCCAATTGGCAGAAGATTTTATGCAAGTTAAAGATTAAGAACTCTTGTGCTTTGCTGCAGAGAACTCTTCTTGGCGTATGGAATACTGCACGGAATCTGTGGGATTCAGTAATCAGAAAAAGGATCAATCTCCAACAGCTGAAGCTAGAGCTCAAGTTGATCTCAATTATGAATGATCAAGTAATAACATCAATTCATTGAAAGCCATTATATATCATTAGTGTAGTTTATACGGCACGGTTCTTTTGTACTTTCAGTGTATTACACAGTTTTGGTTTTCAGTGGTGCTCAAATTATATAACTTCATAAATAACATTATGCCTGGTCCAGACCTGAGCAAAAATACTTATTAAGGGTGCGAATTAGTTCTGGCATTGTACTTGCCAACCATCGTCTAAGGATTATGAATTTATGAATAAAACTTGAGACTTATGCAATAGGTATTTTAGCACATGGTCTGAATCTCAATGTTTCAGATAGCAATGTATCAGGTTTTAGCATAAAATGTCAACTTGGAGGGGCAGAGTAAGGAACTTGCTTTGTTTCTCCGGCAATGTAGAAGTACAATGTTTTAACAGGGTTAGTTTTTAGGTGAAGTATTTTCTCTGAGAAACATATTCTTTTCTCTCTTTTTTTTTTTCCCTTTTTGGTGAATCTGTTAAATGAGAACCTTTCTAGTCCTTTAAATGTGGAGTTATAATTCCCCTCATACTTGTATTTGAACAACCATCTGCTGTCATGCATGCTTCACCTAAATGATCTGATGTTTAAGTTGCATGTGATTGATGCAGATGAGCTACCTCAACGAATGGGCTGTGCTTGAAAGAAGTCATAATCGATCCTTGTCAGGTTTCATAGATGATTTGGAGTCAAGCACTCTTCGTGTTCCAGTAACTGGAGGAGCAAAAGTACGCTACATTGGCCAGTAATCTATTTTAAACTTTTAATTATGGGAAGCCCAATATTGGTAACTGACAATAATTGCTTACTTGTAGGCAGATGCTCGCTCTTTAAATGGTGCTATTTGTTCAGCCGTTGAGGTGATGCAAGCAATGGGATCCTCCATTTGCTCCTTGCTCCCAAGGGTAGACTTATATAACTCCACTTTGAATGTTATCGATATTTAATAGCTTTCCTCCACATCTTCCTTGAAATCAAGAGCCTCTGCAATTGTTATGGACATTGACTAATCTTGTCATCTTATCATGCAATTTATGTTCTTAGAGCTTGAGAATAAGAATAACTCTGATCATAATAGCTAGAGGAGATAAACTTAATGCTGCAAGTATCTAAACCTTAGTAAACCATCAAATTGCCTCTGATTTGGATTTCTCCCTTTTCCAGTTAGCATTTTATCCCGTGAGCTCTACATGTTACGTAGATTAAATTTTTCATTCTATTTATCATTTACCTGATAATCGTTATAAATATAAACAATTTGCATACTTTAAGAAGTTTGGCTCATGGAGTCGATGACAGTTTATCATGCATCATAGTGAAAGGAACTTTAGTTTATTATACCGTCTCCTTTCGAGGAAATATCAACAATATGAACCTTGATTGTTTGCTTGTGAAAGTCACTCCACATTATATTGCCTGCCATAGTTTTTTTTAAATATCTTTACAGTTTTCATCATGGAGTGACTTTGTCCTACAATTCTACGTCTTTTAGGCCATTAAAAATCTAATTTATTGATCTGTTTGCTGATGTTTGGATGGGCAATGTTTAGATATTTATAACTATTTATACATTACAAACTCAATATACGTTTGTAACATTTGGTTGGGAGCTTCAATGCTTTCCCTGTCTGCAGTTGTAGTCCGTGTTATCTGCTGTGCTGTTCATCATTGTCTTATTTGTTTTTCAGGTGGAAGTAATGCAGACGTTGGTTTTTGAACTTGCTATCGTCGCAGCCAAAGAAAAAGCTATGCTTGATGAATGTATAACATTGTTGGCATCAACAGCAGCTTTGCAGGTGTGGATGATATTTCACTGTCATATATACGAATGGATTTACTTGTCTTGATATTGATTTGAAACATTTTACTGTCCCACAACAAGTCTCATTGAAGTGAATAGAAAGAACTATTGCCCAAATCTTATACATTCATCAGATTGCAATAAGAGGTGTTTATTTAGGAGATCTATCAGTTTTTGCAATTGCATATTAGTAATTGTAACAGTAGGCCATTTGAAAGCAGGTTCAAGAGCAGAGTTTGTGGACGCATCTCATACAAACGAAACAAGGACTGAAAAAAGGGTTAAAGGCAAGCTTCCTAACCTGAGTGGCGCAGATAGGCTAAGCAAGCTAACAACAAAACCCATCTATTTGTTACCTCACTGAAAGATGAGTTTATTCTTCCAAATCATGTAAATTCATTCTTTAAATTCTTAGCGGGAGTTTGTAGCTGTAAATCCTTTTTATTCAATTTTAATCTATTCCTCATTTGAAAATTTTCTTTAACCTTACATTTTTCCATTGCAAGAGCTCTCTGGCTTTACTCTTTTCCGCCCGTAACTTCAGATCTGCGTACCAAATACCATGCAAAAGCAAACTAATGGAGAAGGTGGAGAAGTAGAGTTAAATTCAGGTTCACTTCTGTTTCGATATATAGTTGGTACTTGGTAATCCTTTTGATTCGAGCCAATATGAACTCTTCGAAACTAATATGGGGAATAAATGGGTTTTAAAATCTCTTGCCAATAAAATATATGAAATTCTACCTTAAAAAACAATAAAATATATGAAATTAGTCCAATGAAGAAGAGTTGCGGAGTGTAAGATTAAAAACTAGAGTGAATTTTGAAAGATTATGTAGGTTTTTTTTTGTGGGTTAATGCTCAAAGTGGACAATATCAATATAGAGATCCGTTATCCCAAACATAAACTTTTTTCATGGATGTTCATCTCTGTAAGATAATCTAAATTGATGAAATAATATCACAAAAATAATTCAAATACTTACTGTATAGGAAAATTAAATATTCTACAGAATTCTCTTTGGCACATATCGTAATACTGTGTGTTTATTAACTGAATCTCTCGAATATTTATTTTGATTTCATATGGTGGTCAAACATGGATAGTAAAATTCCACGTCAATCCAATGGAATAAAAGAAATGAGGAGGTGGGGATTTTTGAAGAGAGAGTGTGAAGAAGAATCAAGAATAGTGTGGAGATGTTAAAGTGACTCAAAACTTTAGAGATACGAGAGACACGTGCGTTGGGGACACATAATTGTCACCGACTCTCCTTCTGGCGCGAAGCCAACAGCCAAACCCACCGTTTTGATACTTGCACTCGAATTCCCTAATTTGCCCCCAACTCCATCCTCTAATTTCATCAACCCGATCCAACCCTACTCCTGTCTCAAGTTTATGCCTGCGACGAGGGAGTAAAGGAAGTTCAAAACTCCACACGACCGATTAAAATTGACCAAAATGACCTCGGTCAGGAAATTTTAAAGAGGTGATCGGTCAGAATCAATTTTGTAGGTAAAACCAACGAGTCGAAGCCTGAACCGACTGACTGACCGATTGAAATACAGAAATGGTAAAGATTTTATATATTTATATAATAAATAATAATAAAATAAAAATAAATGAGTAATTTTTTTTAAAAAAAAAACTAAACCGATTAAACCGAGCTATCTTTCTTTTTTTTGAAAAATAAATGGAGGTTTTAAAAATATTTAAAAAAAAAAAATCGGTTTTGACATTGGACAATTGGATGCCAGAAAAATAACGGCCGTCTGCTATTTAATAAAAAATGTGTAGAAACTCAAGGGGCAATGAGAAGGTGTTCTTTACATCGTTGAATGTGTAAATAGTCATACACTAGAATTTAGGATTAGTAAAAACAAAAAAAAGTATGGAAAGGAAGTTAACTTTAATTTAGTCTAACATATATACATTTTAATTAAACTAGATGCTTATTCATGTTAGAAAAAATTAATTTAATATCAATTTTTACAATAAATTTTCAATTTTATCAAAGTAGACCTTAAAATTAGATAGTGTTATAACTTTAATCTTATGTTCAATTTTTAGCAATGCATTCAACAATTTCACCTAAAAAATAATTTTTTTTTATAAACTCACTAATTTCAATGGAATCAAGTTTTGCACAAAATTAAATTTGATCGACGATCTGTGAATAACTCCACCAAAATTAGAAAATTTATAAAATTAGACCTTTAAAATTAGATAAGTATTATAACTTTAATCTTATGTTCAATTTTTAGCAATGCATTCAACAATTTTACCAAAAAAAATAATTTTTTTTATAAACTCACTAATTTCAATAGAATCAAATTTTGCACAAAATTAAATTTGATCAATATACATAATCGATCTGTGAATAACTCCATCAAAATTCAAAAGTTAACAAAGATGTTATTCTAACATATTTCTATACAAAATCTTATCAATTTTGTACTATACAGTAATTTTATTTTTTAATTATCGTTAAAATTCTATGTACCCTGTCCTGTTCGGTAAAAAATGATTTTTTTTCTAGGTAATAATAGACTTCTGGTGCTAATAAATTAAGGGTTAGAAATCTTTTTCGTCCTCCAATTCTATATTTTTAATTTTGTAACAATTTATTTTATGAACAAACAATTTAGTTTCTATCATTAAAAATACTATTAAAATTTAATGATATTTTTTAATATATAGATCGATAAAACTAATGGATAACTAAATGAGTTTATAAACTATAAGACTAAATCATTATACAATAAAAATTACTACACTGGATTGTTTAGAATTTAGGAATTAAATACGGTTAAATTAAAAGTTTAGTCTCTAGATTTATAGATTTATGTGTATTTGATCTCTAAACTAAAAAATGTCTAATAGATTCCTGAACTTTTAATATTGTATCCAATAGGTCCCTAAGCTTTAAAAAGTGTCTAATAAATTGTTAAATTTTTAATTTTATGTCCAATATGCCCCTAATTTTTTTTTATTTTGTGTCTAATAGGTCATTGACCTATTCAACATTCTTAAAATTCACGATACTAGACACAAAATTGAAACTTTGTGGTCTCATTAAACATGAAATTCAATTTTATATCTAATAGCTAGATCAATTTAATTTTAATTTTAATTTTAATTTGTTAGAGACCTATAGATACAAAATTGAAAGTTTAGGGGCATATTAGATCATTTTTAAAAATTCAAAGACCTATTAGACAAAATTAAAAGTTCCTAGATATATTAGACACTTTCTAAAGTTCAATGACCAAATAGATAGAAATTACTTGAACTTGAACTAAAATTATAATTTAGTCAATTGTTACTCATCAAAATTTATGGACTAAATTCTTACCTATTTGAAATTACATAGATTAAATTGTTACAAATTAAAGTGAAGAGATTTAAATTATTGCTTTCACAAAATTTAGAGATCAAAAGTATTATTTAACTTAAATTAAGAACACAAAATTGAAAGTTTGATCACTCTAAAATTACTCCAAAACAAATATTTTAATCATACAAAATCAATTTAATGTTTGATCAGCTTAAACTTTTTAAATGTAATCTCCATACCTTAAAATTTGATTTTGAATAAAGTATGCTCCGAAGAGATTTTAATCTTTTCAAAATCACTCTTAAAAACTATTAAACATGTTAATGAGGGGGTAGCTATAGTATGGGCTTATAGCATTAGAGAGGTGTATATAAATCGGGTTGGGGGAGATTTTTGGAACAACCAAAAAATTCGAGTTAGTCATTCCTTCAATCCAACCAACCCTATTCATGAGATTAACTCAACCCAATATATTTAGGTTGGGTTAGGTCACCGTTAATCTTTTTTATTTTTTTATAATTTTTAAATTATTTAAAATATTTTTTTTCTTGAATTAATAACTAAAAAATCACATAAAATTCAAGTAGGCAAACTTCAAAATTCATAACATCTTAACATTTGTTAGAAGTCTGGAAGAAAAACATAACAAATTGACAAATAATTCATTTATAAGTATATATTTAATTAAAATAAAATTAAAAAATAGAAACTTTGAGTTGGATTGAATCAACCGAGTCTAAAAAGCTCAACCCGAGAACCGATCCGAACTTTTCCGTTCTCCAAACTTTTAACACAACCCAAACCGAAAAAAAATCTGAGTTACTCGAGTTACCGAGTTAGTTGTACACCCTTACTCCATTCAAGTTGTGCTCAATCCCAAATGTGGTTGATTTTTTAAAAAAAAAAATTAAAAAATGTGGTAAGTAATGGTAGATACGTAAAATCCATGCAATTCAGCCCTAATTTGCTATGGCTCCTTTATTTCCCCGCCATCTCGAATGAATATAACTAGAACACTCCCGAACTCTCACGCACTCTTTCTGGAACTCTCCTTCTTCCTTTCTACCTTCAAACATAATCTCGACCTTTCTGTAAAAACTCTATAAATTTCTGTCTCTCTCTCTCTCTCAATCAGGAATCTTCAACTCACATTTCTGTTCACTTCAAATTTCACGCACAAACTTTTTCAAACTCTCCAAAACTCTGTTACGCTCGAATTTCTGGAATCCGAGAACCGAAGAAGCTTTCCAGCTATGGCGGAAAAAACTGAAGGCAAAGCCATAGGCATCGACCTCGGCACCACCTACAGCTGTGTCGGGGTTTGGCTCAACGATCGTGTGGAAATTATCCCCAATGATCAAGGAAACCGAACCACTCCCTCTTATGTAGCTTTCACCGACACCGAGCGTTTGATCGGCGATGCGGCCAAGAATCAGGTCGCTATGAACCCTCAGAACACCGTCTTCGACGCCAAGCGTTTGATCGGCCGGCGGCTCTCCGATCCCTCTGTTCAGAGCGACATGAAGCTCTGGCCATTCAAAGTGATCGCCGGACCTGGCGACAAGCCGATGATCATCGTCAACTACAAAGGCGAAGAGAAGCAGTTCGCTCCGGAGGAGATTTCTTCTATGGTTCTAATTAAGATGAGAGAAATCGCGGAAGCATTTCTAGGGCAAAATATCAAGAACGCGGTAATCACAGTCCCTGCTTACTTCAACGATTCACAGAGACAAGCGACGAAAGACGCCGGCGTTATAGCGGGACTGAACGTGATGCGTATCATCAACGAGCCAACGGCGGCCGCAATCGCGTACGGTCTGGACAAAAAGGCCTCTCGAAGAGGCGAACAGAACGTGCTGATCTTCGACCTAGGCGGCGGAACGTTCGACGTGTCGCTGTTGACGATAGAAGAGGGGATTTTCGAGGTGAAGGCGACGGCCGGAGATACACATCTCGGAGGGGAAGATTTCGACAACAGATTGGTGAATCACTTCGTGACAGAGTTCAAGCGGAAGAACAAGAAAGACATAAGCGGGAACGCGAGGGCGCTGAGGAGGCTGAGGACGGCGTGTGAGAGAGCGAAAAGAGCGCTGTCGTCGACGACGCAAACGACGATTGAAGTGGATTCGCTATACGAAGGGATTGATTTCTATGCGACCATAACGAGGGCGAGATTCGAGGAATTGTGTATGGATATGTTCGTGAAGTGTATGGAACCAGTGGAGAAATGTATACGAGATGCTAAAATTGATAAGAGCCAAGTTCATGAAGTGGTTTTGGTTGGTGGATCGACGAGAATTCCGAAAGTTCAACAGCTTTTGCAGGATTACTTTAATGGAAAGGAGCTCTGTAAAAGTATCAACCCCGATGAGGCCGTTGCTTATGGTGCTGCTGTTCAGGTAACCCCAACAAACACATTCATTTCATTTCCCTTCAATTTAATTAGTTGCTTCTTCTTGAAATTTGGTGATTTTTTTTTAAATAATTATTATGGCCTATGATTTTAGAAATTTTTAGTGCCGAAAATTTTGAATTCAGCATCCAAATCCTGTCTACTCCAACCTTGCATAATTTTTTTTTTTAAAAAAAAAAACAAAACAAAACAATTTTTTTGCTGCACCCAAATTATGCCCTAGCTAAAGTTTAAACTAGCTCATTTGATTCAATGCGTGTTGAAGATCACATTAAAAAAAAAATGTAGAGACCTTATAAGTGGTTATTCCTCTCATTGTGTCTAAAAATTATAAGTGGATCAATCTAAAAATGTTAAATCTAAGGAGTACTATTTCGAGGGTTAAAAAAAATGTAAGGAGGCTTCATAATTTATAAGAGATATAGACAATAGGTTACTAAATGAACAACCAAAAAAAATTATAAAAATCTTATTTAAATGAACAACCAAAAGAAATTATAAAAATCTTATTTATAGGTTTAATTTTAAAAATCATAAACTAATTGCTTTATTCAAGAAGGTTGAAATTTATAAACACTACTTTTATCCTCTTTGTTTTTGTTTTTCTTCCTTTATTGTTTGCTTCAAAATTGGACTTAAAATTCAATTGTATTTCTTTGTTTTCATCCCTTTTAGAAAATGTTGGTAGTTTTTAAGAACTTTATTGAAGTTTGACCAAAAATTCAAATGTTTTAAGATTTGACCTAAAAAAATAAATGGAAAGAAACAAGAAAAACAATAGAATAAAGAAGGAAATTTGTACGGACGGCCGTACTTAGGTGGTGCATCCCAAGTCCATAGTCTCCATTTATCCACTACATTTTTTTTTTTCTTTTCTTAAAAAAACCTTTTTTTTTTTTTGTGGGGTTCAAAATGCAGCATGAAGCTTTCAGTCTCAAATACATGTCCGTTCTTGCTCCCGACTCTCGCATTCCTTCTCCTTTTTTCTGGGCAGCATCCAAATATGGTGCAGCCAGTAAAAATATAAACAAAATTATTTGCTTAAAACGGTTCATTTTGAAACAGAGAAATGAGAAAATGGATTTTTAAGTTTTAAGGCCAACCAGTAAAATAGACTATTTCCATGGTCGTGGACAGGCTGCAATTCTAAGTGGTGAAGGAGACGAGAAAGTTCAAGACCTGCTATTGCTCGACGTCACGCCGCTCAGTCTCGGTCTAGAGACGGCCGGCGGCGTAATGACAATTCTAATTCCAAGAAACACAACAATCCCAACAAAGAAAGAACAAATCTTCTCCACATACTCAGACAACCAACCAGGAGTCTTAATCCAAGTCTACGAAGGAGAGCGAGCCAGAACCAAAGACAACAATCTCCTCGGAAAGTTCGAGCTCACCGGCATTCCTCCAGCTCCGAGAGGCGTCCCGCAAATAAACGTCACCTTCGACATCGACGCCAACGGCATTCTGAACGTAACAGCCGAGGACAAGACTGCAGGGGTGCAGAACAAGATCACCATTACGAACGACAAGGGGCGAATGAGCAAAGACGAGATCGAAAGGCTGGTGAAGGAGGCAGAGAAGTACAGAGCAGAGGACGAGGAAGTGAAGAAGAAGGTGGAGGCCAAGAATGCATTGGAGAATTATGCTTATAATATGAGGAACACTGTGAGGGATGAGAAATTTGCAGGGAAATTGAATCCTGAGGATAAACAGAAGATTGAGAAGTCTGTGGAGGAGACGATCGAGTGGTTGGATAGGAACCAGTTGGCGGAGGTTGATGAGCTCGAGGACAAGCTGAAGGAGCTTGAGGGTGTCTGTAATCCCATCATTGCAAAGATGTATCAGGGCGGTGCTGGCGGCGGTGCTCCGATGGGTGACGATATGCCTGGTGGGGCTGCCGCCGAGTCCGGCGGTGGTGCTGGGCCGAAGATTGAGGAGGTTGATTAAGGAAGATCGACGGTGTGGTTTTATGGAGTTTTCTAGTAGTGGTTGAGATAGTTTGTTGTTTTTTCTGCTCTTGTAACTTGGAAGAAGTATAGGTTTTTTTTTCTTTCTTTAGTTTTTTGGGAAAAGCAAAGAGCTATATGTTGTTTGTTTGAGCAGCCTTGTAATGAAAGTTAAAACGTTTTTTCTTAGGTTTTAATTGTTTTTAAATGAATCAACAAACAAGGTAAAATTTCAAATGTTTGAGCAAACTTTGTAATAAAAGCTAAAAGGTTAAATTATAAAAAAACTATTTCTGAACAATATTCTTTTTAAAGTTCTAATTATTTTAGATTAGTAGAATCTTTTAAAATTTGAATTTGAAGCAATGCAACAGTAACTTAGAATGGTGTAGTTTTTTATTTAAAGGTTAATCTGATTAGGTTTTTTATTTAAAGGTTAATCTGATTAATCTAAAGATTTAAAGGAGTAGGATGTTGAAACTTTTATGAAACGTTAAGTAATATTTGTTACTGTTATTTTCTAAACAAAGAAAAAAAGTTTGGGATATTTGTTTACGATTTAAAGATAAAATTCTTTTTCTAAGGATTTAATAAATTTTTACCTTCAACATCCAAACAAGTTAAAATGGTAACTAAATAAGCATGTGAGGTTTGATTTTTTTTTTTTTTTTTCCTTTTTCTAGGAGGTTCGAATTTTGTTGTCTCCCTCATCCCACATGTTTTTAATATTTAAATTTTTTAAAAAAAAACGATTAACATGAGGGGAAAAATGGATTTTTACATCTAACAAATAAATATGGTTGCTTTCTAAAAATAAATAAGATTGGGAAAGTTCTTCCATTGCTTTTATCATCAAGAAAAAGGAGTGGGACCCACTTAGATTCGCACAAAGAAGAAGGAATTCATTAAAAAAAAAAACAAAAATTAAACTCGTACGTAAGATACCTTAATAATAATTAAAGGGTCACCGAATATTTGATGGCTCATGCATGGCTCTACTTTTTCATGGACAAAATAGGAACGACAAACTTAATTTATATATCAAGTGAAAAATGCTTGGCAAAGCAATTATATATAATATAAGGAAAGTTTTTTTAAAGTGTGAAATTAATGAAGAGTAAGTTCATCAGTCTGAGAACAGATAGAGAGACTACAACTTCCTTACCTAACGATTTGAAGTTCTTTTGGTTTACAAGTTTTCAACTTCTTGCATTTTAAGCATCAGTTTCTTGCATTCTAAGCATACTCCCCAATCTCTCAACCATTCCTCCTCAGATTCTCATGCCTTTTTTCAACCTTCCATTCTTTATAAGAATCACAAAAAAAAATCACATCCCATGTACTAATGAGTAGTTAATGTTACGTAACTATAATCGTATCAAAATAAGTAAGAACTTATAGTTATTAACGTACATGGAAGATTCTTAATTAAGAGGATGATTTGTGCACAATTCTACAAATGTCGGCTTACGTTTAGTCAGAAACTAGATAACGGTCTTAATTAAATTTTATCTATAGCTTATAATGGAGCTATAAGTAACCAATTATGAGACTTTTGAGTAGTCACTATGCAAAGGTTACTGAGTTGACTAGCTTTTGAGATCATAACATATAATTAATAAAGAGGAACTATTATAAAGAAAGAATGAATGAATGAATGAAAGCAAAAGAACAACAATAATACCTTAATATGGTTAGGATGGAAAAGGAAGTAGAAGAAGAGAGGTATATGGCAGTTGAACAGTGAAGAGGAGGAAGCTTAACTTCAGGGCAAGATGAGACTTTGACACAGCAACCAACTCACCACCCATTACATGGACACATTAGGTGAAGAAGGCAATTGAATATCTCATGCCACCATTTTCCTTCTCTACCTTTCTCCTTCATAAAACACGTTCCTTGCTCCAAACTTTCATCCTTCATTGAACGCTTAGTCCCCCCGTGTCGATCGCCAGCCATGGAAGCCAGCGCTGGACTTGTCGCTGGTTCTCACAACCGCAATGAGCTTGTTGTCATTCATGGCCATGAGGAGGTGATGAACTTAATTAATCAGAAAGTGCAGTGGGAGAAGGGTTTGGTTTGTGTGTTTGTGGCTGATATGGTTGTGTTTTTGTTTTGTATTTTGTTCTGCAGCCAAAGCCATTGAAGAACTTGGATGGTCAAGTTTGTGAGATCTGTGGTGATGAAGTGGGGCTTACTGTGGATGGTGATCTGTTTGTTGCCTGCAATGAATGTGGTTTTCCCGTCTGCAGACCTTGTTATGAATATGAAAGAAGAGAAGGAAGCCAACTGTGTCCTCAGTGTAAAACTAGATACAAGCGGCTCAAAGGTGAAACAGGGAATAAAGGACTCTGCAATAACGAGTTTCAGCTTTTCTTTTTTCTCAAACTCTCTGTTTTTGTCTATTGTGAAGGGTGTCCAAGGGTCGAGGGAGATGACGACGAAGAAGACATAGATGACATTGAACATGAATTCAACATTGATGATGAAAGGAACAAGCACAGTCATATGGCAGAAGCTATGCTTCATGGAAAGATGAGCTATGGTAGAGGGCCAGATGATGATGAAAATGCACAGTATGGAAGAACACAGCCAGTAAGTGGGCAAAACTTTTACTCTTCAGCCTCAGTTTCGAAATCTTTTTCCAAATTAATATTGGAATTATAAACAAGTATCTATTGCATGTGCAGGCAAATGGTGAGCTTCCTTTATCATCTCAAGGTTATGGAGATCAGATGTTATCTTCTTCACTGCACAAACGTGTGCATCCGTATCCAGTTTCTGAACCAGGTAAATTTTCTCCACCCCATTGTTTGTGCATTAAATTGATGAAGATTTAGATCTCTCTCTCCAAAGCTACATAAATCTTCATTATCGTACGGTATCTGATATGCCTTCGAAAATTCAGGGAGTGCAAGATGGGATGAAAAGAGAGAGGAAGGTTGGAAAGATAGAATGGATGACTGGAAATTGCAGCAAGGCAATCTTGGGCCTGAACCTGATGATGCCAATGACCCTGACATGGCTATGTATGCTTGAAAAATTCAAAATCCCTCTCTTTCTAATTCAGATGTTTTAAACTTTCACTCGAGGAAGTCCATGTATAAATTGACCTGCAAACTTTTGCAGGCTTGATGCAGCTAGACAGCCACTATCAAGGAAGGTACCAATAGCATCTAGCAAAATTAATCCTTACCGGATGGTCATTGTGGCTCGGCTCGTCATTCTCGCCTTCTTCCTTCGGTATCGGATTCTAAATCCAGTACATGACGCATTGGGTTTGTGGCTAACTTCTGTGATATGTGAAATCTGGTTTGCATTTTCATGGATCCTCGATCAGTTTCCCAAATGGTTCCCAATCGATCGTGAAACTTACTTGGATCGTCTATCCCTCAGGTAATATCAATTCTAGCATAGCATTAAGAATACAAAAAAAATTATGTAAGTTGAATATATGCTTTAAAATCTAGAATGTCATCATCCGAGGATAATCATATGGAAATTGTTATGCAGGTATGAACGAGAGGGTGAACCTAATTTGCTTGCTCCAGTGGACATCTTTGTCAGTACTGTAGATCCATTGAAGGAACCTCCTCTTGTAACAGCCAACACAATCTTATCTATCTTGGCCATGGACTATCCAGTTGATAAGATTTCATGCTACGTTTCAGATGATGGAGCTTCCATGCTGACCTTTGAAGCAATGTCTGAAACTGCAGAATTTGCCAGGAAATGGGTGCCTTTTTGTAAGAAGTTTTCCATAGAACCACGAGCACCTGAAATGTACTTTTGTGAGAAGATTGATTATCTCAAGGATAAAGTCCAACCAACATTTGTAAAGGAGCGTCGAGCAATGAAGGTATGCACTTTTAACAAATACACTGAGAAAGTACCATACAGGAGTTTTACAATATGTGCTTAATGTCAAGCTTGAAATTTTTTTTTGGTGCCTGTAGAGAGAATATGAAGAATTCAAGGTCAGGATAAATGCTCAAGTAGCAAAAGCCGTGAAAGTTCCCACAGAAGGATGGATAATGCAAGATGGAACGCCATGGCCAGGCAACAACACAAAAGATCATCCTGGTATGATCCAAGTCTTTCTGGGTCACAGTGGAGGCCTTGATGCAGAAGGGAATGAACTCCCCCGCTTAGTTTATGTATCTCGTGAGAAAAGACCAGGTTTCCAACATCACAAGAAAGCTGGTGCCATGAATGCCTTGGTAACTTGCTCGGTCAAGTTTCTCTCTTTCTTGACCCCAATCTGTTTCTTTTCCTTTATCTAATCCCCAACATTTTGTACAATTGTAGATTCGTGTCTCTGCAGTGCTTACAAATGCTCCATTCATGTTGAACTTGGATTGTGATCACTACATAAACAATAGCAAAGCAGCACGAGAGGCCATGTGTTTCCTTATGGACCCTCAAGTCGGGAAGAAAGTCTGTTATGTACAATTTCCACAAAGATTTGATGGAATAGACAGGCATGATCGTTATGCCAACAGAAATACAGTCTTCTTTGATGTAAAGACCCATCTCAGAAATTTTATTATACTTATTTAAGTGACTAAGAGCTAAATATCATAAAAATAAACTATGTTTCTTTGTGATACAGATTAACATGCGAGGTTTAGATGGAATTCAGGGTCCTGTATATGTCGGCACAGGGTGCGTCTTTAGGAGGCAGGCTTTATATGGTTATGAACCCCCAAAAGGTCCTAAGCGCCCAAGAATGGTAAGCTGCGACTGTTGTCCATGCTTTGGTCGTCGCAAGAAGCTTAAGAGCTCTAAAAGTGGGGTAGATGGAGATGCTGCAGGTGAGTCTACATTTTTTCGAACTTCAATTTGTGTTGGTACTTGTGTCTTGGAGGATACTTTGCCGTCAATAACTCATAGTTAATATCTTGCTGCAAAATGCGTAGTGATGGAGGATGACAAGGAGCTACTAATGTCACAAATGAATTTCGAAAAGAAATTTGGACAGTCATCAATTTTTGTTACCTCAACTTTGATGGAAGAAGGCGGTGTTCCACCCTCGTCAAGTCCAGCAGCCCTGCTTAAGGAAGCAATTCATGTTATCAGTTGTGGTTATGAAGACAAAACCGAATGGGGTACCGAGGTAATGTCAACAATGCTTACTTGATGAAACATCTAAATACAACCTTTCTCTTCCTTTCGCTATTGACATGTTAACACCTAAATCAAACAAAAAGTTATTAACAAATATGGCCTAGAGATGAGCAAACTTGGAACTGAAACTAGTGTATGTTTGTGTGTGCAGTTGGGCTGGATTTACGGATCTATCACAGAAGATATTCTAACAGGTTTCAAGATGCATTGTCGTGGCTGGAGATCTATATACTGCATGCCCAAGCGACCTGCATTTAAGGGTACAGCTCCCATTAACTTGTCTGATCGGCTGAACCAGGTACTTCGGTGGGCACTCGGGTCTATTGAAATCTTTTTCAGCAACCACTGCCCTGTTTGGTATGGTTACAAGGGTGGGAAGCTAAAGTGGCTCGAGAGATTTGCATATGTCAACACAACTGTCTACCCCTTCACTTCAATACCACTTCTCGCCTACTGTACCCTCCCTGCGATCTGCCTGCTCACCGATAAGTTCATCATGCCACCGGTAAATATAGTACAATTTACATTATCACCTACGAAAGATGATTTAAGCAGAAAATATAAGAGAAGAGGGAAATTGAGGAAGACATAATTAATTCAAAAGCCACAGGAAATGCCATATTTAACTATATGTTTGATAAACGTACTTGGCCGTCACCCTCGTCCGACAGAAGAATTCATTAAGCTTTTGATTTTCTCCATAGTTTCTGTTTCTGGCAAAGTATTTTGCATCCACTGATGAAATTATCTTTGCCTTTTTGACTTCCAGATAAGCACTTTTGCAAGTCTCTTCTTCATTGCCTTGTTTCTTTCCATTTTTGCTACGGGCATTCTTGAGCTTAAATGGAGTGGAGTTAGCATTGAGGAATGGTGGAGAAATGAGCAGTTCTGGGTCATTGGTGGTATTTCAGCTCATCTATTTGCTGTTGTACAAGGTCTGTTGAAGGTTTTGGCTGGAATTGATACTAGCTTCACAGTTACATCCAAGGCAACAGATGACGAAGAGTTCGGAGAATTATATGCCTTCAAATGGACCACTCTGCTAATCCCTCCAACAACTATTTTGATCATCAACCTTGTTGGGGTTGTTGCAGGCATCTCAGATGCCATAAACAATGGCTATCAATCATGGGGGCCTCTATTTGGGAAGCTTTTCTTTGCCTTCTGGGTGATTGTCCATCTGTACCCATTCCTTAAGGGTCTTATGGGCCGACAAAACCGCACACCGACTATAGTTGTCATATGGTCCGTGCTGTTGGCTTCAATCTTCTCCTTGCTTTGGGTCCGAATTGATCCGTTTGTGATGAAAACAAAGGGACCTGATACCAAGCAATGTGGATTAAATTGCTGAAAGACTCTCTCTTCCTTGTTATTTGATGTGTGCATCACCAGAAGATTCATATGCATAGCCAGGAGATTTATATGCATTCTGGACATTGCATATAGAATATGTGATTCGAAAGAATGTGAAGCACGAAAATGAATAAAAGCGAGAGTGAAATTTTTGTGTAGTATGACAATGTGCCTAGTTTTAAGAACAAATGATAATGTGTTTGTTTAATTCAGTTTGTGTACACAAAACAGAGTTTTTCATATAGACAATTACAATATTGTGAGTAAGATATGAAAGATCCAGTAAAAATTATCATTGGCTTCAGGTAAGAAAAAAGGAAAACCCAAGGTTAAGAAAATACACACACACAGTACACATAGAAATAGGAAATTTCAGACTCATAGCCAGAGACAGTGTAACACCTCAAGGACTAATATCTTCGGAGATTCATTCTTTGAATTTAATTCTCAAATGCAGCAAACTCACCTCCTGAGTATCCAAAAGTATAAATACAGAAGAAAATAGATATAGATAGCTAGTTGTAATCCATGCCGAAACCCCTCAAAAACTGTGGTCCAAAGCCAAAACCGTTTCTTTTCCTTTCTAAATAACTACTACTGGATTCACACAATTTCTGAAGCAAGAGAATGTAAAGCCATACATTAAGCATGACCTAACTGCGTACCTACAGCACAACAACTAAATATTCTACTTTTATGATATCTATGAACAACTGGTATAAAAGTAAACCCCAGCTGAAGCCTGAACCTGCTAGATAAAATACACATTTCAGTTAGATGTTTAATTAATAATACGGAAAACAAAGATGTGCAAAACAAAGATGTGCAAAGTTGTATGAATGGAATTGTCAAGCAAACCTCTAAGCTAGGACTCATATGAATGAAAAAAGCCTCAGACAGGAGTAAAAGAATAAGAAAAAACAAATGGACGAAAATCTAATAAAGGGTTAAGTTGCTATCTCATACGTTTCTATCTGGCAGCTATAAACTTGTTCTGTCAATCTGCCACAACATATCAATACATATCAAATGACTCTCCTGAGTTTGTTTAACCTTCTTTGGAAAAAATCATAATACCTATAATTAATAAATTATTTTAATCTAATACATGAAAATGCCATTGGCTTCTGGCTTTTATGGTCCCTCCAATCAAATAATCTTAACTACCAGGAGTGTTATTTTCACCAATAGTCTCCACATGAACAAAGACCATTTTTGAAATGATGAAATCTATTAGCATCCCTAACCACAATCACTCTCTTAGTGATCTTGGATATAAACTTAGTTGCAGTATGACAGTCTGAACAAACTCGGAGGTTCTTAATAATCCTAATTTCAGTTCCAGGCTCAGTTGAAATAAGCCCAAAAGCAATTGCTAATTTTTCACTGTGGACATTCACCATTAACTCCTTCTCTTCATCCTCTACATCGTGCAAAGCAGTAGTAACAGTTTCTGCCTGATATCCAGCCTCTCTCATCTTCCCTGTTAACTTCTCTAGCATGGCATAAATGGCTGTGGCCTGAGGATGGGACTGATCTCCAGATGTGAACACATATTGTTGATCACCAATCTCAATTAGAGTGCAACCCGGCGTCTTTGCCAGATTTCTCTTCTTAACAACTTGTCGTACTGAAGCAGCTTTGGGGAAGTTCCTGTCAGTAGAATATATATTAGAAAGCAGAACATAGTATCCCACATTTTCTGGGTCCAGTTGAAAAAGTCTTTCGGAAGCAACATGGGCTATGTCTGTATTCTTGTGAATCATACAAGCGCCAAGCAGTGCACCCCAAACAGCAGGGCCAGGTTCGAGTGGCAGTCTTTCAATGAACTCCAAGGCATTCGTTAGCTGTCCAGCTCTCCCAAATATGTCAACCATGCAAGCGTAGTGCTCACTCAAGGGCTGAAAACCATAATTGTTAACCATAGAGTGGAAAATCTCATTTCCCTCTCTCACCAAGCCGGAGTGACTGCAAGCATACAAGATAGAAAGAAAAGTAACGTCTGTCGGTGGAATCCCAGATTGCAACATCTTATTAAAGAGGTTTAGTGCTTCATTGCCATGTCCATGGAGACCATAACCAGTTATCATGGCATTCCAAGTTACCGCATTCTTTTCTGTCATCAAGTCAAATAACTGACGAGCCTCCACGATGCTACCACATTTTGCATACATATCAACTAAAGCGGTTGAGACATATACGTTTGATTCAAGTTTTTTACTCTTAATCAACCCATGAACCCATTTGCCAATACTTAGAGCTCCAAGTTGAGCACAAGCGGAAAGTATACTGGTAACAGTGACAGGATTTGGGCTGAGTTGAGGCATCATTTCCTGGAAAAGAGAAATTGCGCTCTCTGTCAACCCATTTTGAGTGTATCCTGATATCATGGCGTTCCAAGAAGCCAAACTTTTCTCTGGAGATTCATCAAACAGCTGCCGTGCATATTGAATTTCATTTAATCGACAGTAAACAGTAGTGAGTGCAGTTGATACAGAAGGTTGCGAAATAATACCAATCTTCATGCTTAAAGTTTGAAACGAACGAGTAAGTTGCAGATGGCTGAAGGGCGAAAAAACTGGAATTAAGCCCACCAATGTGCTTGAATTAACACCCTGTACGGAAGCAAGCAATTCCTTGAAGAGTGTCACTGCCGACCCAGTTTCATGATTGAAAGTATAACCAGAAATCATCGCGTTATAAGATATCAAATCCGGCTGACCAATCTGATCAAATAACAATCTTCCTTTGTCACTCTCCCCACATTTTGAATACAATGATATCAAACCCGTAAGCACGTAAACATCAGAATGGAGCCCCTTTTTTGAAGCCAAAGATTGAATACTCATCCCTAATCTATACTCCTGCAACTCCGCCACAGCTGTAAGCACCGCAGCCAAAGTTGTAGAATCAAATGGCAGCCCAACATCAAGCATATCCACAAAAACACGTATCGAGTCCTCAAAATACGAATTCCTGGAAAACCCAGATATCATCGTGTTCCAGAGAACCGTATCCCTCTCAGGCATTCCATCAAACACCTTCCGCGCCAAGTCGGGGCGCGTAAATTTAAAGTACATGTCAACGATTGCAGACCCAACAAACAAGTTCGATGCCACCCCATCAACAATCGAATGCGCATGCAACAAGATGCCAACCCTCTCATCCTCAAACCTCGAAGCAGCTGAAATCGCAAATGCATAGGTGAAATTGTCTGGCCGAAGATTAGTCCTTTTTCTCAAATGGGTATAGACAGAGATCGAAGATTTCGGCAAATTATTGTCAGAGAAGCCTCTAATAAGGACATTGAACATAAAAAGATCGGATCTGTAGACATTGGCGATGAGTTGGCGCACATGGCGAACGGCCCCGAAATCAAAGAACTTGTGGGTAAGCTTGGTGATCGAAGAGAGATCAGAGTGAATGCCGTGGAGGATTAACTGTGCTTGGATTTGGAGGAGTTGGGGAAGTGTAGTGGCCTTGTTAAGAAGTGCGAGGAAAAATTTTTGATCTCGAATGGCAGAGATGGCAGTGTTTGTGCATATCATCTGTAAGCGGCTACGGCGCTCCCGAGAGCTTCTGAATTTCGCCGCTTCCCTTTGATTTCTTCGTTTGGAGGCGGGAAATAATTTTACCTTCCATTTTATGGCAATCATCGTTACTATATTAAAGATGTTACTTAGGAAAGTATTTTTCGCAAAAAATCACAATTTACCTGGGGTAAAATACACTTTTGGTGTCTGAGGTTTAAAATTTATGTCTATTTGATCTCTAAAGTTTTAAAATGAACATTTTAGTCCCTGAAGTTTAGAAAATAATTAAAATTGGTCCCTGAGTTAGTTGACCTAATGACTAACTGAAAAAACGATATCTTGAAAATTTATATTTAATATTATGTAGTTTTTTTTATTTATATTTAAGATTATTTCTTTTATTTTATTTTGGGACTTCTCATGTGCATTTTTCCGATATTCCATTTCTTACCTATGAATTTTGTTTTTTTTTCTTTTTATCAAACCACAACTCTACATAATAAAGAAACTACCAAAAAAATAAGAAACTCATCGCACAAATCGAATCAATTATTAAAGAAAAATTAACACATGGGTACTTCAAAGTTGTAGATAGAGACACATTTTTAAAGATTAAGAATGGTGGACTGAGTAAGGCGGTACATCAAAGCAACGAGAAAGTCTTTCTTGTCATCGTCATTTTCGATATTGGTGTTGGAGCCAAGGAAATAAAAATAGAATAAAAAATAAGCAAGCAAGAAGAAGTTAGAGATAGAGGAAGAAGATAAAAAAAAAAGATAGAAGATGAAAAAAAAAAGTAAAAATAAAATTAAAAAAATATAACCATATAATGTTGAAATAATATTAATTTTAACACCTCATCTAAAAATTGTCAATTCAACATGCCACGTGATTTTTCCGTTAGTCAACTAACGGTCAACTTAACTCCAGGGACCATTTAGAACTATTTTCCAAACCTCAAGGACTAAAGTATTTATTTTGAAACTTCATGGACCAATTAGACATCAACTTCAAACTTCAGGGACCAAACGTGTATTTTGCCCATTTATATTTCTAACACCCTTGTTTTTTTAAAAAAATGCACATAAAACCTTTTTACAAGTACTTTACTACGAGACATTATACTTTACTTTGTAGTTCTCGTTCTCCCTTATAATGATTACTTATTTTATTCTTTAATGCAATCGTAAAGACGAAAGTGCAAAATATATTTTAAATTTACAAGGTAAAAACTAAAAAGTACTTATATATTAAACAAAAGAAAAGGTAAAAAGTAATTATCAATAACGACTAATATAACTTAATTAGTTAATTAAAAAAAAATCCTCGGCCTGAAACCTACAAATTTTGATACTAAAATCAATTTATTTGAAAACACGAGTGATTAATGAAAAACAAGGTTAAAGTAAGTAATAGCTCGTCAATAATTCATATATACCTGCCAAGAGATGAGAGATTTTTACTCGATAAATATTAGTTGGATAAATTACACCAAAAAATTGTTATAAATCAGAGTGGGTAAATCAACAATAATTACATGTACTATTAATCGAAAGAACATTAGTTTGAATCTTTCACCTCCTAACAAACTAAGAAATGTTATTAAAAAATTACATCAGAAATAGAAAAAGAAAAACTAGTTTGACTCCAGTAGAATAGATACTCACGTCCGTAAAATACGTCAACAATGTAGCGCAGAATCGAAAATTTTAATTAAGGAATTCAAACGGAATTAGATTTTTATTATAAATTTTTGTATTTGGAATGAAGTTACTTAAATTATAAATTTAGTTTAAAACAAATTTCATCACTTTAAAAAGTGTAGATTTTTGACGCTTGATAACCCTCTAGATTTTAGATCTTATTTAATAATCATTTCATTCTTAAATTTTTGTTCTTAAAAATGTTCGCACTGCAGGTGACAGTTGAATTTTATTTTATTGGTTGCTTTTACATTGATTTTGAGAAGTGTATTAATTTCAGGTTGAAGTTATATTTTCAATTTTAACCATATGTAAAATTTAATATAAGATTTAATTGAATCAACATTTTTTTACCTTCGGAAAATATAGATTCAAATAATTATAGAGATAAATTATATTCACTTTAATATTAATCTCTTGCATTTTAATTAACCAATGATGTATTAAAAACATTGTTTGAGCTTTTGACCTCTTAATCAAGGATATATGTGTTTGTGTTAATTGAGTTATGTTCAGGTTGGTTGTATTGTTTTTATGATTAAAGTTTGGGGCACTTGTATAAATAGCAATGCAATTTACATAAATTGCAAACGTATCTAAATTCAATTTGCAGGAATAGCAAAAAATAAAAAAAATAAAACATACCACCAAAAAAAGTCAAAAACATCCTCTTATTGTCTGCAAGTGTATCAGTAGTCTATAAGTGATATACTGCTGATATACCTAATACAAAATATACAACTGATAAACTATTGATATACTTATATAAAGTTTATCAAAAGTATATAAGCATGTCACATATGATGTGTATATATATATATTACTAATACATTACTAATACATTATATTTTATACGCGTTTTTCGATATGAAGTCTGTCACTAGTCTATCAGTAATATTGTTGATATAATAATGGTATCCTAATATAAAATAAATAACTATACTGTTAATATACTTATATGAAGTTTATCAATAATTCACATATTAAATATACATAATATAAAATATATTACTGATATGCTACTGATGTCTTTAATTTTATATCCTTAGTTTATTAATGATTTATTATTTACTACTTTTTAGTTAGTAGACTTCTTTAATTAATACACTTGGGTTAGGAGTATGTAAGAAATTCATATTTAGCATATCATATACACTCAAAATTAAGAATATCACTATTATACTACTGATTATATACTCAATGCAAGTGACTCAACTCAACTGCATGCAGCATGAAGTAAAAAATGCCCTCATGTGTGTGGATATAGCAACAATAGATTTGATATACCGACAACATACCTAATAAGTTGCATATATCAGTGTGATATACTACCGATATACTTTATTTACGTCTATACAAAATAAGAAATACTTACTCTATCAATAATACAATAATGATTCATAATCAGTATATCAGATTATCTAAACACGAGTATGTCAGTGATATACCATTGATATGCTTTATTTAGGTATCTAAGTGAAATGAAAATGTCAATATTCAGTATATCAATGACATAGCACAAATAGTGATTTATACTTGGTAGCGATTTTATGTTCATGTATGTTCGATATATCAAGAATATAACAGTGATAGAATTAGTGATATATTCAACGTTAGTAACTCGCATATGATAGCGTTCATTTAACGAATATATTATTCATATACTAAACATTAGGTATATCAATAAAATTAACATATCTAAAATGAAGTATATCATTGATATACCAAGATGCAAAATATCTCCGATATGTTACGAATATATAGAGAGTATATCATTTAACTAATATTATTATATATAAAAAAAATTGTGTATCCATAGTATATCAATAATATATTACTGATGTACTTTGTTTTAGGTATATATATCAGTTCTGATATATAAACACAAAGTATATCAGATATACTACCGATGTACAAAATATAAAGTATATCAGATATACTACAGATACACTAATGGGATTGAATCCTGCAGCAGAAGTGATATGAATCGCGATGCTCCGTTGTGTTACTCGAAATCTTTTTAAAATTAAACATACAACACTCTTGTATACTAGATTAAGCATTATGAGAAGGAGAAATTTAATATACCTTTGAATAACTACTTTCTTCTCGTTTTCCTCCTCCCGTTGCCAAGCACGATCTCTTCAACGATATCCCGATCTCAAGTCCACGAATTGAACAGTGACACCCTCCACGAGGCTACTCGGTTACTCGGTTGTTCTCCGACGGATGAGTAAGAATTGTGGGATTCCTTTTGGATTTGAGTTTGGAGAGAATATAGAGGATTTGAGAGAGCTTTGGAAACTTGATTTCAAAAAAAAATGTGAGAAATGAACTAAGAAATGCTTCTCCAAGCATCCTTTTATAATAGGATGGGGTGGAGAGAAATTCTCTACCCATTTTCCATTTAACCACAAACTATATAATATGCAAATCATATTTGCATAATTATATAGCATAAGGTATCACATACCTTATAATGCAAATCACATTTGCATATTGTAAGATTAAAATTGAATCACATTCAATTTTACACATCTCTCAAATTAATTTATCCAACTATGGCTTATCGGATGTCCCCGAAGGGACTTATCCAACTATGGCTTAATTCCATAATTAGGTTATAGTAAAGTTTAATGTGAATCTCATTCACACCAAACTATATATTATATCAATTATATCTCATATAATTGACATAAATGTCCTTTATGTGAATTTGAACACTTCAAATTCACTCAAAATTTTATACCCTCATTAATTCCATAATCGAGTCAATTGATGGACCTAATGAACCTACAGATCATGAGGTTCAATGATCCGAGATTAACTTATCAAACTCTTTGTTCCCGTCAATCAACATTCATTAACTACGAGGTCACTCCACTATAGACCCGTAGTTGTACTATCCTCACTGTAGAGTAAGTTGTGTTCATTGATATAACCAATGTCCATGAGTCAACCCTTCACAGGTCGTTCGTAGTCACAATTGGGTCAAAATACCATTTTACCTCTTGTGCCTACCACTTGCTCTTTAAGTACCATTGTTCCTCTAATGAACAACTTGTTTATGATATACCATAAACAACTTCCCTCTCGGCCCAGTGAGAGGGTCCCGTTGTTCAAGCCCTAGAGTCGGCACTTAAGGGAACAACTCATCTAGTTTCCCTAGCTCGAGAACGAGTGAAATCCATCTTGCGGAGTTAAGTTTTCAACTACCCATGTGGCTCTGCCCCCTGAGAAGGTAGGCATATTGAGTGGCAACCTAGACACACTCTCACCCGTACTAGTATAAGGACACCCCTCCGCAGGATTAATGGTCATCTACGAATTTAGTAGTCTTAAACTGTTAACGGTGTTACATCAGTTGGTCTAATAATTCACGGTCTGGTCTTGTACAATCTCAACAGGATGCCCCCACTTACATGTCAACTACATGAACGAGCTGGATCGCCTGGTTTGTATCAAATACAAAATGAGTCGCATCCACAATGTTACCAGGATGAGGTTCCCAACTCTATCCCATTAAGGTCATTTACTCGAACGTGATCTTACCTATGTGTCCACTACACACCGTTCAAGATCTCAAAAATATGAATGGCCTTGGAGCTTAGTTTATTGGATTAAGTTTGAAATGCGAGATACAAGGTTTGATGGAAAAATAACTTTTATTTATATTCATCAAAAGTTACAAACGACACGAGTTTAGGGCATACACCCCAACATACACCATGAGGGTAAGATTGGAATAATAAAAAATGAAAAATCACATTCTTAAAAATTTTGCTATATTTGCAAATCTAAAAAGTTGTGGCTAGATTTATAAATATACTAATATTTTTTGTCACCCATTACCATTCTCATTAGAGTTTCCTATCCAGTTTATAATTATCATAGAGCACCACTTGAAAAAACGATAAAAAGAAAACAATTCAAATTAATTACTCCAAGCAAAATGGTAATTTGAATCATATCCAAGTATAGGTTCCTCGAGAACTCCAGTACCGCTTCCATCCAAACTTCTTGTTGAAGGAGATCGATTGGTTTGTGTCGGCAAACATCACTTCCTCCTCCTCGTTTCTATGTGAAATTGATATAGAGTAGTAATAATAATAATACTAATTTTGCTTGACATTTTATATATTATTTAATAATTAAGTTATACACGATATCTTCTTGTTGAAGAAGATCGATTGTTTTGTACCGATAAGCATCACTTCCTTCTCCTCGTTTCTATGCAAAATTGAACTATAATGGTAATAATAATACTAATTTTACGTTATTTAATAATTAAGTTATACACAATATCTTCTTGTTGAAGGAGATCGATTGCTTTGTGCCGGTAAGCGTCACTTCTTCCTCCTCGTTTCTATGCAAAAAATTGAACTATAATAATAATAGTACTAATTTTGCTTTACATTTTATATATTATTTAATAATTAAGTTATACGCAATATCTTATTGTCGAAAGAGACTCGATTGTTTTGTGTCGGTAAGCCTCACTTCCTGCTCTTCGTTTCTATGTGAAATTGAACTAGAGTAGTAATAATAATAATACTAATTTTGTTTTACATTTTATATATTATTTAATGATTAAGTTATACACAATATTTTATTGTTGAAGGAGATCGATTGCTTTGTGCCGGTAAACATCACTTCCTCCTCGTTTCTACGTGAAATTGAACTATAGTAATAGTAATAATAATACTAATTTTGCTTTACATTTTATATATTATTTAATAATTAAGTTATACACAATATCATTTTTTCGATTAGAACATGTAAACAGACCTTTGAAATTTTCCGCAATTTTTGTTAATGATATAAGTTGCAACACAAAATTTATATTATTTATTGATTATTTTTTAAGGTAAGGACGTTAAAGATTTGAACTCTCGATTTCATAGTCGAAGAAACATGTTTTATATCAGTTTTTTAGTTCAATAACATTTAGAGCATAGAGATTCGAACTGCTGATCTTTTGATCGAGAGAAATTATTCAATAAAGCTATTATAATATGGTTGACAGATTTCCACTTTCGAGGTGTAGAGAAAAAAGTAATTTAAATTTAGTAGTTATCAAAGGGCATGAAAAATCATTAAATCTACCTCGAATAATTATTGTGAGACAACTATATTGTGACCATCATAATTTTTAATTGTGCGAGGATATACATTAATTACCCATAATAGTTTTATGCTAATTGAGTGATTTCAAGATGACAAAAACGGACACCATTACCAAATAATTTAACGGAAACATTACTTATGGTTTTTTACATTCATAAATAATTAGCCCTAAATTGCAGTACGGTATTATCAGACATGTGTGATGTGTGTTAGTGCAAATCCACCAGATTCGGTCCCTAGGGGAATCGTACTGGATATTCAACATTTTTTTTATTATTGTTTTCTTTTTGAAATGTTGATTTTGTTAATTAAACATCTTATAAAGTTTTCCCTCAAAAGAGAGAAAAATCTTACAAAGATTCCGCAACCATTTTATAACAATTTATTTCAGATCCATATTAAAAATCATGCTTATTTTTTTTATTTAAAAGAAACATACTTGTTTTTTATGGATTAAAATACTATTATAGTATATGTTTCATTTTAGTCATGTAATTTCAATAAAAGCTTAAAATTAGAATGAGTTCCTATAACAAGTTTGAAGTTATTTTTTACCAAAATTAATTAAATAATAACAATAAATGTAAGATTATAAAAGATATAATGTAAACATATTTCTAATTTTTATAGAGAGAAAACAAACATAGATTATTTTTTAAAATTCACAATAAACTAAGAGTAGGGATCAATTTTAAGATTTATTGAAACTACAAATACTAAAATTGGACATTTGAAAATATAAGACCAAAATGATATTTTAATTTTTTTTTATAAAAGAAACATTTATTGTCAATATATGCATATATATAACATTGGTTTAATTTAGGGAAAAAATAAAAATTTACTCTTAAATTTGTTGAGTTGTATCAAATTTCACCATAATTTTTCAATTTCATCAAATTGGATAGTAAACTTACAAAATTATTGTAATTTTTACCCTCTAGTCAATTTATGCTAATTTACCTACTAATTCTAACCAAAAAAAAAAACCCTCCATAAGCTCACTAATTTCAATAAAACCAAGTTTTGTACACAATTAAATTTGATCAATGCACAAATAAATTATTGAATAACCTTAATAAAATTTGTCAGAGTGTGCAACTTAACTTAGTAGTAATTAGTATGTATCCTCTATCAAGAGGTTAGAGCTTCCAATCCATCCACTCTAAATGTTGTTGAACTTAAAAAAAAATAATAACAAAACCTTCAATTTTAGGAAAAGAAGAAGTTCCAAACGCACCCTAAATATGCTCGTGTGTATATTTCCAAGCATCCAAGCATGACCTTTTCACTGAGATCTAATATATAATTGATTAAATTACAAGTTTAATATTCGAAATTTAAGAGGTGTGTCTAACCGATCCATTAACTTAAAAAAGGTCTTAATAAGTTGTTGATACTTTTTTGAAAACTATATAATAATTTTCTAAAATTTTAATTTTGTGTCTAAACATAGAGATGTTATTCTTCCTTACAATAAATCGCCTAAATGAGGGATAAGGTGGAGTTGAGAGATTTTTTTATCGTAGCATATACATGAATGAAAAATATGTTCATTGTCCCATAAATATGTTAAATTACAAGTTTAATATTTAAAAATTGTGTTGATTGATTGTAAATTAAAAAAATGCATAAAAAGATTGATATGCATTTAGTAAAATCTATTTTTTAATAAAAACAAAAATTATAGTTTATTTATAACATAACAAAAAGAAATAAATTATACTTGAATGATTTTAAATTATTTCCAATAAAAGAAATGAATAAAAAATCGTATCCAGCACGAAAAAGGAAAGAAAAAATATTTCCGACAATAGAAAGGAAAAAAAACCATGTCTAACTAAAAAAAAAACATTCATCGAAAATAAATATATGACAAATTTTTAGGATGGATGTTGATGCAGTAAACTAACTTTTAATATTCGTAAAAAAGAAAGTTGAAGACAAAGAGAGAGAACGATTCCGTTGAGAGAGAAAGTTCTTCGTTCCTAAAATTTGTTTCCTTTTATCCTTTTTTAAACCCTCCCATCCATGGTGTCAATGCCCCTCTTTCTTAATTTTTGGTAACTTTTATTTTTATTTTTTAATCTTATTTGTGGTTTTTATAAAAATAACTTTTTCATAAAAATGGATAAGAGATTAAGTAAGAAGTGGGCTTATGAATTTGGAAGAAAAAGAAAAATCTTTCTTATTTGAGAGGGAGGCATTTTACGAAAAGCGTATTAATTATTTTGATAATATTTGAAAATAAAAGTTTTAAACAATCATTTATTATTTTTAAAATAGACTATTTTAGGAGTTTTTTTTTTTTTTAAAAAAACCGTTTATGAAAATAAGTATACCAAATATATTTTTATTTCTATATATATATATATAAACTATGAATCAAATGAAATTTTAATTTCCATTAGACACAAAATTGAAAATTTAGAACATGTTTAGTAAGCAATCTGAAAATATAAATTTGAAAACAAGAGATTCAATGAAAATAAAGTTATATTTCACGTTTTCAAATATGTGTTTGGTAGCAGATTTAAAAATTTGGTTCCATTCTAAACAATTATTTAAAATGTATCTTATAACATATTTATAGATCATCAACTTAGTTGTAGTTGCAAAACTAATTATTAAATTGAATATAAGTTATTGTTAATTAATTTATAAACATTATTTTATACCTTTTATAGAGTTGTCATTTTATAATATAATATTATGTAATTTATAATATATTATATTTTATATATTTTAATTTAACGAAAGTAAATTGAGATTATAATATGAAATATTGTATTTATTAAGATTTGTATATTTGTTTAGTATAATTATGCATTTTTAAATTTTAAATTCATAATATGGTTACAATGAAAACATAAAAGATGTTGTTTTCAGAATTTATACTATTTGAATTCTATAATCCAAAAACAACTTTCGAAAACATCATCTGTAAAACACACATTCACTAAATCCAGTGAATCCAAAACACATAAAACAGAATATAGATTGCATACCAAACATGGATACTCTTAAATTTTACAATTTATAGTTTAAATATTTATTAAATATAAAATTGAATGTATAAAAGTGTATTAATATTTCTAGAATCCAAGAATTTGTAAGACACAAAATTAGAAGTTCAGAAAAATAAACTCATAATTTAGGTAGTGTTTGACCATTTGATTTTTTAAAATTAAGCTTATAAATACTACTTTTACCTATAGATTTACTTGTTTTGTTATCTATTTTTTACCTATGTTTTTAAAAATCAAACCATATTTTGAGAACTAAAAAAAATAGTTTTCAAAATTTTGTTTTTAATTTTAGAATTTGGTTAGGAATTCCAATGGTTCATCGAGGGAGATGAAATTCATTATAGAGAATTTAGGAGAAAACGTGCTTTATTTTCAATAACAAAAAACTAAAAACAAAATGGTTATCAAACGGGATTTGGTTTTTAGTTTTTTAAAATCAAATCTATTAATACTACTTTCACCTACAACTTTCTATGTCTTCTAATATACTTTTAAAACGTGTTTTCAAAAACCAAGTCAAGTTTTGAAAACTAGAAAGAGTAGTTTTCAAAAAGTAGTTTTTGTTTTTTAGAATTTGGTTAAGAATTTAAGGGTATGTTTGGTAAACAATATGAAAACAAAATTTTGAAAACAAATGGTTCAATAAAAACAGAGTTGCATTTTATGTTTTCAGATATGTGTTTGGTAGCAAATTTAGAATTTTGATTTCATTATAAACCGTTATTTAAAGTGTGCCTTATAACATATTTATATATCATGAAATTAGTTGTAGCTCCAAAACTAATTATTAAATTGAATATAAGTCATTATTAATTAATTTATGAACACAGTCTTATAAATTTTATAGAATTATCATTTTGTAATATAATATTATACAATTTATAATATATATTATACATATTTTAATTTAACACAAGTGAATTGAGTTTATAACATGAAATATTGTATTTATTAAGTTTTTTTTTTTTTTTTGTTTAATATAATTATGCATTTTAAAATTTTAAATTTATAACATGGATACAATAAAAACACAAAAATGTTGTTTTCGAAATTTCTATTATTTGGATCTTAGAAACCGAAAATAATTTTAGGAAACACATTTTCCAAACACATACTCACTGAAATTCAGTGAATCCGAAAACATAAAATAAAATATAAATTACATACCAAACAGATGTAAGTATTTTTTAAGAAAGACAAGTGAAAGATGGATGATAGGTAAAACACACATTTCAAAAACTAAAAATTAACAATCAAATGATTATCAACATTACGGTAGAAAAAAAAATAGAGAAAATTTATAATTATGGAAGGTAAAACTTTAAAGAAAAGAGAGGAAAAAAAAAGAAAAAAGAAAAAAAGAAAAAAGAAAAAAAGAAAAGAGAGGGGGAGAGAGAGAAGGAGGAGAGAGAGAGGGACATTGCTGTGCTTGAGCAGAGTGTAAGAAGGGTTTTTTAGGCTCCGCAACCGGTTCATCGCGTTCTCTCTTCTGTTTACCAGAGCTCTCTCTCTCTCTCTCTCGTCATTACAAGAGAGAGAAACGGATAAAAACCAAAACCTTCATCACTTCTCTTCAAATCCTATCCAATTCGGCGCGCACTGCCGCTGAATCTTCTTCTTCTTCCGAGGTTTCTCTTCTTGTTTTCCTTCTCGTTTTCTTCTTGGTTCTGCGGCGGAGATATCCTCCTTGAGCGATAGATCGAGTTATGCAGCAAGGTGATCAGACGGGTCTAAGCTTGAGACCTGGTGGCGGTCGACCTAGACTCCTTGGTCCTCGCTCTGAGCATTCATCCTCTTCTTCCTCATCCTCTTCATCTTCTTTTGCCTTCGGTTCCTTTTCCTCTGATCTCCCTACCCTCCGTCCCCATGGCGGTCCTTCCGCTTCCTTTTCCGCGAAGGTATGTACCTACGATTTTCTTTCATTGCGTCCATTTAGGAACTCTTGGTTTTTTATTTTTTATTTTTTATTTTATTTGGATCTTGACATTCGAATGTCCTAATCCTGTACTCCCAAGCCATTTGGGCGTGTTTAGTTCTTCGTGGTGTGGGTTTGTGGATTGGATATGTCGACGTGAAAAGTTATTTGCTCGGTTTTCGCCTGTTGTGATTGGGGTTTGTTGTTTTTTGATTTGTTTTGGAAGAGTTAGATTGCAATCTAAGTTCTTTAATCCGTGGAGATTTATTGGTAGATGTTGAAATTGTGGAAGTTGCTTATTAGTTTCAGGTTTAATTTCCTCTTGAATTGATCCATTGGCCGAAACATTAGGTCGTATACAAGTAGCGTAATTGTTGCTCTTTATGTTAATCTCAATTTTGTTTGGGCATCACTTTTATTCCTCATTGGACACTTTTAACTCTCATTTTCTATTGTAATAGACTGGAGATTCATGGTTTGAGGGTCGCGAGCGTGTTCGATATACCCGAGATCAGCTTTTGCAGCTTCGAGAGGTAACATTATGTTCCTTTTTTTTTGTTGGGTCAAAATAAGCTAATGGTCACGACGGTGCATGTGTCTTCTCCCCCTCTCTCTCTGTGAATATCTTGTAAACTGTTATATTTTATCGTATTGATAACCAAATAAAAGTTTATAACTTTGGGTTCCTTCTGGAATAATTTGGTCGATGGGCATTTCCTCTCATTAAATCATTTTTGTTCTTTTAGTTATGATCATTGCTTCTCCTTTCTTTATCTGTCTTTTATGGTTTCTAAATGAAGAAAAAGAACTGACAGCTGTTATCTAGTTGTGTGTACTTTAACGTCGCAGTTACCGGTACTGATATTTCCTTCTGTCATATTACTGTTTTTCATTATTTTATAGTTATTTTTCCTGGAAGTCAGATACTAAGAATTTGTTGAGAATGACGTATTTGTTTCTTAGATGGTTACCAAATGACTAATTCCTCTTCCTTTGTTTCTTGAAGGTTGTGGAAGTTCCAGATGATATACTAAAACTTAAACGGGATATTGAAGTGGAAATTTTTGGCGAGGAACAAAGTTGGAGTCGTGTAGAGAGCAATGTAAGTATGTTGTTCAATTTATTGATTTTCTTCTCTCCCTCTCTCTCTCTCTCTCTCTCTCTCTCTCGGGGATGCTGGAAAGTTTAGTATGAGGTCATTAATTTAAATTTAATGTTCTTTTATCTACACCAAATGGTATTCTTAACCATCTGTTTTCCGTCAAATTTGGTAGCCGGACTTTGATGTATTTCTTTTTGCTCGATTCTCTGTAACATCTTCCTGTCCCCTTTATAGCAACCTAATCAGTCTCAGAATCGCTATTCTGAGCCAGACAATCGTGACTGGCGTGGCCGTTCTGCCCAATTCTCTGCTTCCGGAGAGGAGAGGTCCAGGGAAACAATTCGAGATAGAGATGTTGGGGGTCACTTTGACTCTAGACAACAAGAGACAAATCTATTGAATCGTCAAGACTCACACTCATCTTGGACCCGGACCACTTCTAACCAAGGGGTAATTTTTGTCTTTCTTCCTACAGTTTTCATTAGTTGATTTGCTTGAAATGTGTATGCATTCAGAGATGTTCAACTTTTATTTAAAACAAGAACAAGATCTCAAACCTCATCCAAAATCAATTAGCATTGGAGACACAAATACACACACACACAGTTTGTCCCTGTGAATTTTATGATGTTCATCTTTAAGTATGTAATTTAATTCTGACAAGATACTAGCTCTACTACTGCTTCTATGTAGTTGGGAATTTTGATATTCTAGTTTTGATGTTTCCCTCTCCCTATCGTATCTATAAATTTATCTAGACTTCTCATCCTTGTGCAGCCCCTTTAAACAAATTTATTTTACTTTTGATATCAATTGAGTTCAGTGAAAACTTCTTATGGGAACTGTATGTTTTTAGTTTAACACATATTATAGGAAATGATGTGCCATATAATATACATGGAATGCTGTTCTGCAGTTTATCAAGAAAATCATTGATAAGTTAAATGTATGATTCAGAAAAACAAATACATATATATCTATATACATTGCTTTTGTGGGGAAGAATGACTTGTGTGCAGGGCACTTATACTTTGGTCCTTTTTCACTCCACTGCATTTTGTTTCTAAATTGCAGCTCTAGAAGTCCTATAATTATTTAACATCACTTTACTCATTTTATTTTAGGGAGGACCTCCTGCTCTAATCAAAGCTGAGGTACCATGGTCCGCTAGGAGAGGAAATCTCTCTGACAAGGATCGTGTCTTGAAGACCGTAAAGGGGTAATACATATCATCAGTCATTCATGATTCTAATTTCTTCACAGATACGTTCAATAATCTCTTCTTCACTTCCTTTTATTATGTGGAATTGGATTTGAGTTCTGTTGTAATCATTACCCTCTCCCTTCACACTTAGGAATTCTATACAAATTCTTAGTGCAAGCGCATCTAGATTTGCATACAGATTTATTCAATGTCTTAAAATGTTTAGAATGCCATGTTTTTAGCCTTAGCAGGCAGAAGACTTGACATAGATTTAAAAAGAAGATAAAAGTCATAACATGCAACACAGTGTATTTACTGACACACTGCAACTATGTATCAATATCGATTATATATGAAACAAATATATGATTTAAAAGCTCATTTCCCTATCAATGATCATTGTTGTAATTTTAAGATTGTAAAGGCAGTTTTCAATACCCTTGTCGTTGTCGTCGTCATCTCTAGGATATGACTATCCTAGTTTTTTTTCCTTTGTTTTTGTAAGCCTTGAAAGGGATCAGTAATGGGCTAATTACTTAGTATTACGTTCAATAATGAGATATTACACTTACAATCCTGGCAGTCCAGTGGTCTTATTCATCTGGCCACACTTGAGGGGTATAGCTCTAGCTTTAGCATGTTCAAATGGAGGTGTATGCCTCTTCTATAAAAGCATAATCCCTGAGAACTAAAGTTGTGCCTTGATTATGTAGGATATTGAATAAGCTAACGCCAGAAAAGTTTGATCTCCTCAAGGGTCAGCTAATTGACTCTGGAATCACCTCCGCTGATATTTTGAAGGTTATCTTCATCCACTTGCTTGAGTCTAGATGGTGTTACTTCTTTTCCCCATCTCACTTTGCTTGCAATGCAGGATGTCATTTCACTGATTTTTGACAAGGCTGTTCTTGAGCCCACATTTTGCCCCATGTATGCTCAATTGTGTTCTGATCTGAATCAGAAGCTACCTCAATTTCCCTCCGATGAACCTGGTGGTAGGGAAATTAATTTTAAACGAGTCCTCTTAAATATCTGTCAGGAGGCTTTTGAAGGTGCAGACAAGTTGAGGGAAGAGGTTAGGCAGATGACTTCCCCTGAGCAAGAGAGCGAGCGCAGAGATAAAGAAAAACTGTTCAAACTTCGTACTCTTGGAAATATTCGATTAATTGGAGAGCTTCTGAAGCAAAAGATGGTGCCTGAGAAGATTGTGCACCACATCGTGAAGGTTTTTATTTGATGTCCATCTGTATCAGTGCCTATGTTTCGCCCTTCCATAAATTTTTATTAACTGCTCTGCTTTTTCTGATATCTTGTGTTTTATTCAGGAACTTCTAGGACCGGATAACAAAACCTGTCCTGCTGAAGAAAACGTCGAGGCCATCTGTCAGGTCTTTAATACCATAGGTAAGCAGCTAGACGAGAACACAAAATCGCGTCGTATAAATGACATGTACTTTGGCCGATTGAAAGAATTGACTACACACTCTCAGTTGGCCCCACGATTGAAGTTCATGGTCCGTGATGTTCTTGATTTGCGTTCTAACAAATGGGTTCCTAGGCGTGAAGAGGTAGATCCTTGTTCTCTTTCTCTGTCTCTCCCACACTCCTTTTCTTTTCTTTTTTTTTTTTTGGGTGGAACATAATTTTGGATCTTTTGTTGTAATGCCTTCTGCCTTTTATTCCTACAGGTTAAAGCCAAAACTATTACTGAAATACATTCAGAGGCAGAAAAAAATCTGGGACTACGTCCAGGTGCTACTGTCAATATCAGAAATAGTCGTGGTGTTGTTGTGTCTGGTTCTCCTGGGAACGCCAGCTCTGGGGGCTTTCCTATGAATCGACCTGGTTTTGGGGGTATGATGCCTGGTATGCCAGGAACCAGGAAGATGCCTGGTATGCCAGGAATGGATAATGACAATTGGGAGGTACCTAGGGCCCGAACTATGCCTAGGGGGGCAGATGGATCTGGTATTCAGCCTGCTGGTCGTGGCCAGACACCGTTGGTTGGCAAAGCATCGACTTTGAATGCAAGGCTACTACCCCAGGGTACTGGTGGGCTCATTAGTAACAAGACTAGTGCTCTATTGCAAGGTACAGGAGCATCTACTACTACTCGTCCTGTTAACTTCGGTCAAGGGTTAGAGCCCTCTGGTCAGGTTCATAAACCTCCTATTACGGCCGCAACGGTCCTTCCACCTGCCGAGAGACCACAGATTCCAGCTACATCTCTTAAACCAAATGATCTCAAAAAGAAAACTCTCTCTCTTCTTGAAGAATATTTCAGCATTCGGATTTTGGATGAAGCTTTACAGTGCGTGGAAGAACTCATGTCACCAGCTTACCACCCTGAGGTTGTTAAAGAAGCCATTTCCTTAGCCCTAGAGAAAAGCCCACCTTGTGTTGAAGCAGTTGTAAAGTTTCTGGACTATTTACTCTCCAGGAAGGTTTTTACTGCTGGAGACGTTGGGACTGGATGTTTGCTTTATGCTTCGGTACTTGACGATGCTGGCATTGATTTACCAAAAGCCCCAATCAATTTTGGTGAGATAATTGGGAAACTTGTTATATCTGGTAGTTTGGATTTTCAGGTGGTGAAGGAGGTCCTTAAGAAGGTGGAAGATGACAGGTTCAGGAAAGACATATTTGATGCTGTCTTGAAGACGATTAGTTCTAATGTGTCTGGGCAAGGATTACTGGATTCATTGGCATCCGATATCGAGGCCTGTCGAAGTCTGGCATATTAAGGTGAATCTTATTGCTTCAAGTTCTCTAGTTACAGACATCAGATGGAACTTCTTGCCCTTGGTTTTGTCGCGGCGTGCCCCGCTTCGTTTGCCTTCCTTATGTGACAAACAACATGTATTTCATTATCTGATAAGGTGGCTACAAAGAACAGGTAATTTTAATTGAGTTGTATATTTTTTTTTCGGAGTCTGTAGCAAGTATGTTTATTGAGAGTGAAAATCAAACCCCATAATGCCATGGATTTTGCTCTCCAAGCATGGCTAAATCATATGGCTGAATAACTCAGAGTGTTCCCTTTAAGGGATCCTGTTATTTTATATATTTTTTTAAAAAAATGTTAAATCTGTCATTTTTTATTTTTTATTTGACTTGACTGTTAAATTTGGATAGTTTATGCACCAATTTTCTTCTTTCTACAGTTCGAGGAAATGAATGAACCTTTGACTGATCTCTTGTAGTGTAATCTTGGGATTTAAATGCTCTGTTTCATATTAATGCATGTGAAAGATTTTAATTGCTTAGCTTCTGTGGTTAGATAACCATTTTGTTTTTTTTTATTGTTTGTTATTGAAAATTTAGCTTATAACTATTACTGCCATGTATTCCTTTACTTTGTTTCTACTTTTTAAAAGAACTTTCAATATTTAAAAATAAAAAAAAAATTTAAATTTGTTGTCTTTTTAAGAATTTGTCTAAGAATGCATGTGTTTGCAAAATAGTTCAGACATATGGTAGAAATGAGTGGGAGCAGACAATTTTTAGAAATAGAAAACTAAAAATAGAATGGTTATCAAATAGAGCTGGGGCTATTTGGTGCGGTGGGTGAGTTATAATAATAAGGGGTTAGAATAGTCCGTGGAATCATATTATATTATTTAAAATGTAAAGTAATATAGTCGGTGGTTATAATAGTTTGTGTTTGGATATAAAGTATTCTACATGTTATTATAACTTATGCTCCAAACAATTCCTAGAAATTTAGATTTAGACATAATTTACATGCATCTTCGAGTTTTCTCTCATTCTTATTAAAATGGAAAGAAATGGAATTGAAGAAAATTTGATTTAGATCATAACCATTACTAGTTTTAGTATAGTTTAAATTTAGATATCACAATAACACGAACTCATACCTATTTTCTTAGGTTTAGTATAATTTTGATTTAGATTACATAACCATTATTAGTTTTAGTATAGATCTTAGAGACCACAATTTATGTTCGTTAGTTGTATTCTAGAAGTATAGACTAAATTAAAATTAGCACAAAATTTATTTTTCGGTTAAGTATTTTCCCAACCTAATAAAAATCCCCTTCATGGAATCTCTATCGTGGAAGTTTGGGTAAAGTCGAACAAGCCTATCCGTTTAATGTCAGATAGTGAATTTCATTTGTAATGAATCGGATAACGACCGATTGAATTTGATCAAAATTACTAAAGTTTATACATATCCAATTGATATTTTATTGTTCAGATTTACTAAACCGTTCAGGTTTTATATATATTGTTCAGATTTCCAATTATATATATATATATATATATATATATATATATATATATATATATATATGTATATATATATTTATATTTTGCTCGTATTCAAATTTGATATTAATGTTAACTCAATTATTCAAAATATTAGTTTCTTTCGATAACCAATTTTTTCCTTTTAATTTTTAGTATACAAATTAAGCTTATAACTCTACTTCTACGTATAGAGTCTATAGACATAGATTTCTTTATTTTATTATCAAAGTAATTTTTAAAAAATTATTTTTGTTATTAGAATCTGATATTAAATTTATTGCAAAGAAAAGAAGTACAAATTTCAAAAACAAAATACAAAAGACTAGTTACCAATTGGGATTTTAATAATCATTCTTTAAAATTTTGATTGCAATGTTAAATAAGTAAAAAAAAAAAAAAGTTCACTAATGGTTGACCATTGATATTTTATTTTATTGGTTAAAATACCATTTTGATCCTTGTACCTTATCATTTTATTTTAGTCTTTATACTTTTAATGTCTAAGTTTATAATAACAATAATTTTCGTGTCAGAAAAAACACAATCAAAATAAATTTTCAAAATTTATAGTAAAAAAATTATTAAAGAATAATTTTTTTAAAAAAAAACAATAAGACCATAAAATTAATTTTAAAGTTTATTAAAAGTATGAAAATTATATTTAAACATTTAATGAAACTAAAATGAAATGATATTTTATTTCATAATCTTACACTAGAGATATAAATAATGTGAGAGTATGATCATGGCTATATTGATGGTTATCCAAAATAGGCTGAACATAAAATAAGACAATGATCCACAGGTGATGTGAAATGTAATGGTTGTACATTTTCTAATTTCAGGACTGTACTTTATTATTTATTGCATGACCATAGTCTTTGGTTGACCACTTCTTCAAATAACAATAAGAAGACTTTTTTTTCTTTTTTTTAAGAGACAATAAGAATACTTGTACCTGACAAGAAGTGATTCTACTTATTTCAGATGATTGCTAGAAATTAATTTTGTGCTAAACAAAGACTCATTAGGGATCCTTTGGGAGTTGGGGGAGTGGAGGAACAATTTTACAATAACGAAAATTTAAGAAATTGTAGAAAGAATTTGAAAATTTGATACTAGAATTCTAAGTTAATAAATATGCATCCAAACATATATTTCAGAACTCTTGCTTCCTCTAACTTTTTGCTCCAAACACAGTTTCTCAGAATTCCAGAGTAAACAAGTCTGCATCCTAAGACACAGACTTTAGAACTCTTCAGACTTGTTTATTCCTACTCCCCAACTCCTCAATTCAAACGACCCCTTAATGGTCAAGTAACCTTTCTTTTTTCCTTAGTTAAAAAATTAACTTTTACACATTAATTATCATATGTTCATATGATTCTTTTTTATTGAGAAAGTATTACTTGAAATTAGTAGATGAGACTAGATAGAATTAGAAATGTTTATAAATAATATTATTTTACACTTTTCTAGAATTTTCAACAATAATTTTCTATACCAATAAGAACATAGCTCAATTGATATCAAGTATGACTCATGACCATTTGGTCGTGGGTTCGAATCTCCCACCCCTAATGGTTATGTACTCAAAGAAATGATAATTCTCAACACTAACTAAATAATATTTTTAACAAAAAAAATCAATTTTTATCCTAAATTTGTTCACTTATATCAATTTTAACAAGAAATTTTTAATTTCATCTAATTGAACTATATACTTAAACAATTGTTGTGATTTTTACCTTTATAATAATATCTTGACATGGCCAACAAGAGCATAACACTGACATCAAGTAATACTTATGATAAAAAAGTTTGAATCCTCCACTCCCAAATGTTGATGATGTATTAAAAAAAAATATCTTGACATGGGTTAGAATTGTAACACTTAAAATTTAGGGTTAAGATTACAACATTTAGTTTATGGTATAATTTGATGAAATTGAAAGTTTTAGATAAAAATTGATATAAATTGATCAGTTTAGGGGTAAATATCGATTTTTTTTTCTCACTCTCATGAAAGATGAAAATCATTATTCACCCATGATTTAAGTTAGAGAATTAACTCAAATACAACACTAAATACTCAAAATTCAGCCCAACAAATTCCCAAACCAATTACGAAAATAGTATATCCAATTATAGTAGCATTCACGTCTAGTTATAAATTTTCAAGAAAATCATAAAATTAGCAAACAAAATAAATTAATTTCACTACCAACGCAAATTGAAAGTTCAATCAATGTACTACTGAAATATAAAGAATAATAATAATAAATAAAGATTTAACAATTGACCACCGAACAGAACTTCGCTAATTTATGTATATAAATTAATTATTTAAACGGCTTCCGTCTTCTACCGTTAAACAAAACACGGCTTCTTACGAGTTGGTATGAAACATGAATTTTCGTCCAAATTCAATTCAATTGAACGATGATTTTTCAGGTGAAGACGTTCAGAAACCACCAAACGAAGCTTCGAAGAACCAAGAAAAAAAACTTTCGATTTTCCGGGAAAATGTTTGTGAAAGGAAAATCAAGAGGAAAATTCTGTCGATTTCAACAGTCAAAAAACGCGCCCAAATTAAAAACCATATCATCTTCATTCTTCATCAGTCTGATCTGAAACTATATAAATTTATGCGATTACAAACTATACCTCCATTCTCTGATTCTCTTCGCTCAACGACAGAAGCTCGAATTAGATTTGCCCTACACGAATGGCTTCAATTAATCGCTTCGTTCCGATAGCCCTAATAGCTCTTCTCTTGTTTTCTGAATCTCTCTCTGTTTCGTCTGCTGATCATGGCCAGGATTCGAGATCTTTCACCGGAATTATTCGCCGGAATATGCTTAATCGATCGGAGAATCGGCGGGCGGATAACGATACCGACTCCTCTTTGAATATCAGTATCAAAAGAGGAGCTCGGTCCGCCGTAATTGGAGGTCATTCCAGTAGATCGTCGTCGAGCCGAGTGCCGCCCGTTAATGTGGGATCTGTGATTTGTTTCTTCTTCGCTTTTGCGTTTGCTTTGTTGTTGTGAAAATTTGAAGTGAAGCAATTCATTTCTGTTGAATTTATTTGATTACTGTAAGGTAATTGGGAGATTGATTATACTCATAAATCAATAAACTAGATATTGTGATTTGAAATTTTAATATATACGATTTGAAAGAAAGAAATGAAGAGAAACTAAACACAATGTAGCCAACAACATAACTCAACTGAAATTAAATATAATTTATGATAAAGAATCCCCATTTTCATATATTAAAAAAAATACAATTTCAAAAAATTAAATAATTATCCAGTTTTAGATTTAAATTTTTTTAGGCAAAATTATAAGAAATGAGTCCGACATATATAAGTTAGAAATTATATGCTTTAACATTATCTAACAATTCATTTATTATTATTGTTGAGTCATGTTCACTTTAATGAATAGGTTTTTTTTAGTACATCAATAATTGGGGGTGGGGGGATTCGAACCCATGACCTCTTAGTCATGAGTCATACTTGATGCCAATTGAACTAAACTCTTGTTGGCTTATGAATAGGTTTAAGGAGAAGTTATCCTACGGATAAAAATTTATTTAAACTAGCAATTCGAAAAGATTTTATGTAAAAAATAAAAATGCTAATAAGTTTAGTCCCTGAACTTTGAGGTTTGTGTCTATTTAGTCATTTAACTTTAAAAAGTGTCAAATAAGTCCCTCAACTTTCAATTTTGTATCTAATAAGTCTCTGAACTTTAAAAATGTTTAATTAGTCATTGAACTTCTAATAGGTGTACTCAAAAAAAAAAAAAAAAAAAAAAACTTCTAATAGGTCCCTAACATATTCACAATTTTTTAAAATTAATCGATCTATTATATATAAAATTGATTTTTTTTGTCCAATAGAAGTTTAAACTTTCAATTTTGTGCCTTGTAAGTTCATGCATTTTAAAAAATGTCAACTAAGTCAAGGACCTATTAGCCACAAAATTGAAAATTCAGGGACCTATTGGATACAAAATTGAAAATTTGAGGACTTATTAGACACATTTCAAAGTTTAGGGACCAAATAGATGCAAAATTGAAAGTTTAGGGACCTATTTGACATTTTTAAAAGTTCAGGGACCAAATAGACACAAACCTCAAAGTTCAAGGACTAAACTTGTAATTTAACCTACTTTGAACTTTGTCATTTAATTAATAAATATCGAGAAAATTGCACGGAAGACTCATTTTCACGCGCATTGATGTGATTTGACCCATGTTCTGAAATTAATGACATATGACCCTTTTTGTATTGTGCATTCCGTCCAAATTACGGTAAGGAAATCATACTCTGACTCTAGCTCTCTCGCTCTCGCTAAAGTCTCGTTCTCGCTCTCGCTCTCGCTCATGATAGTAATGAAGTTGTCAAAATTCTGGAGAAAAAAAAATAACAAAAATCACACTGTAGTTGACTTGCTCTCGCTCTCGCTCTACCTCTGCTACTCCAACTCTTCTCTGACTTCTTTTCTTATTTTTTTTCTTTAACTTTCGACCACTTATTTGAGCGAGAGCGAGAGCGAGACAACGAGAGCGAGAATGTTTCCGCGTACGAGAGCGTGAAAAAGAAAGACCGTTTCATATTGCCCATATGAGTAATTTTGCGCGCATTGCCACGTCAGAATGAGTCATATTTCATTATTTTGAAATGTCAGGTCAAATGCCAATAAACGGGTTATCCCTACGAAAACCCCAAAATATCATTATTCTTTAAAAAATTGTAATATTATTCTTAATTTTTTTATAAAAGTTTAGAATGCCCTTGTTTTAATGACTTTTAATTCGAGGATAATTTGGAAACCTTTATAAAAGATTAAATATAACATTCACTCTTGAAAACCAAAAACATTTTTGAAGCAATAGACAAATTTCAGCACTATTTTTTCAAAGACATATATATATAATCAAACCTTTCCAAGAAAAAAAAAGTGAATATATTAATAAATTCGAAATGAAATAAAAGCTGTTTGTAAAATTGTAATATATATAGAGGAAAAAAAAAACCTCACGAAGTCTGAAATAAAACCAATTTTGTTCTAGTAATGAATGACTTGTACAAATTTGGACCCAAAAAAACTACAAACCCTTCTAAAATTAGCTTCCTTTTAATTTTCTCGTTTCTTCTTCCTTCAATGGAGCCCCCCATTTCCGCAGAGCAACCCCATCCCATCTCTGCAACTAAACCACGACAATGGCCGATCTTAAACCTCTCCTAATTCTGTTGCTATTGGCGCCCTTTCTCCTCGCCTCTGGCTCTCAACCCAACTCCATTTGCGCTCGCACAGTTACACGCACTTCTAATCTTCACCAAGAAAAAAGCTACGGTGACTTCTCTTCCTCAGAGACGTTTCACCCTCAGCCTCGGAACGCTGGCAACGCGGTTTCTTCTCACGGTCACGATGACCTAGATGAAAAAATCGCCACCCGACGCTTCAGGTCTCATGGCAATTCGATGAGGAGACGCCGAAGACGCGAACGGCAACGCGCTAATCGGGATTCCGGAGGATTTATTCCGGCGGTTTTTTTGCCGAACATTTGCTTCGCGATTCTTTCATCGATTCTGCACAATCTAGCATGTTTCTGTTAGCTCGAATTGAAGATGAAGATGAAGATGATCAAGATGAAACCTAACGGTAATATTACCTTTTGTTTGATTCGATTTTGAGATGAGAGGATGGGGATTTGTATGATCTGATCGTGAATTTTGTTCTCCGAAATTTTTTAGATTTTTGGGGAATGCTCTTTTTTTAATCTTGTTACCTTAGGGTTTCTCTTGCAGAGGAAAGAAATTGGAATAGAATTTGGGAAACAGAAGAAGAAGGAAAAGAATTATATTCTTTGTCTTCTACAGTGACTGATCCAATTTTGCAAAAGAAGATTTTCCATCTCTTCACCTTCAATTCAACACACTTTATTCTTCTCCAGTCTTTCTCTTGAAGAACCCTATCTCTTTGGAATCATATTAATTCAAAGAAATGTAAACACCAAGATTTTTTTTATTATTATTATTTCAGTCTTTTTCTTTTTCTTATTAGTTTTTTTTTTTAGTTTTTAACTTTGTTGTTCGTTTAAAAAATAATTTTAAAAGTTGCAACATTATCTTTGATATTTGAAAAAACTATTATTGAAGTAGAAATTCAAATGTTGGATAAAAAATTTGAAAGACCACTTTCTTGATTAAGTCGGAAAGACATACATTCATACATGTCTAACTTTTCATTTAACATTTTAATGGATTTTCTATTCCGATAGAAATTTTTAAAACGTATGAAATACAAAAGTAATATTCTAACTTTGGAAAGAATTAAGAGTATTTTTTTAAACAAATGACAAGATTTATGAGATATATATTTTTTAATTTAGCTAAAAGGATATTGAATGTCAATTTGAGCCTGGGTACCAACAAATTTGAGTTTTAAGTTTTCAAACCATTGTTTTTGTACTAATTTTTTTTATACATTGAATAATAAAATTTATTGAAACTACTCTAATTCTAACATGTATGTTCCTCTATAAATTTTTGCTTCTTACAATTTTATTCTTATTCTTTGTTGTTAACTTGTTTCCAACTAATCTCTATTTGATTGGTTTAGGTCATACAGAGACACTTTATATCTTATATTTCTTTCTATCTATATTTTCTCTCCACATAAGTTTCCTTCAAATTCTGTCTACACACATTTTTTTAAAATTTTGTACATCACTAATTACGTGAATGTTCTTTTCTTAATAGTTAATACATCAAAAGTCAATATATATATATATATATATATATATATATATAAAATAAGAATATGTATTAGGACCAACATGGTGATATCTAATTCTTGGTGATGAGTTAATTTTCATATCTTAAAAGAGAATAAGACAATGTTATATTCTACGAATATCATGTTAGCGACATTATATTCTTAGAGTTTAAGAATAATGCAATCCCTAAAACGAACCGTCTATTAAACATCTATTCTATCTTAATTAGTATACTTCATAAACAGTTCAAAATGGTCATACATGACCCATTTACAAGTACCTTTACTTTATCATAATTTGAAAGAAAGAAAAAAAGAAAAGAAATTAGAAAGGGAGTCCATTTTAAGCCATACAAGTTTTCAGTTTTTTATGAAAAAAAAATGATTTGTGAGTATATATTCCAATCCATACATATCTATAACCTATACACCTTTATAGGGGCTACTGTTGTTTCTTTTGAGAGGTTAAAAACAGGCAGTCTCATGCAATTTGCTCATAGAAGATTGAATTCAAACACCAAAATCAATCAACATGAGAAAAGGACTATTCATTTTGCTTTTCGTCTCCCTTCTTTGCCTCCATCTCCTTCCATTTTGCCTATCTGAGGCTGAAACCAATTTCACCAACAAAGCTCATGACCATTACAAGAAGCTGAAGCAGGGGAGGCTCAAAAAAGGTAACAAATCTAACAATCATTTGAACTTGCACTTGAAAAACAGAGCTTGAGAAGAGATTCTTGTGCTGCATCTGCAGATTTACAGGGCAGTGAAGTGAGGGTTATGAGAGCAAGAGGAGTTTACGGCGGTGGGAGCGACATTCGGCGGGGGCGTTCGAAGAATGATGCTAACCCTTTACGGATTAAATCGACTTCTTCATTGCTGTGGAAAGTTTCATGTAGTTTCTTTAGTTTCTGTCTTCTTCTTGCTGGTTTTTAAGCGATGGCTCTGTTTTAGCAGAGCAGTCAAGTGATATATTCTGTAATGTTTGGACCTTGTTTATGACCAATGTTAATATGGGATAACTTGACTGTTTCATAACGCTTGATTCTCTGCATTTTTTTCTTTGTAGACCAGAATCATGTTCTTGGGCAAGTGTTTTATCCTTTTGGGAGTCTATGGGAGAAGATAAGACTCGGAACAACCAAGTTAAGTCCTAATCATTGGTAATGGTGATGGTGGGGTTTATTTTGGGTCAAGCCGAATTTGATTTTGACAGCTCGTTTACAGTGATCTTCTTTTGTTGAATATAGTTTAGTTTTGATTGCTAGAGTTCAAAAGTTATAACAAAGAAATGAAATGATTGTTCTTTTTCCTTAAGAATATTACATTTAAGTGACTCCTTAATCATTGCATTAAGCTCGTGTCTGCAAAAATAAAATAATTTTTACATTTAGTAATAAAGTAGAGTAGATAGATTTCTCTAAAACATTTTTATCACATCATATTGTAATCGAGCCATATAAATGAAAGATTTTGGGACGGTCATCAATCTTGGATCTTAAGAACTTTGTTGACTTCGTTACCAGTTATTAATCAATATTTCACATGGAGATTATACTTTGATCAATTTCCTTGTAAAAATAGGTAATCGTCACATTCCTGAAAGTTCATGGATTAGATTATTTCGAATAAGATTAACGGTTGGAGTACTTTTTAAGTACAACCCATAGACATTTTCTTCTCAAATACTTTGTTTTTTCTCCACAAATCTCATACATCAATGATAATTTGTTTAGAAATTTAAGCCCATACGATTTTATAACTCAACAAACCCTTGCTTAATGAAGTAAATTACATTTGACTCTCAACTAAGAGTCGGTGTTAGTAGCCTTGTAGCTGCTCTCATCAAAACTCTTTTTACTTAGTTCTTCCAAATTCAAAGTAAGTTTTATTAGCTAATAATGCATTTGACTACTTTCACTCTCAATCTAACTTTAACCACCCAATATGATTAAAAAGGGAAGCTTGGGTGTGGGGCTTCCTCTGCTAATTATGCAACGATTTAACATTATCCAAAAATCTATGATCCTTTGAGTAATTTTGATTGATGAAGATGAAGAAGGAGATTTTCAACGTTGAAGAGATTTGTATTATGAAAATGGACCATATTGGTATGTAAAATTGGGCGTGGATCATTTCTAGAAGGCAGCCTATTCTATTTGCCTGGGATTTGACTCTTTGATCCAACATTCTGGATTCGAGCTAGGGGTTTTAATCAAGGTACCAGAAATTTTCGATACTGCCGCTCTATGTTTGAGCAAAAAATAATCTAAAAAGTCCACTTATAACACTCAGAGAAGCTCAAGCTTGACCTCTAATCGAATGATGAACTCGTTCAACGAACAAAGCTAGAAATAGAAGAAATAAAGTCAACTGCGTTTGATTAAAATTCCTAAATTTCAACAGGAAATTGAACAAACGAACAAATCGTGGTAATTCCATTTCTAAGATTGATTGATTGATAGATAGATTGATAGATTGATTCCTCCCTCAGGTAGAACCTGGAAGGATCAACTTAGGAACAAACACGAGGGGTTTAGCGGTAAAAGAACGCGAATACACGGTACAGATCAATCACAGAGTGAACAGATCGAATTCAGGAAAATCACAGCACACAAATTGTGTATAGGCGAAATACCTAAAGAATCTAGGCCGGCGCATAAAGAGGACGCCTGTATTCATCGAAGTACTCATCGCGATCAATGAAAACGATGGCATACAAAGCGTAGATAATTCCAGGAACATAACCGAGAATCGTCAAAAGAAGGCATATGCAAAACTCAACCTGCAAAAAAAAAAAAAGCAATCGGAAAATCAGAATCCATTCGATTAATGATAAATTAATGAGAGTAAAGGCAAAATCAGCACAAAAGAGGAAAAGAATCAGAAACGTACAGTACAACAGCCGTGCCTGAGGCAGACGCCCAAAGGAGGAATCAAGATGGCGATGAGAATCTCGCAGAAGATTTCGCAGCGAGATGGCATCTTTTAATGGCGTCTGAAGAGAATCAGAAAGAGGGAAAGGAAAAAGGATGAAAGAGAAGAGGAAGAGGATGGCGTGTGGCGACAGATCCAAAATGGAGAGAGATAAAAAAAGGAGATAAATTACGAAGAAGACGACCTTATAAAGACTGTGGGTTTAAATACGGCCGGTGCGGTCCGGTTCCTGCGCGGCTTACTTTAATTGGTCAGCGTTGACAGATCATTTATGGACCCTGGTTTTAAAAGATATCAAATCTTTGAAATTAATTCTTTTCTAAAATTAACAAAAGCTTAATTTCTCAACAAAGGTAACTAGGATTGTAAAAAGAAATAAAAAAACTCATTAGGAGCTGGACTCCAATTCCTTGCTTAAGGTAATAATGGCTAATTTCGGAGTTGTTTGAGTCACCCACTCCAATTATAATAGTAATAGTGGATAGAATATTCTTACATAGATTACTTATAATTCAGGCGGAATAATTACGCATGTTAAATACAAATTACATAATTCCATAAGCTATTATAATATACATACTATTAGAACCTAACCTACTCAATGTCTAAAGAAACTTTTAATAAATCAATTTAGACAATTTATTTTTTTTGTACAATAAAGAATAGGATATTCAAACCACGGATCTCGTGTTCGTTAATATTCGACATGTGAGATGAGCTATGAGCTTATGAGTAGGTTCATTTGATACATTAGAACTATAAAAAAAATTATTTGATATATTTAAAATCAATTGAAAATTACTTAAATAAAACTATTTTTTTTCTCTCAAAATCTCACGTAATTAGTAAGAAAAATTATAACACAATTCTTCTTAAATAAGTAGAGAAAAATGGAAGAAGAAGAAAATTGAAAAAATTACTCGTGTTGCCAAATTTCGGACAAGAGAATACACCTGACCTCCACGTGATAACGACGGAACGAAACCTGCAAGACAAGGAAAATCTGGACACCGGCGTGGTGTAGGCCACGCAAGCTCCGATGCTTAAGTCAGTGAGGGTCTCAGAGAGAATTATAGAGAAGTTTTTGTATAATGGTTACTAGAATTCACCTCCACTGCTCTCCCCTCGTAGGAGAGATTAAATAGTTTTCCTGGCATTCTTCCGTGACCTCTCGGGTAAAGGAGAGATTGTGGGAAAGTTGAATATGGGCTTCGGGCCTTTTGGAGTCGCTGCGGGGCCTGGAGATCAATCTTGTAGCTGGTCGGCCTCGGCCTTGGCCGAGGCTGACCACTGGTTTGGGCTAAAACCCAAACCCAAGTCCATGCTTTGTGTCATAGGGCTTGGATAGAGCTCAAATGGAGGAGCTTTACCTTGGTGGTCGAGGCCGACCACGCGCTTGGGCCAAAGCCCAAACGCGTCTTCTCGTTTCGTCTCTTCTCGGTTATGGGGTCCTCTGTGGATTTTCTTGGCCTATTGAGAAAAGGAAAAGTCGGGAGAGGGCTGGAAACAAGCCTATGGGCCACGTGGGATTGAAGCAAGGCCCAGGATATGACCTTGGATCTGTCGGCCTCGGCCTCGTCCGGAGCGACCACCACTGCTCGGGCTTAAGCCTAAGCCTAGACTCCTTTCTGGGGGTGTTGGGCGAGGGTGGAGCCCAAATGGGAGGGCTCTATCCTGGTCGCCCTCGACCTATATCGAGGTCGACCACGCGCTTGGGCTGAAGCCCGAGAACATCCGCTCGTCTCGTTTTGCCTTGGTTATCGGCCCGTTTTGACCTCGTATTGGGCTTCTTATTCTGTCTGACTCTTTGCATTGGTCATTTGATCTACTCATTTTCATTGGTCCAATTTAACCCATAACAACTCATATTAATGAAAATGGAAGACTCTCGCCTTTCTCTTCAAAATTGTTTGATTTATGTATTTTTTTTTATAAAAAAAGTCTTATACACATATGAAAATCATGTATAAATGAATTTAAAGCAAAACTTTAACAAAAAAGTCTAAATTGACCTAAAGTCTTAGACGTGGAAATTGATTTCTGAAATGGCAAAAAACCCACCAAACAAACGAAGTAAAGACCTTATCCAAGCATTAAATTGAATTCGAATAACCAGAGCTTTTAATGAAAGGAAATAACAGCAGTACCATGATCAAATAAAATAAATAAAATAAAACAGTACAATGAATACATTGTCATGATCATGATCTTCTTCACTTCATCACGGGTTTCGTTTTCGTCTCTTTTTCTGCTCCTTCCACGCTCCCATTTCCATTGTCCTCAACTTTAGCGTTCCACTAATCTCTCCCTTTGCCATATCGCTCTGTTTCTTCAGTCTCTATGATCTCTCTCTTCCGTCTCGATGGATTTCAGGTTCCGAGCCATCGATAACAAGCCACCGGCCGCCGCTTCCCGTTCCGGATACTCCTCCGATCACCCGCTGCGAGGTTCGTAAGCTTAATCGAATACATCTTTGTTTTTCTTGCGATCTTTTACAATACTTCATCGAGAACGAAAACGAGAAACACGCCTCATAATAAGGTTTATTGATAATAATCTAATCAGATGCTTCTCAAAATGCGGAGCTCGTGAAACAGAGGATTGAAGAAGAGATAATAATTAGAGAGATTGCGAGCCGCAGAATGCTCGAGGCGGAGATTAGGAGGGAGCTCATTATCCAGCAAGAACTAGCGATGTTTAGGGCTACAACCCGGACGGAGGGGCTAGCATTTGACGAGCAATTTTCCATGCGATTGTTGGACCAGAGGACGAATCACATTGTCGATCAGTCTTCCAGAGGTTTATTGGCAGTTCCAGGTTCCAGTTCTTCGCTAAACTTGTTGCCAGTTCGTCCATTTCCGGAGCCTCAAAAGGAAGAACCAAAGCCTTTGGATGATGAAAAGGACAAGTTAATCTTTCTGGTGAGTTAACAACCAAATCTTTCCTTATGTGGTTATTGAATTTTTGTTTTCAGTAATCAGTAGTAGTCGAACCTTAGATTTTCTAGTCGATTATTTATTGCCTTAACTATTTTAACCTAAGTTTTTTCTTTCAAAATAGTTTTTGATTTGGATTCGAGGTAGGGTTATACATATATAAAGGTTAAAAATATTCAATTTTACTTTATTTTACTTTTCTTTTTTTACAATAAATAAATATGGAGATGTAAATTTAAACAATATAAATTCCTCCAAAATTAAACAATATTGAGGTTGGCTATTTTATTTTACTTTCCTTTGGTGGTTAAAATGTCAAAATATTTTGTTTTAGTTACTGACTTTAAAAAATAAACTAAATTTTGAAAACTAAGACCGTGTACTATAACTATTTGGTTTTTCGTTTTTGAAAATTAAGCCTAAAAATAATACTTCTACGTTCTACTTATAAATTCTATGTTTTTTTATCTACTTTATACTATGTTTTAAAAAACCAAGCTAAGTTTTAAAAACTAAAAAAAATAGTTTTCAAAAATTTGTTTTTGTTTTTTGAATTTGGCTAGAAACTCAAATGATATCTCAAGAAAAATAGAAATCATGATAGAGAAAATGGAGAGAAATTGTGTAAAAACAAAAAACCAAATGGTTATCATACGGGGTCTAAAAAAGTAGTTTTCAAAAAGTAGTTTTTGTTTTTTAAATTTAGCTAGAGACTTATGATTCTTCAAGAAAGATGGACATCATTAGAGAGAATATGAAGGAAAATTGTGAAAAACAAGTATAATTTTCAAAAACTAAAAACAAAAAATTCAAATGATTTTCAAAACTTGATTCAGTTTTTAAAATCAGGTTAGAAAATAGATAACAAAAAAATTAATAGGTATTAATAGTATTTATAACTTAATTTTTTATAATCATTTATTAAAAACCAAATGTTTATGAAGTGAAGTTTTAATTATTTATGATGTGGGCGTGGAAATGGCAGCCGAAGCCAGACCCAGAAAAATTCAAAGCGAAGAGGAAAGCTGGGGGACCATCAGAGGAGGCAGATACAAACCCAATTCCTTGGACCAGTAAGAAGAAACCAGCCAAGGAAGAGTTTATTTGTACAATGTGCAACGTTACAGCCAAAAGTGAAATTACATTCAATACACACTTAAGAGGCAAGAAGCACAGAACCAAACAGGGACATGCCCTACAAATACAAACTAGAGAAGAAGTAGTCCACAAGCAACCAAGCCCAGCGAAACCGGAAGAGAAAGGGGAAGAAAAAAATAATAAGGGCAGCTTTACATTCTGGTGCGAAATCTGCCAAATTGGAACTCCAAATATGGCCATTATGGAGACACATTACAAAGGGAGGAAGCATAGGGCTCGTCTGTTCAAACTTGGTAAATGCAATTTGGACGACCAAAAGGAACCGCAGGGGCTGGTTTCGACCACCTAAAAGGTAACTCTTTTTATTATCCTTTAAATGTTGCATATACATATATATATCTTCATCTTGTGCTCTTTCTTTTCATAGTTTAGATGCATTCTCTTAATTATGTTACAATGTTTGGGTTTGTCTTCAATGTTTGCATTATTCATGATCATTCATTAAAGTAGGTTTTATGTAAATTACCATATCCAATATGTGTGTTATTTTCAGTAGGAAGATGGATTTAGTACTGTCATTTTCATGATTTTTGTTTGAAAGATGTTCTACACACAGTTCAATTTTCTTCCTGTGTCCTTTGTTGTAATTAGGTTGTGTTTAATTGATTCTTTCCTTTCATTCATGTGTGAGCTTTCAATTTTGTGTCTTCTATGAATTTAAAAGTTTTTAATTAGTTTCTATGAATTTAAAAGTTTTTAATTAGTTTCTAACTTTAAATTCTGTGTCAGTCTTTGATATTTTTATTTTTTTAAATTATCAAATCTATTAGACATCATACTTCAATTTTGTGTTTGATGGATGTGTGAATTTAAAAAAAATGTTTAATATGTTGATAGAGATCTATTAATCACCAAATTGAAGCTTGAAGCTAAATTATAGAAAATACTTTTGTACTTTGTACTTTTTTTTTAATAATACCCTTAAACTTTGGAAAGTTTCAGCAATACCTCTCGTCTTTTAAAAAAAAATTTAAAATACCTTTACCATTAATAGCTGGACAGAAAACATTCGTTGTTCTTTTTCTCTATCTTTGCAATTTTTTCTTCCTGAAACAAATGGAACTCTAGTGCTGGAAGATCTTGGATGCTTTAGTTGTTAAAACCAAGAGGTTATCAATACGTAGCCGATATGAAACTATTCAAGCTATGCAATATAATGAACCCCAGATTTTGGGTTTTAGAGTCAAATGAATTGAAAAGGTTAGATTAGGTTAGAGTTTATTGCATTAGATTTTATTTTATTTAGTTTTATTTTACTCCTATAAATAGAATTTTTAGGTTTGTATCTTGACAAGTTAATTATATACAATATAAACCCTAATTGTCTCCCGTTGTGTTCTCTAGCTCCCTCTCTTTTCTCTTTCTAAATTTACATGGTATCAGAGACCATCTCCTTCTGCAAAATCGTCCACCATCCATACCTGGAGCATCTATGCGTGAAACCATATTCTCTTTCTGAGAAATGGTTTGCGCTTCTTCTTCAACAAATAATATCCATTAGGAAATCCTGACCTTTCTCCTCTACATCCTCATTGAGATTTTTACTCCCAACTTCATATCAATAAATAGTGGGTTTGGGGGTAAAAGAGTATCTTTTGGAAGTTGGGACTTTGTCTTGACATTGAAATTGAACAACTTTTGAAACACAAACTTCATATCTTGCCAGAACAAAATAGCTCTACTTTGCTAACCACAAAATTTCAAGGAATATGTGCTACATAGAAGAATTCACAAAAATGTAATCTAAAAACTAAATTGGTCATTATGCTGAGGCACCAATATGAGAAGATAGCTCTGTTATATTTAAATTGGTCATGATCATGGGGGTTCTGAAGCCAAATGAATTGAATCCTGCAATTTTGGCTTTTTGGAGGCAAATGGATTCAACCCGAGATTTTGAAGCAAACCATGATGTTGATGGTGGAATAGGCTGAGAAGTTCCATTTATTTTATATTGGTTAGGTATTTCTCACCTCTTGGTCCTTAACAACATGTCCAAACCTTCCAACACTAAGTTCCATTTGTTTCATGGAGAAAGAATTTGCAAAGAGAGTAGAAGAATAAATGTTTTACGTCTAACTACTAACTGTAAGGGTATCTTTGAATTTTTTTTTTCAAAGGTAACGATATTGGCGAAATTTTTTAAAATTTAAAGGTATTCTTCAAAAAGTACAAAGTTCAAGATTATTTTCTATAATTTAGTTAATTTATTTTAGTTTTAAAGACTTCTTAGACATGAAATTGAAAGTTTAATCTATTAGACATAACTATGAAAGTTTAAGGACTAAATTTATAATTAATTATTATTTTTTTTGGTTTAAGAAGAACTGTGCACGAACTAAAAAAAATGTACAAAAAAATTTAGCTTTCTGCAAGGCAATTTTGAAAAGTTTCAAACTAAGCACAAGGATTAATGTATTCATCCATATGCTTTCTCCATTTTGTAATTACACAGTTTGTGTACTATAATGTTGAGGTCATTTCACAAACTTTTTGTACGTTTATTTTGCGTTCTATTAAACTGTCGAACTGTGATTCCTACGTGCAGGATATCTTATACTGTTTAATGAGATTTAAAATGTACAAAAGTAATGATGTGAAAAATGAGATAATACAAATTTCAGTAAAATATGCGGATCATATGGATAGATTTTAAAAAATGATGAACTCAACAATATATATATATATATATTAAAAATGATTTTGAACATCCAAGATTTTAAATTTTAGCTGATTTTATTCTTCCGTTAAATTGTACCATTAGTTTTTCATAGAATTAAAGGTCACGGTTCCTGTCTTAATTCTATCAAAAAGTAATGGCCTAATTTGACTGATTGGTTAAATGAGTTAAAAATTGAATTACATGGATGCTTAAAAACACTATTTATTTATAAAAGATAAAAATATATGTAATTAAATATCAAAATTTTTCTTGATTTTTAGAAAATTCTCAATTTAGTTCTAAACCTTTTAAGATTTTCAATCTTTTCAATGTAATAAAAACTCTCGATTAGGTTTTTTGTACAACAATTTGTTTGGTTTGTCAATAAAAAGTTGATAGATAATTAAATTATTATTTTATTGATATTTTTTTTACACATGGACCTATCACTCAAATGCTATTAGGTAAATGAAATTCAAGTTGATAGTTAACAAAATTTGATATGTTCATCAATAAATTAATAACTTCCAAAAGGCATGTCTTAATGACATACAAAAATATCCAAATATGTTAATGAAACAATAATTTTGTGACACTTTAGCTTATTGTAAACATATTTTAACAATTTTTTTTTTCTCTCCAACAGATCCAATTGAAACAAGAATTACCTCAAAGAGGAAGGACCATGTGCTAAATTTTGCCAAAGATATAAAAGTGATTATTCATTAAATTGAACTTCAAACTTAAATAAATAGTCAAATTAATATTCTTTTTAAGTTTAAAATTTCATATTCTTTTGTAGACATTTATAATCTGACGGCACTATTTCTCTTTTCTTCTACAACTTTTTTACCCAAGGAAAAAAGGTTCTAATCTTGTTACTATTGCTTCTAGACCTTTTTTTTTAAAAAACTTATTGCTTCTAGACTTGTTAGATGGGAATTTTGACAACCAATTTGGGTACTTTTAATATGCTTGATTGATTGATTTTGTGTCTAGGCATAGGTACTTTTGTGATCAAGGGAGGAGGATATGGCTAAACTCTTGCAAAAAAAAAATTTAATGCCATATCAGATTTTGCACATTACCTTGTCTGATTCTAAAGTGATCTGATCACAGCTGTTGTGAGTTATGTCCCCATATGAACTTCTAACCATTCCATGGCGTGTGATAAACTTGGTTGTACATGTCTCCTTTTCTCTGCTCCTTTTACCCTTTTCAGGGAACTTTCAGGTCTCTTATGTTTGTCCTACTGTCAGTTGTGATCCTCATTATCAGGCACATTCCCTCCACTTATTTAACAATTTGGTCACAAAGATCCAATTTTTCATCTCATATGCTGTGCTATAGTTACAAATTCCCTAGACATTTTCCCTCAGAGATGTATCTTACATTGACAGAAATGGCAAAATGACGTTCTTTTTTTGTCTCGTTAAACTTTTAGTTCATCAGCATTTGAAGGTAGAAATTTGAACTTTTAAACTTTTATCGAAATGTATTATACAGGAAAAATATGATATAGGTAGAGAATCAGAGCCTGGCTTTAAAGAACAGATCCTATTCTTTTTAAGCCATTGCCAAATTCAGAAAAAAAACTAGACAATAGAACGAAGGATTTGCAACTTTGATTCTTCTCGATATTCACCATCATTCTTTTTTAAATGTATTAACATGTACAAATACTACTTTCCCTTTACATAGAAAAATACAGAACCAAAGAAGGAATTACATTTAACTGAGGAAATGCCTGAAGCCCTTGACCCAAATATAGTTCTAAGTGACATTAGAGATAAAAAATGAACTCAAACCCTTAAAGCCACCTGGTCTTGCCATGAAATCTTTCTTTTACCAGCTCGACTCGGACCATCTCCAACACTCCTGCACGCTGAAATCTTGATATCATTTTGCTGCTCATCGTTCGCACCTCGAAGAAGGCTTTTCTTCAGCTCATCAGCTCGCAGTGGCTCGTAATGTGTCTGCAATTCCTCTTCCTCCATCTAAAACAAAACAATGTATAACTTGTTAGGGAGGTGAGGTGAAATTTGTAGTGAAAATTTCGTTTGCAGAGTTAAGCGATATCAAACATTTCTGGTCAAATACATCATAGTCAATTACCGAAATTTGGTTCAAGTCAAAAAATGGAGTGATGGTTCTCTCGCTAGCATCTCTCTCACTGTACATTCTTTCCTTCTGGTTCAAGTCAATAACCTGTGTTGAATTCTGTTGATTGGCTTTCTTCCTAGAAGTCTTTGCCTTCTGGTTTAAGTCAAGGACAGGAATTGGAGTAGAATTCTGCAGAGGAATATCGACTCCTCTGTCGATTCTTTCCTTTTGGTTTTTATCAGAGATCGGCGGGAGGGGTTGCAACGCGGGTCTTCTTCTCGAAACATTCTTCCCCTTCTTATTGTTGTTAGCCACTTGATTGTTAAATTGTTTCTGCTGTACTGGATTGCCATTTGAATGATGGTCGCTTGCTGACTGGTTCTTGATTAAGTACTCATATCTTTTCCTCAAGAACCTTCAAAATAAACACACTCATTGTTAGGTTTAAACAATTCACTCACTCCTGACGAAGATCAATACAAATACAATGTAATAACGTATGAATTATACCGGACTTCTGCAACCAGGGTCATCTTCTTTTGCTTCATCATCTCCAATTTCCTCTTAGCAGTTTCTGTTTCCTGGAAGAACAAAAAAAAAAACTCTCAACTGTTTGTTCATCCATAACATTCCTGCGTCTTAAACTGATCTATATGCCACAAACGCAGAATATAGGGTGGCATACTTTATACATAACCAGAACCAAACTTCCTATGGAACTTTAAAAAGTTAAGACAAAAACTGGTCCAAGCCTTAGACTTCTGAGAAACAAAACCAAAACAGAGGACCAAACAAATAAGATCAGTTCAAGAACATGTTGTATTTGTAGAGAGAAAACCAATGAACTCAGAAAGATGGTTTGACTCTGAAATGGTAATTAAGGACAGGTTCCGAGTGAGCCAAAGTTGATTGATTGAAATTACTTAATGATAATACCACTAGAGGAAGTAATATCAGTTGAAAGGGGTATCAATCACTCAGAAGCAAGAAAATAAACAAATGGAAGCAAACCTAAACGATGATTTTCCAGATACGAAGAAAATTATAGATGAACTTCACTGTTTTTGCCGAGAGATGGGTGTTTTAAATCTCAACAAAGAATCGGCAAAACTTTTATCTCATATTATTGTTTGAGTAACCAAATAGAGGGGTTTAACCGAAGAAAATAGCCAGTTCAGACACTTGGAAGAATGAGCTCAGCCCAAAAAACTCAAGTTTTCACGATTGATAACTCTTAGATCAAACCATCTTCCCCTCTTCCAAATCAGAAATTTTGTTCAAAACATATAGAAACCAAATCTCACAGAAAATCGATTTAGGAGGAAAAAGATCTCAAGAAAACATTCAAACCCCATCAAAAGAAAGCCAGATCTGGTAGAAACAACAAAGAAAACCTAAGTCCGTACAAGCGGAAAAAGAAAATTACCTTCTCCAATTCGTGATAATCTTGAAGGAGACTCTGATGCTTGAATCTGGTCTTGGAATCGTCAAACCCAGAAGGGTATTGAGAGACAGCCCCTTTCATCTTCTTCATAGATGTGAAGGAAGAAAAATCAGAAACCCAGAAGGGCAAAGAGGGGAAAAGTTAGATGGGGGGAGAGAAAGATGGGTAATGAAGAAGAAAGACAGGTGGGGGAAGAAAATTGAGAAAGTGGGTGAAGAGGCAAAGGACAAAGAAGAAGAAAGAGAAAGAGAAAGGTGGGGGAGAAAGAGAAATAGATGGGAATTGGAATTGGAATTGGAATTGGAAATGGGAAGGAAGAGAGGGGTGAAGGTTCTTGGTTTCCTGTTTTCTCTGTGAAGCTCTGACCGAGCCAACTAAAACCCAAAAAAGCCCACATAACTCGGTGAAAAATATTGTTCTTTTCAGAGACAGTGATGAAGATGGGGATTTTTTGGGGGTTGCAGAAAGGGCAATTCAGGGAAGAGAGAGCCATTTTTAATGCGAGTTGAGAAAAGAAGGTTTGTGTGTTTCTTTGTGAGGTGGGTTTGGTTGGAGGACATTAGAAGACATCTATCTGATATCTATCCATCTTCGCTTTCTTTTCTTTCTTTCTTTCTTTTTTGTTTTTCTTCTCTACGTAAATTTTGGTCCAGCTGGGCCATTAAAGGGTGTCAATGAGAGAGAAAGAAAGCAAGAATTGATTGGCTGCGTGGAGTTTCTCTGTTTCTTCCCCTTTGATTTTCTCTGCAAGGACAGAGAAATCTAGACTTCTAGAGAGAGAGAGACAGACAGACACAAGAAAAGGAAGACTCGTGATGGCTGATGGTATTTTATTTTTGCCTATAGATAAATTTGAGGGCTTGATTCTGGCTTCCGATGGGTTTTAAGGGTTAGGAAATTTTTTTCCCCTATTTTTGGCTAAAGGGAGAAGGTTTCTGTTGCAGTGTAGAGGGTTGGTTTTGTTGAATTGGAAATGTACCTTATTTTATAGGGCTTTTTTTTGTTGTTGTTGTGATGGGGCAGGAACAGGAACACAACCAGGATCAGGAGCAGGACCGCGGTTTGGCTGTGTGATGTTGGTTTCTTTCATCATGATCTTTTCTTCTGCATATTCATGAATCAGAAAGAAAGGAAGATGCTTTCCCCCATTTTCCATTACTATTACTATTATTTTAGCAGGTCAATTTATGTGAAATCACTAAAATACCCCTCCTCTCTCTCTCTCTGAAAATTGTTTTTGCCCTTTTCTTTACTTTTTAACCCTCAACTCAACTCAATGTCTCAAACCCATATAGCTTGCTTTTTCATAGATGGAGAAGGTAAAGTAGGAAGGCCAAATGGGTTTGGCTTCACGTCAGAGACAAAGACCAAGTTGCCCAAAGTGCTTCTGATTTGGTGTGGGGGTAGAGTGGTAAATTCAACAGAGAGTGCCCACTTTTTTTTTTTTTTTCCTTTTTTCTTTTTTTGATCTTTGCCTTTTTTCCATCCAATGAAATGAATGGAATGGTGAAGGTTTTGTTGTAGTAGCCAGCAGATGAGCATATCCTCCTCTCCAGTTAGTATTGGGTCAATTCAAATCCTGATTTGTTGGTTTTAAACTGAATCCCCATTTTGTGATTGGATTTGACATTGCATTATCTTCATCTCAAATTTGGATCCAAAAGCCATTTTCAACTTTTTAGGAGCTATTTCTGAGTTTGATGAATTTCCTTTCTTTTCTTTTTCTTTTTATTACATAGCTTTATAATCAATTTGAAGTAACCGATAAATTTAGTTTTTCAACATTTGAGTATCTGATTATTTTTTCTAATTCAATAGTGTTTTTTATTTAGTCTCTATCATTAATAGTGTTAACAAAACATTAAAGCGGTATGTTTATTGGCAAGAGTTAGTGTGGTGTGGCAAATAGTTAAATGCATTAATGAACATATCACATCAAATGGTATCAACGACGTGAACCTTGCTTATAAAAAACGACATCGACTAAATAAAAATATAATTGAAACTTTTAAACAGAATACTAGTGAACTAAAAAAATCAAATACTACCAATTTTTTAATATAAAAACGGTGTTAAAACTTAGAACTTGGCCAAATCCAATGGTAATTAATAGTTTAGATAATTGTTAATTTGATTTTTAATCGTTTAATATTCTTAATTTTATCTTGAATTAAATTCTTTTAAAAAAAATATTAACAAAAAGTTATTTTATTAAGGTATTTTATCAAGGGAACATGTCAATCAAATGCTACTTGACTCACAAAACTCATCTTGCTCATCATTTGAAGTATCGTTGTCTAAGTATGTTATTAAAACAATAATTTAAGGCTACTTCAATTTTATATTAATAACTTTAACAAAATTTTCATGAAAATATCAAATAACATATTTAATACAATACATTAAGGGTAAATTTTAGAATTTTAGAAAATAAAATATGAAATTGAGAAGCCTTTGATTTGAGAAGGTGAGGGTACCGCAGAAAAGCTGTCGAGTGCTGCGGCTTGGTTTTCTCATCAGCAACCATTTTTTCTCTTGCTTTCTTTTATTAAAAAAAAAAAGTAAATGTATGAGTTTCTTTTTATAATAAATTTAACAACATGAAGGATTCGATGATATATTGAGAGTATATGTCTTTAGTCAATTAAACTATTGATTGCATTCTTAACTTAGGCTTATCTTTCCTCAAAAAAAAAAAAAAAAAACTTAGGCTTATCAAAGTATTAACTTAAACTTTCGGTCTTATGTAATTACACCTTAAATATAAATAAGATCGCCTGAAAAATTGTCAAAAAAACATATTGAGTTTAATTGATAAAATATGTGTCTAATAAAGAATTGATGAGATTTTAGAGAAAAACGATTAAAACTACTTTCATTTCAAGTATTGCAAATGTTTTTCTATAGACGATTTTATATATTAACTTAATTTTGTGAAACTTGATTTTTATTGAAATTAGTGAGTTCTTTAACATTAATAGGTGAATTTGTGGAAATTGAACAAAAGAGAAAAATTCTAACACTTATTTAAATTTATGGTCAAATTTGATGAAATTAAAATTTTACTGTGAAAGTTAATACGCTTTACCTAATTTATGTAACAATTGATTTTTTTAAAAGTTCAATAACATGTGGGAGCAGAATTTCAAATCTATTGATCGAAGGTATATGTTTAAACCAGTTAAATTAGACTGAGAGTGAATGCAACACCCATGCTCAAACAATGTAATTTGATGTAGTTTGACTTTTTTTATCCTCCCCACTTTAATTAGTTGGTGTACATATTAACCTAAGAGTGGTTCTATCATTCAGAGGAGCTTTTTTTCAAAGGTAGATGTATTCGTTACAAAAGGAGATCTACAAACCCGAGGTCAGGGCACAAGCCAAGCCAACACAAACGGAATGAGGTAGCAAAAGTAAATCGAATTCGATGGAGAATCATTTGGAAGAGACAATTGTCCGCCCAACCAAGAAAATCATCAAGCAACCACATTTTCCTAAATAATATAAAGGAACAACATACTAGCCTCCACACACACGACACCAACACATTTACCCCTGCTCACCTGACAAATTTAGGCTACCTCAGTAGCCCAAAGAGAAATTTGAAGGGCATAACGTCCCTAAGATAATACACTATTCTAAACCACTTAACTAAAGTGACAATCAAACGAATAAATGATCCCAATAATCTACATAAGATGTGCAAATTAAGTAGTCTATCAGAATAAAATCATCTCAACCATTAAGAAGATTCTTATTGAACAACTTATCACACACTGTCAACTAGCCAATGAAAGAATGCTTGAGGATGTTATCCTGAATCAAGAACCTTATCACAAGGAACTATCGATCTTCTTAGCCTAATAGCTTCACAAGCACTTACCATAGAAAAATGGCCAAAGCGATCCAAAATTTAAACATGTCAATCCTTCCAAGACAAGCCAAGTTTATACCAAATGTACTAGAGGCAAATTTTCAAACAACACACAACCAAACCTAAAACTCATTTGGGAGCAAAAAATTAGCAAATGAGCAAAAAGAGAACTCCCACAGCAAAAACCACACGATCGCTATACTAGGCAAAATAGAATCAACTAGCAACCAATGATCAGACCGAACATGACATCGTTGTCATTATCAATAGAATACTATAACAAAGGTTGAAATTGGTCATGAAGATGGAAATCCGACCTCCAACACCGCGCCCTACACAGAAGGCCTAACTATCCAAATGGAATAATCGTGCAACATATAAACCTTAATTCTGTTGGGAAAAAACCTCTCAATACTACCGCAGAAATAAACCTAAATAATTGAGAAATTAAAAGAAAACAACAAAATAAGAAACACAAGAATTTTACGTGGAAAAACTCCAAACTCGAAGAAAAAGGACCACAAACAAAAAGAAATTCTACTATGTGAAAAATTGTTACAAACACATAAATTTGAATATAAAGAGAAAAATTAATTAGAGTTAGTACACCAAACTTAAAGTATTTTCTAAGTGTGATGCTTTAAAACCAAAGACATAGGCTCTTTTTATAATGCCAGAAGTCCATCACTTCCTTGCACGGTTCGGATGCGATACAATTTCACTTCTAATATATTGCCAAAAAATCCAACAAATCCAAGCCAGCAATAAAGAACCAATCATTACAATAAGAAGCCAAATAAGCTTCATTACAACAACATAATTATAGGATTTAATATGTCTAATATCAAGCTCACTCTCTCTCGGACTACCAGGAAGGAAAATGTCCTCTCAAACCACCTTGGTACCATCGAAAGAGGAAAGGTCACCTCGTCAGAAATATGCATGCAAAGCCCAATCAATCATATAGACAACATAAATCGAAAGCACAAAAATACCTAAACACTCGACTACGTTAAATTCAACATGAACATAAATAAATTATCATATTAATTGGGAAAATACAATGCATAGTTTGCATATCAAAAAGGGGCAAAAAAAACAACTAAATATTTTTTATCTGTTAAACAAATATTAAGAAACGTGGTATTTTTTTATTGGTCTGTCTTCATGAGATATAAGCGGCGGGTGACGTTTGGGCGTTGTCTATCGAAGCGAAAATCTACTTTATAGTTTATCCTCTCAACTTTCTCCTCGGCATATTCACAGCTTTGAGCAATGGCGTCGACAATATCTCTGAGTGCTCAAGTACCAAATCTGCGAGGAGTTTCTGATTGGAAAAAACGAAGTTAGTACCATTCTCTAAATCTTTTTCGCTCTTAACTTTTTCATTTTCTGTTGGATGCTGAGACCTAGGAAATTGAATATATTTTAGGTTGATTGCTGTGTCTCTGAATACAAGTGGCTGCTTAGAACTTGTTTCTGTATTGTATATTATGTAGCTATCTCGTAACCCACTTTATCCCACTTTATCAAACGGAGGGATCTAAGTTGGTGCGGTTGGTTGGTATGGCGTAGTTCATTGGGAAGATTTGCCGATCTCTCGAAGTTTAGACCTAAAATGAAACGCTCTGGCGGTGTCCTCTGTTCTTATTACTGAATGGGGTCGGTTCATTTCTATTTAGGAATTATTGTTTGCTTTGTAGAATCAAAGTAAAATTGTGATTGATGAATGGGGAGATTGAACTCGAAGGCAGATGCATTATGTGTACAGTATTGTATAAAGAACATGAAAGAAAAAGGCTGTGATCTGGGAAATTAATGTGAAAACCATTTAATAAGTTTGGATAAGCCTCAAAACTTTTTAGCAGTAGGGTTAACTGTTAGATTGTCCACCTGAAAAACAGTTCATAGAGAAGGAATTGCATGAACCGGTCAATTGTAGCCTAGATTGAAGCCGGTTACATACCTCATAATGCCAAGGTCCGAGCTGAATAAATCCCGTCTACTTCATTAGAACTCCTTAACAAGCTAAAGATTAATGTTGTATCATGTATGACTTAGCATTGCAGGACGGTTTTAGAATTTAGTGGTTTGCTTTTTATAACTTCGAATCTGATGCTTTGGACAGTAGAATTTGCATGCTGCTGCAAAGTCCTCGTTTCTTTCCAAATTGTCCACTTCTTGAGACATTTGATTGTACACGTTGTACTTATTAATATATAATTTATCATTTTCTGGCTGTCTCTTACAGGTAACCTAAATTCAATGTCAAATATAGTTGGTGTACGGAACTCACCTTATGGTCCTTGGAAAGTTGAGAAAAACAATAGATCTCTCTGTGTTTATGGTCTATTTGGAGGAAAAAAGGAGAATGAGGATAAGAGTGATGATGCACCTTCAAAGGTAGTATTTTGATCTGTAATATGATCCAAACAGTATAAATTTTGATGTCATGCACAATAAATTTGTCATTTCAGTAATTTAGAGACCAAACAGAAATGTCTCTCAAAGTTAAGGGACTGGAAGTGACTTTTCCTTGCAAGTGAGGTGAGACTATCGTTACTTACATGCTAACTTTTTTTAGGCAGGAATCTTTGGAAACATGCAGAAGTTATATGAGACTGTGAGGACAGCGCAACAGGTTGTCCAAGTAGAGGCAGTGCGTGTACAGAAAGAACTTGCGGCGTAAGACTAAACAAGTTAAATAACTGTATTGTTACTTCAAGATGTTTTTCTCTGTTTTAAGAAGTTGTTTGAACTTTTCTTTTCCTTCTATGTTTCTGTTTTCCAGGGCAGAGTTTGATGGCTACTGCGAAGGAGAGCTAATAAAGGTATGTTCCGCTTTTCTCTCTTGCTCATCGCTGTGCCCATAATAATTTTGCGATTACAAAGGTGGTTAGTGAAGTGAACGTGTGTTAGAATTTTGCTTAAGATTGTAAAATCCCTTTTCCCTCTTGATTTTAGGTGGCTAGTAAATAAGTACAGATTCCAGAGTAATGACTTGTATTTATTATTACTGCGTTAGTTTTAGGTGTTACTTAGAGGGAGGAACAGGTCTAGAGTTTGTGATTACCAGGTTTTCTTTCTTGTTTTAAGATGATAAGTGAATTCAATTTCTTTATATTCAATCAGGTTGTTGTGGATTTAAAATCTCTCGAGGCTATTTCCCTCAGATATTAATTGTTATAAAATATCTTTGTAGTATTAATCGATAGTTCCATTCCAGCGTTGATCCCCATGGACATCGAAAGTTCAGGGAATTTCAAAAGAGAGAACATCATGATTTATGAAAATAACTATAGAAGTATTGAGCTCGCGACAAAAGGTTGTGGATTTTTGACAATTAGTTTCATGCGTGGCCTAACATAGCCTTTTCACTGGCTATGAGAATTATGATATTAAAGAATGAATTCATATCATGTTTGCATGTCACCCCATATCTGCCCTCATATTTTTCTGTCGACTAATTTAGGTGACATTATCCGGGAATCAGCAACCTCTTCGCACTGAGATCACCGAGGCTGCAATGGAATTAGGACCAGAAGTGAGTATGCACATTGCTGTAGTGCGCTCTAACATTTGGAATTGCATTGCTCGTAATAAGCATTCTTATATTGAACTTATATTTACATCCTCAAGTCACAACTTAATGCTGCACTACCTGTCCTGTCCTCAATCCAAGCATGGAATATATCTTCTGCAATATTGATGCCTAGTGGAATTATGACTCTTAACACCTCATGAGTTTGAAAATTGGCTGGCTATAGGACTAGGGCCCGCCTGCATTGGAACTTGGTTCAAAAATAAATCGACAGCCATGATTGAATGTTTAAGAATATAGTTGGCAGAAACATTGTAAAAATTACGTTTGCAAGGACACATTTTTTTCTTAATAAGAAACAATACTTTCATGGAGAGAAGTTAAAGAATATACAAGAGCAATTAAATAAACAAGTCCCAAATAAAATGAATATGACTCTAAGTCTCTAATTATAGAAAAGGACTTCAATCCACAAGAATAGGACCTGGAGAGAAGTTTAAGAATATACAAGAGCAATTAAATAAACAAATCCCAAATAAAATGAATATGAATCTAATTATAGAAAAGGACTTCAATCCACAAGAATAGGACCAAGCTCATAATAACAAAAGGAGCCTGGTAATCTGATGACGCCCACAAGGAGACATTAAATCTAGCCACCTCTCTAACTTCATCACCCGATCTCTCGACCTCTAAAATAATCTATTATTCCTCTCAATCTAAATGTCCCACAAAATTGGAAAAGAAACTAGCTTGCCGCAAAATTTTCCCCTTCTCTCCAAAGGGAAGGAAGATTCAGAAGCATCTCCTCCAACTGAGTCCTGCCATCTCTATTCCGAGACCAACAATCACCATTAAGATTTGTTCCAATATTATTTAAGATTTCTGATTGTGGTTAATGATAGATATTCCAAATATTCAGAGCTATACTTTCTTATGCAGAAACTGTCCCTTCTAGTCACTGAAGCATACCAGGATGCGCACCAGAAGAGCGTTCAGGTAAGACTTGTGCTGAAAGTAATTGAATTGCCAAGTTTTAGTTTTTGCAGAACTGACTGTTGGTCCTCTGATTCTCAGGCCATGAAGCAAAGAATGAGCGATCTTGCCCAGAGCTTAGGAATGCCCCAGGGCCTCAGTGAGGGATTGAAGTAGACATTTTATGTCTGTCGAGCTTCAGTTTTGTAAATGCAGCGGCAGTGAGACAACTTAATTGTAATCTGACCTTGGCAGCCAATTTCATCTTTAGTATTTACTGGTGAACTAAATGTTTGGGAACCTCGTTCTTCATCTCTGGATGTAAAAAAAAAAGCTATGACATTTATTGTGGAAACAGAACAAAGAATCAAAAGAATGAGATGAGAACGAGATTTCGAATTGGAATCTTCTATAGAAGCGATATCAACACTCTCATTTCGGTTTGCTTAAGGGAAAGATATTAGACAATGTATGGACATTTGATTTCTTGAATAGAAAAAGCTTAAAACTTCTACTTTGCATAGGGTAATCGCCGACAAATGTTAGTAAAATAATCTTAGTTCAACCTTTTCATCTGCGGACTTGAAATTGGTAATAAACAATATAAATTGTAGAATGAATACAATTCTAGCTCACTAACTCTCAGCACTGTTCTCTGTTTTGTACTGGAATTAGGGCAACAATATCTAGAAACGAGACAAATGACCAGTTTCTTGTTCTCTGTTCATTGCTCTGTTTCTTTGCAGATAAATCAAGATTTTGGTAGTTGTTTTCCTGCAAGAAACGATCTGAAAAGTGTCAAAGCTCTCTGTGGTTGGATCAAGGGAACTTCATGGCCAGCTCCTCTCACTGTGGCAAAGGTTAGCCCTTCATAAACCTCTGTCCATCCACCGACCTGCCAAGTATATTTCATTTTGTTTAAAGCATTTCATTCAAACGAAGAAGGAAATAGGCAGAGTTTTTATATGTAACCTGTCCTCTGGAGTACCATGGATACCAGCGAGTTTTAATAGGAACGTTGAGATGGTTGAGGGCGAATCTTGTGGCTGTTACTGGAACCACTGAATCTGTATCCCCACTGCATTTTTTCACATGTAAAGGTCACATTAAATAGTAATTTCTACCCCACCCTTCAAGAATTGAATAAGTTTGACCTCTCTTTTACTTGGGAACTTAGGTAAAATTATGTAGAATCTTCTCTCAACTATACTGTATATGGAATGAAAGAAACAGAGAATGAAGTGTTGGGAAAAGGAAAGGAAATGAGAAACAAGGATGTATGTGAAAAGATTAGAGCTTTTCAAACCTAACCTAAAAACCCATATCCTGAGACCAGCTGCAATCAGCTCCTTGTATGTGGGCAACATGGATTCTTGGGAATCCTTCCAGTTCTTAAGTAGAATGTCACTGCCACTCCGGAAAAAAAAAACAGAACTTTATTAGGTGAAACACCGAATGAGTTACAAGTTTTGGCCAAAAACAGAGAAAGCTATCAAAAACTCACCTGCAAGCAGTCCATTTATAGGGAATTCCAGTAACATTGGCGTGCATTGCCAGCTGAACCTCTTTAAGATTATAGTACTTCTCTGCATAATTCTCAGTACATGGATCGTACCCAGACACCCTCCGTCGTAGAAGAGAGTTTTTGAATCTAATAGTGCCCGCCCCCACGGTGGCCACCGTGTTATTTGGAACCACGACGGGGCATCTGGGAGTGTAGATACTGTACTGATCAACATTGCCAAACTCATGGTTCATGGCATAGCCAACGACATCGTCGCATTTTTGGGAAGTCTTGTCTGAGTTGAAATTGCAATGCTTGAGAATGGAGTTGTATGTTGTGTCTGATATCATAGCATGGCTCCACCAATACGTCACCGTTCCAAGGGCGTCGTAGTTTGTATCTGTTACTGCATTTCCGACCTGCCATTTTTGAAGATTTGTTACAATTCAATTGGTTCTTGTAATACTTCGACTAATCCATGTGGTACAATTTTTCTGGTCTTACAAGGAAGCCTTTGAGGTTGATGAAGGACTGAGAGTTGGCCTTGTTGTAGTCAAGAATCCTCTTTGCTAGCTGTGGGACGTAGTGTCCTATAACAGCAAAATTACATCAAAATTAGACTTTTTGAATGTTCGAGAGTGTATTGAAAAGATTAAATTTGACCTGGGCAGATTTACCAGCATAACTCTCCCCAGAAATGTAGAATTCTCTATGTTTGTACTGTGGGAATCTGGACATCCATCGGACGAGGAAAATAAGAGCATCTTGAGCGGTTCGGTTGTCACCGGTGTCGTCGAGGTTGGAGGTGGTGTTCGTGTAGGAGAATCCAACGCCGGCCGGTGATTCCAGAAACAGCAGATTTGCATCTGCAGATAAAATGGTGTTTTTGTAATGAGATTTTGATTAAAAGAGAGAATTTAGAGGAGAGTGTGTGTGTGTGATAGACCTTTGTTCCATGAATATTTGTTTAGATAAAGAGAGGAAGCAGTTTTGTTGATTCTGAATGGCCCAATTTCCTCTGATGCTCCATATGCTATTGATGAACAACCTGGCCCTGTGTACATCGCATCAATCCTTTTATAAATATTTTATTAAAATTAAATTGTAAATTTGATTTTTATAACTCGAATGTAGTAAATTTTTATTTTATTGAATTTTGAAGTTTGTTCAAAACAAGCATTAATTTTTTTATTTTTTTTTGTTAATTTTGTAGATGAAAAATGATGTATTTGACATTTGCATATATTTTGGTTTATTTTTTAACGTATATGTTCAATTATGTTCACATAAGCAACAATACAAATGCAAACACAATATTTTATGTCCATGAATTTAACGAAAAAAAACTTTTCGAAATAAATTTCAAAGTTTAAAGGTTAAAATGAAAATTTTATAAGTTTGAGGGTATAATTGAAACTAACCTCATAGTTAAAGGGTATTTTTGATAATTTAACCTTAAAATTATAATTATAGAGACTAAATTTTAAATTCCTCTAAATAGGAATCAAATTTCTAATTTAACTTTTATTTAATATTTTATTTTCTAAAATACTGTTACTCCTTTAAAAGTGCTTCTAAAATATCTGGCACAACTTTTCTATTAGTGGAAAGTCGTTTAGACTTAAAAAAGAAAATAAAAAGGGTCTTTTGTTGTGGACTATACTTTTGAGAAAAAGAACTAATGGGAAAAAAGATCCACAAAATTATTCTGTTCAGTACCATCGCAAAACAATACGAAGTTTAGATTTTTTTAGATTCTAAACTTTTAGTTTCTAACACCCATCAATTCTCATTTTATGGCCAATAAAATTTTGATATTAATTTGATTAATTTAACATTTATACTACCTAATTTGAACCTAATTCAAAAAGTTAAAGCATACACTATCGACTAAGAAGTTAAAGATTTGAGGAATCCCTCTATTCTATATATTGTTGGACAATAGAATTAAATAGTCACGAGTTAAAAAAAAAAAAAAAACCCGGTTTAGAAAAAAGTTCAAATAGCAAACATGGGAATGCATTTTATCTATAATTCCAAAAAGAAACACAAAGGAAAAAAAAAAAGATTGAAAATCCCAAAAAGAGACATGATCTGATGAGCACCACACAGAGAGAATAAGTGCAGAGAAGATAGCATATACCATACCATACATTGATAGCAAAAAGAGAGAGAGAAAGAAGCATATTATATTTAAGCATAGAAACAAAAGAGGCAAAACAGAAACAGATCCAATATAATACACACACCACACTAAAGTAAACAAAAACAAAAGTAGTGCTGATTTTGACCCTTTTTTGTTAGTTGATATTCCACTCATTGAATCTCATGTTTTCCAAAAAGCTCACCTTTTTAATTATTCTCACTCAAACCAAAATAAAACCAAATAATTAGAATTTATTTGGAGTAGATTTTATAATAACATGTGTTATAATAATAATCTATCAAATACCCTCCATCTAAACACAAACTCTTATAACTTAGATTAAATAACTCTACATCTTAAATACAGATTATTATAATCTATACTAAATAATTTTATATTCTAAGCACATATTATATAACATTACATACTATTATAACCCAGAGTCTATTATATCTTTATAACTCACTTAACACCTCAAACAATCTCTTAAATTTCAATTTTTAATTTTTTAAAAAGAAAAAAAAATCTAATTCTCACACCAACAAACCCAAGTGGATATGGAAGTGGCCTCCACAGCCAAATTTCACTCCCACTTCTCTATGCGCATGGTCCATTTCTCTCTCTAAAAAAAACCTTAAGACCGTGATAACTACTTGATTTTTAGTTTTTGATTTTAGAAAATTAAGGCTACAAATACTAAATCTACCTATATCTACCTATAAGCTTTTATGTTTTCTTATCTACTTTTTACCTATATTTTCAAAAACTAAGCTATGTTTTGAAAACTAAATGCCTATTTGATAACCATTTGGTTTGTGTTTGTTTTTTCACAATTTCTCTTCATATTCTCTAAAATGGTTTTCATCTTTCTTGAAGTATTATATAAATTTCGAGCCAAATTTCAAAAACAAAAATCAGTTTTTGAAAACTACTTTTTTTTTTAGTTTTCAAAATTTAGCTTGGTTTTTGAAACACATAGGTACAAGGTAGATAAAAAAATATAGAAACCCATGGTAGGTAGAAATAATATTTTTAGACTTAACTTTTAAAAACCAAATGGTTATCGAATATAGCTTAAAAAAATAGTTTTCAAAAACTTATTTTTTTTTTTTTTAAATTTGGCTAGAAACTCAAATAGTTGATCAGAAAAATGAAAATGATGGTAAAGAAAATAAAGAAAAATTATAAAAAAATAATCACAATTTTAAAAAACCAAATAGGTATTAAACAAGACTTAAAATTTCCAACTTCAGGACATAGTGCACTATAGCAAACTCAAGGCTTTCTTTGCTAAACTGCACCCCTGGTAGATATAAACTCCTAAATGCCCTTAACTTCAAAGACACATCACAATTCAGAACTTGCCTGGTTTGCAGATTCAGATAAGGTAGATACAGAGAGATGCCACTTTTTAACTCTTTCGATAATCTCTCTCTAACTTTTATAATAATATATAATATAATGTATATATATCATATATGTGACATTATATAATTAATATAATATAATTCATGTCTATATCGTAGAGGGCTATTGTTTTAATGAATTAATGAATTAATTATTGGCTGCATTTTAATTCACTGGTCAAATGGGTGGGTGACTGGTGTGAGTTCTTTATTATTTACACATCTCAATTTCCATAATCACCCGTGAAGAACCCTTTAATGACAAATATTTCTAAATATAACATAGAATGAAAATCAAGAGATCAGGGTTTAATGAATAACTAGAGAATTATATTGGGTTAGTTTTAATTAATTAATTAGTTACGTAAACATATATACCTCCATTAAGCCAAAGGACAAGAGGCTTTTTCATAGGGAGAGACGTAGCTTCAATCAACCAATAGAAGAGAGCTCGACCATGTCGTTGGTTGACCGTGACGTAGCCGGAGTATTGCGAGAATGTCACCGACGATGGCTGTCCAGGGAGCGACGTGATTCGGTCGTGCTCGTATTCAGGTAGGGCAGCAACAACAACAACAACAACGATAACAATAAAGAGAAGGGAGGTTATTGCACCCCTTCTCAAAGGGAAGAAGTCATGCATGAATTTGGATTTGGAGAGAAAAGAGAGAAATTAGGGTGGGAAGTGTTTGATGAGTCAATAATGAAATTGGTGGAGTGAATTGAAAGAGAGATAAATAGAGTGGTGAGCAAGATGAGGGATGTGGACCAAAATTTTAAATGAAAAATTTTCTCTCTCTCTCTGTCCAAATTCTGTGGAGAGAGAAAGAAGGGGATTGGAGATAAAGGGGTAAATGAAATGAGATGTGGGTTTGGTTTAGAAGAAGATTGAAGTTAAGAACCAATATCATAAATGCACCCACTCTCTCTAGAAATGAGTGTGGTCCTTAAAACTTAAAATCATCTTATTCTTATTGGAATTGGAATTGGGAAGTCCCTTTTTATTTAGGGCTATTGGTAGTGGCATTAGCTGTGTGTATGTGTGTGTTTGACCTCTATTCTCTTTACACAATTAATAGTAATGTCCATATATTGTTAACCACCATCTCTTTTTTGTTTTTTTTTCAATACCTACTTCCCCATCTTCTTTACACCAAACACCCATTGTATGACTATTAAGAATATAGTACTCGATGTTTCGTTAATTGTTAATTGTTATGATATGATATTGTCTACTTTGTGCATAAGTTCTCATAACTTTACATTTGGTTTCATCCAAACGGTGTCATACTAATGGAGATAATGTCTCTCACTTATATACCTATGATCTTTCTCTTATCTAGTCGATATGGGACTTTGGTCGCACTCCCAACATTAATTGCCTCAATTTCTCAATAAGACTTGACTCTCTCTCAATTGGGTAGTCATATGAATTGAGTGTATATACTTTCCAAACTTGACTTTTCCTTACTTTTCAGTCCCTCAATTTAGTGCTTTCTAGACCTAACTTTAAAGTGTTTGGAATGAATAAGATTTAGTTTGAGATTATTGTAGCTTTTAAAATAATTGTTGAGAATTGTGATTTTAGAAAAGCTAGCTGTGAAATGAAGTAATTTGGTAAATTTCAATTTTAAATTTTAAAAAACTAGTTGTTTGGTAGATTAAAAATGAACAAAGTGGATAAGTCTAGCTCGTTTAAGTTGGTTTGAGTCATTCGAATTGTTTATTTAAAGTGTACATAAATACATAATAATGCTCATATTCACAGAGAGTAGTTTAAACAAAGCAGGTTTTATTATGTTGAATTGTCTTGTCATTATCAGACAACCCTTTTTTTCAATTGTGGGAAAAGATAATCATATTATATATAGGGTTTAGGGTATATATATATATATATATTTGAAACAAATATTGTTTGGTTTTTTATTTGTATAGAGATTAGAGACGTTCTATTGGGTAATATTAAATCCTATCTATCTAATAGGTGGTTTTTTTCTTCTTCTAAAGGTACCCGCTTTTTATTTTCTTTTTTTTTTCATTTAAGAAAAATGGCAAATTCCTTGCCCAAAAGGGGGTCAATTAGTTTAATGGAGATTTAAGAATTTAATAATGCGTCCCATCAAAAACATATATATATATATGTAAAATAATGTGACAAATTTGATTGGATCTATTTTTTAATATTAAGAAATCCTTGACCACCCTATTATATTATATTTATCTTTGAATGTGATTAGATCACAAATTCAAATCGGTATCGTTTTCTTCAATTAAAAATTAGTTCAAACTTTAATTTTATTATTATGTTGTTCTTTAAACCTTATATAAATTTTATTTTAATTTTTATCCTCCGTGAAGTTTGATTACAAGTCACGGGTACGGATAGCAAATAAATTGTATATAATTCCTTCAGATGAAATTATAAATTTAGTCTACCTACTTTAACGTTCGTGTCCTATTTATTTTTATACTTTAAAATTTTATTTTATTTTTTTAAAAATGAAGAGTTTCTAGCTACTAGATTATTTAGGCCCCATTAGATAATAATTTAATTATTTATTTTTTGAAATTAAGATTCTTTCATTTCATTTCTATTAAATTGGTTTTCATCACCCTTAAAGAAACGTTTTAATTCTTAGTCAAATTCTAAAAACAAAAACAAGTCTTTGAAAACTAATGTTTTAGTTTTCAAAATATGATTTGGTTTCTGAAAATATAGATAAAAAATACATAACAAAACAAGTAAATTCATAGGTCGGAGTAATATTTAAAGACTTAATTTTTAAAAACCAAAAACTAAAAACTAAAAATCAAATGGTTATAAACGAGACCTTAAATATTAAGGTTGTATATGTGATAATTGTACTTTAAATATTTTCTAATAAATGGTTAAACTTTTAATTTTGTTTCTATTAAACCCTTAGGGTCATGTAGTTTTAATGCTTTTATAGTCCAATAAACATATGACTTTATTGATTATGTGGTGGACTAATCTTGAGTTAGTTTAAACATCTAGTGGCATAAAAATATTATATCGATGAGCTTAGTGGCAGGTACATATTAAACACAAAATTGAAAGTTTAGAATCATTGATCAAATAATTTTTAAAAAGCTCAAACATACTATGAACCTATTAGACATTTTTTTAACTTCAAATAGACACAAAATTGAAAGTTTAGACATCTATGCTAGATGTTTTTTTGTTTTTTAAGTTTAGAGACTAAATAGATATAATCCTAAGAGTTCACACACTAAATTTGTAATTAAACCTAAAGCCAAACATATAATTAAACAATTTTTTTTTTTAATTGAAGATCTATAATCTAAAAATGTAGTGAAAGGGGAAAAAGATAAATTAATATATAAAAAGAAAAGTATTGAAGAATTGAAAGGTTCTAGATGGATCTCGTTGGAGGAAAAAGAGGAAGATGAGAAGTCAAAGGAAGTCATAATGGCATTGTTTCCTTTTTAAGTCTTGCATTGCTCTCTATTATTTTATACATATCCCACGTGCATGCAAGCGTGCATTTGCCACAAATATTCTTATTAAATTATAATTAAGCTCCTATTACTTTGAAACTATTAATAATATCCTGATGATGTGATTCGAATATTTCATGTTAAAAAGGGAAAAAAAAAGTATGGCACTCATGTTAATTTGAATATATTAAAAAAATTTAAATCTTCTATTTTTTTTTTAAATAATGTATTTAAATATTCGACCGTTCAAAATTTTCACTTCTCATAAAAGTTTTCCGATTTTACCTTTCAGGAAAAGTTAATTATGAACTGAATTTTAGCTAATTTTAAACAATTTTAAAAATTTATAGTTGGTTAAATAAGAAATTTTGAAAATTAAAAAAAAACACTTAAAAAGGCATTTTAAATTATTCATATAAAGTACTTTTTGAGTACTTTTGCAGCCAATAGTTAATTACTGTTTCTTTTTATAAACACGCTTTATGTAAGAAAATTGTTGTTTGATAAATATTTTTCTAAAAAGTGTGAATCGAGGAAAAAACAAAATAATATAATGCAATTTGAAACCAAATCAAATATCTTAATATTAAACTTACTATTTGAACTCGGAAAGCTAAAAAAAAGTTTCTTTTTTCTTTATATATAAATTTTATTTTTTGTCAAAAGAAAAAGAAATAATGTATGTTAAAAAAATATTAAAAAGTGCACCGTTGAAATTGAATGGTGCCCGTTGCAAATAAGTCAAATTATGTATCATCTATTTTCATTTTATAGAAGCACTTTTATGATCTGTCTTTCCACTGTCAATCCATGATTCCCCCATTAAACTTGTATTTGTTTTGTTTTTTCTATTTTGTTTATTTTTGCCGCTACCTTTTTAAAAGTCAGAGTTTCATAAATGTGCACATGACTTTTCTTTTTAAAAAAATAATAAAAAAAATACAATACAACTATTCGCTGTTTTTATTTATTATTAAATATTTTTAGTTTCTTTTTTCTTCTTCAAGGTTACGGCACCGTGATTGGCTTTAGCCTTCAATTCAATCCATAGCTTACTAAAATATGATTTTCATTTCAAGCTTTGACTTGACTTTAGTTGTTGAAGTTTTGGAAGTTTTAATCCAACAATACCCTCAAAAGTTCATGAGTAGGCACGTTGATATTTTATGACAATAAATTAGGGGTCACGATGTTAATCGAAAATCGATCAAATCAAATCGAACCAAACCGATTTAATGGTTTGGCTCGATTCTTAGAAGAAAATTGGACATGTTGATTTTTTTTTGGCAAAATTGAAAAATATTGGTTCGCTTTGGCCTTCGTAAGAAAAATCATTAAAAAATCGAACCGAACCAAAGTATATATATACCTCAACAAAAACATCAAATCGAATCTTAATCCATTCTTTTACCGTTTTATCTGTTTTCTTTCAATTAATTTGAGATTGTTAGTTCTATGAATTCTTATTGAGATGTTGAGATTTTTTTGGGCAAAACAAATACTAAAATAGAGGATAAAACCAAGAAATAAAACAACATAAAATTTGTAGAAAAAAAAGAGAGAACCAAACCAATGGACGACCAAACCGAAGATTTTGTCTTTTATTGGATATTGGTTCGTTCCTCTCTTACTAAAGCCGATTTGGATTGATTCAGTTCTCTTGATTTGGCCTAAAACCAAACCGATATCACCCCTACAATAAATGAACTTGTCAATATGTACCTAATTAATTAGAAATATCAATATTTTTAGACTATGTTGATATAATTAAATTTATCCCAAACTATTAGTTTAAGATTTTAGTTTGATTGGTGATTTAAGAAATTATATCAAAATAATCTAATAATAATTTCTCTTTTAGATTGAAAAACTCAAATTCTCACCCTTACATTAATAAGAATGCAATGCTTAAAGTACAAAATGTATGGCATCTTTTGTACATGGTAAAATGAAAATTGGAATATAAATTTAATAGTCCTAAAAATTTTGATTGTTGTATCAATCTAGTCCCTTTAACTTAATTCTGATTTTGACTCCAATTAATCTCTATCATTATCATATCAATATCATCAATTACGTTACTTAAATGTGCTTATGAGATATTTTTTAAGAATATATAATCACAATAAAAAAGTAGAAATTATTCAAATTTATAGTATGACCTTTTAAAAAATAAAAATATCTTAGCTACTAAATTATATATTGACGTTGGCATCTTTATTATACTAATAATTGATTGTTCAACATAAATGACAGAAAGTAGAAGTTAAACTGAATTAAAAATCTCTGTATGTTTGTTTGAAAAGGGAAATTGAAGATTGGACACAATGGGCAATGTTCTTTTATCAATTAAATTAATGGAGTTAGGACAAAAGACATTTTTAACAAATATATTGATTTTAATAACTCTAGGCTGTTTATGTGGGGGTTAGGTTAATTGAGGATTTTAGTCAAAATGAAAGACATGGGACCCATTTGACAAAAAATGCGGGGCCCAAAATTTTGGTCATTTTTAATTTCAATAACAAAAAGCTGATGTCAGATTTGAAAATGACATTCTTAACTAATCATTTTTAAGGACCAACAAACAATGATTTTATTACCATCAATTTTTTTTTTAAATGGAAGTGTTAATATTACTATCTCATTCTGTGGGGTTCCATTTTAATATCTTGTTTAGTTTTATTTGTCCGGTTAAAAGTACAAACAAATGTTCTATATTAGTTAGAAAATAGATTGATCATGGATATATAGATAAGAACAATTGTTTTCATTGGTATTAGACATTTTTTAGAACCAAAAGCAAAATCACGAGAGTTGATGCCCAAAATGGACAATATCATATCATTGTAGAGATATGTAGAGGTTTGTTATCCTTATCATGGTGGTGGTGTTTAATCTCAATTTTTTATTTTCTTAAGAAAGGGATGGAAAATGATAGCAATTGTTTGGTGCGCAAATATAACTTAGTTGAATCTGCCTAAGCTACACATGATTACAAGAAAATCGAGATGAAATGACGTATAAATATAGAAAATTACACTTGTTGGTGCTCCTTATCACACACATTTTATTATTTAAATTAAAAAACTACGACAAATTTTAGGTTCACAAAAAGATATCTTAATTAGACTTATCAATATTTGAATTTTAATAATATGTTATTTATATTAGTTTGACAAAGAATTTTTGGGTTTTTTTCCTTAGATTGAACCAAAATAAGTCGAACTAAAATAAGTCGAACCAAATCCTTCAGAGTCATTCCTATGGGAAATTTGACCCACACGACCTCTTGGGCCTTTGGTCGGGTGGGCCAAGTTTCCCATGGAAAATTTTGTTATTGATAAGCTCATGTATACCAAAATTTTAAAAAGGGCAATTAGAAGATCGACTACAATTTAATAGTACAAATTGAAAAATAGCTATGAAACTATTTTTTCTAAAAAATGTCTAAATTTAATTTTTAATTATTTTGTTAATTATTGTTAGACATAAATGTCCTACCTACTTTTTCTCAACCAAATGAAATCTTAAAAAAATAAATCTACATTTTCTCTCTTGGAATGAAATTTAAACAAAAAATCTATATTTTCTCTTTAATAAAACCCAAATAAAATCCTAAAAAACAGATAAACGGGTGGAAGAGATAATGATTTTTTGTTAGACGCAATTAACAATTTAAATATTCCTTCAACACTTCCAAACAATTAAAAACAAGTAAAAACACACAAATTAGAGATGACTGAAAATGAAAACAATGGTCTTAATTATGTAAATAAATATAGATGATTATAAATGTATCAATCTTATTGTATCTACCCTATGTCTCTACCTCTTCCAAGAAATGTTTATATCTTTGAGCCTCCCATTTTCGTTCTTTATTACTAATAAACGACTTTACCCTACTCAATTTATGGTAGTTCTCGTGCTTACTAGTTCCTTTAGATTGTGTATATTAGTATCTACAACACAATATTAATGACAAAACAACAATCCATGTGCATCCCTTATTTTCTTATGTTTACTAATTCCTTTAGACTTGCCCGTTCATGTATATATTAATACCTACAACACAATCAATATTGTTGTATATATCTAGAGCACAATATCAACGACAAAACAACAATCCTTGTTCTTGTATATATTAATATCTACAACACAATATCAACGACAAAACAACAATTCTTGTATATCTCTTTTGATACCCCCAACGACACAACAATGTTTTCACTTATCTATTAAAAGTGGTAAGAAAACAAGATTTAGAATCTCTAAATCATAACCATCACCTACCAAATGTATGTGATAAATAGGAATAATTATCCTATTGTCCGCTATTAAAATGTCATGCATTTAAACCCTTATCCCCATACCTTTACACTTGAGATAGAGGGTTCTTGTCTTGCTAAATGATTTCGAGGTCCTCAACTAACTTTTTCAAATACTAGTTTCAGTTCTCCAGTTAGTCGTATTCTTCCATTTGTTTTTTTTCTTTTTCAACCAAATCTTTCGATATATATATATATATATAATTAGTTGAACTTGATTTTTTTTTTCAAAATTGTAATTTTATTTCAAAATAGAATCTAAGAATTAGTTAAAGGTGATATGATGATAACATGATGGTATAAATGAATATCCATAAGGGTATTTTAGAAAATCAACATTATATTAACATCTTTCTAAAAATGGGTAGTCATAAATACAATATTAAAATTATTTTAGACATATTTCATTAACTAAAATTTTTAATGTCAGAGAGATGATCCACGTCCCCCGTTCCAAGGACAATCGATAAAATACTGGGCCTTTCCATATATGGGCCCAATTTTGGAGATTGGTCCACATGAAGCCCAAAACTTCTTTTCCATCCTTCAAGCTTGCCCTTCCAAATATATAATTATTATGGAAAAAAAAAATCAATTTTTACCGTGGACTACTTGTATCTATTTTTATCACACACTTTTAATTTTACCCTAAAGTTTTAATTTTATTAAATTAATTTAGGATTTTTTTTCATAAATCCATTAATTTCATTAAAATCAAGTTTGGCATAAAATTAAGTTTCACTAATGCTTATATTAATAATTGAGTAACTGTGCCAAAATTCATGAATCTTAACAAACACCAGCACTAATGATATTTTTCTCTAAAAACTTATCAAGTTTTACAATACATAGAATTTATAATTCATTGAATATATATGATAATATCGTTTGTTTTTTCATATATATTTTTATTTGATTCTTTGATCACCACGTGGATGATGGTGAAGTCTAATCCTCAAATTTAAGATAAACTATTTAATGAGGTCACCACAATATCAACGGTTGGATATGGATTGAATTATTTTCACGCTCCCTAATAATTATTGGATATAATTTTCATCACCCTAATCCCAAAAAATAAAACCCTAAAGCATATGGTTGACTATAGACCCATAAGCCTTTGCAAGGTCGTTTATAAGATCATAACCAAAACTCTTACAAATAGAATGAAAGAGGTCCCGAAAGAGGTAATCTCTAAAACTCAGGCAACCTTTGTTCCTAGTCGGCTTGTAACTGACAACGTTTTAGTAGGATTTGAATGTATCCATGTTGTCAACTCAAAATACAAAGGCAAAGAGGGGATCATAGCCATGAAACTTGACAAGAGCAAAGCCTATGATCGTGTAGAATGAATTTTCTTAAGGTAAGTCATGGAAAATGGGGTTCTCAAGAAGTTGGATTGAAAAGGTGTGAATTGCGTGGAATCTGTTAAATTCTCCATCTTTCTCAACGGGAGTCCCTAGGAGAAGTTTACGCTGAACATAGGGCTTAGACAAGAGGGTCCCTTATCCCCTTATTTCTCATATGCGCGGAAGGATTGTCTGCTCTCCTTAACATGGAAGAAACTAATTCTAATATCCATGGTTTTCGTATTAACAAATCTTGCCCCTTAAATATTCATCTTTTTTTCGCTGATGACAACCTTCTCTTTTTCAAGGCCTCGGAAACTGAATGCTACAAGATTAAAGATGTGCTCGAAACTTACAAAAAAAACTTCGAGGCAAACAATCAATTTTGCAAAATCCTCCCTTATGACGAGCAAAAATGTCAGTTAGGATACAACCTCAAACCTCAGTAGCATCCTTGAGGTACAGAGAAATGAGAATCTTAGATATTATCTTGGTCTCCCTTCAGAGAAATGAGAATCTTAGATATTATCTTGGTCTCCCTTCCTAGAATAGCATAAACAAAACCAAATTGTTGGATAAAATTAAGGAATGTGTCTAGAAAACTATTTAAGTTTGAAAAAACGTCTTTTCTCCCAAGGGGACAAAAAAGTTCTCATTAAATCCATAGCTCAAGTCATCCCTCTGTACACTATGAGCTGCTTTAGACTTCCCAACCAGCTCTGCGAGGAGATAAACAAGCTTTGCGCTAACTTTTGGTGGGATACGACAACTGAGAAAAGTAGGGCCCATTGGATTAGTTGGAAAAATCTCTGCAAAAGCAAGGAAATAGGGGGATTGAGGTTCCGTGATCTTGTGCTATTCAATCAAGCTATGGTTGCAAAAACCAGCTTGAGGATTATCAGGAACCCCCATAGCCTCTTGGCTAAAGTGCTGAGGGAAAGATATCACAAAGACAAAGTCTACTTAGAAGCTAAGATAAACACTAATCCTTCACTCACATGGAGGAGTATTGTCTGAGGTAGAGACCTTTTCCTAAAAGGGTACAAATGGAAGATTGGGATGGGAGCTCATGTAACAATTGATAGGGACCCTTGGATAGCTAGAAAGGGACTCAATCACCCGATGAGGGTTAAGGAAGATATGAGGAATCGAAGAGTGAACTACCTACTAGATGAAAATCAATGATGGAAGGAGAATGTCATTAGAGAGAATTTCATCCCTAGTGATGCCTATGGCATTTCGAACACACCCCTGGGATGGAAAACAACAAAGGATGAAATAATATGGAATTCAGATCTCAAAGGAACCTTCTCGGTCAAAAGTGTCAATCATCTTGCAGTTAAACTTTGTGAAAATCACATGGCCTCCCCTTCGGGTGACCCTTCTAAAAATGAGTGTTGGAAGAAACTCTGGAAACTTGAAATTTCCCCAGCCATAAGATTAGTGTGTGGAAAGTGTTTAATAATGTTATTCCTACAAACGGTAATATTCACAAGAGAAGAATTAACATTAACACGTCTTACTTTCTGTACAGGAAAAAAGAAGAGACCACGACACACCTTTTTCTGGAATTGTAAGTGGACATCAAAAATTTGGAACTTGTTCATGCCTAACTTATTTGAAAATGTTTCTTGGTCTAGGAAATATTGAAACTCTAAAGACTATTGAGACTTCTTCGTCGCGAACTCTCAACTGAAGACCTCACTAAAGCTACCACAATCATCTGGAACATCTGGGCTTTCAGGGACAAATTGTTACACGACTCCAAGTACCTACACAAACCAGACCTAAAAGTATCTAATCGACTCAATTGAAAAAAGCCCATATGAATACAAGATTACCAAAGAGACGCACACCAACCTGGCGAGATTGAAGAGTTGCGTGAGTTATGGAGGTTGGCAACCCCCTCCTCAAAATCATTGGAAATTAAACGTCGATGTTGTCTGGAACGAAGTAGAATTGAAAAGAGGTTTGGGTTGGGTGAACCGTGACTCTCGGGGATCTCCTATCTACGCTGACAACCTCCCCTTCGATCGCCCTTGGCCGATTAAAGCACTGGAAGGACAAGCTATCATTGAGGGCCTCAAATCCCTCTGTTTGCTCGAAACCGATGAGAGTCCTCCTATAATTGTTGAGACGAGCTACTTGGAAATCTTTGGTGCTCCAAGGGATTAACCTCACAGAGACCAGGAACATTTTAGAAGAGATCGGACACGAAACCAATTTTTGGGGAGTCTCTTCCTTTTCAAAAGGCCATAGATCATGTAACCAATTAGCCCATAAACTGGCGAGGGCCCCTCTAAGGGCAGACTTCAATCGCATCTTCTGCGATTCTGTGCCATTTTCAATCGATTTGGAAGGGAAAGGTTTTTTTTGGGTGGGATCTCTACCCACCGTTTTATCCTCCATTTTTAGGGGTTGTTTGGGGCGCTGAGTAGGTTATAATAACATGGGGTTATAATAGTTTGTGGGATATTATAGTATGTGAAACATATAATATTATTTAAAATGTAGAGTAGTATAGCTATAGTCTGAAGTTATAATAGCCTGTGTTTGGGGTGCAGAATATTTCACAGGTTATTATAACACGGGTTATAATAACCAGTGGGCCAAACAGGCCTTTAATGAGGATAGTGGTTGACTGGTTGTAACTAACTTTGGCCAGCCTATAGCTCTTTTAATGAATTACTTTCTTTAAAAAAAATACTGTATATAAATTCGAGGTACTTCTCTCTCTATATTTAATAGTGAAAAATTGTTTATCACATCGTAGCCGTTTGTGTTGATATTTTCTCCCACCTAACATATGAGTGGGGATTTTAAACGGGGCCTGTTAAGTTCGGACCGGTCCAATTGGTCATTCATCGAGGAACAGCCCAACGGCTCAAGATGAGTTTTATTTATTTATTATTTGAAAAAAAGAGAAAAAAATCATCAATCTGACGACTGAAAGGAGGAAGCAAACGATAGTCTTCATTTTGTTAAAAATCCTCCAAAGCCATGAAATTCGCTGTCTCATTCTTCTGTTTACTGTAACTGGAAAACTATCCTTACCCAAAAATCAAAGCTTCGTCATTCTGTTGCACTACAATTCTCAGCAAATACATCGATTTTCCTGTAAGTTCACAGTTTCCCTCTTCTTGTCTTTCCATCGCTTATTCTTGCTGAAGTATGTATTCTTCGTACTGGGTTTCGGTATCCGCTTCCCTTTGTGAGGTTTGCTTCGAATTTACATTCACATTTATATACAGCTGAAGCTGATGCAGGAATTATGAACTTTTTGTGTTCTGCCCACCACATGTTTGATAATATTAGCTTTTGTTGATTTATGATTCTAACCGTAAGTACTTCGATTGATTGCATATAACTCGTGTAATTCAATTTATTTTATGACTTTGATGATCGTATTGAGACTTGAGCGGGCACTTGCCTCCTGATGTGACTGCATTGCTGTTGGTTGTTAAGGATATGCTTTAAAATTCTTTATACTTTCATACTCCCTCTGTTCTGAATGAATAATAGATTAAGCCAATCTGACACAGCTCTTGAATTCGCTCAATAAGATCCTCCAGAAGGCCTATAATCCTCCATTGCGTGTTCTTTTAATGGAATATAGTAATAAGTCTTGACTTGAGGAAATTCCTTCTTTTTATTACTTTGTAAGCAAGTTTTTCTGGTTTTTTCAGGATGGATTGTAGTTCTTGTAACTACTCTCTTAGCACTATGTCATCTTGTTCAAAAAGGATTGCATTTCCTTCAAAATTGGAGTCCCGCAGAATTTCCTTTCAGAAGAAATCTGAATTTTTGAAACCCAGTACATGCCCAGGTCTTAGTTTGCTGGATTCTTTGCAGGTATGAATGTTTTCTTAAATTTTCATTTTTTGCTCTATGCTTCTATGCGTTACCTTATTTTATTCTCCAGCTTCTGAACTTTTCATTCTCTGTTGTGATTTGCAGCATATTAGTAACTTTGGCTTCAAAGGCCTATCCAAATCTAGGATTTCATCATTCAAGATTCCTTATTCATATTCATGTGTCATAAGAAGTGATTATCCTCAAAATGCTGATTTCCCCCGATACTATTCCAAGAAGGAGAAGAAGCCATTTCCAGTTCCCGTTGTGGAATTGAGACGAGCTGCCAGGGAGAGGATGAAAAAGAGTAAAGGCCAGCCGAGAAGACCAGTACCACCTCCAAAGAATGGATTACTAGTTAAGAGCATGGTACCAATTGCCTACAATGTATATAATGCGAGAATTACATTGATCAACAATCTCAAGAAGCTCTTAAAGGTGGTGCCTGTGCACGCTTGTGGGTAATTCTCCTCTTTAATCTCTGATGGGTTGTCCTTAGCTAGAGATGAGAAATGTATCGAAGTTACTGCATGGCATGTTTGAAGTTTGGCGCTCTGATCAGAGTTTTTAACGTGTGCATAACAATTTATAATGAAAATGGGTGATGAATTCTTGTATTGTTGGTTGAAAATAGACTCTATTGAATGAACCAATGATGTGAAGCACTATCAATTGTACACACAGATAACTATATCTCAGACATCACTGCACATAAAAATCATATGGATGACATCTTGAAAAATTATCTTCTAGACTTATAGCTCCTTAATCTAACTTCTACTCCCACATTCCGACTGACTTGATAGTTACTATAATTCAAGACTCGTGATTGCTTGATGTGAGATATCCTGCAACAATCTTCCTCAAACAGATGTTCACAGCTTTGTCTAAATGTGATGAAAGTTATGCAGGTTTTGTAATGAAATCCATGTGGGACCTGTGGGACATCCATTCAAGTCATGCAGAGGGCCAAATGCCAATTTCCGGAAGGGGCTTCATGAGTGGACGAGGGCAACTCTTGAAGACATATTCCTACCAGTAGAAGCATACCACCTCTACGATCGCCTTGGGAGGCGTATTTCTCATCATGAAAGATACTCAATTCCACGAATTCCAGCCGTGGTTGAGCTTTGCATTCAGGCAGGTGTCGATCTTCCTGAATATCCTGCAAAGAGGAGAAGGAAACCAATCATCCGGATCTCAAAAAGTGAATTCATTGATGCAGATGAAAGTGAACTACCAGACCCTGAACCAGAAGTACCTCTGAAACCTCTGTTGACAGAAATACCAGATTCTGATGCCGTTGCCCCAAATGACGAAGAAGATATAGCTTGGCTCGCTGATCAAACACTTCAAGCATGGGAGCAAATGAGGCAAGGAGCCAAAAGACTCATAAAGATGTATCCAGTGAGAGTTTGTGGGTATTGTCCAGAGATTCATGTTGGTGGCAGTGGGCACAAGGCACAGAACTGCGGAGCTTTCAAGCACCAACAACGAAACGGGCAACATGGTTGGCAAAGGGCCGTGCTCGATGACTTGATACCACCCAGATATGTGTGGCACGTTCCAGACGTAAATGGACCTCCATTGCAAAGGGAGCTTAGAAACTTCTATGGGCAGGCACCTGCAATAGTTGAAATATGCATTCAAGCTGGTGCTGCCATCCCAGATCAGTACAAAGCCACCATGCGAATGGATGTGGGAATTCCCTTGGATATTAAAGAGGCTGAAATGGTAGTTTGAGGCGTTTCCTTCCTTCTTAACCTCTAAAATTTCAGTATATACCATCAAAATGAATATATGCTAGGTTTTGTCTCTAGATGATAGTCTCTTCCTGTTGTAATATTAACTTAAAGAAACAAGAAAAAGGTGAATGATTTGAATTGGAGCTTGAAGACTCTTTTTAAGTCCTCAATGGATGAGTGCTTGTTTCAGGACTTTGAACTTTACGAGGTCTTTCTCAAAGTTTATACGTCTCTAAATGAGGGTGTGTGAGGGTTAGGCTTGTGTAAGTTGTAGCTAACACGTTGAATCTACACTTAAATTGTGAATTCGTCTATCCTAACCTACAAGTTTGTTAATGCCACAACTACACATTATAAAAACTTGTCACTTACACTACTATCAATTTACAAATTAGAAGCTCACATGCTGAACATATTTTACACAAATTTATATTTCTACAACATAATCCTTGTGTATAGTTCAAGCCTCCTAAGTCCTAACTTCAAGCTTTATAATCCTAAAGTCTATTACAATTCTAAACCAAAACATGAGATTAACTCGGTTTAATGGGTTAAAGTATATGTCATCGACCAAGAGATCAGAAGTTCAAATCTCCCACATCCTATTTTGAACTAGAACAAAACCAAAACCTAAGTTTTAATATCTTATGAGTTTTCTTAACAACGTAGAATCAAACAGTTGTCTTGTGAGTAGTTTTTTTTTTTAATTGAAAAAAAAAGGTTAAAATAAAAGCTTAATCCCTAAACTTTTAGTTTTTATGTATTTGGTCCTTGAAATTTAAAAATTGTCTAATAAGTTTTTGAACTTTTTGTGTCTATTTGGTCCCTAAAAAATTTTAAAAAATGTTTAATAAGTTCTTAAACTTTAAATTTTGTATTTGATAGGTCTCTTAATTTTTAATTTTGTGTTTAATTGGCCATTGACCTATTTGACGTTTTTTAAAATTCATGAATTTACAAAACACAACATTGATTAGAGTCTTATTATACATAAAATTCATTTTTATATCTAATAGATCAGTTAATTTTTGGAAATTTTGAATATATCAAGGGCTAATTAAACACAAAATTGAAAATTCAAGAATCTATTAGACGGAGATTTACTTGGACGAAAATTAAAAGTTTAGAAATTTATTAAAGTCGAAAGAAAAAAAAAAATCTTAAGGGGTTGTTTGACCCCTTGTCTTGGAATCAAAACCCTGGGGGGGTTTGTTCTGGCGTGTTCTGAAGCCTGGGAATCAGAAACCTGTGTTTGGGGTGCAATGTTGTTCAAACTCGAGAATAAGAAAACAAAGATGTTGGGGTGCGGTGTTACAATCCCGAGTTTATCTTTGTTTTTTTTCTTTTCTCTTTAGCTGTTTTGTTCTCTTATTTTTTTGTTGATGTTTTGTCAATTGTAGAAACCATTGTATAACATAAATGAGTTATAAAATTGAAACTCTATTTTAGAAATTAAGAAATTGGAAGTCTATGTAAGAAATTAGAGAATTTAAAACTCTATTTCACAAAGTATTTAGAAAAGTATTTTTGGAACTCTATTTTAGAAATTAAAAAAATTGAAAGTTCATTTAAGAAATTAGGGATTTAAAGCTCTATTTCAAAAAATATTTAGAAATGTATTTTGGAACTCTATTTTAGAAATTAAAAAAATAGAAATTTATTTAAGAAATTAGGGAATTAGAAACTCTATTTCACGTCACATAGTATTCTGAAAACTATTTTTTGGAATTCTACTTTAAAATTAAAAAGAATGGAAGTCTATTTAATAAATTAGGTAATTTGAAACTATATTTTGTAAAGTATTCAAAAATTTATTTTTGGAATTCTATTTTAAAAATTAAAAATTAGAAATCAATTTAAATGATTAAAAATTTAAAATTTTATTCCACAAAGTATCCAAAACCCATTTTGGAACTCTAATAAGAAAAGTGGTGATTGCGCATGCGGTGGTAGGTCGTTAGGGTAGTTGATTGCTCGAGTGATCGGGTTGTTGGGGTAGGCGTATACAAGTCTCTTGAGTGGTTGTCGAAAGTAGTCGCAGTAGTGGTTAGGTCGTCGATGTAGTCATTAAAGTTGTCGCCGAAGGTAGTCGCCGCTGGTGGTTGGGTCGCCGGGTGTGTAGTCGTCGGAGTTGTCGCCACCCGCGGTGGTTGGGTCGTAGGAGGTAGTCGCCGCAGGGGGTCGGGTCATCGGAGGTAGTCGTCGGGCGTTGGCGGGGTCGCCCGGTGTGGTCGTTGGAGTTGCCATCGGAGGTAGTCGTCCGCCGGTGGTCGGGTCGTCGGTGTAGTCGAATCGATTATAGTAAATGTCGTGATGGTCGGGATCATCGGTATGGTCATCGGAGTTGTTATCGGAGGTAAATCGATCTTTGGTTGGGTCGCAGGTGTGGTCGTCGGAGTAGTCGTCAACGATGGTTGGGATCGTCGGTGTGGTCGTCGTAATATTCATCAGAGGTAGTCGTCTGCGGTGGTTGGGGTCGTTAGTGTGATCGTTGGAATTTTCGTTGAAGGTAGTCGTCAGCGGTTGTCGGGGTCATCGAATGGTCGTCGGAATTGTCGCCGGAGGTAATCGTCAGCGGTGGCAGGGGGCACAAGTGTGATCGTCGGATTTACCGTCGGGGAAGCGGGGTCACGGTGTGATCGTTGGAGTTTTCACCGGAGGTAATTGTCAGTAGTGGTCGGGTCGCCAGAGTTGTTGTTGGAGGTTGCCATTAGTTGTAGTCGGGTCATCGGTGTAGTTGTTGGAGTTGTCACCGAAATTGTTGTTGAAATATTCACAAAAAATGGAAGATGACAAATAAAATAAGAAAATATGGAACAAACTCATGGGGTTGCACTATTGTAACCTATGGGGTTGTGTTTCAAAATCAAGGGTTTTGAACACATTGGGCTAAACATGGTTTTGGATTTCCATCCAAATCCAAAACAGGGGGCCAAACGGCCCCTAAATGTAAAATGACATCTCAAACCTTTTGTTCATTTCTTTTATGTTTTTGTTTGAATACAATAAACAAGGCTTTTTATATTTAAAAAAAGAAATCCAAAGAAAAGAAGCAGAGCGAGTCCAATGGCTAGTTTCTAGGCATTGAAACGAACTTCAACTTCAACCTAAACCGCCATTCATCTGCAAACAACTTCCACTTGTTCAATATCTTCTCTACGTTTCCATCACCAATTCCCCTTTTTCTTAGCCCTAATCCCAAATCTCGCAAACGAATTTCAGAGTTCCAGAATCGGCAATGGCAGGATCACAGCAAGTGAATGCCGCAGAGGGAATGAAGGGCCCGTCTCCGGCTCAGCACAGTACGGAGGTTCTTCACCAGCGAAAGAAATTGCCGGTTAGTCCGATGAGAATGGCGATCGGCGGTTTCGCCATGGTCGCGACGATCGGTTACTTGGTCCTGTACACGAAGAAGAAACCGGAGGCTTCCGCCCTTGATGTGGCGAAAGTCACCGTCGGTGTGTCCACTCCGGAGAACACACGTCCTCGAATGTAGAAATTTACCTTTGGTTTAGTCGTCTTCTTCAAAAGAGTTATTTCGTTTGGTTTCTAATCTCTTTGTTATGATTATATTATGAATGATCGCTGCCTTTTGTTTTCTGTATTAAATCCAAAGACAAATAGCATTTTAAGTGCTCTCTATCAATAATCAATATCATAGCCCCAAAATTCGTAACACATTGTAACTTCCATGATTTAGTCTACAAATTTTGTAACAATCAATACTCCTCCATTCTTTGTGTTTTTGTTTTTGAAAATAGAAAAATATTTCTGCACCTAAGTTTTAAGAAAAAAATTATTTTTTTTTCCTGGTAGCATAAACTCGCATGTAGCTCCCATCTTTTTCTAGAAAACATTTAAATTCTTAGCTTAATTTCAAAAACAAAAACGAATTTTTGAAAACACAGGTAAAAAGTAGATAAAAAAACATCAAAATAAGTGAATAGTATTTACGTTCCAAAAATAAAAAACAAAGGTCCGCTTGATAACTATTTTGTTTTTGCTATTTGGTTTTTAAAAGTAAGCATAAAAATAATATTTCTACCGATGGGTTTCTACATTTTCTTATCTACTTTTATACTTATGTTTTCAAAAACCAATCTAAGTTTTGAAAACTAAAAAATAATATTTTTAAATAATTTGTTTTTGTTTTTGAAATTTAGTTAGAAACTTAAGTGGTACCTTAAGAAATGAAATTATTATAGAGAAGATGAAAAGAAATTGTAAAAAAAAAAAAAGCATAAGTTTCAAAAAACAAAAACAAAATAGTTCTCAAATGAGATCCAAATGATTATTGAAGGGACCTTAGTTTTTATAATTTTACATTAGTAACAAAGATAAATAGATTAATAACCAAATGCGCTTCTAAACTACAAGCACTAAATCATACCTAATAAAAATTGGCATTTAATTTTAAAAGGGGTCTTAGTTTTTATACTATTACATTACTAACAAAGATAAATGGATTAATAACCAAGTGCGCTTCTAAACTACAAACACTAAATCATACCTAATAAAAATTGACATTTAATTTTGATAAAGAAAATTTTATCATATAGATTAAATTTTTAAAAATCACAAACTACACACGTCGTGATTATTAACTCGGTTGAGCTAGGTTCAATTTTGACAAATGTTGCAATGTTATCTTAAACTTGAACAAATATTGTAATTTTTACCCTTTAACGAACTTTTATTTAAAATATTATCAATGAAAAATATTATTAAGTGCATTTAATGAAATATAAAACATGTCTCACACTAAAACTTGACATTTTTAATTTTGGGGGGTTTTGGAAAGATTTGTTTAATTCAATTTATTTGAATTTTTGTTGAAGTTAGTGTTTTTAATAGATTTTTTCTTTAATTTTTGTTATAATTAGTTGGTGAGTTTATCGAAAATTAAACCTATAGTAAATGTCATAAGAGCATAACTCAAATGACATCAAATAAAACTTATAATCCTCCAACTCCCAAATGTTGATGTAATAAAAAAAAATTAGGGTAAAAAATGTGACATTTAAATTAAGAATTCAACTGGATGGAATAAAAAAAATTTCGTGAAAATTGATACGACCAAATTCAAAAATAAAAATTATTCTTTTTACCTTTTATTTTGCATTTAAAAGTTATATTATATAGTTGCATTTAATATATGACCCTTATGCCATTTGTCAAGTCAATAAATTTCTTGATCGGCATAAATTGATCTTTAGACTTTATTTAGAAGATTTTATATCGATGGTTCAAAATTTTAATACCAACACATGATGTCATTTGTTGTCAACTTGAACATAACACAATTAGGCATATCATCTCGACCAAGAGATTGAATGTTCAAATCTCCTATCTCACATATTGTTGAATTCATATATATATTCATCATTTTTATTATAAATAATAACAATAATAATGATCTCCATTTTTATTTGATGGGAGATTTCAGTTGTAATCTCAGCACAAGTCAATAACTTGTCATAGATTTGCATTCAATAATCAGTGTCAAATAAAATATCAAGAGACGTAAAAGCCAGGATGCAAATATTATACTTCTCTCAGTTCCTCAAATTTGAAATCTCCCTTCACAAGATATAATACTAGAGACGTCAAAGCCAGGAATGAAGGGCAATTCAGACATTTCACATTTTCATTTTCAATTCTAGTTCTAAAGATTGTTTCAAACTCACTTGCTCTCCATGAAAAAGTCTATTTATAGTGGCAGAAAAATAAGCATACAGTGAATAAATAGCCTTTGATATCATGAATTTCAAACTTGAATAGTCTCGACCCAAGTTCTCAACCTAGTAAAGTTTCACCTCATCACAAAACATCACAATGAGCATAGCTCGAAAGTAATTGACATTATCCTTGACCAAAAGATCAGAAATTCAAATCTCCACCTCCGACCCATAAGAGAAGCATGCAAAATGTCAACATGAGCATAGCTCTAACGGCTAAAAATCATAAGTTCAACTCTCACATGTTTAAATAGTAAATAAAAAAAAAGGGAAATAGCACACAGAGTGAACCACATGATTTTTTTTTTCTCCATTACTATCATAACAAGGGAGTACATCGGAACTGTTGCTTACAATTCTCTCCAAGTCTCCTATTGAGCATTAAAAAAGAACATAACAAAGAGCCAATGAACAAGTAATAACTGGAATCTCCAAAACACCCTGTACTAAGAAAGATTGAAAAAAAAAAAAAGAAAAGAAAAGCCGCTTCTAAATCGAAACAATTTCCAGGAGATGCTGTTGTCTTTTCCTATCCCAGAGTGAGCTTTTTCCTCCTTTGCTACATGAACAAAAACTTAAAAAAGTATTTAACATTTCTCCAAGAAATCAATCAATTTTCACCGACGAGTAGATGAGTCGTGTGAACCAGAAACACGCATAGAATCCGATTGTACCAGTCAGCACAAAGAAGGCATAGGAACCAATCAGCATATACCCAAAGTACAACATTCCAGACACTGGCTTTGTTATCTCGAGCTTCGTGAAGAAGTAGAAAGCAGCATAGAGGAAGAGGTAGAGTGCAGAGGACCCTGAAGTCAGGTATGACCTCCACCACCAATGGTAGTCCTCACTGCACAGTTGGAAGTAGCAGAGCACAACTGTGATCTCAGCGCAAGTGACTATCAGGATGAGGAAGACAATGAAGAGGAAACCAAATATGTAGTAAAATTGGTGCAACCATATGGAGGTGAGGATGAAAAATAGTTCAATAAAGACTGCCCCAAAAGGGAGTATCCCTCCAATGAGAATGGAGAAGGTTGGGTTCATGTACCAAGCTTGTTCTGGGATCTGTCTTGGGATCTTGTTAGTCTTCACAGGCTCCTCAATTGCTGGCTTCTTAAACCCAACATAACCGCCTACGAAGACAAGAGGAACTGAGATACAGAACCATAAAAATACCAGAGCAAACATGGTTCCAAATGGCACTGCCCCAGAGGATTTCTCCCCCCAGATTAAAGCATTCAAAACAAAGAAAATGGAGAAGATTGTGGCAGGAAACATGACAGCAGTTCTCAGTGAAATTTTCTTCCACTCTGTTCCTTTAAACATCCTATATAGACGAGCAGAAGTGTAGCCAGCAAAAAGGCCCATAAAGACCCAGAGTAGGAGCATGGCAGTCATTAAACCCCCTCTGTTTGAAGGGGAGAGGAAACCAAGAGCAGCAAATATTATGGTGACAAGACTCATTCCAAAAAACTGAACACCTGTACCGACGTACACACAGAGTAAATCAGAGTTCAACGGAGGCCTGAAAACATCACCATGGACCAGTTTCCAACCAGTCTCTTCTTGAGCTTCTTCTTGAGTCTCCAATTGATTGTATTTAGAAATATCACGGTAAAGCGTTCTCAACATAATCATGGCCACCATACCCGAGAGGAAAAGGACAATCATCAAAGAATTAACTATTGAAAACCAGTGAATCTGATCATCAGCCATCAGAAGATAGGTATCCCACCTTGATGCCCATTTCACATCACTTTCCTATAACATTGTAGTAAGTATTAGAGGGAGGCGAGGGGAAGAAATAACATGCAGTTGACAATAAAGATAACAAAAGGTTCTCTATATGGAAGGTATGGAGACTGACCAGATACTCCACATCATAAGTAAAGATGATTTCATTCTTCTCTTCGACTTCTTGAGGAGTCTCAGAGTTAGTAACAATACGTTTTGCATGCGGGTCACAGGTTGTCAAGCGGGTAGTTTCAGTCCAAGCACCCTCATATGCATGCTTTACACTAAATCATAAAATATTTCAACCAAATTATACAGCTGAGCAATTTCTATCTAAGAGTGCAGGAGTAGAAAAATGGTACTTAATGCAAGCAAAGCAGTACTAGAACCTGAATGGTTTGACCTCAAATCCTACGATCCTTGACAACTCAGTTACAGGATCCTTGTGAATCTTGACCGTAAAGGTCAAGTGGTTATAGATAAAATGTTTTTCCTCTTTGCTCTGCAGAAATTAAACATATATATTTATTAATGTATCTAGATTACACACATGAAGATGTCAATTATTCACATTCTAAACATATAATCATATACCCCAGCATACTGTCCTCTAAGACCAACATGAAAGCCATGTTGATATACAACTGAAGATTCCTGATCATTCCTTTGTATGGGAAAAACAAGAGGAAGGTTGTCCAGAATCCTGCATATAAGCAACGTGTCGTTACCAGAATAATCCATAAGTTAACATCAAAATCAATACGTCTAGTCCTTGAAAAGGATGCCTTACATGTTCACCCGATACTCATCATCTATCTTTTCCTTGAAGTCCTTAGCCATTTTAGCATCAAGAACTTTGCGACACAGAATAGTACACATCTCTGGTTCCCTCATTTTAAACTATGAGAAACAATATATTCTTTTAGGAATCAAATAACAAAAATGGAAAAAGAGGACTGAGGAGGTTGCTTTGCTTGCACCATTCTTATCTAAAACCTATAACAAACCTCGAAAGGCGAGTTCTCTATTCGATCACCACGAAGAACCTCTCCCAGATTCTCAGCGCTGTCAAATATTTGCTTTGGAGTACAATAAGGGAGGGAATAATAAGAGTAAGGAAGCTGAGTCTTAATGGAAGTCAATTTGTTTACTTTTACCCTCAGAGGATCTCCCTGCACCAATAAGGAAAAAAACCATTAAAGCTGCATTTCAATGCCATTCAACAGAAAACCATGGAATGCTTGGAATTCCCATATTATCCTACAAGGAACGGAGATTTAGCGTAATACTGAAATGGAAACAAACATTTAATGCTCTCAGTAATTTCATAATTTCAAACTAGTTTCGAGTTTGTTAGTCCCTGAAACTTCATTCCCAGTTCAAAAGATCAAACAGAATCGGTTAGTTTTCGTAACCAAAGGACTACCATACAAACCCCCCATTAAATTCCGAAATCCGAAACCTTTTGACACAAAAATTCAATAACCGACAAGCATTTCCAGGTGAGAAATCAAATTCACAAAGTAAGAAACCAAAAAGAAAACGAAATTCCCAATTCCTCAACCACCCAATACCAAGAAAAGCATTAACGCCCAATAATCACACGTAAACGCAAGATCTGAAATCCCAAGAACGAAAAACGATGGCGAACGCAAAGAAGAACAAAAACAAGATCAATCAAACCCTAATTGGATCAAAATGAGATGCGAACTCAACAAACCTTATGAAAGTCCTGGGGAGCAACACCAGGGAGATAGAAACAGGAAGCACGAAAGAAAAGGAAGAGACATGCGGAGATCCAAAGAAGTAACACGAGAGGCCCTCTCGCCATGGCTTAAACAAGGGATCTAAACCCAACCCAGATCCAGAACTTGCTTCAAAAATCTCTTCCTCTCTTCCAGAGAGTGTAAATCGCTGGTTTTTGGTGTTCTCTTCGTTACCACGAGAAGAAGAAGATGAATAATTACTGTTCCTCACCGATGCCTAGTGAGTTATACAAGACGGTGCCCTCATTGCCCATTGACAACCGTTGGATCTTTTTTTGTGGCCATAATGTGCGGCGTAGATCGCAACACCAACAAATTGGTTCTGATTCATTTTTTGTTAGGCGCACATTCACTCAAATTTTCTAAATTATTTGGAGAATGAGAATGCATGATTCATTTTTATTGCCAAAATTAAACAATAAATATTTACTCTTTTTTTTTCTTTTTTGGTACTTGGTTTGCAATAGAAACCATGTTTTAGTTGATTGTGAAAGAGGTCGATTTAACTTAGAGTGAGGGATAAGATATCATTTATTATTTTGAAAGTCGATGGTTCGATCCTGTAATGTTCTAGGTATATGATTCAAACCATGACTCGAAATTCGAATTCCATACATGACGGTCGTATTATCCTATGTCCCATAATTCAACGTATGTTTCATGATTTCTAGAAAAACATACTTTCGTTTTAAGCCAAACACATTTAACTTTTGAGTTTTTAGGATGAGGCAATCGAAAAAGGAAATGCATCTTATTGGTATAGATAATAACTTCAATATTTTAAGCCTTTCTTAATCATGTTTTATCCTCTCTCATTCGGATGGATGTCATTCATATACCCTTTCTATACTTGGATATCACAGATCCCCCACATCCACAAAAGTTGTATTAAAAAAATTATTGTAAGGGAGATATTTAAAAATCTATGTCATTTGGAATATAATTTAAAGAAATTGATTGGTTAATTCAATTAATAGCTCTTAGTTAAATGCATGTGTCTTAGGAGTTTTCGTACGGATAACCCGTTTTTCCGCGCATTAATGACATTTGATATGATATTTCAAAATAATGAAATATGACTCATTTCTGACGTGACAATGCGTGCAAAATTACTCCTAAAGGTAATATGAAGCGGTTTTCTTGTTCACGCTCTCATACGTGGAAACATTCTCGCTCCCGTTGTCTCGCTCTCGCTCTCACTCAAATGAGTGGTCAAAAATATAAAGAAAAAAGGGCAAGAAAAAAAGCCAAAGAAGAGTTGGAGTAGCAGAGGTAGAGCGAGAGCGAGTCAACGAGAGCGAGACAGCGAGAGCGAGAGCGAGTCAACTATAGTACGATTTTTGTTATTTTTTTCTTTTCTCCATAATTTTGACAACTTCATTACTATCATGAGCGAGAGCGAGACTGAGCGAGAGCGAGAGCGAGAGAGCTAGTCAGAGTATGGTGTCCTTACGGTAATTTAGACGAAATGCACAGTACAAAAAGGATCATATGTCATTAATTTCATAACATGGGTCAATTCACATCAATGCGCGTGAAAAGGAGTCTTTCATACAATTTTCTCTGTGTCTTAAGCAATTGTATTATGTCTATCTTCTTCTAGTTCTAAATTCTAACTAGGGTTTATTTTATTTCATTTTAGGAGGACAAAAAGTATTAGACATTTTCAACATTATATCTAATAGGTCTTTAAACTTTCAGCTTAGTGTTTAATATGTCCTTTCATATCAATGTTTCTTACAATCCACAAATATATTAAGCACAAAATTGAATATCTATTAAACACTTTATTGATTCAATATCATCTAGGTAGAGGAATTTGAACTCATAGTCTATAGTGTATATATATTAATCAATTTAACTATGCTTAGCTATTTACCCGTGTAATTTAAACCCCTATCCAAAAAAGAAAAATCTCAAACAAGTTTGTAACTCAAAGCTAGAAAAAAAAAAAAATGAGAGGAATCATTCTCGGTCATTCTAATTTTCCCTTATCTACTAACTTTATTCTTGTGAAACTTGTTCTATTTTTTTTTTTTTTTTGCTGAATTATCTGTTTGATTGATTTTAGATCAATTTAAATCTAAATTTTATTCCAAAATATAAATAGACTATTTCAATAACAGTACTTAATCTTATATCAATTCTAACATATTCTTAGCCAACAGAACTGCATTAATTTTCATACGACAGTTCTTTACTTCCTATTTACCATTACAATTTTCTCTCAAATAGAATTGTAACTTCAGAAGGCTATAATCTGATAGATACTGTGTTGCTAAAGAAGTCCAACTGTCTTTCCAGCGAAGAGCAAATCAACAAGAGCAGATGGTAAGATTCAACAATGAATCACATTCTTGAAACAGCTCATCATAGAAGAAAATTTGAAACAACTTTGAACTCTCTTAGAAGCAAACTAATACTTGTGGCCATTTTGAGGTAATTCAAGTGTCATTTGAAGATTATTATACAGTGTAAAACAGTTGAGAAAACTTCCTGCTATAAACATTTACTTCTAACATCAATAAATAGATCATTTGGAGCTTAAACAGAGAAAAATGGAGAATTCTGAGTTATAACAAATGGTGATTTAGTGTTACTCTTGAACTGTCGTTTCAAGCATTCTGACGGTACGAGGAAGCATGAATTCGGCAAACAAAGGGTAGTGAGACGACGGGTAAAATCCATCGATATTATCATTCACCACTTCACACAGGACAGGGATCAAAGACCTACCTCTGAAAAGAATCCAATCTACATGTAGATCTTGGGTCTGGCGATCCCAGCAAAGGCAGAGTGCTCTTAGAATCAACTTGAAAAATTCAAAAGCTCCCTGTTTGTTACCTGAGAAGAATCTCATGGAGTCGGGCAAAGGTTGAACAAGCTCCTAAGCAAGTTTTCGCTAAGCTAAATTGCATACCTTTGAAGCCATGATAAGTTCGAATAAGAGAAACATTCTTCCTCGCCCGAGCAATTGCCCATGTATCTCTCATGTCCCCAACTGCACCTTTTTCTCTGCCAGGAAGGAAGAGAAACCACAAAACAATCAAGTTTGGTAACTGAATACAAAATCTACAATGATCTTTCAGCTGATTAAGATAAATGAATGCTTATAACTATAAGGCTGTTAAGCAGAAAAAGTTTCTTTCTTCTAGCCACTAATGAGAACCTATAGACAGGATTACACACAGTGCCCCGATTGATAAAATTACTAATTAGGGTGCACTCTTTTTCACTTACCTGGATCTCCCAAGAAGAAAACGACCAGTAGTTGATTCCTTTTCTGTGTTGAAACCTCCACAGTATATAACTGGTAAGCTAGGAGGTAAGGATGCAATGTGCTGCCATGTAAGCAAAGCACTTCGTCTACGGGCACGGGGGTTGAGCTCGTCCATGTTTGTATTCACTATCTGAAATGAGAACCCAGGAGGCTCGACTCCTTTCAGTTGGAATGTGTGGGCATCATGTCAAGTTAACAAGTAACACAAGGTTCTCCCTACAAAGTCTAAAGGATATGTTAAAAGGCAATGTACGAGAATTCATAATGAAATCTCAAGGATATCGCCCATGTTGCAATATGTGGAGCAATTGAACCCCATGACATGCTTCCTGGTACAGAAGGTGATTCCGATAACCAAAATGTGCCACCTTCTAACAGCTCTACCTTTTTAATCGAGGAAAGAAACAATGAAGCAGAAAAAAACCACACCAATTTATCAGACTCGAATTAAAATGATGCCAAATTGGAAAGGAAAATAATCTGATACCTTCTCCTTGTCATAAAAGATTGTGCAGTGTTCATCTGAATTGTCTTGGGATCCTTTTCTTGAAATTCCAAATTGGTCATAGCCTGAAAGAAAATTAATACTTCAAAGTTACAAGCTGGAAATCTAATTGACATGCAAAAAATAGAGACCTACAAAAATATCTGAATGATTATAATAAGTTGCTTTATGATTGTTTTCTACAACTAATTACTGTCTTCCATAGTTTTATATAGGGAAAAGAAAATTTCAGTTCCCATTGACAGGCTTGGCATCTGCCGCCTCAAATTGAAGCATTCATAAATCGTGTATAAGTTTCATATATAGTTCAAGGCTCCAAAATTGATAGCAAGTCTTGTGAATTTAATAAAAAATTTATGGTGATTAATACTGCTAATACCTCGATAATTCGTAAGCAATCAACCTGCAATTTCATTCACATTAGCAGATTAATTATTGAAAAATCTAATAATTTGAGCTTCACCAAATTCTTCAACCAGGTAACCAATCAGCGAAGAACTTCTTTGTTTCATCTATTTCATTAATATCACTTTTCTTCAAAATCGTCTGACTCAGTTAAGGACAAATTGAAAATTTTTGGCATCACATGCTTACAGACTTATCCCATCCTCCAATATGTTAAAATCTTCATCTCCACATTCGTACATTCATTTTAGAACACAAAAAATCTTCTAATCTGATATGAACAATAACAAGCTAACAAGATTACAAATAACCTCAGTAGAAGCGCATACCAGGCAAGCCCTGCTGAAGAAAGTCCAACTGAGATTTCACACCTGCACCCATTAGAGAAGAGAAATGAAGGAATCAAAGAGGAAAATGGTAAGATGTCATTAATTCTATCTAAATCAAATGTATTCAACTCAATCATTGAAGTTAGCCAAAAAAGAAAGTTCCACCAAAATGGCCACACTACTCAATTGAAGCTAGCCCCAGGCCATGCCTTTCAAGACTCAAACGAAATCCTAAAGCACCAAGAACCCATCAACAGAACTCGAATCAAACAAGACCCAGATCAATTATTGCAACAAAATCACACCAAAGATCAAGATCCACAAGCCATTCACAGAATCAAAAATGAAATCCCATAAAGTAGAGTAGTAGAGCAGTAGAGGAAAAACCAGCTACCTTGCTGAGTGCACAGAATCGCTGGAGAATAGCTAGTGATGACACTAATACACAAATCCCTTCTCTTCTCCCATGAATTTGAGCTCTCTGGTGGTTGATCGTCATGGAGATTGAAGGTCATTACTGTCAAAGAAACACTCATTTTTCTCCAAAATTTTTACTCAACCCCTACTTTTTGTTGATCATTGATTTAAAACCTAAAAAGGGTCAGCAGTAGCAATAACTTGTTGGTACATTCCATCCTTCTGGTACGGGTTAAAGAATCAGTAGTAGCTGAGCTCAGAGAGAGAGAGAAAGAAAGCGAGAAATCCTAATTTAATTTGATCATGTCTGAAGGGAGGGCACTGGCCTTGACAACGCACGTGAGAGTCTCCCAATTCGATGCCTGGATCACGTGACTAATCTTGAAACGCCGAGGTGACTATTTTTTTTTTCCTTTTTTTTTTCTCTCTTTTCCTTTTTGATCGATCTACCAACCACCATAAAGGGGGTGTTTGGCCCATTGGTTTGGGTTAGGGTGGTGTTGGGTTTCAAACCCAACACCACGTTTTTATACTGAGGTTTTCAAAACCAAGGTTTTGAAAACACAACCCCATGTTTTGAAACACAACCCCACTGGGTTTTGAAACACAACCTCATGGGTTTTGTCTATGTTTTTCACTTTTATTTTTGTTTTTCATTTTCGATGACCACTTCAACAACAATTTCGATGACAACTTCTACAACAACTCCGACGACTACACCGGTGACCCAACCAACTCCGATGACAACTCAAACGATCACCAACAACGACAACTCCGACGATTACACTGGCAACTCAACCAACTCCGATGAAAACTTTGATAATCACACCGACGACTCGACCAACTCTGATGAAAATTCCGACGACCAAACTAGCGACCCGACCAACTCCGATGACAATTCCGACGACCACACATGCGACCCCGACCAACTTCGATGACAATTCCGAAGCGACCACACCGCGACCCACCAACTCCGGTGACAATTCCGACGACCACACCGGCGCCCCGACCAACTCCGATGACAATTCGACGACCACACTGCGACCACGACCAACTCCGGTGACAATTCCGGCGACCACATCACGACCACCACCAACTCCGGTGACAATTCCAACAACCACACCGACCAACTCAGGACAATTCCAGCGACCACATCGGCGACCCCAACCTACTCCGATGACAATTCCGACGACCACCGCGGCCAGACTCGACAAACTCGATGACAATTTTGACGACCACACCGCGAACCCCGACAAACTTCGATAACAATTCCGACGACCACACCAAATGACCTCCAACCAACTCCGGTGACAATTTGAACGACCACCGGCGATCGACTAACTCTAATGGCAACTCGATGGATCACTGATCACTACCGTGCGAAAACTTCAACGACCACATCGGCGACCGACTAACTCTAATGGCAACTCGATGATCGCTGATCACTACCGTGAACGAAAACTTCAAACGACCACCACCGCGACGACCATCGCGGCGATTACCTCCATCGATAACTACAATGAAAACTCTATAGATTAATTTAACGATCGCCCCTCGTGACTCGACCACCCAAACAACTTGATACTTTGATGCCCCAACCACCGCCAATCCTAAAGAGTTGTTCAACATGAGACATTCATCCGCTCAAATGTCATTGAGAGAGCATTCGATCTGTTGAAGGGTCGATGGGCGATACTAAGAGGAAAGTCTTTTACCCAGTGAGAAGTATAGTGCATGACTATAATCGCACGTTGTTTGTTGCACAATTTAATTATACAAAAGATGGACCCATATCCCACATTCGAGGAGGCACACACAGTGACCCGATTCAACTGAGATGAACACAAACAACGTTGGATTTGTAGAGATAACGGATGTCCAGTGCGAATTGAGGAACATCTTGCAAACCATATATGGATGAATTGGAATGAGAATTGACGATTATTGAATTAAACATATATATATATATATTGATTAGATTTTGTATATATGCACTACATACATTGTGGTGGATAATATTTTTGTGTGTAAATATTATTAATATAATATTAGTAGCTCGAGTGAACGCAGCTATATGCAAAATTGAAGGCAATCCTGGGGATGACAAGGCGGGATTTGCATGGTTGTTGCAAAAACGCTTCTCTCGAATAATATGATGTTGAACTCTTTATTTACATGAATCATCCCAAATTTGAAGTATGATTACTGTGTGGAAGTTCTGGGAAAGCACCGAACTGATTCTATTTCAATCTACCACTCTCTATGACTTTTTAGATTTTTATGTTTAAATTTGAACTTCGTTGGACAACTATCTCTACTTTTCTTATTATTTATTTCAATCAACAGAACATGTTATCTTTAACCAACATATTTATATGCATCAATTGTTTTACTTTATCATCAAGGCGTCACGATTCTTACATTACACATTACAACATATAGTTAGTTGTCTTACTTTATGCCATCATGAGTGAAGTGCATTATAATATAATATATACTCCTACAAAGTATTATAAACTCAAATTAGATACATTAGATAAATTGTTGATAGGTAATTTATGTAGTTATGAAGTTAAAAAATAAAGTAAGAATACAAAATTACTATATTTAAAAAATATTAAGTACTTATTTTACAAAAAACAGACTGCACACACCTAACCCAATACAACACTGCACCCCAAACATTGTTTTATGCAACCCATTCCAAAGACAACATCGCACTCCCAAACATGTTTTTCTGCGCACACGGCCTAACACAACCTGCGCTCCAAACATCAAGTTTTTACGCAAGTCCAAGTGTTTACGATTCCAAACCAAGAAACCTCAGGGTTTACAAACCCGTGGTTTCTGATTCCAACACAAATACCAAATGTTTTTCCCAAGTGATTATACATGATTGAGATTTTGTACGTCATAATAATTTCTAAATAGTATTATAAATATATGTTCCCATTTCAAATTTGAATAGGTTTTGCTATTATTGAGACATGGACACCCAGATCAGAAGGAAAAAAAAGAGGAATTTTGATTATAAAATCTGTAATAATGGTACCATCATCTAGATTTTTTTTAGTACATACAACCATTATGTAGATTAAAATTATTTATTTTTTTGAGAGAGATCAAATATTAAAGTTTTTAAATTTATTAAATGGATCTTCAGATCTATTACCATTAGAGATGCCCATTTAATCCGTGAGGTCGGAGCCCTGCGGGGACCTACCCCGAACGGGGCGTGATCCCCGATTACAAGAGAATGGGAAAGTGAGTAGGGAGAGATTTCTCCCATTTGCTAATTGGGGTCGGGGACGGGGATTGTCCCTTTATCTCCACCCTGTTTTGCCTTTTCACTTATTTATATATTATATTAATTTACTTAATTTTTATTTTATATATATATTTATGTACATTTTGACCTTTTATAATCTTTCTTTAAATACAAATGTATTGGAACTCATGTATTTAGAATGTATTAAAAAATAATATATTAATATTTTTTTAAAAAAAACCTATTATTTAAAAAACTAAACAAATGGAAAAAATTCTCCGATCCTCGCAAGGAATCCCTGTCCCGTCCCCGCAAAAATAAATGGTGAATTTCGTGGGAATGGGGATTGATGGGTGACGGGGACGGGGAAGGCTTCATCGCCCCCACTCCGCCCCGTGGACATCTCTAATTACCATATAATTGTTTTATCAAATATACATTGATGTTTTATAGCTTGAACTTGGGATTTGAAAAGATAATAGAGGCATACTAACCACTAAGCTAAAAAGCTTTTTTGTGTTTTAAATTGATTTTTTCTATACATATTATATAAAGTACAAAATTTGATGGAGGCTCGAATCTAACTAAATCTGCCTCTAACTATATGTCATCATATTGAGTTCCCTCTGATTACATGTCATCATTCCATTAGATAAATTAACATCAAATTTATTATGGACTATTTATAAACCAATTTCATACTCCAAAAACTAATTAGAAATAAAATTCAAATTTTGGAAACTCAATATGTCACTTTAAAACTTCAACTAAATAGAAACAAAATTTAAATCTCAATGACCGAATATGTTAGTTTTAAAACTCAATGACCGAAATAAAAGCAAGTTAAAGAGATAAAAAATGTATTTTATCTCTAAGACTCATACATTAAAAAATATTTATTCATTAAAAACCATCCCTTTCTTCTTCTTCTTATTTTTTTTTCTGACAAAATAAAATAGCAGATTTGATTAATCATAGTGGTGGTGCTCAACAACTATACACAAGTAAGACTCCAAGCCAACCTGTATCAGCTCAGCATCTACTCTAAACTAAAACCTTCCCTTCCATAATTCCATTCCATTTCTTTTTCTTTTTCTTTTAATTTTTCCTTTGATGTTTTTGAAACTTAATCGATGATATTCCATGAAAGAAAATTTAAATTTTCATTCATATGTAACACTATTCCACTGCAAAATTCAAAATATAAACTATCATACTCTTAAATTTAATATACAAGTCATAATATAGGCATTCTATATATTTTCTAACTATCTTAGGATATGTTTGGGAGTGATTTTGGTATTGCCAAAATCACTTTTGTTATTGCCAAAATCACTTCCATTTGAAAATAGTGATGTTTGGCAAGGTGCACAAGTGATTTTTCAAAACTACAAAATCATTATGTAGTAATTCCCGGTCAATCACTTGAAAGGTGATTATTGTACAAGTGATGAGTTAAAAATCACTCAAAAAAATAACAATTAACTTTTATTTATAAAATATCCAAATATTTGAAATAGTATATATTACACTACGCCATTATGAGCAGCATATTTACTCTCGTTGTGTTGGTCTTGTCGTTCAATTCTATGGATGTTATGATGGTCCCAGTGTTCGGGTTCGAGCTTGTTTTTAAAATTAAATAAAGAAAACATAAATATAAATAATATTGGTTATAAACCTTTTTTTTTTTTACAATATAAATAATATTTCGTAAGCTTAATATTAAAGAACCAGAAAAAATATTATTATCAAATAAGACTTTTTAATACTTGAACTTTTCATAAAATTTTGCAAGAAATGAAAAATAAATTAATAAGAATAGATATTTTAAGATAATAAATTGATTGTAACGATATTAATTATAATAATAATTAAATAAAATTAGTTATATAAATACTTTTTTCTATCCTAATTGCTTATAATTAATCATGTTACATAATTTTTAAATTAATAACTTTTTTGATCATTTAATAGTTTTAAAATCACTTTTTAAACCAAGCATTAATCATTCAAAATCACTTTTTATTATATGAAAATTACTTTAAAAAAATTTTGAATACGAAAATTAATTTTAGAAATCAATTGTAATTAAATCTCTTTTTTCAAAATCACTAGTTGAATAATCATTCCCAAACATGTCCTTACTCTCAACTTCTTCACTTGGTTTAAAGTAATCGTTCTAACTTGGAATCTTCTAATTGTCTGTGACCTTTATTATTTTTTAAATTTTTGTTTAAAAAATGGTTGAATGGGATTACGCCCAATAACAAATTTGTCCAAAATCCTGACTTTCACGTAAGGCATCGTTTTAAGTATTGGTGATAGTGCCAACGTGACACAGACCATTTTCAAAGATTCTCCTCCACTTCATTCTTGTTCATTACTCAGAAGGGATAATATTCATTAAATATAAGTATATAATAAAAAATTTAAAAAGAAAGGAAAAAAAAAAATACCCTTTTCTTCTTTGATTGTCTTACACTTATTTCCATTAATCAATATTCAGTGAGTTACTCTCCAACAGTTCCATAATTCTTTTTTTTTTTTCTAACATGAGTAGGATTAAATTCATCATATTATCAGGTATCTCCTTAAAAGTTGCAAATATTACTCACATCCCTAAAAATAAAAGAAATTAAAAGAAAAACATAAATTTTCTCTAACTTCTCATCTCACCCTTAACTTTATAAACACCTCACCCTATAACTTATTATAAACACCTCACCCTATAACTTATTATAAACGCAACACGACTCAAAACCTGTTCGAGAGTAATTTTAAATTGACCAAAACCACTTTTGTCATACCATTTTTTAGTGATTTTAGACATGAGAAATCCTAAACCCTAAAATCACTTTCAGTGCATGTTTGAGAATGATTTTAGAAATATCACTTTCCGTGCATGTTTGGAAATGATTTTAAAAATATTGATTTTAGTGTAATTATTTTGTCCATAATTGATTTATTAAAAGTGATTTTCATATAATCATTTTCATGTTTGGTTATATACTTTTAATAGTAATTTTGGTTTGAAAAAAATTCAACTTTTTTATGAAAATTTATGAATTTTGACAAAAGATTATGATTTTTACTCGTCATTAAAAGTATATTATTTTCAAAAATGAATAATAGTCATTTTAAATTACAATCGACAAAAATCACTTGAAAATCACCTTCCAAGTGATTGAAAAAAAATCATTTCAAATGATTTTAGATTCTTTCAAAATGACTTGCTTAAAATTGTCAAACATCACACTTTGGATAGAAAAGTGATTTTAGACATGACAAGAGTCCAAAATCACTCCCAACCATGCTTAGAAATCTTTAGCATTTGGATTCCTAAATATGGTACTATCCACAATTAATCCTATTCTCTAACTTGGATAAATGGTGATATCAATCCGAAAGAATAGTCTCATTTTTAGAACTCAAGGACACGGTTGTCAACCTATAGAACAGATCCAGTTCAAATAACGTAGTGAGTAATAGTCTCTCATTGATAAATTGGAGGTGAAAAACTCGGGGGGGAAAAAACTCAGAATAGCTGCTAGGCTGCTACTAGTCTCTTCTAAAAACCAGAACTTCAACCTGTCCCTGTAAGAGATGTAGCAAAAACGGTGCAAATCATCTCCGTACCAAATCAGGGTGGTGTATAATAACCAAATTTACACAACTGTTACATAAATGGCTAAGAGAAAGAGGTGAATGACAAAAGGCCAAAAAAGAGAAGAAAACAATGGAAGAAAAAACAAAAGGAAATAGCTCGAAAAATAATCAAACCTGCTAATCAAATATTTCACATAGAGACAGCTACATGTTCATAAAGAGTCTCACAGTTATTCCTTGAAGGGCGTTCCTTCAGCAAGGCTTGATTTCAAATCCAATGCTCAAAAGTGTTCGAGCAGATTCCATTGCCTTTTCACCTCCAAGGTCCAAGGCCTCACCAGTCAACTCTCCTTCAGCATCCACAGACCACTGTGTTGAAGAAATTTGGCTCTGAACTGCGTCTGTTTTCTTCGGTTGCATATTGCCCATGGAGGCTGGAGCTGCAGCAGCTACAAGAGGTGCACTTGGTGGACCATGTCGTTTCTTCGGTACAGGCATGTCATGATCATGAACTCCCTTGTATGTTATAATCACTGCATTTGGATTTTCTACAGCTGATTCGATATGCTTACGGACTGGACACCCAGCAGAGGTACATCGGTAGTAGTTCCTGAACAGTTTTAGAAAGAAACACCAACAACAAAATCAGACAATGCAAAGGCACCAGAAATGATTTAGTAAAATATTTAGCGGGATATATAAATTAATTGCAGATGTTTGGTCCCTTTCTGTTCTTAGCATGAAGCTATAGGAAACTTCTTGATTGGAGTAAGTGACTCCATCTGAGGAAATAAAGAGGGATGCATAATTCTCCAAATTATGAGTATGAGTACTAATTTCACATGATAGCAGTAGGATGAAGTTCGATTGGTTCTTTTCACAAGAGATGAAGCTAAATTGATAAACACAAATGACATAACATAACTGGAGACAATTCCATGTAACCAAATCTGACAACAATAATAACGGAAAATAACAAAGCCACATTGATGTATTTAAGCATCAGCAGATGCAGAATGGTCTAGAAGGAGGGGCATAATTATAAATAGCCGTAAAACATTAATTATGAAAAGACATGCACCTAGGATGAGGATTTCCTTTCACCATTTTCTGACCATACTTGCGCCATCTGTATCCATCACCCGAGATTCCCACATCACCGGCTGCATGCACCACAAATTTGGGTTTCTTTCCAGGTTTTATTGGACTACCTGAATATCCCGCACTGCTTTTCTTAACTCTAATTACCAGTAAGGAAACAAGAGATTAGCTCTAGGTCCGGCTTACACATGCTAAACATTATATACAAAAGTAGAAATAAGAAAAAGCGCTCAGCAATTCGAGGTGCAGACTTACTTTTGTTTTGTCTCAGATTCGTTGTCATTCTCATCCTTGATTTTAGATTCATCATTTCCATCAGAGTCATTTGAGTACTGTCGTTTTCTTTCAAGGACTAAAGCTGTGTCCCGTAAAGGTTCTTTTGAAGGCGTAGGAGGATCTGAATCATTAATTATTCTTCTGGAATGTTCTGCAATGATTTTTTTAACCACAGGCTCAACATAAGGCACAAGCTTGCTTTCCTTGGGGTTGTTAATCTTCCTAGGCGGATCATGGCTATGTTGGCTCTTGTAAACAACCTCCGTTATAAGGCCTAAGTGATCACAACATTCAATCTTCTTAGCAAAGCATTCAGAATATGTACACTTGTAATAGCTACGTGAACCCTTGGGACTCTTCACTTGCTTCTGACCATATTTCCTCCAATTGTAACCATCAGAAGCAGGTGTCCTAACATTGGGAACAGAGAATGCAGTTTTATGGTCGGAAGATTTTTTCTGGCTTGGTTCTGGCTTACATTCTTTATGAACCTTCTTAGGTGACAGTTTATGTTCGGATAAACTTGGGCTTGCGGAGGATGAGATAGACTGGGTAACTGAAGTTGGTGATCGGTCTGAATCAGGTCCTTTACATATTGACACCTGAAGTTGGTTTTGTTCTTGCATCTGATCAGTCTGGGTTGCTTCAACAGTCAAAGGCTCATTGTGGGAGGATGGAGCTTGCTGCTTATGAGAGAGAGAGAGAAAAAAATTAGACATTGAGGGCAGCAATGTACTAAGACATCAAATCATCAATAAGGAGCCTAGCTCTTAAGTTATTGCGATGCACTGGATTCTGTTATGCTCAAGGATATCAGACGCTAGCCATAAGTATATAACATGTATCCAAACAAAGTTAAAAGGCTCAAAGAATAATACTAGAAGCCCAAGTAACCAACTCTCAAGTTGCAGCATTGCTCAGCAACTCTCTCAAAACACGCTTCCTGACTTATATATTGATAGGAAACAAATGTATATTAATGAAGAAATCCATGCAAAAGAAGGGAACGAAATATCCCCAATGAACGAATGGTTACAAAAGAAGATTCCCAATTGGTGGCAATATGCACAATTTCATAATTGCAAAAGACATTAGAAAGGGTGCACCAATAGAAGCAAAGATTCTAATTTATTTATTCAAGATATGTATCTTGAGAAATTTATGTTGCAGCAGACTGTTCTTCACATTTCCAGTTATCATGAATCTTCCATAGCTCATAGAGAAAATAACGTCAATGATTAATCATCAACTTTCCACTTAAACGAACATCTTAAACTGCATCTTTGAGGAACTCAAATACCAGTTGCAACATGAACATTGTCGTGTTAAATCACCAATCAACCCAAAAGCTTGAGCTGATAGGTTATGGTAAATTTAATCATATCAACACTCCAACACTCTCTCTCACTTGTGGGCTTGGAAATTTGTATAAAGACCCAACAAGTGGAAATCAATATCAATTGAGGGAGGAATTGACATTATCGAAGTCCGAACACAAGACCCCCTGCTCTAATACCATGTTAAATCACCCATCAACTCCAAAGCTTAAGTTGGTAGGTTATGGAAAATTTAATTATATCAAGACTCCAACCGGTCGTATTAATAATGGGCAAATATGAACTTAAACACCAGAAAGTGAAAGTACTTTGACATGATGTGAACCATAGTTAAAATAATATTGGGGGAAGACATCAAGAATATGACAAAAGATTCGTGCATGCTTCATGTTTGATCACAAACGACAACTCGACAAGTATTAATATGATAATTAGTTCGACTGGAAATGGCAGCCTCTTCAATCATACACTTTTTTTTATAAGGAGGAACTGTAATGAAAAACACCTTCCTCTGTATGGGCTCTATAGCCAAAGGGCACAAGAAACAAAACGGTAGGTGGCCACCTACCAAACAAAGATGGGACTAGAATTCTAGATTAGGTAAATTGTAGAGGAGTTAGTAATTTTGCAAGGAGAAGTTTTATAAAAGAAACAAAATGGTAGCACAAAACTCTCCAGGTTCTGTGCAATTGAGTCTGTAATCACAGTTGAGAGAGAGAACCTGTATAAGGCTGAGATAAGTAAGGCCAAGAGATCTCTTTCCCTATCATTTCCCAAATTTCACAATTACAGGACAGCCACATCTCATAATGTTACGCTTATGAAATGTGATACAACATACTTGACGGCAGAACTAATGTGTAATGCATCCACCATCAACGTAATAAATTGAAAACACAGTGAATGTTTTTTTTTAGGAAAGTATTCTCCTCTTGATTAAATATCCTGCAAAGCACAAGCATAAAGGATACTCCAGATATTGCTACTTCTACATCAAAGAGCTTAAGCCTTCAAAAAAAAAAAAAAAAAAAACTTTTGAATTCTGGTAGAGACCAAAACCTAGAGGTGCAACTCTTCCCTCCTTGGAGAGAAACAACACATTCTCAGGTTATACCTTGGATGTGTAGAACTTACGATAATTTCCCCTTCAGTTATTTGGACATTATTGATGCCTCTGACAATGGTAATAGATTGCTCATCGATGGGATATAAGGGGAAGCACGTGAAGGTTGAGTTTTGAGACTCCAGCTTGATCAATTTCAATCAGAATCAGATAAAATATATAGAATTCAGCAAGAGCAAATATCTTCAGTAAACTTTCCATGCCATCAAAATGTTATATTTCGTTCTGTTTTTAATTTTCTTTCACCTCTTCAATGTTCAGGTTCATGGTTCCTTTTTGCATACCCTTCCAGGCAGTCAAGTTCAGTAGTACATGAGTAATTTGCAGACTGAAATTAGTTTTGATGACTGGCTGAAGGCTGGAGCTTAACTTTAGAAAGATCGATTAAACTTCAACAGTGGGGTATACAAGGATAAATAGAACTTTCCTGCCTCTCGTCACTCTTAAACCCCCAGATAATTAGCGCAAAAAAAAAAAGTGTCATGATTACTTTAGAACTACTTTAATTTACCAGTTGAATTCTCACTAATGGACTTGAGCATACAATATTAAACAAATAAAACCGATACAAGCAAACAATAGTCAACGACAAAACAAAGACACAAAAACAAAAAACAAAAAAATTAGTTTCTCACGGAAATGATCGAGCTCCTTACCTTCAATTCAGACTCCGCAGCAGAATTGACAGGCAAACCTGTAGGATCAACAGCAAAAGATCACCCACAGAAAAAATTCCACTAAAAGCAATTACATAAAACAAAACAACCCATCCACGGAGACAGAATCAATTCCATTTCCAACAAACCCACCATCAGACCGACCGTTCTCCGATGACTGATTCGCAGAAGGCGCCGCTAGGGTTTCAGAACTAGACCCCCTAACCGCAGCTTCACTAACCGACGAACCGGTCCTCAACCCCCTCACTCCTTGTTCCTCCAACTCCACCTCTGATTCATCCTCCGAATCTTCCATCTCTTCTTCCTCATCATCCTCTTGCCCCAGAGTAGCCTTCGAGCTTCCGAGTTGGTTAGTTTCAAAGCCTTCTGGCTCCGCCATGGCCGATTCTAGCTAGAAAAGAGAGAAATAGAGTAAAGCCACCAACTGTGGCAACTTGTTTCCCAGTGTCCGAAGCAAAGCCGAAACCAAGGCCGATTCCAATAACGAGTATCGGAGTCTGCGTCTCAGTGACATAGAAGAATAGATTAGGTGAGAGAAACGTTTCTAGAGAAAGAGAGAGAGAGAAGAAGCCGCTTTAAAGCGAAATGGGCATAAGTGTCTTTGACTGAAGTTGACTCAGGTGGTTTTGGTTAACGGACACCGTCAATTTCTCCGTCACTACACAGCCGTCCGATCTTGTTGGATGGTCGGATCACCGTTGGATTCTGTTTATTTGACGGTTCTCTCTCACGGCGGAGGCGGCCACATGGGGCTCCTCTTTTGACTCAAATACAGTGACTAATTCCATTGTCCTAATATTTAATTAGTTTTCACTACAGATTTTGTTTTTCCCCAGATTCTGTCGTTCTTTTATTCTTCTATTTAAAAATTGGGGGAAAAAATGTATTGTTTAGTTCATACTTCGTATTTAATTTAGGTAGACAAAGATTTTGTGCATTAAGATCATAAAGGATATTTTGCAACTATGTGTTTGATGATGAATTATTAATGCCCTCCGTATTATTTTAAAAAACGAACATTTTTATGTGTTATAAATTTATAATTAATTAATTTATGTCTTTATCTTATTCCTTAATTTACTAAATAAGTGGTCAATTTGAAGGGAAATGTCCAAAACTAAACCAAAACTATTCATTCAACTCATGGCACAAAATATATTTTCTACCAACCTTTGTTTCCAATGTGCTCAATTAGTTAAAACGAAAAACGAATAAGTTACGAGTTCGAATCCTTCATCTTCAAATTCCTCACATCTGGTTAAATTTAAAAAATTAAAATTAAAAATAATTATTAAAAAACCCATCAACCGGTCCAAAGTCAATATAACCTGACCAACCTAACCATATTTATGCCAATTTGAGTATAGCTCAACTAATTAGGACAACTTTCAACTAAGAGGTTGAAAATTTGAATTTTCACCCCCAAATTAAAAAAGAAATGGTCACATTTAGAGCTTTACAATAACGAGTCTCACTGTCCTAGAAGTACCTAAAATATCTAAAACACATCATATCCAACATTTTATTGCATTAAATCTAAATGGGTATGAGGACATATAAACATAATTCATATGATGATAAGATTGCACTATTTGATGTGTGAAACTAAGAGTAGCAGCTTGTGGGCTATAAAAGATTTGTGTGGTTCAGCAGCTTGTTTGTGACATGCATACAACTACGTTGTGTTGTCTGCCTTTAGGACAATAATTACAGAGCCAGTCATATCAGTCGGGCCAAGCCCTCGAACTTGTTTTTCTCTGTTGGTTCAACGAAATAACAGCCACTCACTAACGATGAGCTTAAAATGCCCTAAAAAACAACCTTTGTACAAATGAATAAAGGGAAAGAGACCAGAAGACCAGTACAACTGTTCGTTTATCTTCCTATTTCTCTTCTAGGCTAACAACCTGGAACAAGCAGAATCCAAGATCTTAAGCAAATTCAAAAGGGTTCAAATGACACGTTGTAGATGATGATTTTATAAGTATTGCACTATAGAAAATAAGGGTAAAATATGTATCTAATCCTTTCAGCAGTGTGCAAGGATCAGCAGGTTCAACATTTACTGTAATATTTTCCCATTTGTTTGAGCTCCATGGACGTTTCAGCTTTTAAGTACACGGCTGATAATATGGTTTTATTACATATAACATACTTGATAGAACTTTGGTTTGGGGGATTCTGAGCCATCAGATGTAGCCAAAGCTTTGTGTTTAACTCTTAGGACCGATGTCCTTGAGAGCACAGATCTGCTCCTCTCCCATTGCAGACATGACGGTTAGGACGAGATCTTTTCCTTCAGCGAACCCATCTTTAAGCTATGGACATGAAAATAAATGAAAAGCCACATAGTAATGACTTGAAGGTTTGAAAATGTAACTGTATCATCATTTGTGTACCTGCGTAAGCAGATTATCATCGGTGGGAAGCCTTAGGTCATCCTTAGTGTTTCCATTCTCAGTAAGCAGACTGACCTGAAAAATTACCAAGTCAATTGGCCAAGACTCAAGATCATCGTGCTACAAAGACAACAGACTATCGAAATCTTCATTTCTTCTTCTTTTTTCTTTTTTTTTTTTTTTGGGGGGGGGGGATTTTTTCGAGTCTGTAATTCAACTATGCTTTCCTCTATAAATCAATATCATGTATTAAAACTTACAAAACCGTCCTCAGATATATCAATCAGCTGATAGTCCGTACGATTAACATGGGGAACCTGCAAAAGCACAGCAATGTGAGGAAAACAATAAAACCAGCAGTTAGATAGCAGAACACAAGAAAGAGAGTGACAAAAAAAATTACATCACAGTTGTGAGAAGAAGGAACGATATCTTCCAGTTTCTTCCCATTGAATATGTCAATGGCCACAAAGTGGCATTTTGCATGTCCATGCTTTCCAGTTTTTGAGGTGGAAACTTCAACAACCTGAAAGGAAGGGAGTCGAGAAAAACCAATGACATGAACTTGGTAAGTAGCTTGAAAGCATCTCATCTCATATAAGCATGGTTCATTTAACCACGAAGTCATGAGCAGCCCCCGGATAAAAATTTCCGCAACATTATCATGGCAAAAATGGAACCATAACAATGGGCATTGTATCATTTGACAGAAACAGAAGGAGACGTACACAGCATATTTCTTTCTGGAAAAGAGAAGCATTGGTAATGCACTTCAAAGACGTTTTATTCACACCAATAAGACAAATGCAACATGAAGATTGTAACTGTACAACACAACAGGGACATTTGACCACAATGGTATACAGGAAATGACAGTATGATCCAATTGAACTGTTCAACGACTTGTCCCATAGGGAAACTCAATGAGTCGATAAGCCAAGTCCATCTCAAAAAACTTATTAAAGAAGACGCATGCACAAGCTACATTTATGGCAGACCAAAGCCACAAATTTCATATTACGCCCCCTGATCCAACTTGGATGAAAGAATCACTTGCCATTAAAGATAATCAACAACTAACCCTGAAATTTCATAGTCTTGCACAACATCTTCAAACTTTATTTATCCGGCAATTGTTTGTTACTATGGGATTACATATAATACGTAAGCCAACCACCTGATTTTTAAGGTAACTAAATGGTTCTAGTTCTAGTCTTCCTTCTATAACCAAAATCCTTTACTCACGAAAACGAGTGACATAATTCATCCACAAAAGTTGCATACAGATCTTCTATAAATGCTTTTAAGAGACCCCAAAAAGACAAGGTCCAACGAAGAGAAATTAAAGGGGAAAATAACCTAAATCGATCAGTGAGACCATCAATAACAGTAGCAATTGACATAATCAGTAGTCACCAAGTTAAAAGTTAGGGACCATATTCACTAAGAAATAGACATATGGAAACAAGCGACGCAATCGAACGTCTACCCTTCCAGAAAACAAAGAGCCAAAAAGAATCTAGACGAGAAGCTTAAAAAATAGCACAAGCCCACTTGCTTGATTCAAAACAAAAAAAAAACAAAAAAAAAAGCCCCAAAATTTATTCCACGGATGATAAACGTTAGATTACAAAACGGTATGGAGAAAAAAGAAAAGGAAAAGAAAGAAACCTTGCAGGGCCTGTTCTTGATTACGATGTAGCCATTTTTGCGAATGGTTCCAGCTTGCTGAGGGAAAGTCTTGGAGGCTCCGGCGTCGGCCTTGGAGTCGAAGTGGTGCTCCTCGTCCGACATCGCTGCACCGTCGTTTAGTCCCTCGTTCGATTTCAGACACTTACTCTCTCTTGCTCTCACAAAGCCACACGCACTGTTCTCAATGTCCCCTTTCTGAAGACGACGAAGTAATCCGCTCTAATATTCCAGACTTTTCAGAGGCACAAGTTCCGAATCGAGAGAGATGAAATCCTGGCCGTTGGATTACTCCCTCCCGCATTCCCATCGCCGTTTCTAACTGCTTTTTCCATGCATGGTGTTTTTATTTCATTTTGTTTTTTTGCTTTCCAAAAGGAGAGAATGAGAAAGAGAATATAGGCCGTGAAATTTGCATGTAAAACTCCTTTTCACGCGCATTAATGTGATTTGACTCTTCTGAAATTAATGACATTTGATCTTTTTTATATTGTGTATTATGTCCAAATTACGTAAGGGCATAATACTCTAACTCTAGCTCTCTCTCTCTCGCTTATGATAGTAATTAAGTTGTCAAAATTATGGAGAAAAAGAAAAAAAAAATCGCACGGTAGTTGACTCGCTCTCGTTCTCGCTGGCGAACCTCCTACGGTCGCCCGGGAGTGGCCCGGAGCCGATCCTAGGGAGTCGGCCTCTCCAGGTCGGGAGACCCCGGGCGAACCTCCTACGGTCGCCCGGGAGTGGCCCGGGACCGATCTGAAATTCGGCCTCTCCAGTCGGGAGACCCCGGCGAACCTCCTCGTTCGCCGGGGTGGTCCTGGGCCGACCACAGAAGTCGGTCTCTCGGGTCGTGAGACCCCGGCGAACCTCCTACGGCCGCCGGGGTGGTCGGGGCCGACCACAGAAGTCGGCCTCTCTCCGAGTCGAGAGACCCGGGGCGAACCTCCTACGATCGCCGGGAGTGGCCGGGTGATCTGAGGGGTCGGCGTCTCGGTCGGGGAGACCCCGAGCAAACCTCCTACGATCGCCGGGAGTGGCCTGGGGAGACCACAAGGGTCGACCTCTTGAGTCGGGAGACCCGGGCGAACCTCCTGCGATCGCTGCAGAGTGGTCCGGGCGACCCTGGTGGGTCGGCCTCTTCGAGTCGGAGACCCCATGCAAACCTCCTACGGTGCTGAGAGTGGCTCGGGGCGACCACAGAAATCGGCCTCTCGGTCGGGAGACCCGGCGAACCTCCTACGGTGCCGCCGGGGTGGTCCGGCCGACCACAGGGGTCGGCCTCTCGGTCCGGAGACCACAGGCGAACCTCCTGCTGATCGCCCGATAGTGGTCCGGGTGACCACTGGTGGGTCGGCCTCTCCGGTCGGGAGACCCCACGCGAACCTTCCTGCGGTGCCGCCGCGAGAGTGGCTCGGGGCGACCACAGAGGTCGGCCTCTCCAGTCGGGGAGACTCGGGGCGAACCTCCTACGGTCGCCCGGGAGTGGTCCGGGGCCGACCCTAAGGGGTCGGCCTCTCCGGGTCGGGAGACCTCGAACGAACCTCCTACGGTCGCCCGGGAGTGGTCCGGGGCCGACCCTAGGGGGTCGGCTTCTTCGGGTCGGGAGACCTCGGGCGAACCTCCTATGGTCGCCCGGGAGTGGTCAGGGGGCAACCCTACGGGGTTGGCCTTTCTTGCTCGGGCTGATGCATTTACCTGTCTATCTCGGGATCACCCGTGTTATCTAACCGGGTCTTATTTTTTTTCGCCATAACAACTCCCATCCAAAACTCTCATTCAACTAATAATTTTAGTCGTGGGATTTTACAATCTAATAATTTAGACCTTATTTAATAACTTTTTTAAAAAATTATTTTTTAAAATTATGTTGGCTCTCGCCATTTTTTAGTATTTGTTTTTTACATTTAAAAAAACATTTAAATTATAAACCAAATTTTAAAAAAAATCAATTTTTTAAAAAACTATAACTGGCTTGATTTTTAAAATGTTTGTAAGGAGTATGTATTAAAGAAAAAAAAACTAATAGAAGTAGTATTTATAAACTTGATTTTTTAAAAACAAAAAACAAAGGGGTGGATAAGGGCTAAGGCAAAATAATAACAAATCTAGTCCAAGCTAGAAATATTTGCAAACGGGACACTTTCACCTTTGGGTATACCAACTATCAACATTTTTTTTTTTAAATAGAACCTGAAAATCACATTTAGTTCCCATTTGATAACAGGTTTTTGATTGAACTATTAACAATTTTAAGTGATAATTTAGTTGTATTATAATCATTTAGTTACATTTGATAACTGATTTTTTTTTTTGTTTTTGAACATTGAGCTTATAAATATTACTTATAAGTTATACTCAAGAGTTTCTTTGTTTTGTTATCCACTTTTTATATGTGTCTTCAAAAACCATTCCAACTTTTGAAAACTAAAAAAATAGTTTTCAAAAACATGTTTTTGTTCTTAGAATTTGGCCAAACATTTAGATGTTTTCATAATAAAGGTGAAAGACATGGTAGAGAATTGTGGAGAAAAGATGAGGCCTCGTTTGCTAACTTAGTATACCTTCATCCACGTATACAAAGTCGTCTCTTTAAGAGACGACCTCCTACCACGTAATGTAGGTCGTCTCTTGAAGAGACGACATTGTTATATTTTTAAAAATAGTTTGAAAACTACTATATTTTTAAAAAAATGTTTAGAAACTTGCAATATTAAAAAAAAAGTCTGAAAACAAACACAATTTTCAAAAACTAAAAACTATATAGTTAGCAAACGGGGCCTTAATTTTTTTTTTTTTTAAAAAAATTAAACTTATAAATACTACTTTCACATTTTTTGTTGATTTGTTATCTACTTTTTACAAATGCTTTTAAAAGCAAAACTAAGTTTTGAAAACTAAAAAAATAGGTATGTTTGATAACCATTTTGTTTTCTCATCATTTCTCGATAATTAGTTTCATCTTTCTTACCCAAAATTTGAATTCTTAGCTAAATTCTAAAAACAAAAGTACGTTTTTTAAAACTACTTTTTTAGTTTTCAAAACTTGACTTGGTTTTTAAAAACATATGTAAAAAATTAGATAACAAATCAAGAAAACCTATAGGTGAAAGTAGTATTTATATGTTTAATTTTCATAAATTAAAAAACATACAGTTATCAAATAGAACCGTAGTTTTTAAAAATTTTAGTTTTTGTTTTTGAATTTTTTTCGAGAATTCAAATCTCTCTTTAGAAAGGTGAAACCTATAGTGAGAAGACAAACACAGTTTTCAAAAACTATGACCCTATTTGATAACCATTTGGTTTTTTATTTTTAGTTTTTGAAATTAAACCTATAATATTATTTCTACTCATAAGTTTCCTTGATCTATTATCTATTTTTTACTTATGTTTTTAAAAACTAAACCAAGTTTTGGAAACTAAAAAAAAATATTTTGTTTTTGAAATTTTGATAAGAATTCATATGTTTTCTCAAGAAATATGAAACTTGTGGGAGAGAAATGATGAGAAAACAAGCAAAATTTTCAAAAATCAAACATTATCAAACGGAACCATAATTTCAAAAAAATTATTTTTGTGTTTAAGAATTTGGCTAGAAACTCAAATGTTTTATTAATAAATGAAAAACACTACAGAGAAATTACGAGAAAACAAGCCTAATTTTCAAAAATAAAAAACTAAAAATCAAATAGTTATCAAACATGGCTTAAATAATTAACAAATGAAGTCTTATTAATTAATAGTTGATTTCGTAGTAGTAATTTATGGCTAAATTATATTTTAAAAAAATATCCATGAACTTTGTCATTCGTTTTTAAAAAAATACACATATTTTTTTATAAGTTGTGATACTATCGTTCATCTTTTATAAATGTTTCAAAATTACCATTGAAGTAGAAAGTTCGTTAGAATGTTTAATGAAAAGTTGATGTGACGAAAAGTCATTTTTTCAAAGCTTAATCTAAGCAAGCATCTCTCCCACTGTCTCGTTGTTTTAGGTCACTCTCGTGTGCTTTTTCTTCAACAGTCTAACTTTTGGGATCGTTGGAGTACAACCAAAGTCCCACATTGGCTAGATAAGGGGACAATCATGAGTTTATAAGTGGGGGCACTATCTCCATTGGTATGAGGCCTTTTGGTGGAAACCAAAAACAAACTCATGAGGGCTTATGCCCAAAGTGGACAATATCATACTATTGTGGAGATATGTCGGAGTCGGTTGTCCCTAACAAGTGGTATCCAATGGTTTTGAAATATTTATGAAAGATCAAAGGTACTATTGTAATCTTGAAAGAATATAAGTGTTTTTTTTTTTAAACAAATGATAAAATTCATGAGAATTTTTGTTATAATTTAATTTAATTTTATTTATCATTAATTGAGATAATAATAACTCTTTTTAAAGATATTTAGAGGTTGTTTGGCGTGTTGTTTTGGAACCAGAAACCTTAGAGTTCTGGAACTCTAGGGTCTCTTGGCTAGAATCAGAAAACCTGGGTTTGTAGAAAACAGTGTTTGGGTGCGGGGATTGTGTTGGGTTGGGTTGTAGAAACTTGTATTTGGGATGGAGGATTGGGTTGGGTTGAGTTTGTACAGTCTGTTTTTTTTTTTAAAAAAAAATCTTGATTGTTTATATTTTTTAAAAAAAAAATACATATTTTTTAGCTTCATGACTACATTTTCTATTGGTTATATATCAACAATTTAACTAATTATGTGGTGCAATTGTGACAACTATAGTTAAATTTTGAGTTTATACTATGTGTAGTTTGTATAACTATATGTTATTCTATTAATCCACTCAACTCGTAATGACATAAACTTGGAAATTATGCATAACAACAACTAATTTATAGGTGCAATGTAAAAATAGTGTTTCCAATGGTAAAGTAAAACAAGAACGGTATACGAAGATGTGATATAAAGATAACACACATAGTTTGAATTGAATAACAAGAAAGTAGAGATAGTTGTCTAACCATAAATGTAAGTTGTAAAGAGTGGCAGATGAAAATGATGAAAATAGAATCAAGCTCGTGGTGCTTTTCCTAAAACTTTCATGCAGTAATCATACTCCCAATCTAGGGGATGCAAAGAAAGAGTTTGACATCATACTATTCGAGAGAAAAGTCTTTGCAACAGTCGTGCAGTCTTGTCCTTCTCAATTCTCAGACGGCTAGGATGCAATTCGAACTGTTGGCCTCTTGATTAATGATGCATGCTAATTATGGCTAAACTATGCTTATTTTATAAAAATATTAATTTATTTGTTGTTTGATTCTACAACTAAAATTCACTGGGAAAATATGGACAATTGATTATTTCAAGTGAATGAAAACAACCTTGTTATAAGGGCAGACAACAAACTCAGCCACATTAGCGTGTCAAGATGAGCTCCCCTAGGCAAGTGACAAAGGCAATATAGAAAAATGGCTATTGGTCATGAGCTAATTTGAATGAACGTGATAGGCTAGGTGTGTCAATATGAACTCACATAAGTACAAGACAATTCTTTTATCTTCTTTGACTTTGCTTCACAATACTTCACATCTAACTTAACCACAAAAGCGTGTTGGATAAGCACCACACTTGCCGTGTAGTGTCGTTTTTGTTTTTGTACAAGTCACATTTCTTTCATTAAATCCAGTCATTTGACCACTCAACTCAGTCATATGATTGAGCGACCAACCAAAAATCCTACTTCCTACCATCAACATCGTTGTAAACAATTAGGTTCAGATGTACGTATCTTGCTCTCTTGAGAGAGATTTAAGCCCTCTGCGATAAATGTTGTATAACTCAAATGACTTTATACTAAAGAGGTTGAGTTCAAAAAGTTCTACAACAAAGAACACTCATCTTTTGGTTAATTGCTCTTAAAAGAGCAAAAAGTAGAGAATATGAAATAAGTTAGGGGTTGTTTGGGGTGTGAGTTTTATAATAATATGCGGGGTACTTTGCACCTTAAACACAAACTATTATAACCGAGACTAAACAACTCTGCATTTTAAATAATATTATATAACTTCATAAATTATTATAACCTACAAATTATTATAACTAATATTATTATAACCAACTCAAGCTACAAATAGCTATTAGAGAATAGAAGTTTGAAATATTGTGTATTTAAGAGTGTGATAAGAGGAGTATTAATACATAAAATTTAGATCTAAAAAATTAATAAGTTCTTTTTAACCTCTCTCTAAATAAATAATCAAATGCGTTATTATCTTAACTTCTCTTTAAATAAATATAATCAAATGCGTTATTATCTTGATAAATAAAAATGCTCTCATTTAAAAGTTAAAACTCATAAATATTAAAAATGTTACAAGTAGTTTTTTACTGAATGTTTTGCTTTTGATAAACGAGTCGGAGTTTCAACTCTTAAACAATGAACAAAATGTCATTTATAATAAACAAAAATGATACGTATTTGGGAATACAATTAAGGATCTACAAATTGCTATAAAATGTATAAAATATCAGCATATGAATCCATAAAAAAGATTTGGATTGGATTTTATTTTAGATTAATTATAATACTTAAATATTCAAATCAACGGTTTATAACAACCAAATTGTTGGTATAAACAATAAAGTACAGGCATACAGAATAAGAATTTTGTTGACTATTTCAAACTTGCATAGAAAAATATCAAAGGAATCCATGCATTTTTTTTCTCTCCCCAAAATATTCCACAAATTTCGCAAAAGAAGATTCTATTTTACTTTCGGTCATTTTAAAGTGCACTTTTCACAAAAATACCCTTTAATCTTTATTTTTATTCTTAAATCTTATCCCACCAAAAACTAAGAATAGTGAAGACGTCAACGGGTCGGATAGGGACGGAGATGACTTTCTCGTTCTCACCTTCATTTGAACCTCCATCCATATAAAATTCTACGGCCGAGAATTATTGTCTGTTTATTTTTTTTAAGAATGAAATAATTGTTTTTATAAATTTTTAAATAGTTATCTTTCATTATAAATATCCATTAATGTTCAATTACATGGTTAATTATTCATTAAAAAAAAAAACTTTCTTTACGTATTTAATTTTTTATAAAAAAAAATTAAAGATAAAATTCTTAAACCCGAAATAAAAACAAAACAATATTTCATATCAAATTATCTAATTAATATATACCTATAATTCAAATGCCTAATTATATAATTCAAACATATTCAAATATCTAAATCATTAACAATAAAATTTAAAATGACATATCTACTCTTATGCATATATATATATATATATATATATATATATATATATATAACATTCATCAAAAGATGAGAAGTTCAAATCTTCATAAGCCGATTAATTTCAATAAAATAAAATTTTGCATAAAAAAATAAGTTTGACTAGCACAAATTTACCATAAATAACTTTGCCAAATTCTAAATTTAAAAAAAAAAAAATTGTCATTTTTCTCTAAGATTTTATCAATTTCATATCATATATATTTTATAATTCATTGATGCATAACTTTTAACAATATTTGAAGCAACCATTTATTAGAGATTTCAAATTACAACACATTTAAAAGTTTGAAGTTATTGTAACATTTATTTAAGTTTGAGGTGCAATTTGATGAAATCGAGTTAGAATTGACACAACTTAACAAGTTCATGAGTCAAAATTTATTTTTTTTCTTAAAAATATAAATTCCAACATAACCATACTTCAACTTGTACAAACACATCTACTCTTCATCGATAAGTAAAAAATTCAAGAGAAAAGTGAATGTAATCCTTTAGCATTGAAAATGATAAAGTACGGCCCAGCCCAATTCTGAAAGGCCCAATTCTGGAATTGACTTGCGTGGACAAACTGTTTGTGTCTCGTCACATAAGTTCTTTAGATACGTGAATATCTTTGTTTTTTCTTGAAACTTTTGAGCGGATTACATTTACAACCCCATATGCTCAAAATTCCATGGAAGACAAATCAAATTTTGGGATTCGAAATGTCGGCGGCTCACTAGATCATACTTTATTTGTCCACACTATATATGAATCCTATAACGCTAGTTAAGACTAACGAAGAGCTAAAAATGGAGTTGCATTAAATGTACCGTACCAAGACTTCATTTATGATGAACTCAAGTTCCATTAAAATTGAAGTCAAGTTGTATTAAAAGAACACAAGTTGTAATTAAATGAACTTAAGTACATCTCAAGTTTCATTTAATGCAAGTCAACAATCAATTAATGGAACTACACTTGAAGTTAGTTCAAGTGAATCTTCATTTATACCTTGGGAGGTTACAAATACTAGAATTGTTGATAGAAGATTCAATTCTCGAATTTATAGTTCATTTACGTGTAATTTCAGTTTTAAAATTTGTATTTCAATGTTTTAGGTTACATTTAAGTAGTGGATGGTTTATGACATTAAAGTCAGGAAAGTTACACTCTCAAACATGTATTTTTAACTTAGTTTAGGTTACAATTGAATGACTATATAAAGCTATCTAAGATGTATTGCAAATCAGTTTTGGGGAATATCATGTTTGAATGAAAGTTGCATATTTTGCTTTTAAGCCATGAACTTGTTTTTTTGCATATCTTGTGTTTAAATTTGCATGCTAGTATCATTCAAGTAGTGTTGATCAAACTACTTATGAAGTGATTCGAATCTTGAGTTTAGAAACAAGTTTTTTCTACTCTTGATTTTGATCATCAATGTAAGTCCGTTTCTATTTTTTTACTTGGAATGAAATCATCTAGATTTGAGGTTTTTGAGTTTTAGATTTAAAGGTCTTGTTCTTCAACAAGGTGGTTAGATTCAAATTCTCAAGAGTTACTCATAATTTTTTAATACTAGTATACTCTATCTAATTTAATCGATAGAACGGTAGTATTAGAATTTTCCCCGGGCATGTGTTACTTAGCATCACACGCCCCCGTTAATCCGCCAAATGGGTAGTGGGGTGATGCATGAGATTCATGTTTGGTTGAATGTTTTTTATATGCCTAAATAATATAATAGATATATGAGAATAAAATTATTGAAAATTATTGATTATTATGTTTAGTCCTAACAATGTAAATTTTTATAATAATAAATTATATAATTATCTTTTTATCATATTCATTTTATAAATTTTATATAATTATGATGAATTAATTAATAATCTCTCCCAGATGTAAGTTAATTAATTATAGATGTGTAATTTTAATTGAATAACTGGTTATAAAAAGTAATTTTTTTTATACTAAAATAATTCAACTAATTAAATATTTATAATAGATTACTAATTTATTAATAGTTTCTATATATATATGCAATTGCATTAATTTAGTTTAGTTTTATGGAGAACAAAATTCAATTTTATCTCCAAACATGTTATCATGTATCAATTTTCACTCTAAACTTTTGATTTCATCAAATTAGATCTTAGACTTAGTTAAATGTTGCAATTTCTACCATCTATTCAATCTGCAACATTTCTACCATCTATTCAATTTAATAAAAAGTAACGTATAAATCTCATAAAACTCACTAATTTCACCGTATCAAGATTTTCAAAATTTCAAGTTTGATTTCCACAAATTAACTAATGAATAGTTTTACCTTCACAAATTTTAATAAAATATAGCTCTAACGTTATTCTTTGAAATCTTATCAATTTTGCAATATACATATGCTTTATAATTCATTGAAAGCATATGAGAGCAATTTTTTAAATGAATTTTCAAAAAGAAACTTATTGGAGGATAGAAATTTGCAACACTTTTTTAAGTTTAAGGTTAAGATTGCAATACTTATCTAAGTTTAGGGTAAAATTTGATGAAATTAAAAATTCAACAGAAATTGATAAAACTTGACAAACTTAAGAGTAAAATTGTATTTTTCTTTTGGTAAATGAGAATTCGGTTAGTTTATTTTTAATCAATCAATCAATTGTGATTAATTTATTATAATCAAATGATTAATTTGGTTAATTCAATGCATTATTATAAAATAGTTTTTATACAAAGAAAGATGAATCTTAACAAAAATGAGAGAAAGAAAAGAATACGAAGAAAAACTATGTTTTTTTGCAAGAGTATTAAATACCATTACTCATAAGTACAATATATAAAATTCATGAGAATAGATAGTCAATTCTCATAACTTATACCAAAACAAGGGATCTGGTATTTCTTGCTGATTTCCTTATTATATTCTCATTTCTAAACCACAAGCTGTGCCAGTGTTCCTCAAAAAAAAAAAAAAAAAAAAAAAAAAAAAAAAAAAAAAAACTGAGCCAGTGGTCAACATGGATGAGATTTTAAAGTAATGCGGGTGTGGTTGTTGATGCCATCAATCCACAGTTGATCAATACTTCATTTTAATTATGAAAAAACAAAAAATAAATATATAAAGGCCTCCTTTGCTAATTATTTTATTTTTTATTTTTTATTTTTAAAAATTAAGCTTATTTTCTTCTAATTTATCTAGGAGGGGGTTCATCTTCTTTAAGGAATCATTTGAATTCTTAGTCAAATTCTAAAAACAAAATCAAGTTTTTTAAACGATTTTTTTTAGTTTTCAAAACTTAGCTTGGTTTTTGAAAACATAGATATAAAATAGATAAGAAAACATATGAACCCATTGGTAAAAATAATATTTTTAGACTTAATTTTTAAAATCCAAATGGATATCAAACTAGGCTTAATTATGCTCATTTCCAAAGCAAGGCAACACTTGGGCAAATCTGAAACTCGGCTACATAATATGAAATTTAGAGAAGAAGTAAAATAGAACTCCTAATGGTTGCATTGCATCCCATAAACTTGTTAATATTTTATTATCCCATCAAGTGTTAGATATTACCAAGTTGGAGGAGACTTTTTAAGAAAATCAAAGTCCTTAGTATAAATTGTTAGGATGCAAACAAAAGTCCCACATTGGTTAGGGAATAGATTGATCATGATATATAAGAAAGAACAATTATCTTCATTGGTATGAGGCTTTTTGAGAACCAAAAGTAAAAGTCTTGGGACGAAAATATCCCTACTGTTGAGTAGTTGTACCAACAAGAATGACTAACAAATAGGAGTGAATAAAGGATGTGTACAAAGGTTACTAAAACCGTTTTCTACTCATAAATTAACAAAAATATAGTTAACATTATTTAAAAAAGAAAGGGAAAAATATATTTTTGGTCACTCAATTTGCGTGATGTGACATTTTTTAATATTAAAATAATGATTTTTAAATAAAAATTGATTATTTTTATAAAATAATAAAATTTTAAAAAACTCTCTCCTTCCCCTCTATAGTCCGACTCCCCTTCCCCTCCTTATCTTCTCTTCTTCCATCATGGAACCTCTGGGTCGCCGAACCAAGGAGCCAATTTTCGATGAGAATCCGCCTAATCAGACCTTCAGAATCGCAGAAAATAGAAGCCAATGTCGTCATAACTCTCTTTTCTTCCTCTACTGCACAGAGGAACAACACCAAGACTTGCAAACAGAGGATCCCATTTTCGACAACAAAGGCGACACCCCCTTCTTGGAAGAGACGACCCATTTGGGTTTTTTGGAAGATTAAGAGCTTGATTGTTTGCTCTCCAAATAGCGAGATTAGAATCTCTAAAACGGGTTGCTCTCTTAACCATTAATTACCCTTGATAGAATCATCTCTTGTCCCCATTTTCAGAGAGATGAATGCTTCAGCTTCTTGCTGTAACTTGCATCTTTTTAGCTGCTAAAGTTGAAGAAATTCTTGTCCCTCTTCTTCTTGATTTCCAGGTTAAAAAAAAAATCCTCCAACAGAAATCAATTTTCCTCTGTTTTTTCCACAACCCATCAAAATAAATCGGTTTTTGAAGACACCCATTTGATTTTTTTTTTGGGTGCAGGTGGAAGATTCCAAGTACATTTTTGAAGCAAAAATGATACAAAGAATGGAGCTTTTGGTACTTGCAGCTCTTCTATGGAAAATGCTTCAAGTGACCCCTGTTTCGTTTCTTGGCATTATCACAAAACTGCTTGGGTTGAAGAATCGGTACATCCAGAGGGAGTTTTTCACGTGCTTTGAGCGCATTATTCTCTCTCTCATCTCTGGTAAATTTGAATCCGTCATTTTTGTTCCACAAAGAAAGCTCCTTTTTATAGCTTTTTTTTTTGTTTTTACAAATTCAAGATCGGTGGGGTTTCTTCCTTCTGTGATGGTTCCATCGGCAATGGCGAGCGTTGGTGAAGAGATGAAAGACTATACAAACTCGCCGGAGATTGACTCCTTGGTCCAGTGAACTACGCCCGAGAGGTAGGGAAGAAGAAGAGGAGTCGACGATGAAGGGAAAAGAGAAAGGGAAGGAGATAGAAAAGTTTATTTATTTATTTTCTTATTGTATAATAATAATCATTTTTTATTTAAAAATTATTATTTTAATAATAAAACTGTCACGTCAACAATCACTTTAACGGTGTTTAACATTCAGGGACTCAATTGAACTATTTTATCAAATTAAGGGACTTGATTGTTCGATTTTAAAACTCAGGGACTCAATAGAAACTCAACTGCAAATTGAGGGACTAAAAATGTATTTTTTCCAAAAAGAAAATAATGCATGAACAAATGATTTAAATGACTAGTTATTGGATTTATAACATATATTAAACATATATCTATATTGATTAATGAAAAGGAAATGTGTAATTATCCATTAAGCAATCAAAAATTAAACTTAATATAAAAATTGATACCTCATACATGTTGAATCCCCTATGCCTCCTGTTGTTTATATGTGTAGCTATTGGATTATTAGGTATTTCTTTTTATTTACGGGTTTCTCTCGATGACTCAAGATATACATGCCTCCGTTGCCCTCCGTTGCTTATATTGTTGGACCATTAGACATTTCATTTTATTTACTTTTACTGGTTCCTCTCGATGACTCACAGTATACACAAAATCTCTCTTGTTGTATTTTGAGGTATATATTTCTATTTACTGTCATTTCTGTTTTTGAAAATTGAATATTGAATGTGTTTGTTCAATTTTTTCATTCTTGCAACTTTTTCTTTGGGTGATGACGCACACCGTATATTTCTATTTACTGTCATTTCTATCTACTCATTATGCAGTTTTTTTTTTGTTTCTTTTCTTTCCATTTATCCAAGGCTTCTACGTTCGAAAAATCAAATGTGTTTGATCGACTCTTTCATTATGCAGCTTATTTTTTGGGTTTCTTTTCCTTCCATTTACTCAAAAATAATTTTTATTTGTAGAGGCTACATCTCAAAAAACTAAAGAAACGACGAAAAATTTTCTTCATCTTTTCCGTCAACCATTTCATTTGAATCATCCACGTCCATTCAGATCTTCAATATTGTTTCATCTCCCCTTGGTCTCCTTCAATATTGTTTCATCTCGCATTTGCCTCTCGTAAACCATAGAGAATGTACCTTCGTGCAACCTAAAATTTAGAGAATCAAATATTATGAGAAATCAGTTAAAACAAATTTAGGATGGATTTAGTTTGACTGTAAATATAATTATATAACAGGAGCAAAATGGGCATACAATTTTCTTTACACTCCTCCTCCCATAAAAATAGTTAGACAAAATTGCAACATAAAACCTTTTTAGACATTTTTCAATTATTTATTTTAGACATTAATCACAATTTCCCTTAATTTTTTTTAGCCATTACCCACAATTTTCCAAATGAAAAAATATGGCCCAGCCCAATCCTGAAAGGCCCAATTACATAACAAAGTGGAGTGACTTACGTAGACAAACCGTTTGTGACACATCACATCAGTTATTTAGAAACGTGAATCTCTCTTGTTTTTCTGTAGATTTTACTCTTTAACTTTTGAGCTCATTACAAGCCCATACACTCAAAATTCCATTGAAGATCAAACAAAATTTGGGACTCCGAAATGTTGTCGGCGCTGTAGATTGGCCATGGGCATGTTACTGAGCATCACACGCCTCCATCAATCCACCAAATCGGTAGTGGGTGATGCGTGAGATCCACATTTGCTCAATGTCCTTTAACTGTTTGAAAAAATGCCAAGCTGAGCCAGTGGGGTCAACTGGCATGAGATTTTTAAATAATGGCTGTGGTTGTTGATTATCCATCAATTTGTAAAAGTTGGTGGCCAGAAACTCCATCTAATCAAGTAAATGCCTTTTTCTCTTCCCCTCCCTCGTTTTGGATTCTTTTGATGCTGTTATTCTTTGCTGGAGAGATTTTGACTCTACTAGAGGGCTGTTTTGTGATCATATTTACATGTCTGTTCTTCATGTTTTACTGTTGATATCATATAAAGGTTATGAAACTTACCCAAATTGGTAGTATGATAAGAGGAAGAAGCACATGCAAAAAGATTGTCTCCTACATACAGCCAAAAGTACATAAAATAGATTTGAGCTCCAACAATGGTCCCAAGCGTGACCAATGGTTTCATTTCCATAAAGTTCACGGCAAGTTGAAGGTCTCTCAGAGGCCCCCTCAACTACAACTACCATATTCTCCAACATAACTGCCCTGCTGAAATAATAGTTGAAAAGAATGATGGAAAAGGACCAACACATTGGATATCATCAGCAGCATTTCTCATGATACCTAAAGTCTTGAGGATGAAGATGATCAAAATTCATGATCTTGGTAGTATCAGTTAGTTTATTAAGCTAGTTACACCCCAATATGCTGCTCTAAAAAACTGAACTCTCGTTGTACTTTAGAGGGTGCACGAAAGATAGGAAGGAAATGAATATCAACAAAATTTTGATGGAAATTCCCTTTTTTTCAGTTCCCTAGACCAAAGTCATGCATTTGACATAAAATTCTGATATTGCACAATGAACATTAGGAAAGAAGAAATACGTCAACATTTTGAAACATATCTTTCCAGGATGACTGTACTGTACACTTCCCCTTGCAGTATCGAAGAAGGGAGTCCAACAGAACCAATGTCCGTGGTTGTGGTGGGAAGGGAACAGGAAGTAGAACCTTGATGCCTTTCTTTTTGATCTATCATTCGTTTAAACTGATGGTTCGATGTCCTTGAGAAGTCCAACTATCTGCTGCATGCTTGGTCGTTTCGATGGAAGGTCGGCTGTGCATAGATATGCAATTTTAAGGGCCTCTTCCATTTGATCATCTGGTCCTGTACCTCGAATTTTCGGATCAATAGCTCTTGATCCTTGATTCTTTCTAACAAGTCCTCTTATCCAACTCACCAAATCTGTTTCTTTTCCCTCAGGATAGTCATCTCCAATTGGCTTCTTACCAGTAACTAGCTCAAACAAGACAACACCAAAGCAGTATACATCAGTTTTTGGTGTTACAGAGTCATTCTCGGGCTGTAAGAACTCTGGTGGCGTGTAACCAGGCGAACCACGGGAGATCTCTTCACTCAGACCATTGCCAAAAACCTTAGCCAGTCCAAAATCTGATAATCTAGGCTCCAAGTTATAATCGAGGTAAACGCTACTGGCCTTAACATCTCTGTGAATGATTGGAGGCGAACACCCATGGTGAAGAAATGCAAGTGCTCGAGCAGTACCTAGTGCGATTTTGTGGCGGAATCTCCAAGTTGTTAACATACCTTCTGAACCAACATTTTCTATTCCATTGTTGTCAACTTCCTCCCATGTATCCGTGCTCCAGTCCTCCGTTGTTTGAACACCCAGTGGCAAGTCATGGAGCAAATTCTGCAAGGTCCCGTTCTCCATGTAATCATAGATGGCAATTCTTTGATCCCCAGCCAAGCAATATCCAGTTAATGGCACAAGATTGGGGTGTTTAATTCGACCAAGATACTCAAGTTCTCTTGCAGCTTCCCGTTCCGTCAATGTTGAACCATGGACCAAGACTTTCACAGCCACATGAATTCCTCCAGGTAGAAATCCCCTGTATACAGGGCCAAACTTGCCCTCCGCCAATAGAGTGCCCCGATCGAAATTCGAAGTTGCAGATAATAGGTCTGCAAAGGTTATATTCAACAATGGCTTCTCAAAAATTACTACCGAGACCGATGTTGCCTGCTTAACATCAGCCACCCATGTGGTTGAATCCGTCTGGAAAGAGAAGGGCCCTGAAATATTCTGCTCTTCTTTGTAAGAGGCCTGCTTTACCACCCACGTCCTGCTTTTCCTTCTGCATCCGAATGCTAGAAATATCACTGCTAGAAGTAAGCAGATCATGGAGAAAGTAACGGCCAGAGCCAGCTTCAAGACCTCGTGTTTACTAGGTTTTCTAATGAAGAGACTTGGATTTGCAGCAATTGGACAGCTGTTTGCTGACCCAAGAAAGGCTGCTTGGAGGGTTTTGAAGGAAATATTGGAATCACAAAAGGTTAAGTTATTGTAGGAGAAGTTGAATCTCTCCATCCATGGCAGTTTTTCTAAGAGCGATAGAGGGATTTCTCCACTCAAATTATTTCGCGAAACATCAAGAATTTGAAGGCTTTTAATGCTCAAAGACGGAATTCTGCCCGTAAGATGATTCTGGGAGATGTCAAGAGTATTCAGATGACTCAATTGTGAGATTTCAGGAGGAATGTGATTGATAAGGCCGGATTTGGATAGATTAAGGTATTCTAAACTCGAAAGCAATTGAACATGTGGAAACTCCTGGCTGCTAAATCTATTATAAGCAAGATTAAGGTACTTGAGATTTTGGGCTCGCTCCAAAATTTTGAAAATTTCTCCACTAAGCTGATTCTCAGACAAGTCTAGATACACCAAATGAGACCAGTTATAACTAGAATTGAGCTGTACCTGAGAAATGTGACCAAGAAATTGATTTCTGCTGACGTCTAACACCTTCAACTGCTCTTTGAACAAGCCCATAACCGAACCCTGAAACAAGTTTCCAGATAAGTTAAGAGCTGCCAAAGCTGTAAGCCCAGAAAAATCTGAATCACGACCATGAATCCCATTTCCTGCAAGGTTCAAGCTTTCGAGCTTGGGAAATGCAGCTACAAAGCCATCAGGAAGTGACCCATTTAGCTGATTGTAAGAAAGGTCCATGAAAACCAGAGATTGGCAGTTCAGGATTCCTGATGGAATGCTTTCTCCAAACCTGTTATGATCTAATTTCAGGACTCGGAGACTGAGTAATGAGCTTATAGATTCTGGAATTTTCCCAGAGAAATTGTTGATGGAAATGTCAACGTCTTCAAGCTGTCCGAAGTTGCAAATGCTGTCTCCGAGAGGGCCAGAAATCTGGTTAGACGAGAGATTGAGCCTCTTGAGTAAGCCTAAACTCCAAAAATCTGTAGGAAATCCAGTGATTTTGTTGTTGCTAAGGTCCAAACTCTGAAGTCTGCTGAGTTTTCCAACTGTGTTGTCGGGAATAGCGCCGGAGAGGCCTACACCAGAAGCCACGAACTCGATAACATTTCTATCTTTGTCACAGAAAACCCCTTTCCATGTACAAACAGGAGCAGAAAAATTGAAGACGTGAGAAGAGTTCAAGCCCACCTTCTTCAAGAACTCAGAGATATAAAACCCATCTGTATTAGGTTGTTGACATGCCAAAGGTTTGAAGAACAGTGCAAGAACTAAAATGGAACCGAACAAACGAAAACCCATCTCAGCAAAACTCTCGAAACTGAGAAATATTGAAACACAGAGCCAACCCAGAATCTCAAACCCCACCCCTTTTAGGTTTTCCAAAGCATCACCACTTATTCACCGAGAATCTTTCGTAAAAAGTCCCGGGTCCATCTCCGGCAACTTTCCTGGATTCTGCAACTCCATCAAGTTCCAAGACTAGAAACTCTCTAAAAAGCCACAGTCCATTTCCCAAACCTTTACAATGGCCAAAAGACAAAGCGAAAATAACAACTAACAAGCTTAATTTAAAAAAAAAAAAAATAGCAAATGGGTTTTGAGGACAAACAAAATCTCTTGGTTTCAAGGACGGTCTCTGAGCTTACCTTGTCTGGAAATGACGAATGTTTGAACTAAAGCTCTAGTTCATGTTTAGCAAATTTGATTGATATTTCAGCAGAGCTTCCATGAGAGAAAGAGACTGTGAGTGTAAATGAGGAAGGAGAAGAGGAAGTTTAAAAAGGCAAATTTAAAGAGGAGGAAGAAGAGGCTAAGAGGGGTTGGGATTCATAAATGAGGAGGTGGTTTTTAATGGAAAGAGAGTGTTAGGTTGGCGAATTTATCAGAACTTGTTGGTGGGAATTCAATGATTCTTTCAGTCTTGAATGAGTGCTGATCATCATTTGTCATTGCAGGGAAGCAACTATTACTATTACAAATAAAAATCTGGGCTTTTGGACAATGGGAAATAGAATAGAAGCATTTAGCTTTGGGATTCTAGTTTCACTTTCTGCGCCGGGCTTTCAAATTCAATTCCTTCTATCCATACTCCTCCAACAAAACTTATAAAAAAACATATTCCCATAAATTTAATATTAATTCTTCATTTTTCTATTCTTGAATTTGTATTATAAAATACATAGCCTTTGAAATGACCCTGATAACAGTGTAGCAATGATTCCCCTTCAAAAAAATTTAATACAAAACTTCCCTTTGAATGAGGAGAAGAAATTACCATTGTCATCATCTCCCAGACCCAACCACTACACCCAAAAAAACAGATCAAATATTCAAAATCATAAGTCATATAAATCATAATTTATTAGCACCAACTTATTGAAATACATTTACTTTTTGAAAAGATAAGTTTCAAACTTTTTTAAGTGTGAGAAGAAAAGATCCCTTTTAAGAGGATTCCCACTTGGAGGCAAGGGCTTAACTTTTTGAAGGCGAAATTTGTGTTTAAAGCTATCTTATTTTCATCATGCACATGAAAAGGAAGGACAGGCTTCGCATTCAAGTATTCCGAGGAATCATCACCTTCTTCCCATGTTTAGCTACGCGGAGAATTAAATTTTCTTTACACTGTTCATGCCCAAATTCCAATGCCTAGTTCTGTGTTTTTAGGTTTAGCGATTTCCAAAAAAAATTCTAATACTATGAGAATATCTATAATATGATTTAAAAAATAACTTCGAGTACATCAATAATTGGGGTGGAGTATTTGAACTCGTGATCTCTTGAATATGAGTCATACTTGATGTCAGTTGAGTTATGTTGTTGTTGGCCAAAAAAAAAAAAAAACTCTTCTAATGTAGTTGAACCTCACATCATTTTTAAATGATGTTGACGTGACTAATATTCATCGAGAGTACTACTATTTATACTTCTTTAGTGTAAAAATTTTCCAAACAACCCTTCAAACACATTTTTCATTACTTTTATAAGGGATTTGGTCAATAAATTCAAGTAGATGAGCCAATTTTTTTAGTTTTTCTTTTTCTCTTTTTAATTTAAACATTTGTAGTTCAGTTGAAGGTTGATGTATGTTTGTGATTTGCAACCAAGAGATAATCTCATTTTTAACAACTTTTTGAGATCCAACTTTTAATTGACAAAAGAGTTGTTTGGTTTAAGTTATATAGTTTTTCTTTTGATTTTGCAGTTCATTCTCTTAATTACGCAACTCTACTTAGGGCGTTGTTGGAAGGTAGAGTCTCAAAATTTAGATGAGTTGAATGGGTGGCATTGTTTAGTTAGTGAAAGCATTCCTTTTTCATCCTCTTTTCCTTCTTTTAAAGTCATCATCTAAATCTCCAAAAACTCATTCGAAAGAGATAAATGCACTCAAGCTTTTATTTATTTATTTTATTATTATTAATTTTTAGAGATGACTACATGACAAAAGAGAAAATTTCCAATGGATTAGCTATGAACATGGAAGTTTGAGTTAATTTGACCAAAAAAAAGTCAAAACTCCAAAAATCTCCTCCTTTTTCTCAAAGTAATTGTAAATTGTTTTCCCCACCGCCCCACCTATTTGGTAAATTTCCCTACCTGTGGTGGTCCAAATAAAGACCTAACCAATTTATGGAATTTCTTACCTTTTTAGTGTGGTTGGTCAAAAATAAAGTTGATTTTCTTTATTAGTGTTTTTTTTTAGTTTAATTTTTGGAATTTCGTGTGCTTTATGGTTAAGTTTATTTCAAATCATTACGAAGTTCGAATTACAGTATACTTGAAGAAATATAATCTGTTGTCATGTTAGGATAGTTATTTTAAGAACATTTTCTCTTTAAAATATATTTTGTCAAGTAAGCGTTCTATTTTTTTTAAAAAAAAATACTAGAAAATAATAATATTGTTTCAAAATCACTATCAAATTGTAGTTTTTAAAATAATTTTATTAAAAAAAGAAGAAGAAACAATATTATTGAGTTTCATATCAATTATCGACATGGAAAATCTTGATTGTTAGATGGGAAATTTCAACCCCACAACTCTTCTTTCACATTGCCCTTTGAAGGAAAAAAATATGTATTTTCTCCCTTTTTCTTTTTATATCCTTTCATCTATCAATAAAAGTAATTAGCATTAACAAGTAAGGTGGTGCTTGATTATCAGGCTAAACAACTAAGCATATTTTATAATTACACGATTCAATCTTAAATCACTTCATTTTCATTTGGTCACTTTCGACCTAATGTTTTCTTTCTTTTCTTTTATTTTTTTTTCTTTTCTTTTCTTTTTTTTTTAATTTTGGGATAATGTGACCATCCAGCTTTAAAAAATATTGATTGGTTGATGATTTTTTTTTCATTTAGTTTCGAGGAAAGGAATCCTTATTTAATATTACAATAGAATTTTATTGAACTAGGGAGTAAATAAAACTTGCTTAGGATATTATCGATAGCAAGACTTGAAATAAATAGCCTTGTGATACGGTAGTACAATTGTCACGTAACTACTTGAGTTAACAAACTAACAAACAAAATACAGTAGGCTAACTATATTGGTTAATACTCCCCTTCAAGATGGACACATAACATTGATAACTCTCATCTTATCTAGTAACGAAGTAAACAGGGGAAAAGGTAGCGAATATCAATAAGCTGAAGAGCAGACCGAATAGGTAGCAACTTCACTTCACCTCGTGTAATCTTTTCTCGAACAAAATGGCAGTCAAGCTTTATATGCTTGGTACGCTCATGAAATGTGGGATTACTGACAATGTGTATAACTGTTGTGTTATCACAAAAAACCAGAGCATGAGTTGAGGAAGTAATTTGCAAATCCTTAAGCAACTGAATTAACCATATTAGCTTAGAAGTGGTTGTTGCTAGGGCACAATACTCAGTTTCAGCTAACGAACGAGATATTGTAGTTTGCTTTTTAGCCTTCCAAGAAACAAGAAAATAGAGAATTGTCGAGAAAGATACAAAACCCTGTTGTAGATTTACGAGAATCTAAACATGACGCCCAGTCAACATCTGTGAATGCTCGAAGCTGAAACGAAAGAGAAGCTTGGCCTAGACGACCTATTATATACCTCAACAAGTGATATGTCGCAGATAAGTGTGACTATCGAGGTTGAGCAACAAACTGACTAAGTTTGTGTACCATGAAGGTGATATTAGGACGAGAGATAACCAAATACAGTAAATGACCAATAAGACGCCAATAAACAGAAGGGTCATCAAGGAGTTTTCCATCATCAAACTTAGGGTCCATGGGTAATGAACATGGCTTGCACGACAGAAGACCAACATCTTCAACAATTTGCAAAGCATAATTGCGTTGGAAAAACATAATACCCTTCGCACTTCGTGCTAACTCTAATTCCAAGAAATAACGCAAAGAACCAAGATCCTTTAACTTGAAGACAACATTCAAATGAGATTCAATAGGCCAATTTCCTCAACAGATGCACCTGTATATTATGTCATCAACATAAACTAACAGAGCAACAAAAGAGGCACCTACCTCTAACAAACAGAGAATAGTCAGATTTGGATTGTTGAAACCCAAGTCGTAAAAAGGCATGTGAAAACTTATCAAACCACTGACGTGAAGATTAGTTGAGGTCATATATTGACTTGTGTAACCTACAAACAAGACGCTCCCCCTTAGATGCAACAATCCCATGTTTGTAACCAAGCGACAAATCCATGTATACTTCTCCATATAAATCCACATAAGAAAAGCATTATTCACGTCAAGCTGAATCAAGTACCAATTAAGGGAGACAACAATAGTTAAGAGTACATTTACAATAACAAGCTTGACCACATGAGACAATGTCTGTATATAATCGAGTCATTATTGTTGTGAATAACCCTTTGCCACCAACCATCCCTTGTATCTCTCAATTGTGCCATCAAACTTATGTTTTATTTTGAAAATCCATTTGCACCCTATGGAGTGATGGCCTTGAGGCAAAGGAATCACGAACCATGTGTGATTCGTTTCCATAGCTTGTAACTCAGCATGCATAGCCTTTCGCCAATGTTCATGAGGGATAACTTGATGGTAAAACTATGGTTCATAAAGAGAAGATACATGAAGAGTAAAAATCTTATAATCACGTGAGAGACGATGATAAGAAAGCCACTGATGTAAAGGAGCATCTGTAGGAACAATGTTGGATTGAAGAAGAGAACAATGATAATCTTGCAAGTATGTAGGTCTATGCGTATGTCCCAAAACTTTCTCAAAAGTGGGGGACCAACATAAAGATGTTGTTCAACAACATCTTGTTGTTGTTCGAGTGTGCTAGGAATTTCAGTTGTTTGTTGATCTAATGTGTGGAGATATTGTTCATTAGGATCAACAACATGAACCACATGATATGTGTCATTGGGTAAGACAATTGGGGCATGCATACTAGAATGACTAATAACAGAACTAGGGATTCCAGAATATCCAAAACTCATTTGATTAGGCAGTACCAAATTAGAGAAGGAAGTCAAAACTTCATCATGCGATGTAATAGTGTGAAACGGGAAAATGTGTTCATGAAAAACATCCCTTGACACAAAAATCTTCTTATTCTCAATGTCATACAATCGATATCCCTTGACACCATTAGACCAACCTAGGAAAACAGGTGCAACAACTCGTGGATGAAACTTGGATCAGTGTGAAGGCAGTGTGGATGCAAAACAAAGACAACCAAACACGTGTAGAAAAGAGTAATCGACTTGTTTACCATTTAAGCGAAAGTATGGAGTAGACCATTTCAAAATTGGAGACGAGGTGTGATTAATAAGGAAACAAGCAATAAGGACACATTCAAAACCAAAACTTGAGAGGTACTCTAGACTAGAATAACAGAGATCTTCCCACATTCAACAAATGATGATGCTTTCTTTCAACAAAAGAATTATGTTCAGGCCTTTCAACACAAGAAAACTGATGAATTACGCCATTGGATGCAAAGTACTCAGTAAAACTCAATTTAGGGACATTATCTGATCTAAACTTTCTAATAACCGTATCATACTGAGTTTCAACCAGTTTGAAAAAACGGGGAATTAAAACTAAGACATCAAATTTCTGTTTCATAAGAAAACTCCAAGTATATCAAGAGTAATCATCCACAATGTCACAATGTACAAGATGAATCATACCTTGTGCTATATGATTATGAGACTGAAAAGACAATCTGTGTTGTTTTGCTAAAGGACAAATAAGACAAGGATCAGTATGTGTATGGTCATGTTGTTTAAGATTGAGAATGTTCCTTAAAGTAGGTAAATGTCTATATGATGACTAAGGCGAACATGCCATTTATTTTGAGCAAAAGTAAGGAGAATAGTAGATGAACCAACAGCTGAAAGACAAACAAGTGTCTTGATATCATCAGTATGTAAAAGATATAACCCATGCCATAAGCTAGCCTTCCCAATCGTCTTCAAGGATGACTTGTCATGAATCAAATAGGAATTATTAATGAATTGCACAACTACAGACTGATCATTAGTGAGGGCACTGATGGAGATCAGATTTGTAACAGAATGAAGGCACAAACAACACATTTCTAAGGCAAATCTGATGAGTAATATGAGTATCTCCAATAAAATCAACTGAGATATGCGACTGATTGGGCAAGACAATAGAAATCCCATTAGTCGGCCTTAGAACATTAAATAACTCTCTCATGCAACATATGTGCATAGAAGCATCTGAATCCATAACCCAACCCAACCCGTAACAGAAGTGATAGAAACATAATCAACAGGAAAATTCGTACCTGCCACATGAGACGTAGAAGAAGAATTCGAAGTGTTTGTTGTCACTTTTGTTTTAGCCAAATGACTTTGTAGAAAATTCAATTGTCCTTGACATTGATCAATGCTGAGAAAATGGAGTGGTTGATTCTGATCATCCGTAACAGAGTTGGTTGTAGAGGCATTGGTTGTTGTAGTGATTGTGGAGTGGTTGATTATGATCATCCGTAACAGAGTTAGTTGTAGAGGCATTGGTTGTTGTAGTGATAGTGGAACTTGTCCTCTGACTGCGGTATCTAGGTGGATAACCATGAAGTTTATAGCAGCGATCGACAGTGTGGCCTTGGATGCCACAATGTGTACAAATTGGCTTCTCTTTCTTCTTCATTGTGTTGTTTGAAGGGCGATTATTACTCGCATTAAAGTTAGAGGAACTCTTGCCCATTAAGACAATCACATTAGAAAGAGTTGTATTAAAAACTCGTTGTTCAACCCCTTGCGCGATTAGAGAGAAAGTGCGTTGAATGGATGGTTCAGGTTCCAAAAGAAGAAGTTGAGTCCGAATCTGAGCAAACGACTCATTTGGCCTCATAAGGAAGGTCATGACTCCTCCACAAGAACACTTGCAATAGTAACAGGAAGGGGCGATAAGACACTAATTCATTCCACAAGATTTTCAACTTCGCAAAATAAGTAGTAATTAATGGACTGTTGATTCTAAACAAAACTAGAAAGTTCACAACATAACTGGAAAATCCAAGGTCGATTCTTGCGTTGATAGCGTTGTTTCTAATCAAGCCATATCTCACGAGCCGTGTCGGAGAAATTGACACTAGCATAGATCTCCTTCGATAGAGAATTAAGGATCCAGGCAATGACCACACTATTGCATATGACCCAGGAATGTTTCAAATTACCAGATGGTTGCTTCAGAGAACCATCGACAAAACCGAGTTTGTTCTTGGTTGTGAGCCCTAAAATCGTGGCGCGACTCCAAGCCATGTAGTTCGTTTCGGTCAGAAGATCATAAATGAGAATCAGACCGGTGCTATCAGAATGATGAAGAAAAAATGGATTAGTATACTGCTCAACTACAGACTGAAGCATCGATTGAGACAAAGAATATGAAGCAAGCCCTTGATCTTCGGTTTCAACCATGAAAACAGAAGAAAGAAACTCCCAGAAAAGAAAAACAGAGAACGGAGTGCGTTTAGAAGAAAGAAAACCTTTCTCATACCATATTGAACTAGGTAGTAAATATAACTTGCTTAAGATATTATAGATAACAAGACGTGAAATAAATAGCCTTGTGATACAGTACTACAGTTGTCACGTAACTATTTGGGTTAACAAACTAACAAACAAAATACAATAGGCTAACTATATTACTTAATAAATTTCATGGATTGAGAGAGAGTCTAAAATATCATTTTGGTCTACGTACATTGGATTTTGTTTCATTTTAATCTTTGTATTTTTAAATATTTAATTTTTTTTTTTTTGGAGTACTCAATTTTAGTTATTGTATTTTTAATAAAGCTTAAAGTTGGTCTCTACTCTTAGTTTATTGTCAGTTTTCTTTTAAAAAATTAGTCTCTATTAATTTTTCCTTTATAAATTTTGGAAATAAGTTCACATTGTGTTTTTTCTTATGTTAAAATTATTACTATTATTTAACCAATCTTGATAAAAAAAAAAATTTAAACTTATCGTAGGGACCAATTTTATATATTTTTTAAAAGTATATAGATCAAAATAGAACCCAACCTAAAGTATGGGGACCAAAATAATATTTTCAACATTAAAAATTTAAAAGCTAGAAAAAGATACAACAATAAAACAAAACAATTAAGTCTCTCGTTTCCCAAAAAAGTTACAAAATAAAGTAAAACACTCTAAAGTGTTGTTTAAAAACATCATCCTAAATTCGCTCTACTTTTTATCAGCCAAAAGAAAGAAGAAACAACTTTATGATCTAATTCTAAATTCACCCTACTTTTGAATTAACAATATTATAATTATAATGTGGGTGCCATTAGCACAGTAAAAGAAATTACTTTATTCAAATAGAAATGAAATAAACTACTTAAAGAAATGTGAAGAGGGTTTATTTAACTATGTTGAAATGAATTAAAAGAAACGAAAAAAAAGATATGGGTCCAAATACATAATTACCAAGTGTTTGTGGAAATATAAATTATTATTAAATTAAAGTTAGTTAAATGATTTCATATTGTATTGGGGCATGCAATATTAAGAGGAAAAAAAAATAAAAAGAGAGATTAATGATGGGTATAATTAATTGAGGGGGTAAGGAGTAAAAATAACTCAACAGACCTAATCACTTTTCATAATTAGAAACATTCCTCAATTTCTAAGTAAATATAGCTTTCTTATCTTAATCAATAATCACTTTTCCCTTGTAAATTTATAATGCTTCTTCCACTTGCTTTATACCCTAATTCATTTTTTCAATTATGACCTCATGCATAGTGGATACTTTCGCTTCCTCGTATATTTACTTTTTAAAGAATATGTTTGATAATATATCTTAGGTTTGATAAAAATTATGTTGTTGATAAAATCTTATAAATAGTTCATATCGTTAGAAATATACGCGATCATTAGTAAGGAACAAAATTCTAACTTTTAAAATCATAACAACTAGGCATCGTTTTATAACCATTTAGTTTTTGAAAATTAAGCCTATAAATACTACTTTTACCTATGATATTTTTTGTTTTGCTATCTACTTTTTACCTAAATTTTCAAAAATCAAGCTTTTTTGAAAACTAAACAATGTAGTTTTCAAAAACTTGTTTTTGTTTTTGGAGTTTGACCTGAGTTTTTGGTTTTTGAAAATCAAGTCTAAAAATACTACTTCTACCAAATAATTATCAAACAAAATCTAAATTTAGTTAACCAAATTTGTAACTTAATCTAATCATATATATTTATTTTGTAATGCAAGAATTTAAACCTACGACCTCTTGGTCAAAGGTACAAGCATGTCAATTACCATTAAGCTAAGTTTAATTTGACGTATTGATCGACTATATAGGTTATATAGCATTAATCATGAGTCAATAATTGGGGGTGGGGAAATTCAAACCCATAACTTCTTTAATCATGAGTCATATTTGATGCTAGTTGAATTATGCTTTTGTTGGCAAATGTTAAATGCATCATAATCTATCAATAAACTTTCAAGACAATTAATATGAAATACAAATGTTTTTTTTTTAGAATATTATCTCGAGAACTTACTATTAGTTATTGATGCAATAATTAATTGAGCTTTCTTTATATCGATAGGTACGATTTTTCAATGAATAGATATAATATCGATAATAAAATCTGAAAATAAATTCACACATCTTGGTTTTAACAATATGAAGATTTAATTTTATAAAAAAAATACATAAAAGAAACAAATAAAATTTAAAAAGTAGAGAGAGAAAAAAATATTGAAATTGATGTTGTTACAATTACAACCTGAGTGTTTGGCGACCCAAAACCATGTTTGGTACAAGATATTTTAAAACTCTTGGTTTTGAAACACAATTTCATGGGTTACTACAGTGCAACCCCATAGGATTTGTACCATATTTTTCTCTCTCATTTGTCGTTTTTCATTTTTTGATAACCATTTCGACAACAACTTCGACGACTACCGATAATGATAATTTCGACGACTCGACCAACTCTAATGACAACTCCGACGACCACCCAACGACTATCGAAACCAACAACTTCGACGACCACACCGATAACTCGACCACCGCGACGATTACCTCCAGTGACCACTACGATGAAAACTCTATAGATTAGTTTGACGACCACTCCTGCGACTCGACCATCCTATTAACTTGATACTTCGATGTCCTAACAACCACAATCTGAATTGTCTGAACCACCAGCAACAACCATCTGACAACCACTTCGACTACCCAATCACCCACAACCATTGTTGACGACCATTGCGACGACCTGACAACCATCCCGAAAATTCAACTACCTAGCAACTACTGTCGATGACTACCTAGTGACCACCCTGATGGCTCGACCATCTTAACAACTCGATCACTTTGATGATTACTTCGACGATCACCCCAACCTGATTACTCAACCACCCAAACCATTGTTAACGACCATTTGGTGACCAGTCTAATGACCACACAACAACCTGGGCACTCTGATGTTTACTTCGACGATCACCCTAACCTGACAACCCAACCACCTAAAACCATTGTTGACGGTCACTTGGTGATCATTTTAATGACCACCCAACAACCTACCACTCTAATGGCCACTTTGGTAATGACTTCAGCTACTCGACCAGTCAACAACTACTGTCACAACCACCAAGCGATCACTTCAACGACATGACCACTATGATGACCGTCGATAGCCACCGATGGCGACTTGACCACTGTGCAATCACCACTGACGACCACCTCGAAAATCCAACCACCCAATCGATTTTTTAAATGGTTAAAATAAAACAAAAATAGTTACTAACAAAATTTTTAATCCATTATATATTTGAAATAGGTTTAATTTCAAAATACTAGAATATAGTTTCTAATATTTTAATTTCTAAAATAGAATTCAAATTTTATAACTCATTTATGTTTGAAATGTGTTTTATGGTTCACAATTTTATTTAAATTCCATAATTTATTAAATAAACCTCTAATATTTTAATTTGTAAGATAGAGTTCCAAAAATAGGTTTATGAATATTTTGTGAAATAGAATTTTGAATTATCTCATTAAAATAGAGTTTCAAAAATAGGTTTGTGAATATTTTGTTTAAATTCTCTAATTTTTTAGATTGACTTCCAAATTTTTAATCTCTAAAATAGAGTTCTAAAAATAAATTTTAAATAATTTATGAAATAGAGTTTTAAATTCTCTAATTTATTAAATAGACCTCAAATTTTTAATTTCTAAAAAAGAGTTCCTAGAGTAGTTTTCTAAATATTTTGTGAAATAGAATATTAATTATTTAAATTATATGTACTGGCTAATATTATTTAATTTTACATTATAATGAATGAAGTGAGTTAGATATTAATATATTTGTACAAACTACACATTCATATTTAACTATTATTGAAACAATTGATCGACATAGTTGGTTAAAATATTGATATGCAATTAAACAAACAATTATCCAATAAAAAAAATCTAAAAAACATCCTTAAAAATGTTATAAAAAAACAGTCAAAACAAACCCCAACCCGACCCTATACCCCAAACACAGGTTTAAGCATATCAGGTCACCACAAACCTGCACCCCAAACACATAAATAAAAAACTCCAAGGTTTCTGATTCCAACCAAGAAACTCTAGGGTTGCAAAACCCCAAAGTTTCTGATTCCAAACCAACACGCCAAACAACCCCTCTATTCATACCTTCAAACATTCCTAACACGTTGGATAATATTTAATATATTTTTATGTTTAGATTAGACATTCCAAAAACAAAAAAAAGACTATAGTGTATTTATTTATCATTTAACAAATGTTCAGATCATTAGAAAAAAAAAAATCTTATATTGTTTATTGTAAACATTTTTTAGATTATTATAAAAATTGAATCCTATCACTGAAAATTCAAACAATCAATAACTACAATTTATTAGTGCTCGTACAAACAGGAACATGATCCCCCACAAAGTTTAAATGCATTTATTCCTTCTTTTTTTTTTTTTTTTGAAACTTGGAAGACAAAGAAATGAAAAGGAAAAAGTTTAATAACAATGAAATTATTTTTAAAAATCTAATAATACTTTTTTATTTATGAGGAAGATTTTGTATTGTATTTATTATTTAATACCGACACAACAATGTATTAATTGGCGCATGGAGTTGGGTTGTCTTGGTCTTTTCCCAACTACAGTTATTTTAATAAACATATTATATTTTTCAACGAATAGTTTTTAAGGAAAAATAAAAATATATAAAATGACACAGCCATTTCTCAAATTCATCCTTATTCTTTTAAATTTTAAATTTTTATTTTTAATATATTAGAAATTCTCAATTGAATCATTTTGTTAAAAAAAAATCTTAAATTTTGTTATGAAAAAGTTGATATGTCGATAAATAATTATATTTGAACATGTTGACGTGTTATCTAGATCTGTCACTTGAAAAAAAACAAATTTTATTGATGGTTATGTTATATTTTGTTGTTAAGTAGGTTGGGTTTCATGAGCCATTTAACATTTGGGTGATATATCCATTTGATCAAATATATTAATAAAATATAACTTAAATGGTATATCAACTTTTTGTTAACAAAATTTTCTTTTGGAAGGACTTAATTGAGAATTTTTTATACAGTAAAGATAAAATTGAGAATTTTTAATACATTAAAGATAAAGTTAAGAATTTTTAAATATAGTGAACCAAATTGAGAAAAACCTACGAGATTAAAAACCATAAGGCATATTTAGCGTAGTTTTAAACTGATCATGAACTCCACCAAAAAAAAAAAACCTATAAAAAATTTGCCCTTAAATTCTTTTTCATTAAAGTGACGCAGTACCTATTTCTTGGGCCTATTTGGGCTCCATAAATGAGCCTAGTATTGGTCAACTCCTGGGCTAGGCTTGCTACAACCTTACCCACTCCGATATGAGCCTATGATTCCCAGTCCAAAGCCCAAAGTTTTGTTTTCAGAAGGCCCAATTATTCTGTGTTTACCCTCAGATTTCAAGAATATATATTTGACTAAATACACCTTAATCGATCGAGAAATTTTTTTAGTACTACGGAAGTATTATACTCCCTTCATTCACATTATGACTTTTAGTTTATAAATAGTTTTTTACTATTGATAGGGTAGATCCTACATGATTTTCAAAAGAATGTTGATGTAGCAAGTAATAAGTAGTAGTATGGAAAATTTTCCATCCTACGGTAGTACTAGAATTTTTCCAACTTATCGACTTAAAATTTTAGTGAGTGTTATGGGTAGGATCTGAGGCCTTAGGGTATGCCATACTCGTGTGCCCTCCCTTGACGTAGATCAACCGTACAAAGAACTTCGCCAAGGACCAAGCATTGAGGAGGTTTTCGAGTGGTAGCAAACAATCTATCGAGCTTGACATTGGTCAACTCGAGGTGTTCTACGTACCTTCCTCTCCTTTAATTCTCATTATCATGCCAGGTACGATCCTGACAATAGGATAATAAGGAAAGGTATAAATAGAAGAGGTTTATCAACTATAGAGGTACGTAATAATAACTCAACTCGATACTACTTTTGTCTAAGCATTAGAGCATTCGAGCACTGCACCACATTAGTGCGAGTATCTTTCTTACAATTTAGCTTAGTATTGTGACCTACCACCTCAACTTGGATAGGTTAGTTCGGTCATGTATGTTGACCATTTTAACTCAACTATATGATTCATCTTATCGATTCGAACCTGACATGAAAGTGTAGTCAGATTTTTGCATCAACCAATAGTATACCAAAGTAAAAAAAAAAAAAAAAAAAAAGCCGAACAATGTTTGGTCCTTTTGAGACATCATTTTCTAAATATATGTACACATATAGATATAAATATGGCTGCTAGCCAGAGTAAGAGCAAGTTATTTTTTAAGGTCTTTATAAAAAAAAAAAAAAAATAGAAAGTGCACAAATATATAGAGAGTAATATAGTGACAGCCACTTTCATCATGGGAACCCATAACTTATATAATTGAACATAAACCCAAAAAAAAAATTGAGGGCACTCCACAGAAGGAAATATGATTGAAGGTTAAAAAATCCTAGAGAAAATTGCTTGGAAGACTCTTTTTCACGTGCATTGATTTAATTTGACCCATGTTCTGAAATTAATGACATATAACCCTTTTTATGCAAAGCAGAATCATCCAAATTACCGTAAAGGTATCGTCTTTCGACTTCTAGCTTCTCGCCTCGCTTCAAGTTTTGCTCTCACTCATGATAATAATGAAGTTGTCGAAATTCTGGAAAAAAAAAAACAACAAAAATCGCACTATAGTTTTTACTCTCACTCTACCTTTGCTAATGCCTAATCTAGCTCTTCTCTAAATTTTTTCCTTGTTCTTTTTTCTCTATATTTTCGGTCACTTATTTGAGCGAGAGCGAGAGTGTTTCCGCGTACGAGAGCGTGAATAAGAAACACCGATTCATATTACCTTTATGAGTAATTTTATGCGCATTGTCACGTCAGAATGAGTCATATTTCATTCTTTTAGAATGCAGATCATCAGTCATTAAAGCGCGTGGAAATAGGTTATTCGTTCGGAACTCCCAAAATCTTAGTGACACTGTCAGATTTTAACTTTCTTTCAGTGTCCAAATTCTTACATTTACAAACCTAACAAACAATTCCCATTCTATCCAACCATATGTCTTCTCTGTAATTAATCTCTCTATTTATAGACTCGTAGTTTAATTTAGTGGATGATACTAACAAATGTTTGTGTTTACTCTCTTGAGGGCTGAAAATTTCAGATTTTCTTAATTTTTTTTTTATATTTATTGTCTGCAAGATCTTAATAGAAATGATATGGAGTATTAAAAATATATTTATAAAAATAAAACCATACGGTAAAAAAAGTGAATTCTAGTACTCTCGTAGTAATTCTTCCATTTTTCGAATAGAATTCATAATTATACATATTTTGAAATGACCCCTTTTGAACTTTTAGCTTTTAGGAGTTTAAGCATGGTCACTCCGACTTAATAGTGGTGAGTTTTTTATAATTTATTATTTGAAATGACAATTATATTAGATCTTATTTTAGTCAGTGTTGCTAGGTTGCTTTTAGACGTATGATAACCAGTTTTTTTATTTTTAATTTTTAATTTTTTAAAATTATGATTGTTTTCTCATCATTTTTCTACCATAGTTTTCATTTTCTCTATAATAGTTTCCATCTTTTTTATGGAAACATTTGAGTTTCTAGCCAAATTCTAAAAACAAGTTTTCGAAAACTATTTTTTAGTTTTAAAAAATTAACTTAATTTTTGAAAACATATCTAAAAAATAAATAAGAAAACATCAAACCCTATAGGTAGATGTAGTATTTATATATAGGCTTAACTTTCAAAACTTAAATGGTTATCAAACGAGAAAACGTATCATTTTATTTTGAGATGATTAAAAAAAAAAGAGTACTAAAATTGTGTCAACTACCCATTCTTGTCATTATATATATATATATATATATATATATATATATATATAATTAGTTAATTAATTTAAAACTAGAGTTCCTCCCTTCCACTTCATCTATATAATAAATATATCTCACTAGCTAACCAATAAAAACATATATAAGAGGGTTCAATTTTTATAATTAAAAAGTTCTAAAAACAACTATTAAATGGGCCCTCAATAATTTTGAATGAAATTTGATACAAAGAGAATAGTAAAGTGATAAGAAGGGTTTAGAGTCACAAGTCAATCCAATACTTTTTCTTAGGTGGAAATGTTACAACTTGCCTTCACATCCATAGAAGGCTATAAATAGTCTGTTTTTGTTATTTTGTGAGGCAAGTGGAAAAATTATTTGAAAAGAAAGTTTTTTTTTTTTTTTTTAAAGTAGTTTCCAATCCTACCCCCATAGATTTTTTTTTAAAAAAAAAATTATATGGTATAGAAATGAGTTGCACTGCATTGAAGTGGTGCTCTTATTTATTAATCAATTGATGTGTGGCTGCCAATGGGGCCTTAAAGAACTAAAAAAAGATTATACTATAATTGTATAAAGAGTGAAATTGGAAGAACTCATCCTTTTAATCACTTTAAGTTTAAGAAAACTTTAAATGAATGAGTCTCAAGCAAAGGCCCATTGGTAACAAAAGTTGAGGATGCTTTGAGTACTATCACTAACCCATCTTCATTCCAACAACCTCAATCATTCTATCTGTAAGCTATCAATTTAAGTATTATTTGCTAATCCACTTTAATCATGTAGCTCATTATTGAGATGAGTTAGAGACAATCACAAACTACAATTTTATAGTTTCTGGCTCTCAAAATCTATAAATTGTATCATTTTTGTTAAATATTGTTTGACAATGTGTGACCGATTCTGTAAGTAATGTATATTGATTTCATAAAAATTAATGATAGATAGAGTTTTATAGAATAATGTAATTTGCATACGGTATTAACTTGAAAGTCTCTAAAACATTTTTAAAGCTTACAAGTTTGATTGGCATAATAATTATAAGGGTAAACGACTCTATAAGTACTATACGTTGTAAATGTAATTATGATCTCGATATTTGATCGTTGTTTTATTTGTAAACTATGACACAAGTGGAGCTATATACATTATTTATTTGATCTTCTTTATTTAAATTTATGGTGAAATAATATATTTTTTGTTGGGTATGGTCCCATATGAACAACTCAATTGACAAACACCGATTGATTTATAGTCTATCAAATGTTTTAATTTTTCTTTAATTATCTTTGTTAAAAAAAGTCAAATTACAAGGTTAGTCCCTAAATTTTGAAGTTTGTGTCTATTTAGTTCCTAGACTTTAAAAAATGTCACAGGTTCCTGAACTTTCAATTTTATATCTAATAAGTCTTTGAAATTTTAAAATGTCTAATTAGTCCTTGAACTTCTAACAGGTCCCTAACATATTCACAATTTTTTAAAATTAATCGATTTATTATATATAAAATTAATTTTTTTGTCCAATAGAAGTTTAAGCTTTCAATTTTGTGTCTAGTAAGTTCATGAATTTTAAAAAACGTCAACTAGGTCAAGGACCTATTAGTCACAAAATTAAAATTTTAAAATTTAAAATTTGAAAACTTATTAGACACATTTTAAATTTAAGGACCAAATAGATATAAAATTGAAAGTTTAGGGACCTATTTGACATTTTTGAAAGTTCATAGACTAAATAAACACAAATCTCAAAGTTCAGAGACTAAACTTATAATTAAAAAAAAAAACAAAATGCTACCACTCAAATTTGTGAAACAAAATAATAGGTCAGTGTAAAGTGATCGGCCTTATCCTTTCATGTCCCTCAAAAGAAAAAAATATCCTCCCAATTAAAGCACAGAAACTATTTAAAAAACGCAAAATTTGCTTTTTATTTGATTCTGTTATTTTAGATGGGTTGATTTTTTTTTTTTTTTCAACAAGCAGATTTCAGATAAATTTCAACCTCAAGATCCGACATTAACTATGACTCAACTGAGGTGGGTTCGAATCCTCACACTTCTAATTATTGATGTACTAAAAAAAATGTGTTAATTTTTTTTAAAGACAAATAAAATTTAAATTAATCATTGTTCCATTTTGAGGATTCCAGAACAACGGACCTCCACATATCTCCAGGTATGATATTCTCCACTTTAGGTAACAACTCTCATGGCTTTACTTTTGATTCTCCTTAGTTCTCCCAAAAGACCTCATACCAATGAAGATAATTGTCGTTCTTTATATATCCATGATCAATCTCTTCCCTAGTCAATGTGAGACATTTTTTTTGCACTCTAACATAAAGTTTATACATCCAATTTTTCTTCAGTTCATCATAATTATTGCCTAAACACATACAGGCATCAAATTTTTACAAAACCATAATTTTAATGTTTTTTTTTAAAAAAAAAAAAGAGTCAATTTTAATGTTTTTTTTTTTTTTTAAAAAAAAGAGTGCATTCAATTTTTTTTTTTAATTTTCTTTTCCTTCTGTGTCGCCCATCGCTTCCGAATTCAGACCCTTCCCTCTCAATATCGACGATTTTCTTTAACGTAACGGGACGATGTCTTTCACATAAATAAATATACACATATTTTTAGATGGAAATAAATATTTAAATAAAATAGTGATTCTCAGAAAGAAAAAAAAAAGAAAAAGAAAAATAGTGGTATTTTCCGCCCTAGAGCATGAAGTAATGATTTGGTTATTAATGACGTGGCATTCATTCATGAAGTTTAGGAATCGATGCATCAAGCTAGGGGTCATAGACCTTCACATATCTCTACAATGATATGATATTGTTCACTTTAGATATCAAGTCTTCTTTTAGTTCTCCAAAAGGTCTCGTACCAATGGAGATAATTGTTCTCACTTATATACTATGAATCTTTTCTTTCCGTAGTCATTTAGCCAATGTGAAACTTTATTAACACTCCTAACATGTAAGCATATAGTTGTCTTCTAATAAGCGAGAAGTTCTTTGATAAAATATTTTTTATTATAAAAAGTATTTAAATTTTGTATATATATATATAACTCATAGAAGTTGAGAATTATTCTGGAATGAATATTTTATGAGAGCTCTTATCAATTGTCAATCTGAGCACAATTCAATTGATTAATACATTATAATCTTGACTAAAGAGGTTAGAAATTCATATCTTCATTCCCACCTAATGTTGAATTGAATTAAAAAAGAAAAAACTTAACATTTAAAATATAGTAATAGATTGAAATAAAAAATGTTCGATATTATCTCAGGTTTCAAAAATTAAATAAAGAGTATTTATGTATATCTCATTGTAGGGAGTACAACCAAAGTCCTACATTGATTAGAAAAATGAAAGATCAAGGGTATATGAGTGAGAACAACTATCTCTATTGGTATAAGATATTTTGGATAAAACCAAAAGCAAAGTTATGAGAGTTAATGGCTAAAATGGACAATATTGATGGAACCCTCATATGCCAAATAAAGAAATTGATGAGACCTACGAAAATTATGACGATAGAATTGTAGTTGAAGGGAGGATTGTTAAGGATGCGATAAAAAGTGATTGACACTATGCACATCTATCTATAATATTAAAAAAAATACAAAAATAGACAATATTATATAGTTGCAAAATATAATAGAGGGCCCATTATCTTTAACACCCAATATTATATGATAGATGTGAAAATAATCGATTGAGGCTGAAAGAAAAACCAATTTCAAAGCTTAATTAAAAAGGGTATTTCTTCATGTGTAAGTTATAAACCCTAGAGCCCACCATTCCCATATTTGGATTGATAATTCTTTGCACCACTAAGCATTTAAATACAAGAGTATAAATGTAATATAAATATGATAGTTTAATATAAAATTTAAAACTATTATCAAATTACCAACAAGAGCATAGTTCAACTGTTATCAAGTAAAATTTATGATCAATAGGTACTAAATTGTTGATGTACTAAAAAAACTATTATCAAATTATTAAATTTCAACAAAGTTATTAAACTCATATGAATTACTCTAATTATACCATTCTCAATTAAGTGTTACAAAACATTAATCAAAATTATAATTTTTAACTCATACAATTCTCAATTAAAAAAAAAAAAAAGAAAGAAACAGAGGTGTTTATGACTTTTTTTTTATAATAATTAAGGCATTATTTGTCCTCATCCAAGACAAGAAAGTATGCTTAGAGAGTATGAAATGGATGGAAAATGCCCAATTAATTGCCAAACTTAATTAGATGTTATTACTGTGCTTGATTTAAAATATCATTATTATTTTTTTAAAAAAAAAAAATCCATTTGAAAAGTGATTTAAAGTTGTCACTAATGAGCTTAAGTTAATGCCTATCCATTTAGGTACATTGTCATTATCTTAAGATTGACAGAAGCTTTCAACTATAAAATGTATGATTGGATGCAAAAATTGGTGAAAGAAATATATCATTCACTAAACTCTTAAATACAAAGTTGTTGAAATATAAATCTTATCACTCAAGCAACTAATTAGGATGTGAATCATTTAGTTGATTTGGAAAAATAAATTTATTTTAAAGAAATATCTTATTAATTAATTGAGAATTCTTTTTTTTAGAAGAAATTAATTGAGAACTCTTTTACATTATATGCACATCTCTCACTTTGCATGCATATTCAATTATTTTACTAATACAAATATTTTATTCATTATTGCTTTCTTGTGTCCAGTTTGAAACTTTGAGATTTTAAAATATAGTTGTTTAATTTCGAAAATTTTTTAATCTCTTCATTTCCTCAAAACAATACTAAACTTATCACTGTTTTCATTCGATATAGTTACTCATTGGTTGCTTGAATTTATTCATACTTGGGAGATTTTTAGAATGATTTATTTTTATGTAGTAATTAAATTGTTAATTCTTAAACTGATATTCATCTTTCTATATTGAATATTAATTTTTCAACAATTAAAAATAATTCTTAAACTGGGCGTAATTCTCTTCTCGACGACATTCATGAAACAGTTCTATTATAATAAAAACAAATCTAGGGTTAATATGAAAGTCTAAAAATTCAAAACATTTTTTTAAAAAAATTAGACTCATTGGAATTTCAGTCCTAAATTTTTTGTTTTTAAAACTAAACCTAAAAATACTACTTTTTACTGATGAGTTTTTATGTTTTTTTTTATCTAGTTTTAAAAATTGGTCCGTCACCGTACAAATTGAAAAATAGCTACAAATCTATTTTTTCTAAAAAATGTCTAAACTTAATTTTTAATTATTTTGATATTGTTTACTTTTGGCATGAACTCTCATGGTTTTGCTTTTCATTCTCCCAAAAGGCCTCAAATGGAGACAATTGTCCTCACCTATATACCCATAATCAATATCTTCCCTGATGAATGTGGGATTTTTTGTTTGCATCGTAATAAATATTGTAACATTAACTTAAATACGAGATCCATACTATTTAAGGTAAATATTGCAACATGATTTTTTTTTTTTGTGTGTGTGTGGAAATAAAAGATTTCCATAATATTTAGATTTCCGTGTGTTGTTTATTATGAATATAGGATATTCATGTCTTGAGATATTGAGCACATCTTAAGATTTTCATGTGTGATGCCATGTTTATAATAATATTTTACCCTTCATTTTTTTTTTTAAATACGCTTTCTTGCATCCATTTTTTTCTTTCACATTTTTTAATCTTATATCTAAAATAAAGGAATATATTCATGCACTAATAAAAGACCATATAACCAATTAACTATATTTATGCATTATAGTTAGATATAGAATAAATTTAGCTAAATTGAATAATTTTTTTTATTTGTTTTCAATTGAAATTTAGAGTACAATATTTATCTTATTAGGTTTTTCCAATAGTAACCCAATATTCTAAATTCATGAGCTTCCTCTCTAGTATATCTATTAAAATGATTCTTTAAAGCACAATTTGATAACCATTTGATTTTTTGTTTTTGAAAATTAAGTCTAAAAATACTAGTTCCACCCATGGATTTCTATGTTTTTTTTATCTATTTTGTACCAAGGATTTCAAAAACCAAGTTAAGTTTTGAAAACTAAAAAAGATGGTTTTCAAAAACTTGTTTTTGTTTTTGAAATTTGGCTAGAAACTTAAATACCTCAAGAAAAATAGAAATTACTGTAGAGAAGATGAAGAGACATTGTGAAAAAACAAGTATAATTTTCAAAAACTAAAAATAAAAACCAAATGGTTATGAAACAGAGCTTAAGTTACATATTTCTCTTAAAATTAATAGTAATTATATATTTAAAAAACTATTACGAATAAACATTATTCCATTAGGAATACCTACTTTGATAATGTGATACATATAATCCTCTAAACACAATATCAATTATATAATGGCCTTTTTTAAACAAAAAAAAAACTATAGAAACCTCAAATTAATATAAATAATCTCTTCTATAAAATAAAAAAGAATAGTATACACGATTTTAAAATAAAATATTAAAGCAATATTGATCAAAATATTATATAAATTTGCCAACATGAGCATAGAAGTGACATAAAGTATGGACTCTCCATTGAGATGTCAAAGGTTCGATTTATCTCCCCCTCCCTCCCCCACATATTGTTAAAAAATAATTATATAAATTTTCTTTTAAAAAATTATATAAATATAAATTATATTAAATTATGTATACATTATCTAAAGATTAATAAGAATGTTATTCGTATAATACCTAATTTAAAAATTTTCACATACATAATCATTGTTTTTTCAAATACTTTCAAGTACATAATCATTACAAAACAAACATAGTTTTTCAAATATTTTCATGCATCTTAATAAATTTTTCCTAAAAAATATATATAATTAACTAAAAGTTCAGAAATCTATAATTTTAATGGTTAGAATTCTAAATCTTGAAAGATTCGATCATCTCTCTAAAAACAAACAATGTTGAAGTTTTTTTTTTTTTTTTTTTCCCCCTCTCAAAATGATATTATATTAATTCCCCAATTTCATTCAAAATATTTTGAAGGAAGCACCTAAAAAACAAAGTAAAATGATTGGGAGAGATGAAGTATAATTAAACAACTTCGGAGGTCCACCTTTTAAATTAATGAAAATACAGGGGAGTGAAATAAAATATGCCCAGAAGACACGGTTCCTTTAAGGGTGTGAGAGCTGATTTTATTAATTGCGAGAAATTACTGAATTGAGTCAATTCTCATGTGCAGCCGTGCCCACGTGGGATCGTGTAAAGTCTCCGTGATCATATCGATCGGACGGTCCGAAATTAAAGATACATCAAAATTAGAAGCGGAGCCCACAATGCCAATGATTTTTTTTTCTTTTTCATTTGTTGATTTTTCTTTTTCGTTTTGAAGTTCGACTCTGTCCAAAATCCGGACCAAAACCCCAATGAAGCTGAGAGAGAGAGTCAACTTTTTGAAATCCAACTGCTGGAAACTCTTTTAATTCCTCTGCACCAAATCCAATAAATTTTAAAACCCATCTCCTCTTTCCACCATTCTTTATAACCCAGATCATAGTTTTTCTCAGAAAAGGAAAAAAAGGTATCTACAGACGATCAATTTGGTCCATTCTTCTGCTTTCCTCTGTTTTCAGCTCGAGAGTCGTGTAATTTCTCTCTCTCTCTAAGCTTGCTATTTGGATACGTTTCTTCTTCTGTTATCCTACTTTTGAAGCTTCTTGATCTTGTTGATTTTGTGTTCTGTTCGTGTTTGATTATCTTTAGGTTGGTTTGTCTTCTAATTTTAGCTACTTGGTTCCTTTGTTTTCTCCAACTATGCAGGAGAGATTATTCCTCTGTTTTGACTCTCTTGGAACACGTCGAGAAATTTGGATTTCTCTTGAAGGGAAAGGTTAATCCGTTTCCGATTGCAAAACCCCATCTGGGTTTCCCCATTTCGAGGGAATTCAATCATGGGAATTCAGAAAGATAGGGTGAGATTCAATGTTGGGGGTAGAATGTTTGAAACGACCGCCACAACTCTCGCGAATGCCGGTCGGAATTCTCTATTTGGGGCACTTTTCGATGACAATTGGGATTTACAATCTGTTAATTCCGATGAATTCTTCATTGATCGGAACCCTGATTGCTTCGCCGTGCTTCTTGATCTCTTACGCACCGGAGAGCTCTACGTTCCAGCGAATGTGCCGGAGAAACTGCTCTATCGAGAGGCCCTCTTCTACGGCCTGCAGGACCATTTCCGCTCCGCCAAATGGGGTCAATTCGACGGCAATAGATTGAAGCTTTCCCGTTCTGTGACTGGCCAGGCCCCGGGAGATGGAACCGCCATCCGAGCCGGTCCCGACGGTGGTTGCTGCATTGCTCATGGCTGTATGGTTCATGTCTACGATTGGATGCTCGACGAACACCCGCCTATCAATCTCGATTATCAGCGAGTCAACGACGTGGGGTGGATCGACGCCGAGAATATCATGATCAGCGTGTGTGAGAGATTAGGCCGAGGTGATGGCGGAATGGGCCTGTTCTGCAAGTCGACCGGGGAGCTGCGGCATAAGTTTCAAGTCAGTCATGAGAATCAGGTAAAGAGCTGCACAGCCGGAGCTTTGAGTTTCAGTTCAGATTGTAAAATCTTCTCTAGTTGTAAAGGTAGAAGCAATGAATATGGCATTGGCGTTTGGGATCAAATGACAGGAAAACAAACAGATTTCTTCTATGAACCTGCAGGTTGGTCACTTGGAGATGCCGACAAGCTCCAATGGTTAAATGGAACCAATTGCTTATTGGTTGCAACTCTGTTTCCTAGGAAAGACAATTGTTACATTAGCCTGTTGGATTTCAGGGAGAAGAAGATGGTCTGGTCTTGGTCTGACATTGGAGCTCCATTGACTGTAGATGAGAAGAGAGTAAGAGATGCCATAGCCATGGAAGAGAACAATTCAATCTGTGTAGTGAACGAGTATGAAGATTTGGGGTTCTTGGATTTGAGAAGCAGCAGTGGAGGAAGCATAAGATGGAGCTCAAGAAGTAGGCTAATGAAGGGGAAAATGCCAGAAGAGCCATGTTATCCCAAGCTAGCATTACATGAGGGGCAGCTCTTTTCATCCATGAATGATTCCATATCAGTGTTGTGTGGACCAGACTGGGTTTTAACGTCCCGACTCCGACGAAGCTTCGGTGGTTCAATCTGCGACTTCTCCATTGGTGGGGATCGCCTTTTCGCACTTCATAGCGAGGAAAATGTTTTCGACATATGGGAGACACCACCTGCCCCTGTATTAGCATCATTCAGCTAATTGTTTGCTTCTTCCTGACATGAAAAGAGTTCTCTTTTTGGCTCTTAGATTTGTAAGATAGAGTAGTTGAAGAAATATGAAGATGTAGTTGAAGATGTATATAGCAGGACGTCTTGGTTCGGAGACATCAGAGATGTTGGCTAAGAAAGAAGAACAAAGCCAAGTGAGAGGTTTAAAATTTAGGTGTCATTGCCATTGTTTAGAGCAAGAGTTAGAGCAGACTATGGATTTCGCCATTGTTATAGTAATAGATGAATCTCAATATATCTTTCATTTCAACTTGTGGATTTTGGATCTCCATCTTCCCAGTTGAATTACATTGTTATTTTATATGGCATTCATCCAAGAGAGAAATAGATTATATGTACTGACGGTTCATTTTCAAAAATAAAAACAAATGATAGTTGTGAAAAAGCTTTGCTTTTAAAAGGATAATCTTATATTAAACAAGCTCTCACTGAGATATGAACCGGCCAAAGATCTGGTCGTGAAAAAGATTCCATGTATGCAGAGGACAAGCAGAGAGATGCTTGTTGTCATGTGAACAGTTGCAACTGCTAATACTGATAGAATCAAAAGCAGACCCATTGTCTTTAAAGTTGTTAAAAAATAACATCTCTGTTTCAAAAATCACATGGTCTCTCTTTTTTGGTTCACCAAATCATTACTTTCTGTACTGCTGCATCTCTTCCAGTTTGCCAAGGCATTACATAAACTTTGGAGGTAGAAAACAGACTTTCAAATCAAAATAATACCTTCTAAAGTTTCATTTCCTGTGATGATTTTGTTTTAGCTTTCTAAGTTCCAATTAATGGTTGTATTGATCTTTGTCAGCAGGTGTGTTTGAAAAAGAGAATGTTTGTTTCCACCTTTTTATAAAGTGGCAACAGAAAAGCACCAATGTCTGTCCTTTCTCTTTAGATCACAACCATGTTAAAGAAAAAAAGGGTTACAGAATATTACTACTAGGGGGGAAAAAAAATTTCTCCTAAGAAAAGGGAGAGAGAAAAACTGGAACATGAAACAGAGAAATTCATCAACTCAATGTAAGGCAGCCCACCAAGTTTCCTTCCATTCATTACTCAAAATTTGTGGAGAAAAGAATTGCTCAGAGAAAGAAAGAAGCAAGTGTCTGTGTTCCTGAAGGTTGGTAAGATAAATCAAGCAAGATCAGGCATGACTTTCTTGAGGAATGTAATGGGATAAGAATCTTCTGGATTGAGTCGGTCAAAAGCGACATAGTTTTCCTCTTTGCTGTATACATGGCATATCGTCATGATCGTCTTCATTAATCGCCAATTCCATGAAGCCTCATTCAGATGCTATAGAATGTGTTGCAGGGAAAACAAAGATGGAACAAAAGAACTAGATTTGTTAGCATCCATGGGGGAGAGTAGATGCAATATACAAGACAGACATTAAATTTTGCACGAACTGAATTCCAAACTATGTTGAAAAGAAACATGGATTTGGTTTAATTATGCCATTACCTTTCCCCAGTTTTCTTGAAGAGACTTGTGGGCTGCCCGTAAGTTATAACTTGGTATTCTTGGAGAAATATGGTGGGGGATGTGCACATTGATGTCGTGGCAGAGAATCTCGATCCTGTAGAGGGGAGGAGATAAAATTATAAGCTAAGTCAATGTGACTTATGGTAATAAATCTTATTTCACATGAATTAAACCACCAAGTTCAAGACTAGAGGAATCTTTTTTTGACACAGCTTTTCATAAAACATTCTAAAAAACTACTCTACTGAACTGAAAGCACGCCTAAACAGCACCTTATTAGCTTAGTGCTTGCTCAACAATGAAAAAACTTTTAGTTTACCAATATTGAATTAACCAAGAGGAAGAGAACAGAGAAGGATTTAGTACCACTGAGGATATGCACAATGAACTGTTCCATTGAGCTGTGCTTGAGCTGCGTTCCACTCTTCTGAAGATTTAAACGGTATATGGGGAGCAGTGTGATGGACCATGGTGAAAGTGCTCATCTAAGCAAGAAATAAAATATAATTCTTAGATACACAACCATAAATAGGTAAACAGTAACTAAAAGAACAATTATATCATTAAATAGAAGCTAAGTTAACACCAGCAAAACCAACAAATTTTATCTGGGCCAATTTCAAAATCATGCAGAACAAGAACAAAATAATATTGTCCCTCCATGAATGAACAACAGCGGCATAAATATCAGATCATTGTCTCATTATCTCGGAAGCATGGTATTCAGCATTCTTTTATTTGTATCAAGAATATTCATAAGCTTCATTACGATTAATGTTTTATGGATACCGTGGTCTAAGTTACATAGTTCATTTTTATTAGCATCTATCATGCCATATATTCCTCTTATTCTGATTGTTAACTAGTTTGTCAATTCAATGTTACATCATGGAGATCCATGACAAGTCACTATTCAACGCAGATCATCAATTAAATTGATCAAAGGGAAAACTGTAATAACAAAAGGCAAGCAAATGATGTTTACCCAAAAGTGGTAACCCAACCATGGCATTAACCAGAATTTGACCCATCCAATAATCCCGGTCTTGTAGATGATCAAAGGCCATCCAATAAAAATAAATGCAAAAACGCAAGCTAGGCTTATCTTCACTCTTTTCACTTCATTTGGTCTGAACTTTTTCAAATCGAAGTGCCACAACAACCTATTATGCATAAGAACAAATTGTTGTATATTAATGAAAGAAAGAGAGGATTGCAAACAAAAGATCTCGATATAAAGTCAAGTTATTCTTGCAAAGAAACCATCCAAGGTAACTTACCAATGAGCTATAGACATCCATGGTCGAAATGGACCATATCCATATATGATTGCTTTACGCAGAAGCGGTGCTGAATCAAATTCCTCTTTCCACACAGGATGCCAAGCTGTATCTTCTTTCAACCTATATACATGGATAAGAATAGAAATGGAACTTCAGCTAGAATAAAAGATGAAAGACAGAAATCTTTAAGATGTAAGTAACCGGCCAAACTTATAAAATTAGCATAGAAGTTTTATGCCTAAGTTGAAAATAAAAGTCATCCTGATATTGATTCCTATTTATCATAGTCATACATTTAGTTTTTCAAGTTTCATTAACACTTAATGATATTTGACTCTAGGCAAAATACAAAATATATAGAGAAATTCTATTAACTTGATCCAAAGATACAAGGAAGAATTACTCCATGCTCAACAGTGTCAGTTATTCTGCTCCTCAATTCAACAGATTGAGGCTTTTGCATTTCTCAACTAGATGTTATCCTACTTGATCTTGAACAAGGTATTTCTTCATACTATAGGATGAAACAACGTTTAACTATGGCTTATTCAGGAAGATAGAGCTAAAATAAATATTTTGAAGAGAGATAGGGAGAGAGGAGAGATTAGTTCTACATGTTTGTCTTTGCATGATGTTGATCGTGCTTAAACCGCCAAGGCTCATATGGGTATATTAAAGGCATGAAAGCCAAAGTGCCAACAATGTCTTCCACTAACTTGTTCCTTGAAAATGATTTGTGAGCACAATCATGACCTATAACAAAGAACTTGAGGAGGAAAGAGGGGGAAAGTAACTTCAGTGGCCTGAGTAGCAAAGTCCAACAAGGATGAGAAGAGAGATAGGGAAGCAATCAGAAAGAACATTGAATAAGACTAACCCCTGTTAATGCAGTTCCAGTCCATGCCCAAGCCAAAGGTAGTAGATACCATGGAGCTTTTGCAATCATGATGAGGCCTAATGTGTAGGAAGCTACAGATACTAAAACAGATTTCCATGCTTTCACATCATTGATCTCAAACACCTTTAAAAATTGAAAAGAATAAGATAAAATGAGTAAAAGAAACATGAACGTGAACTAACTAGGCTATGTAAGAAACTATAAACATGAACTATAGAGCATCGTGAACATTTTATTTAACACAAAAAATGCAACTGCCTCGGGAGTTGGGACAGATATCAAACACTATAATGTTGCAGGAAATGAAGTACCTCTTTTGGAAGGGACTCAGTAATATCTTTTAGCCTAACATTTTCAGGAAGTGGTTCTCCAATTTGCTCGAATCCATAGCTTTCTGATAATTGTTTTCTATATTCAGCACTATCTGCTGAAGAAGGCGGTGGTGCAGCTGGAACAGCTACAGCCTGTAAAATTGTAGCCCTCTTCACAGGAAGTAGATAGTTTTGTCGTTTGATTTTCCTCTGAAATACTATTTCCCCCTTCACATGCAATATACCTGTCTACCGGAATAAGCATGTTTGAACCATCTAAATTGACAGTGGAAAATCAAAGCTATTTATGCTCAAAGAGACAGCCGAAAAAAGAAAAAAGTCAAGAAAACAGTGCAAAACTTAGAACAACCCAAAATGAGAATAAATAAAACAATGCAAAATCTAAGCAACGTTGGTTGGTTCCTGGCCAATTAATTCATTTTATTGTATATAAAGCTTATGCTGGAGATGAATGAGGACATTAAAAATTATCAAAGTACTTGAATTCTTATTTGCCTGAACGAGTTGGACTCTAACTTCTCTCCAATTTCCAAATTTACTCAATTATCTCGTTACAGAAATCATGTCTGCAACACCAGTGTTTCTTCCGGAGACTCGAGTAACAAAGTGAATGGAATACAATCTTGAATGCATGTACTCTTCTGCTGTATCAGACAACTGCTAAGCAATTCAATGGCCCAAAAGTCAACAGGAAGATACTAAAACATACCTGGGGAGTAATGGGATGCAATTTTCTGGGTTCGAGCTGAATTCTGATGGGGGCCCTGATAATCAAACCAAAACAATATGAAAAGAAGAACACAAGTACCAAAAAGAGGAGAGACGAGACGAAAAAAGACGTGGCGGGAAACATACGGTGAAAAGAAACAAGGAATCCGCAAGTCTGCAAGCCATTACGAACAGAATTGCAGAAATCCCAGTTAAGAAGACCCCCGTAGCTTGCTCGGGCTCTTTGAATGAGTGGCAATGGACGGCGGAAACTTGAAAGGGAGGAATTTCTTAATGGGTGTCCCTTGAAGTATGCGAGGCTGCGGTTTGAAATGGGAAATTGGGTATAAATCCTATCTTTCTTTAAGATGTGGATGGAATTCTCTCAAGGGACGACCCTTTTTGAGCATCCGCCACTAGTGTGCAAAGCGGCGTTGCTTTCACACATTTTCTTCGTTTTTTTTCATGAGAAACTGACTGGAAAAACAAAAGTTTGCGGTTTGCTTCCCTTTGGTCATCGTCCAGAAATCCACGAAGAAAGATGAAGATTAACCAATTTAGTTTTTAGCAATTTGAAAAGCAATGGATAAATTTTAATTTTAATTTTAATAAATTCAAAAGTTTAAAAACTAAATTTGTAATTTTAAAAGTTTGAAACTATTAGTTAAGCTTAATCTTTCTCCTTCGATGTCCGGACAATGAAGATTTTATTAAACATAAAATTTTATTTTGTATATAATAGATCAATTAATTTTTAAAATTTTTGAATTTTGTTGGGACCTATTGAAAGTTTATATATTTATTAGACGCTTTTAAAATGACTAAATAGACACAAACTCTAATATTTAAGAACAAATTTTATAATTTAATCAAAAATTAATCTGAGAGTAAATACATAGACTATACATTTTGTTATTTCAAAGCTACTACGTGTAATCATTCAATTTTTTATTAATTCATTATTGAAATTTCATAAGTATCCTGTTTGAACTTTAAAATTTAAATTTAATCTCTATATTGATTTTTCAAATTTGAAATTAGTTTCTAATTTATTTATGAATATAAAAATAAATAACTCATTTTAAATGCATATCAACAAAGTTTAGTCATCATGTTTTAATTGTCACGTCATAATTTCATTATTTTAACTGACAATTACTTTAGGGGCCATTTAAAAACTAATTCCGAGGACTAATTAAAAATCAAAATCAAACATATTAGAGATCAAACATGTCAAATTTGAAACCTCAAAATCAAATAGAAACTAAATTCAAGTATAAAGACCAAAAGTGTTGATTTTAAGTCTATAATCAAGTAAAAAATAAATTTCAATTCAAGAGAAAAATGTAATTTATCCATAATTATATGTGTAGTTTTTTTTTTATATATATCTATTTTGTTTAATTATGTTTAGATTGACTTAGCACCTCACATTTGCATTGCATTTAGTGTTGTCCATATCTATAAAATGATATGGGATATTAAGTCAACATAAACCTAACTTTTTAAAACATTATGGAAAGGAGAAGGTACAGTTTCATATTTAAATTGTAGTATAAAACAGTACAATTTGTTGATAAATTAAATTACCATAATTAATGTCAATCTGATTATTTCAATTGGTTATATATTATCGACTAAAATATCTAAGATGAAAATTACTATCACCACTTGTGGAACTGAAAAATAAATAGAATAGAATATACAACTAAATTAGAAATGTGTGGGTATGTACATTAACAGTCAAATATTTTGAAGTTATTGTTGTTTTGTTGGGAAGAATTTGTTCTTATGATAACAGGCAAATTTAGACAACTAGATTAAAGCCAAGAGAATATAAACATAATCAAGCTAAATAGGATTTAATCCAAAGTCCGAGATAAAATTGAGCCTAGAAGAATGAGAAAAATGGTAAAAAAGCACGAAAGCCCAATTCGACCCAAACTGGATCGAGTCGAGTTAGTTTGTGCATGCATGGGCGTGCCTCATGCACATCCACAACCCAATAATACAATATTGGGCTCCACCTTCGATCCTTAAACTAATTCTATTAGAAAAGAAAAAGAAAATTATAAGTCATATAAATATGTCATTAAAACGTCATTGAACATAGTTTTAATTAGAGTAGTTGTAGCCAGAACCGTACTAATGTGCACATTTTGTTTGTTTTACGAGCCACCTCGTTTTCCACAAATTACAAATTCACAATTGAATTCACGTGCAAACCAAATGTGCTTCGTTTAGATGAATTTGTGTATGTCAATATAAGAAACTTTTTATGATGTTATACTATCAAAAAAGTTGAAATTATTTGTTTCAAAAATATTATGTGAAATTAATAAAAGCTAGTTTAACACATCAGCAAATTAATTTTATCACATTGAAGTACTATATCAATATAATAGAGGGATTGATAGTCTAAACATATAGAACTCATGATTACATTCAATGAAACCATGTATTAAAGTTTAATTAACTTTCTACTTGTATTCTGGTTCGTATTTTCGTTTTAGTCACCTAGTGGAGAAATTCCTGATTATTATCGTGTTGTTAATAGTTATATTGAGAACTAAAAACATTACAATAAACTATTAGAATTTGAACCTCATCCTTGAGAATGTTTATAAATATACTGATTAATTCAACTTTTATTTCAATTGGCTTCTGAAAATTAACTCATACATTACCAAATGAATAAGAAATTAAATTAGTTAGCTGAAAATTGATACAAAAATCTAAACATTGTTTCTCAAAAAAAAAAAAAAAAAAAAACTGAACATTAAATCCATATACAATAAAGAAAATATTAATTTAACATAAATTCATTAGATAAACATAGTTGATTCTGAAATCTACTCAAAGGCTATAGTCCGAGTTGCCCTATACAAAAACAATCTTGCACCGTGATGTTTTGCCCAATACATTCTAACGCTTAAGTCAGTATCGAGCACAAAAACAATCTGGCGTTTCAACCTAATGCTTAAATCATTATCGAGCACAAAAATAATCTTGTACCTCGGCGTTAGCTCATTTGATGACTCGGAGAAATTTTCCCCTTTGGGACATTTTTCCTTTTTTGGTATAGATGACTCATTTAAAATTAGCTCATAATAGATACAAGATTTGATATACCGTTTATTAATGTTTTTTTAATTCAACAATATTTGAGGGTGAAAAATTCGAACCTATGACCAAGTAAATTCATATATTATGTCCATTGAACTATGCTCTTGTTAGCGATATGCAATTTATTAATAAACAGGCCATAGAAGATAGATAATTTATCCAATGAAGGTCATCTAACGATTTCCACCCACCAAAAATTGTTTAGGATAAAAAGTAAATAGAATGAATGGAATTATAAATTGATATTAGGTTAAAATACCATTTTGATTAGGTACTTTGAGTTTCGTTCTATTCTAGTTATTATACTTTCAAATGTCCAATTTTAATCCATATACTTCTAATAAAGTATCTATGGTTAGTTTATTGTTAATTTTCCTTTAAAAATAAATAATCTCTATTAATTTTTTCTTCTATAAATTTTTTAAAATATGTTCAATATTGTGTAATTTCTTACATTAAATTATTATTATTATTTAATCAATTTCGATTAAATAATAGTATGAACTAATTATTGTTATATTTATTGAAAATACAATGACTAAAATTGAATATATAAAAGTACAATAACTAAAATGAAATGGAACGCAAAGTACGATTACCAAAATAATATTTTAACCTTAATATTAATTAAGTTATAGGTTCAAGAAATGTAGAGTACAATATTATTCATATATATATAAGTTTAACATAAATAAATTGAAATGGAATGAACATTCATTTATTTTTCATTTTCATTTTAATTGAATGGTATTTATTTATTGAAATATTGATTCAATAATTAATGTATCACAAACTTATATATTAATTTTATCAAACAAATATAAATATCATTTAGTTGTATAAAAATTTGATAACATTTTGAGGTCGAACCAAATACAATATTTTATTTTCAAATATCTTATTTTCACAAAATATTAGCAGGTTATCAAAAACCTATTTTCATGATTCACAAAACATAATTATGGTATCAAAGATTTATTTACATGATTCACAAACATAATTATGGTTTACAAAATATAAGTAATAACCAACAATGAGTTAAGTTTGTATGTCCAAAGAAAGATTGTTGGAGAATAGAGTAAGACCAACTAAGTACATGTGTATTTCATATTATTTTGAATTATGAGAATCTCGTTGGTCGTTAGGAATTATTGTTGGTGATACTCGTCGGATAAGGTCATCAACGATTGTTGTAAATTCTCAGACAAGGTAGTCGACAGTGGTCATCAATTGTTGCATATGATCGTCGATAGTGAAGGTTGCCCGGTAGTGGTTGTCGGAGAAGGTCATCATAGGTGGTTGTTTGTTGCTGAAGATGGTTTTCGATCGCTGGAGATGGCCACCAATCGCCAAAGATAATCGTCGAATGTAGTTTTTGGTTGTCGAAGATGGTCATTAATTACTAGAGATGATCGTCAGAAGTAGTTTTCGATTGCTGGAGAAGGTCATTAGAGGTGGTTATCGGTTGCCAAAGAAGGTTGTCAGTTTCATATGAGGTATTTGCTCACTGGAGATGGCCACCACCGATCGCTGAAAATTGTCGTCGGATGTGGTTTTCGATCGTCGGAGATGGTCACTAATCGTCAAAGATGGTCGTATGGGGTGATTTTTTATCGCCGAAGATGGTCGTCGGAGGTGATTTTTTTTATCACCGAAAATGGTTGTAGGAGGTGGTTATCGATCAATAAATATGGTCACTGGTTGCCGGAGATGGTCGGCGGAGGAGGTTTTCGATCGTTGGTCGTCAAAGATGGTCATCGATCGTCGAAAATGATCGTCGAAGGTGGTTGTCGATCGTCGGAGGAGGTTCTCGGTCGTCATCGATCGTCGAAAATGATCGTCGGAGGTGGTTGTCGATCGTCGGAGGAGGTTCTCGGTCGTCAGAGATGGTTGCAGGAGGTAGTTACTGATCGCCGGTAGTGGTCGTCAGTTGTTAGAAACACGATGATAAAATATGTTAATATAATTATTGTACAAATCGATGAAATTAATATTCTAACTAAACAGAATTTAGTTGAGTTAATTTAACAATGATCCAAATACTAAGGTGAGTTTAAAATTCAACTAACGTTTATCAAACTAAACGATTTTTTCGGAGCCGTTGAAGGAAGAAACTCAAGGATGGGAATGGATAGGTACATAGGTCGGCGATTCGCCGTCATGCACCACATCTTTAGCATGGGTCGGCAATTGCACATTTGCACTGTACATCTGCATTGTATGTCACGGTGGGCCCACTTGCGTGATCAATTATGAAAACCCACTTTATATTAAATACGTTAGAGAAATGAGAAAAATGTTTCTTTTTTTATTTTTTTTATTTTACATCGTTGGAGGAAAATTCAAGTTTTATTTATTTATTTTTTACATATAGTATAATTTAACTTTTTTCAACGTAATAAATAATAAATATGGAGTAGGAGAATTTCAACTTCCAACTCTTTTTTTTTTTTTTTGGGTTTTTCAACTTCCATTTTGTTTAAAATGATTATATGTAATTGAATATTTACTTTAACAATTATGATATAACATTTATGAATGAATTATTAATTTTTTTTAAGGTTATAGTTCAAATTCTTCTAAATTACATATGATTTAATAATTTTTTTAAATTAAAAATTAACAGTTCATTTTGGAACTTTCAAACTCCTATGGATTTTTTTTAATCACGCGGTGGGTTTGCAAAATCTTAAGCTATTATACTTCCATTTTGAGGCGTACAAAGGAGAAAAAAAAAAAACTCCATTTCGGGTCCTTGGTCAATGAAGGAAAAGAGAACACATAAAATTATCCTCACGTGCATTATTTATCTTATTTTGATTAAATTATTTAAAATATCCACAAACACGTTATGTAATTCAATTATATTCCTAAAAATTGAAAATTTTCAATTTTACTTCGAACTTTAAACCTTGTTCTAAAAGATATTTTCGAGGAATTCTTTCATTAAAATAAAATGAAATTAGACTCAAAAGCTAATGCGTAAAAATTAGAAAGTATATATGACATCATCTACTATATCGTAAATTTGCATGGCAGTTGATGTATAAAAATTGACTATATAAATAATTTTAACAATAATTTTTTAGATAAAATAAATGAAAACAACAATTTTAATCTTTTATATAAGAGAATTTGTAATGGGTAGCAATTATGAGTTTAGTATTTGTAAATATAGCAATATTTTAAAAGAATTGCAAATATGGCAAAAAATCTTTAATTTTTTTTATAATTCCAATTATACCCTTGCCTTAAACCTAATCCCTTTTCAATTGGTATTTGTTTTTATTGTTCGCGCGCTTTTCACTTCCTATTTTTGCGAGAGATGGTATTTGTTTTTATTCTTCGCGCGGTTCTATTCCTATTTTTGCGAAACATCTTCTCGATTCCAATCTTCCCAAAATCTTCATCAATCTTACACAATTCTCGATTCCACTCCAGCCGAAAGATTGATTATCTTCTCCAATTCGCAAGCCTTCATTGAATTCGATGGTTGAATTGCGCATGCGCGGGAAGTGAATTCGATGGTTGAATTGCAGTGCAGGAAGTGAATTCGATGGTTGAATTGCAGTGCAGGAATTTTGCAAGTTTGTTTCAGATCGAAAAGTTTGTTTGATTGCATTGCAACTTCGGTATTTGTTCGGTTCATTTTGTTATTTTCGCTTGATTATCTTCTCCGATTGCATTGCATCTTCGGTATTTCTTCGTTATTTTCTCGCTTTGTATTTTCATTTTTGTGTTTTCTCGTTTATTCTTCATTTGTGATATCAATTGTGATATCGATCGATTATCGATGATGTTGTGATATCGGTCATCATCGATTATCGATGATATCTATTGATATCGAGAGATGTCGATGATATATATCATTTGTGATATCGTTGATATCTCACCGATATCATTGTGATATCGATGGTAATCTATCAATTTTTTGTAGATATCTCAATAACTTACGTGACATCGCGATATCGCATTTTTTCTATATAGTGATCAATAGATACCGATTATATATAATGATATCGATGATATCGGTGATTAATAGTATATGTGTCATCAATGATAATGATATCGGTGATATTAGTGATCAATAGATACCATTATATCACCATCAATGATAATGATATCGGTGATATCGATGATCAATAGATATCAATGATATCACGGTGACTATTGTGATCAATTTTTATATTATATATTACTTAATGTTGTTATTACTTTACATTGCGAGGATATGATGAAGCTTCCAATAGTTATTTTTATAGTGGACAATGGAATGAGAAAAATTTCTATGAGAATTACAAGACCATTGGAATTTTGGTTGATGAGATGATGTGTTTTGATGATTTTATTAATCTGATTGCGAAAAAGAAGTTCGAATGGATAGTTCTATTTCTTCATAAATTGTCGATGTTATTAGGTTATGGGATGAATGGTGCTCAGGATGTGGTTAAAATTCAAGAAGATAAAGATGTTGCTTGGTTTTTAACTTTAGTGAAAGATCAAAATACAAGATATCCTTTAGTTGCTCATATTAATGATGTTTGTTTTGATGGCTCTCTCATGCAATTAGTGATGGGAGTGACAAGTTGTTATCAATTACTTCTTCGTCGTCGTCTTCTAGGATTGATGGTGATTTCAAGTTATTACAAACATTTACAGAGATGTTGATTTGAAGGAAAAGGATGTTTTTGCAACTAAGGAAATTGTGTCAAAGTTTTTTTCATTCTTGGCTGTGAAGAAGAATTTTGAGTTTACGACGTTAAGAACAAATTCAAAGTCACTTGAACTTCAATGTACCCAAGAGGATGCCAATGGTTTGTTCGAGCATCATCGCGTTATAAGAATAGTAACCTTTGGATGCTTAGGAAGTATGTTTCTATTCACAGGTTGTTCTATAAATAGTATCCAGCTTCTCATAAAAGCAAGCTTTTCATGTTTAATCGGTGATTATTTGACAGATGACTTTAGATTTCGCTCTTCTGATCTATCGACTCCTAAAGAAATTATGTCCGAAGCACGCACAAAACTTGGAGTTAATATTAGTTACTACAAAGCTTGGAGAGCTAAAGAACATATTTTGAAGTCACTAAATGGTGATGCAAAATTAATCATATGCCTTGGTTCCAAAGTTCTTTGCAAAATTAGAAGAAATGAATCCAGTACATCACCGATGACTTATATCACTAACAATTTGATAAAGTTATATCATTTGTAGAATTATACCACCAAGTTTTATATAGACCGATAGAATTCTATTAATTGTTACAGGTACATACACTGCACTTGAAATCGATGCAGGGTCATTTTAAGTATTGTTTTATGGCTCTTGGTTCATCTATTGATGGTTGGAAGCACTGTAGACCTAATATATCTGTGGATGGGACATTTTTGAAGTGTAAATTTGTTGGAACTCTATTGACAAAATTTCATTTCATGATGGTAATAATCAAATTTTTCCTCTTGCTTTCATTGTTGTGGATTCGAAAATGATGCATCGTGGAAATGGTTTTTGAAAACATAAAGAAGAGTTTTGGGGATCGAGAAAATTTGGTTATTGTCTCGATAGACATTTAAGTATCTCAAAAGTCGTCTTGTCTATTTTTCCAAATGTTGAGTATTGTATTTGTATGCAACATCTTTTGGGAAATCAAATTGTCATATAAAGATGCTTTGATAGATAAGTTTTTAAAAATTGTGCAAAGAGCTTATACAAAGTGGAAGCATTTGAAGACAATATGAGATTGATGGAGTCAATTTATCCTACCATACGAGGATATCTTAGTAATGTTGGGTTTGAAAAGTGGGGCACGTGTATATTCTCGAAGAAGAAGATATAGAATGATGACTACAAATAATCTGAGAGTATAAATGCACGCTTTAGAGTTTCAAGAGATTTACATTGCTGCAACCTTACTTGATTCGATTAGAGATACATTGCAAAAGTGGTTTTACTGAGCCGAAGAGCAAACATCAAAATTGAAGTCAATTTTGTCTACTTGGTCGAGACAGAGCTACGAAAAGAACATGATAAATCAAGAAGTTTCAAGGTATGAGTTTTTTCTTTTATGTCATTTAGATATAGCTTTTTTAATCGTTGATAGTGTAGTGATAAAAGTTGTTTTATTGATTATTATTCTTATTATTATTGTTTTTCTATTCAGTTGATCCCATTAGCGACTTTGAATATAAGGTAGTTGATAATGAAAATCAATTCTTGGTAAAGTTGGATTAGGTCTTGTAGTTGTCGTGTTTGGGATCATGATGAAATTCCATGTTGTCATGCACTTTGCTGCTCTTCTTCGGGTTTAATGTGAATGTTTATTCTTTTGTGTCTAAGTATTATTTCTCAGAAACATTGTTATCAACTTATGGAGGTGTAATTCGCCCAGTTGGTAATCATTCTGAATGGAGTTCTATAGATGTTGGCATGAATGCATTACCTCCAATTGTTAAACGTCAGCGGGAAGACCTCGAAAGCAAAGGATTCCGTCGATTGGTGAAGCAAGAAGTTACACAAAATGTAGTCGTTGTCATCGTGTTGGTCACAATCGTAGGACATGCAAATTTCCACCGATGTAATTTTTGACAATTGTTTTTAGATATATGTTTTCAAGAACTCAATATTGTTGTTATCATACTATTCATACTATCAATACAAGGTTTCGATTGCTTCATTTTTGAAGTTTAATATCAACACTATGAATGAATGAATTGTGAGCACCACAACAAGTAAATATAGACAACTATCACTATAGTGATAGACAACTATCACTGATAGAAGTATATCACTTTTATCAGTAGAAGTCTACCACGGGAAACAACTCTTAGTCATTTATCACTGATAGAAGTAATAAGTCTAATAGAAGAAATAAGTTAATAATCATGATGTCTAATAGGAATGTATCAAGTGATAAGTCTGATAGAAAAAAGAAGTTAATAACCATGAAGAACAAGTAACATCAAGTAATCTAATAGAAAAGTTATTAGTTATACACTTCTATCACTGATATCAGATGATAGAAGTCTAACACTGTATCCATTCACATTCACTAACCATTAACCATTCACATTCACTAACTATTCACAATATTGATAATCATTCACAAACCATTTGCAATCGTTCATTCACAAATTCGCTTTCATCGAGAGAGTTAAACAAATGGTAACCCCTTGCTTTTATCAAGAGAGTTAAACAAATGATAATCATACACAAATATTTTCATTCAAATGAATAAGAATTTAAAATTGAAATTGGTAAAAAAGAATCAACTTGTGGATGGAATTGAAGCAGAAACTAATAACAATTGGTTGATAAGGAATAAGAAGTAAAACAGGACCACAAACAAATAGATAGACAACCATCACTATAGATAACTATCAGTGATAGAAGTGATATCAGTGATAGACTGATAGATGATAGACTGATAGATGTACACTATCAGTGATAGAAGTCGATGAATCGATAGAAGTGATAGATGTGAATTGGTTGACTTTAATAGACAACTAGAACTCTATCACTTCTATAAGTGATAGACTCACTGGAAAGAAGTTAATGTTTGATAGTGTGATAGAAGTGATAAGCCTGATAGAAGAAAGAAGTTAATAATAATAATCATGAAGAAAGTTATTAGTTAAACTATCACTTCGATATTTCTATCACTGATATCATTGATAGAAGTCTATAACCATTCTCATTTAGATAACCAATCATTGCATTCACAATCCTGTGACCACATTCCTAACCATTCCTATTCACAATTCACAACAATTCCCATTCACCATTCACAAGCATTCCCATTCACAATCCCGAATGCCCAACTCAGAAACATCCGGATAACCAATCACAATCCACATACATTACATTCACATTCACAATCACCTTATTATTCACAACCATTCTCATTCACAAACAATCATGTAAGCAATCACAATCCACATAACTATTCTCATTCACAATCAGAACCACCCATTCGGATAACCAATCACGAGTACCAACCATTCGGATAAGCAATCAAAATCCACATTGTAAGCAACCATTCGAGATCCTCAGAACCATTTATAATCTTGATATCCACATTCACAATCATCAACCATTCGGATAACCATTCAAATGAATAAAATTTAGAAATTGGTCAAAAAGTAAGATGTTACATTAGAACTCAAATCATACTAATGTTCTTTAACTTTTCTTTTTAAACAAGATAAATTCATTGTTTTTCTCTTGAGACAACTTTAGGTCGAAAGATGAAGCGATGAATCGTGGAGAATGCCTTTTGCTTGGTGATTCTTTGTTTTTCTTTGGCGATTCATCCCCTTTTTTTGGTGATTCTTCCCTTTATCAAGATTTCTCGAACTTTTTGGTTGGTTTTGGTTGCCTCTTTTTGGCCTTGTAGGAGCGGGAACATGTTGCAAATCTTTAGCAAAGTCCACTTTTGGTTTGTATTTTCTAGTTGCTCTCCTCTCCAACCCCGCCATCACGAGATAAAGTTGTATGAGATATTAAAATTCTATGTGAGGAAGGGAGTTCGATTAGTGATAGTGTTCTATCGATGATAGAAGTGAGACTTATCATCACGATGAAGATAGTTATACTTACCTTTGCTTTTTCATATCATGTTTCTTTTTGTTCTATGTGTTCATCTCCTTCATTTTGTCCCACCTCATTTTGTTCTTCATTTTGAACTTCATTTTCATTTTCTGTTTCATTTTCTGTTGGCTCTTTCAAACCTTCACGATGCTCTTCATGCTCTTTCAAAGGGTTTTCATGCTCTTTCTCTTTCAAAGGTTCATCTTCATGCTCTTTCAAACATTTTTCAAACCTTCATTTTCATTTTCATGCTCTTCTTCATTTTCCTGAATTTCAACTTCACCTTCATGTAAAATTAGAAACATAAGAAACACATAAGTGGTTAGTGGTTGCAATAACATTATAAATAAGTAAAATTTATACATGTAAAATGCATAACATAATAAATAGAACATAAAATAAATTTACCTCTTTCTCCATTGCATAAGTGGTTGCATATTCAACCATCTTATCAAGATTTTCAACCATCTTATCAAGATTGCCAATGTTTGTGATAGATTCAATCTTACTGGACTAGAAGTGGGAGGTTTATTTTTGGAATAGATTCTTGAGATGGTTTTGCTATATCATCTTTTGGTGGAAGTCTCTCATTTATAACTTCCAACAATGAGATTAGCAAGTTTTTATCTCTTGTTGACCATCTCTTAATTCCCGAATTTTGTTTAAAATTATCTCCTCCTGCTTTCTCCACCTTTTCCACAATCTTTTCAACGCTTTTTCAACATCGATTTTTCTTCTTCTTCTTCAACCTTTCTTTTCTCCAATTCTTTCATTGACAACTCAACAAAGTATTGAAAATTTCTTGATGGATTTCTTCTTCACTCTATATCAATGGGGTGATGGAACTAAAATTATAAGAAAAATTCGTTATTAAATAAACAAACATAATTTGAGACTTATCGGTTGATATCGGTGATATCTCGATAGGATTCCATCGATGATATCTCCGATAAACTTCATCAAATACACAAAAAAAGATATCTCCGATAAACTTCTATCAAATACACAAAAAGAATACTTACATCATTTGCCAAAAATATTTTATCGTTAAATTCTTTGCCATGCTTGGGGTATGAGATTCCCATTGAATAATTCTTGGGAGTCGATCATCAATTTTTCTAGCAAATCCATACGTTGGATGTGATAATCTTGGTATGGTTTCGAAAGCCCAATAAACCAATGCTATTGGGAAACCTTGTAGGGAGATCGATCCCGATTTGCTACTTTTAGTAGCCTTTCTAAAATATTCTAAGGTGTGATCAAAACACAACCTACCCCATGGATATGACTGGAACATAAGGTCATTATCTAAGATTTTAGCATGTTTCCAATTTAATTTATTGTGTGCTTGTTTTGGAATTAACAAACACTCTAATAAATATAAATTGGCAAATTTGACCTTAATAGTGTCATTTATCAAAGCATCTGAAGAAGAAGACAAAAGGCTAAAAGCAGGTGAAAGATCCCTTCTATCAATTTTTTCTTTGTTTTTGAAAAAAAAATTCCTAATATCATTGTTTTTTCTTCCTCCTCATCAAGAATTTGTTCTCATCGGATATTCATCACAATTTAATCCAGTGATTAAACAAAACTCTTTAATTCCAAACTCTATCAAATGCCCTTCTAGGTTGAAAAGTAAGGTGTCTTTTCTACTGTTATATGGCATAACCTAAGAATAAGATGGGAAAGAAGTTGTAAGGGAACCTTTTTCATTTTCAAATCTAAAAAGTGCCCAAATGGCCCTTCCTAAACAGTTTCAAGGAATTCTCATTCAATCCCAATTGCAATATATGAAATGATATCTAACCTAAAATAAAGGGGTTATTTTTGTATGGAGGACCCAATCTGTTTTTGTACAATCAAGTTGTCATTATCATTTACTGTCATTATCATTTCTTTCTTTCCTTTCTGTTACAACAAGAAAGATAAGATAAGCCATTTATAAAATTTAAAATAATAAGAAGTAAGTTGATGATGTACCTTTGTTTTGATTTTTTCCTCGAAGAAGAGCCTCTCCTTGAAGAGTCTCTTTACCAATTTTTATTTTTTTAACTTTGCCCTTTTCTCTACAACTTCCTCCACGAGTTTCTCAAGATTCTCTACAACTTCCACTTCCATCTTGTCCATCCTGTAATTTTGAAGCATATGAAAATTGAACAAAGGATTGAAAAGAATTGATAATCTTAAAAACATATGTATCACTGATAATCTTAAAAACAACAAGACATGATATGTATCACCGATAGAACCATCATGAAACTTAAAGAATAAAGCAAAAGAAAATATGTAAGAACTTTCTACTTTAAAACTATACAACAACAAAGAAGCATATGAAAATCAAGCACAAATCTATCAAAATCAAGTCGAGTTGATAGGTTGAAATGCATCGAGTTACTTCATCATCGATAGAAGTGATGAAAAGATGATAAGTCTTACATCACCGATTGATAAGTATGGACTTCTATCGGTGATTGATGTGATGAAGTCTATCACCAACTCAAGTTCATCTACCAACCTATTCAAGGAAATCAAAATGCAAGAGGTGATGAGACTTCATCACCGATAAATAAAACCGATGCAAGGAAATCTAAAATGCAAGTTCATGATAACAAACAACTTGACCCTACTCGGTGATGCAAGGAAATCAAAAATGCAAGGCAAGGCAAGAAGTGATAGACTTCTATCACTTCTCCAAATGCAAGTCGAGTGATAGGTTGAAATGCATCAGTTTACTTCTATCATCGATAAAGTGACTTCTATCACCGATAAAGTAAACTAATGCAAGGAAATCTGAAATGCAAGTTCATCGATAACAAACAACTTCAACCTATCGGTGATGCAAGGAAATCAAACTTCAACCTATCATATCGGTGATGCAAGAAATCAAACTTCAACCTATCATATCGGTGATGCAAGGAAATCAAAACTTCAACCTATCGGTAATGCAAGGAAATGCAAGGATGAGACTTCGATCAACGATAGATTTCTACTTTAAAATTATACAACAACAAGAAACATATGAAAATCAAGCTCAAATCTATCAAAATCAAGTGATTCTTGCCTATCACCGATAGAAGTGATGAGACACAATGATAGAAGCTTCATGAGAAGTGATACTTCTAGTCATATCAATCAATGATGAAATGATGAAGCGGTGATAGAAGACATTTCTCTCACTCGATTGAAGTCCAATTGATGTGATGAAAGTCTATCACCAACTCAAGTTCATCTACAAAATCAAATGCAAAAGTCTATCATCGATAGATTTCTATCATCGATAGAAGTGATGAACTTCTACCAGGTGATAAAAGTAACCTATCACAAACCTATCTCGTGATGCAAGGAAATCAAAATGCAGGCAAGTTCATCTACTAACAAACAACTTCAACCTATGAAGGAAATCTAAAAGCAAGGCAAGAAGTGATGACTTCTATCACTTCTCTCAAATGCAAGTGTGAAATGCATTAGGTTACTTCTATCATCGATAGAAGTGATGACTTCTATCACCGATGAAGTAACCTATCACAAACCTATCTCGTGATGCAAGGAAATCAAAATGCAGCAAACAATGCGAGGCAAGTTCATCTACTAACAAACAACTTCAACCTATGAAGTCCGAAATGCAAGCAAGTTCATCTACTAACAAACAACTTCAACTTATGAAGGAAATCGAAATGCAAGGCAAGAAGTGATGACTTCATCACTTCTCTCAAATGCAAGTTAAGAGTGATAGGTTGAAATGCATCGGTTTACTTCTATCATCGATAGAAGTGATGACTTCTATCACCGATAAGTAACCTATCACAAACCTCCAAATCAAATGCGAGCAAGTTCATCTACTAACAAACAACTTCAACCTATCAAGGAAATCTCCTATCAAGTAAATCTGAAATGCAAGGCAAGAAGTGATGAGACTTCATCACTTCTCCGAAATGCAAGTCAAGTGATATACTTGAAATGCATCGGGTTACTTCTATCACCGATGTAGAAGTGATGAACTTCTATCACCGATAGAAGTAAACTTATGCAAGGAAATCAAAATGCAAGTTCATCTACCGGTGATAACAAACAACTTCAACCTATCGCCAGTTAGTGATAGACTTATCACTTCTCCGAAATACAAGTCGAGTGATAGGTTGAAATGCATCGGTTACTTCTATCAGCGATAGAAGTGATGAGCGATGATGAAGTCTTCATCACCGATTGATAAGTATGGACTTCTATCGGTGATTGATGTGATGAAGTCTATCACCAACTCAAGTTCATCTACCAACCTATTCAAGGAAATCAAATATGTAGTAAACCGATGCAAGGAAATCAAAATGGAAGTTCATCGATAACAAACAACTTCAACCTATCAGTGATAACAAACAACTTCAACCTATCAGTGATGCAAGGAAATCTGAAACTTCAACCTATCACATCTGAAACTTCTATCAGTGATGCAAGGAAATCTGAAACTTCAACCTATCAGTAATGCAAGGAAACGCAAGTGATAGACTTTTATCACTGATAGATTTCTATCATTGATAGAAGTGATAAACTTGGTTCATCTACCAGTGATAACAAACAACTTAAACCTATCAGTGATGCAAGGAAATCTGAAATACAAGGCAAGAAGTGATTTCTTTCGAAAAAAATGCTAAACGTATCCTCACATTCATCATTGATAGTTTTTTTTTACTTTTATCACAAACAAACATAAGACAAGCAAGACAAGGCATCTTACACTTCTATCAGTGATTGAGAAACTGATTGAGAAGTGATAAACTCGGATCATAAATCAAGGCAAGCAAGGCATTCCAAAATGAAAAACAAGAAACAAGCAAGCAAGGTATTCCAAAATGAAAAACAAGCAACACAGTGTTATATCATCAACATCACTGATAGCATTTTCATTTCTATCGCTGATATCACGATATAAAGATCAAAATCTAACCTATCCATAAAATGTACGGATCTCTTTGATGTCTTCGATTTCTTTCAAAAAAATGCAAACAAGCAACAAGCACATGTATCTTCACATCGATCACCGATTTCTTTCAAAAAAATGCAAGATAAGCTTGGATACCATCATCGATAAATTGTTTGGCTTAAGAAGTCTATGTGAAATGCAAGGAAACTATGCCTATTTTAGGGCAAAAAATGTAAGAAAAAAAAAGAAATGTAAGAACAAAAATATGGATAGACAAGGAAACTATGCCTATTTTGGGGGAAAATGTAAGAAAAAAATAAAAGAAATGTAGGAACAAAAATATGAGTATAATATTTTAGGGCAAAAATGTAAGAACAAAAAAACGATAGTCTTCATCGGATAGAAGAATCGAAAAGAACAAAAAAAAATAAAGAAATCGAGGAATCTAGTAATCAACAGAAGTTTACCGTAGATTTTCAAGTTTGAAAGCGTCGATTGTGTCTCACTAACGCTTGCTGCTTGCGTATGAGAAGAAGAAAAACGAAAACACGCCGTCGATTATCACAGAAACGCCGTCGATTGAGAAGAAAAATAGTGAACGTGGGCACGAAAGGGATGGAGAGGAAGAAGAATGTATGAAGTTGTGAAGAAGAGGAAGAATGATAGCCGTGAAGAAGAGGAAAAATTGATAGCCGTGGGTCATAATGGTAAATAACGAGGGTTTTTTGTAATTTCAACTCTCCTTTTCAAATTTTTGCTATTTTTGCAAATAGTTTCAATTTTTTGCTATATGGACAATATAATTGGGCCTATTTGCTAGCAGCCCAATTGCCCCTTTATATAATTGTAAATAACATGATGTATGTCTTCTAATTTGTACACATTAACTGTCATGTTAATTTTCATAATTTATTTTAACAAATTTTTTTTTTTGAACAAATTTCAAAGTTTAAAGATAAAAATTAAACTTTCCAAAGCATAGAATTATAATTACAAATTTAAAACTATCCTAAAATTTAATAATATATTGTATATTTTCACCTTAAGTAAACTAATAAATATACTAATCGAATATTATATGAATTCAATGAAAAAAAAAACATTATATATATATATATATATATATCCCAACTAGTGTATCATACGATTAATATTGCAAAAGTTATTACATATTATTTTTAAAAAAAAGTTATTACACATTATGCACCGATGAAAACATTATTTCTCCTAAAAGATATACATTTTAAATTAAATGTTAAATTACAAGTTTGATCTCTAAACACCTACCATTATGTCTAATGAGTCATTACCTACTTTAAAAGTGTTAAATTTATAAGTTCTTGTTTGATAATGATTTATTCTTATTTTTATTTTTTGAAAATTATACTTGCTTCTCACAAATTTTTGGTAAACTTTTCACATTTTTTAAAAACATATTTAAATTATTTGCCAAATCCAAACACAAAATTAGGTTTTAAAACTATTATTTTTAAGATTTCAAAATTTTGTGTTGTTTTTTAAAACTATGAATAAAAGTAGTGTTTTAAAGCTTAATTTTAAAAATTAAAATGTGGTTATCAAATGAAGCCTAAACTTTTTGAATTTTGTGTGCAATAGATCTACACTTAAATAGTGGATAACAAGTTATCCACGAATTTTTAATTTCAATTTTTGTATCGAATGGGTACATGAAATTTTAAGAATTTATTGGATATTTTTAAAGTACAAAAACATATTATAATTTTTTTTAGTTGAATAAATAATTCGAACCAACTAAAAAAAGTTCAACCATTTGCTATGAGGTCTATTAAGCTTATATAGATAACTTATCAATGCCAACAACAATGTAACTCAAATGACATCAAGTATGACTTATAACCAAGAGGTCATGAGTTTGAATCCTCACCTTCAATTTGTTGATTTACTAAAAAAAAAAAAAGCTTATCAATAGAAAAAAATGGCATATATACGTGACATTTAATTTTCTTTTTCAATTTGTAATAGTTAACATCTTATTTGCTATCCTAAAAATACATGCTTATTATAATTATATCACCAATATATTATATTAGTAGGATTAAAAAGTGTATAACAATGATATTTGACCATTTTTTCTTTATTTTAGTGATTGTATGCTTGCTCATTTTGTTTATCATCGATGTACTACATATCAATAGATTAAAAATAGTAAATTATCGCCGTTAACAAAAAAAATTGATAACAAATAACAATAAATTACTAATAACAATGTACCACTAGTATAACATTTTTTTTTATCTATTAACATTAGATATGTATCAATGACAAACATCTATCATTTATAGACTATTTTTTCGTCTATCACGACATACCTCGATAGAGTTCTATCATTGATAGATTATTAAAGTGGTATATTAGTGATAGACATAAAAATAAAAATTTTATAAAATTACTATATGATAAGTTGTTCATTTGACCCTTTGCTCATTACAATTATCTTTTTTAAAAGAATTTTTAACTACTTCTCTTTATTTATATATTTGTATTTATATTTATTTATTTATTTGTGAGTTGAACAATTAGATGGGGGGTAACTTAAAAAAAGGGGTGGTTGCTTTTCACAGCAATAATTGAAAATGAAAAAAAAAATGTAATTGATGATTTTTTACTTTTGGAAATAGCAATCGATAAATTCTTTACCTTCACTCATAATTATCAATGCGGCCAATCGAAGCAGAAGCAAATCGCATTTATAACATAAAAATGGTTCGCAGTACGAAAGGGAAATTTGTTAATACGACAGTGAAAAATAAAATAAATAATGCGAATTACATGTCGGTCAATGGTGGTGTCCACGTCATCCATCTTGGAGGTATCGGCTATGGCAGAAGTACGGAAAACTGAAACTACTAACAAACAAGCACAGGAAGAAAAACGAAGCTTGTTTTACAAAACGAACCCATCTCCCGGGAAAACCCCTGCATATTGAACCCAAAACGCGAAAGGGGCAAAGGGAAATTCTCAGCTGTAACGTTCGAGCTTCAAGAAAGGAACTGACAAAACGGAATCTATCAATCGTTGGCAATTTTCGTTTTATGTTTATGAATTTTGGGCTGGGATTGGGAGGATTAGTTCGCCGGTGATATGGCGTTGTTGCGCAAATTGTTCTTCCGGAAACCGCCCGATGGCCTTCTCGAGATCTGTGAAAGAGTTTATGGTACTGTTTTTTCTGCCTTTTCTTTGTTCTTTTCTGGTTTGATTGATTCGGTCCTCTTTTATTGACGGAAATTATGGGGTTTATGGTGTATCTATCAGCTTATCTTTTGCTTGTTTTCATGGTGTGAATTGGTATACGAGAAGGGAACTTTAGTACAAATGGGGAACGGGATGGAAATGGAATGTTGTTTGCAGATTCCGTATCTCTCAATATTCATTTCTCATGCAATGAAGTGAAATAAGCTAGGTGGTAGAGAAGGCTTTAAACTTGTACTTACAGGAAACGTGTCACTGCTGCCCGGATGAGTAATTGATTAATTTAGAAACATTTTCAGGTTGGTTCGTCTGAAATGTTGCCTGATTTTGGTTCAGAATGTTTTATTTGATGTAATGTAACTTTCTAACTTGAATATAATCACGCACGGATCAATGATTCTATCTGTATGCAAACGAGGTGGGAAGGACACTCTTATTCCTTACTTTATTTTCCAGAGAACTTAAATTGAACTTCTGAACGAGTTTTATCATCAGGAGGGTATTTTCATATTAGGTTATTCTAATTTGAGATATTTACTGGCTAACATTTATCTCTCTTTTCTATTGCAGTTTTTGATTGCTGTTTTACCACGGGTGCTTGGAAGGAAGAGAATTATGATGTTTACTTAGGTGGAATAGTGGCTCAACTCCGAGAACATTTAGCAGACGCTTCGTTCTTGGTATTCAATTTTAGGAGATTAGAGATGCAAAGTCAGATGGGTGATATCTTATCTAAGTATGATATGACCATAATGGACTACCCTCAGCAGTACGAGGGTTGTCCAGTTCTGACAATGGAAGTGATTCACCATTTTCTAAGATCATGTGAGAGTTGGCTTTCCCTCGGGCAGAATAATGTTTTGTTAATGCACTGTGAACGTGGTGGCTGGCCAGTTTTAGCTTTCATGCTTTCGGGTCTCTTGATTTATAGGAAACAATATAGTGGGGAACAAAGGACATTGGACATGGTTTACAGGCAGGCACCTCGGGAGCTTTTGCATTTTTTGTCTCCCATGAATCCGGTTCCTTCTCAATTACGGTATCTGCAATATGTCGCAAGGAGGAATGTAGCCTTAGAATGGCCACCTATGGACAGAGCTCTCACTTTGGATTGCATCATTTTGAGATTTATTCCAAATTTTGATGGAGAGGGTGGTTGCCGTCCAATATTTCGAATATATGGACAAGATCCTCTGCTTGTCAGCGATCGAACTCCTAAAGTTCTGTATTCAACTCCAAAAAGAAGCAAAAATATCCGTACTTACAAACAGGTGATGTGATTCCTTAATCTGTATTTGTCAGAATCACAAGTTGATTGAAAACAAACCTCATATTATTGATTCCAGAAGCATCTTTTATTATTTTTTTTCAAGTGATAAAGGGTCGAGACTCTTGATATATATATTTTTTTTCTGCCAATATGATCATAGTTAAATAGTTAAGGTATCTCTACTTTCTCTAAGAGGTTGTATGTTTGAATCTCCAACACGTGTTGTAATATTCTAAAGAAAAGAATACATTGTTTTCTTCTCATAACATCATAGCTGGCCAAATTGGAAAGTTTGGCATTTGTGGCTGTAGTCTTGAGCTAAGAATGGGCATCCCATGTTCTTGTAAATGTTTAACCTAACTCTCTTGACTACTTTGTGCTACTTCCCAATATTATCTCACTGCTGGCTATTCTAGGTTCAAAACAAATTTCAACATGATAATAAACAATAAGTTGAAGTGCAACGGTCATAAGTAACCAGTTTTTTTCCCCTTCTTATTTCTACTAGTATTAAATGGTTTTGAATGCTCAGCATGCTAAATCAGACACCCTTTTTATCCAATAGAAGGTTAACTTTGCGGTGCTTCATGGTTCAGTGGTAAATGAGCTATCTAAGTAATCTAATTAGACCAGGAGGTTTGGAATTTGTGATTTAATCTGCAAGAGAAATTCATTTCCTGTACTTTTCCTATGCTGTCACCCTCTTGGCCTAGTCCAAAGTAAAGATGACTGATTTTGAGTCAGTTAAATTCTTTGTGTAAATACACTTAAAATCCCCAATGTTACCGGTCAATCTTGTGTACCCTGTTGCAGGTAGAATCAGAACTGGTTAAGATTGATGTAAATTGCCATATTCAAGGTGATGTTGTTCTTGAGTGCATCTCATTGCACGATGACATGGAATTTGAAGAGATGATGTTCAGAGCAATGTTTAATACTGCTTTTATTCGCTCTAATATTTTAATTCTCAACCGTGAAGAGATCGACACTTTGTGGAATGCTAAAGATAAATTTCCAAAGGACTTTCGAGCAGAGGTATGTCTCTTTTTCCTGGCATGATTCTCTAGTACTGCTTCTCTTCCTTATGTTCTTTGGTCATCAATTGAATGTAGATTCTTTTCTCTGAGATGGATGCTGGAACTTGTACTGTTGCAAATGATGTACTTTGCTTTGAGGAGGAAGGTCTCCCCATTGAAGCATTTGCTAAAGTGCAAGAGATCTTTAGTCATGTGGATTGGTTAGATCCGAAAGCAGATGTTGCGCTCAATGTGCTCCATCAGATGAATGCCTTAAACATAGCCCAAGAGAAGTCAGATAATAATTCTCTTTGGAGTACGCAAGTTAGTCCTTTACTTCAGAGTACAAGTCCCAGAAAACTTCCGCAGAAGAAATTCACACTGGAGAACAAAACAAAACTCCTAGAGAAGGAAGAATCTAGTCCAACATCTAAATTTTCGCTGGATGCTGCTAAAACTGACCAGAACAATGAATCCAATTCAGTATTCAAACAGGTGCCTCAATCTTCAGAGTGTTTCCCACTTGACATTTTGCAAGATTCGCCAATTTCAGAGAGAAGTGATAGGACCTCATACAGTGCTTCGGTTGGAAGCCATTCATTTCTTGATTCTGAAGGAGAAGCAAAGGTTTCTCATCTGAAAACTTTGTCTTCATCTTTTCCGAATGCAGCATTGGCTGTTTCTCTTGCACCTGAATCTCTACAGACGAAAAGTTCCCTTACAGAAACAACAATCCCACCACCTCCTCCTCTCCCCCAACTTTCCACGAATATTTCTGCTGCTAATTCTCTACCTTATCCTCCCCCTCCTCCAACTGCATCACCACTTCAGTCTAATCACATTTCAACTCTAAGACCAGATAAATTTTCACTTACCGAGGAAATGGAAAACTATTCAGAGGATCAAAGTCAGTTATCAATCATTAGCCCTCCCCGGTCTGTGACCTCTGCAATTTGGTCCTCAATACAGTCTTCTCCACCACCTCCACCACCACCTCCTTCTACACCTCCTTTGAAGGATACCATAGCAGCTAGAGTTAAAGCTTCTCCGCCACCACCCTCTCCTTTTCCTTTATCATTAGCTTCCCACCCTACAATTGCATCCTTAGTGCCTCCTCCACCACCACCTCCTCCTCCTCCAACATCTACTGTTAATAGTAAAATTTCATCTCCAATCCCTTCACCACCACCACCTCCTCCTCCAATGGCTATTACAGATCCTAAATTTTTCTCTCCCATGCCTCCACCGCCACCACCTCTTCCTCTGACATCCAAACAGGTTGAAAGTACTTCAACATCTCCACTTGTTCCTCCTCCTCCACCACCACCTCTTCCTATGACGTCCAGGCAGGTTGGAAGTACTTCAACATCTTCGTCTGTTCCTCCACCACCACCACCTCTTCCATCTAGACAGGCTGGAAGTACTTCAACATCTCCATCCGTTCCTCGTCCTCCACCACCACCTGCTTCCGCCAAGGGCTCCTCCCCAGCTGTTCCTTCTGTTCCTCGTCCTCCACCTCCACCTGCTTCCTCCAAGGGCTCCTCCCCACCTGTTCCTTCTGCTCCCCCTCCTCCTACCCTTTCTGGGAGAGGGACTTCAAAATCTGGTGAACTGTTTCCTGGTTCTCTTTCGTCTAGGTCTTCCTCTCCCGGGCCACCTAGTAGTTCTCCTTCAAGTGTAAAGGGACGAAGCTTGTCACGCACTATAAGTTCAAGAACACATATAACTAAGAAACTGAAGCCATTGCATTGGTTAAAGTTATCCAAAGCAGTGCAAGGAAGCTTATGGGCTGAAACTCAAAAAACTGGTGAAGCTGCCAGGTATGCCAACCCTTAATTCTAGAGAAGTTTAGAAACAAGTCAAACAATGCTTCTGGACCAATCATGTTAATATTTTTTTGTAGGGCACCAGAGATTGACATGTCAGAGCTTGAAAGTCTTTTCTCAGCGGCAGTCCCTGCTCCTGATCAGAACAAGAAATCGAGTGGACGTGGTTCTGTTGGGAATAAACCCGAGAAAGTGCAACTGGTAATTAAATTCATCTAGCAGTTGATGCTGGACATCCTCTACTTTAGAAACATCACCATTCTTTTGATGCTTTTGATACAATATGTTGTCATCATAATGTTTCCTGTAGGTTATGAATTATTACTATAAAAACTACTATAACAGAGGGATGAATCTGGTGAATGATTGGCAATGCATCATTTGAAGGGCATAATGAAATTATGTACAAACCAAACCACGTAGACTGATGACATTTAGACAACATTAAAAATTTTATGCAAGAAGGCTTATTCACGAGTCACAACAAAGACTATTACGCAAGTCACAGTTATTGTCTATTGACACATTCACACATAAGTCCCATCTAATTACCACAATCACGTATCCAGTATTCAATAGGTTCTTCTTCCTGAACAGATAAATTCCCCTCGGCTCTAGAGCCTTTTGCAGCATCCATCACCACATGAAGAAACCTTTTTTCAGACATCATCCTCATGACTTCTGTTATTTTGAAACTTAAGCTTCAGACTTCAGTTGTAGTCGGTCATCAGTGTAAGCTGTTGAAATGATTGCACTCAATCCTAGAATAGCAGCAATCATTAGTCTCCATTTATTCTGAATTTTTATTTTCTTAAAAGGTATATATAAATGAAAGCTTTGGAGTAAACTGATCTGTTATTAAACTTCTCCAAGTGAAAATATATACACACGTTTCTGTAACAAAAATAATAACAGACTAACAGACTAACAGATAACCAACTGTTATAAACAGCTTAATAGCTTCGAACTAAAGCAACAAGTGAATAATTCCTAATAGTATGCACTTTTCTGAAGAAGGCAATGTTAAAAATAAATGAAAGGTTTGTGGTTTTATTGAAGACTAGTGATTTTAATACAGACATAAAAGAATGTCAGTACTCTTCTTCAATAATTTAGGTAATCACAATATTTATAAATGTCATTACTCCATATGGCACATCAAAGGCATTCTTCAAAGAAATACAATTTTTGCCGAGAATACTCGTTACCTTTTACGCTGGGTGTAGTTCAAATAATATTTTGTTTTGAAAAATAGAAGTTAATAAATTAACTTAGAAAAATTGAAGAGACTTCTTGTAAGACTAGAAAGTTTCTTTCCTTAGTTTCTTCTATATTATTGTAGATTATATACAGTAGATCAACAGCACAGAACAGATGATATAAATGAATACTGGTATAAGTAGTCATTTGTGAAATTCAAGCACTCATAATTCCAAATTTCATCTGTTGTTGTCTAATTAATTATTTCTAATTTTTGTCTAAAGATATTTATTTGAAATCGTCATTTTGGTTGCTTTTCCTATCAGCAGTTTGTTGTTAACATTGTTGCAAAACGCAAGTGTTAGTATGAATATCATTGCTTTCTGCTTCTCCTCCCAGTTATGGTTTAATTGGGGATTCCATGATGTTCTGTTTGATTACCTGCTACTGTCACAGATTGATCACAGGCGAGCTTACAATTGTGAAATTATGCTTTCAAAGGTCAAGGTGCCTTTGCCTGATTTAATGGTAAGACGTTTATATTTAACATACTTATAAGTTCTATATTTGTATATATTTTAATGAAGAAAAGAAAAAAGGATGCTTCAATTTTCTAATCATCATTGCTCCATCCCGTGGTCCTAAATGAATGATTCATGGTGAAACCATGGAAGAATTCTGTCTCCATTGTTGTTTTGCAATGTTCTTACAGTCTTAATTTTATTAGATTTTAAGATTTCTTTTTCTATTTTTGGCTAGTTTATGGTTTGTGTAGACGGAAAAGAATGAAAACTTTTTGAGGGTAATAAGAACGGGGTATAGGGTCAAAATGTTTGCTTATTTTCATGATAGGGACGTTAATTCTATGCATTATGTTGCTTCTTTTGTTGGTTTGAATTGTAGTGTAGCTCTTCTTTTAGTGTTTGATGTTTGTAGTGGAAGAGGATTTCATTTCTTTTTATTCTTCAATCAATATAATTTGCGTTTTTAAAAGAATGCTGCTAATTAATATCATCGATAATTTCTTTGTGTAATTCACACTCGATTTTTTTAATAATTATTTCTTACTAATTAAACTTAAATAGTGTGCCTTCTTGGGTAATGGTGGCAGAGTTCTGTGCTTGACCTTGAAGATTCAGCGCTAGATATTGATCAGGTTGAGAATCTTATTAAGTTTTGCCCGACAAAGGAGGAAATGGATTTGCTCAAGGTTGGTAAACTATCAAAATTGGTAATCCTAGTAAACTTGAAAGCCCTTGCCCTCTCTCTCGGTGAAGGCAGTATAGGCTTTGTTAATGCTAATAATTTAAGTACTTCTAAATTTGGGATAAATTCACGTGGTAATGCGAATGATGGATAATTAATGCATGTAGTGAGAAATTCAGAACCTTGATATATTACGTTCATTTATTCTTTGTGAGTCACTTGGCATGTTCATGTGCAGGGCTACACCGGAGAAAAGGAGAGGCTTGGAAAATGTGAACAGGTTTTTAAGGAAACTTTTTCAGCATTTCTTTAGCGAGGTTTTGATTGCTGACCAATTATGGATGACATGCATATTACATGTTTATATAACTGATACATGAAGCATGTAAATAACTTTTTAACCCATTTAATGTAATTTTATTACTGCTCAGAAGATAAGCACGTAATACTAAATTGTCTTGAGCCAATTTCTTATTCTCCAAGGACAGTAGTACAAAATCAATGACAAGGATGATGTTTTTCTCAAAGATGAGAAATCAATGTACTTCAAGATATCCAGAAAAAACAAAGGAAACATAGAACTATTATATAAGCACTTGTGGATTATTAACGTTGTGATCTGCAAACTTCTGAGTGTAATATAGACATGAAATATTTAAGTTGGCTGAAAAATGTTTTTCCCCGCAAATCCTTAATGAAGTTGGACAGCAATCAGCTAAGAACTTTTCTTAGTTCTTTAGGGCCTATTTGAGGCACAGTTATAATAACCTGTGAAATACTATGTACCCCAAACACAGACTATTATAACTCTAGACTATACTATTTTTCATTTTAAATAATATTATATGATTCCACAGATTATAATAACCCACATGCTATTATAACCCATGTAATTATAACTCACCTAGCGCTCCAAAAAATCCCTTAAAGATCCTATTGAGTTGAGTTTAACCTTTTGGCTTCAGTTGTGTTGTTGTTAACCTTGTTCTGACACTCATATTATTGTAGTAGGTATATTGAGTTCAACTTTTCATGTAGTGATGTTTGAAAACTTGTATTTGATTTTTTTCCCATCTACTATCTCTCTCTTTAGCTCAACCTGCACTGCTGATCAAATTTGGAGAATTACGTTCTTTTTCTTCCTTTTTTAATTTAAAAAATAGTTTATGTTTTGAATTTAGAACTGACGAGTGCTATAATATTTCTCACAGTTCTTCTTAGAGTTGATGCAAGTACCTCGTGTAGAATCTAAACTTCGAGTTTTCTCATTTAAGATACAGTTCAGCTCTCAGGTGAATTGCCTTAGCTGACACAGTCACACATGTACGCCAAAATATACACTGAGATAATCATTAACCAGCCCTCTTGAATTGTCATGCAGGTCACTGACCTCAAAAAAAGCCTGAACTTTGTTAATTCTGCAGCAGAAGAGGTAATTTCTGCCCATGATTCTATGACATGGATTTGGTAACTCGTATATCTTTTCTAATACTCTTATTTCAGATAAAAAGTTCAGTCAAGTTGAAGAGAATCATGCAGACAATACTATCTCTAGGAAATGCTTTAAACCAGGGAACAGCAAGGGGTTAGTTGATGTTGCATTTATATTTTCTCTGACTTCAGTCTATTATAGCTATTCATTTGCCATCATGAATACAGTACACGGATTTATCTGAACATTTTAAACTTCTCTTTTTATAATCATCAAAATTTGAAAACTTTGACATCCAGCAGAACCTCATCTCTTAATCTGAACTCTCGTTCTTTTGCTTCCTACAAACGTCTTTCATCACAATAATATCTTTAGTTTGTAAGTTATATTAAGTTGAGTTTGCTTCCTTCCACTCCTCTCTCTCTCTCTCTGTTATTTCTGTGGAAAGATTATCACTCTCATGCTAATTGAAATGTTTCTTTTGCAATAGTCTCATTGACTTCATCTACTCATGGTCAATCTTTCCTTTTTAGGCTCTGCTATAGGATTTAGGCTGGATAGTCTTCTTAAACTGACAGACACTCGTGCACGAAACAACAAGATGACTCTAATGCATTATCTTTGCAAGGTGCAACTTATACTATCTATTTCTCCATGAGCATGATTTATATTTTGTTGGGTTACAACTTTACATTGACTATCAGCTGTCAAGGCATAAGATACACTACGGGCTTTAAAATACTGTCTACTAACAATACGTATCTATGATATGTATCTCACTTTCAAACAGCTTTTTTTGGCCTTTGTAAAAGTTGCTATGACACTCTTATAAAATGCACACATTAAATACTGTCTGCTAATGATATGGACCTCACTTTTTAAACAATAAGATAACTTGTAGCCAGAAATGAAGAGAAAGAGAGAGAGAGTGAAAAAAAAAAAGGATAGAAAAACATGTGGGTTGGATGAGCTGGACGCCTTCTATAAAACCCACACCTAAAATCAGGAATAGAGGGGCGCAAGATCAATTGAGAGACGGTTATGGGAATTCAGAATGATGGTGATACTTGGATTTTTCAATTTTACCTTCGTAGTGAAAATTTAGAGCTAGTCGTGAAGATAATAATATAATTGAAGTGGTTCCATGTTAATCTCAAGCTGAATTTCTAGGTTCTGACTCTAGGACCATTTGGTGGTTATTGGAGAGAATTAAGCCTCTTGTGTGCTTTGTAATCTCTTGAAAATTGCCTTAAATATAGTAATACATTTCAGGCCTATTCTTTATCTTCATCTCAAGTTCAGGTACTCTTCAGACAATCATTGAGAATAATTACGTAGTAATTGGCGCAGTGTGGTCTACTAGAACCTAAGAAGTACAAACACTTTCGCTTGGCTAACATGCCCGTGTTGGACACTTGTTGGACACTCGAGTGCTTTGACACTTGTTAGTACAATAGACATGTGTTAGACACTAGTTGCACAAAGTGAATATGGGTATATCATTTGTTAGATACATACTAAACACTTGTTTTTTTTTTGGTATAAGAAACAATTTCATTGATGAATGAAATGGAGAAAAACTCCAAAAGGTGTATTACAAGAAAATACCAAAAGGAAATAAAAAAGAACAACCAAAAAGGCTAAATGGATGAACAATCTTGCACCATGAATAAACAAATAGAAGAAACTTTGTCCATAAAACCCCAACAGGAACAGAAAAAACCCTGAAAAGACAACTATTTCTCTTAAACCAAAGTAAAGCTACCAATCCTGAGTGACTTCTTTAACAGTAAAGTCCGGTTCACTCCAAAAATAAAATCCACCAGCAGAAATAAGTGCATCAAGGAAAGCCCGACCAAGCTCCAAATAGAGTTTATCAGTTGGTGGTAGTGAAGATACTTAGTTTACTAACAATTCCGAATTTTGTTTGAGAATGAATTCCTTAAACAAGAATTGTTTCTTCCAAGAAACTAAACCCCTAACATTCCAAGTGATAAATTTCATTTTACAACCAAGATCCTCCATTAGAGCCAATGTGGCGATTTGTCATAGTGAATAAAGTGGTTTGTAAATTCAGTAACTCCTCTTTAATTTGTCCTTCTTCCCATTTCTATTATAAGTCTTTTTAGGCTTGGTAGGTGGGGTAGGGTTGGAATGGGCATGATACATAACCCATGCTTAGTGAGAAGGTGAGCAATGTCACGCAACTCACACGGAAAAGTGTTGGTATGATGTTTCGCGAGAAGGTTGGAGAAGATGGTTCAATGGAAGGTTCCAAGGAGGAGAAAAAGGTAAAGGTAGTTTGTTTAAAAAGCGAGATTGATTCACGGTGACACTTGAATTCAAGTCCTGTGGAATTAGAGGTAAAGTGTCTAAGGGAATAAGCGAGAATCAATGGATGGATTATCCCAAAAATGGCAAAATCCAAGGGTTCTGTTGGAAAACAACATCATGGCTTTGATCGAATAGAATTGGGACTAGAGATATACCCTCTGTATCCAAGCATTGAAGGGTAGATTTGGCTTTCCATCCGATGTAGAGTGTTTCGATCCAATATGGAGTGTTGAAGGGATCCAATCAACTGTGGGCCCCCCAATAAATGAAATGGAGGAGAGAGTTGGTTGTATCAGAGCAGGGGAGCTCGTGTTCGATGATTCCCCAATTAAAACCGAAGAATAATATGCTTTAGAGATACCCAAATGATTCATACCTTGTAAAGGGGGGTCCACCAGAATCGGGGGATTTGGTAAATCAATCAAAACCGAAATTTTAGGAGGAGAATTAACAACCAAATCACTCAAAACCGAAATTTTAGGAGGAGAATTAACAACCAAATCACTCAAAACCGAAATTTTAGGAGGAGAATCAACAACCAAATCATTCAAAACCGAAATTTTAGGAGGAGAATCAACAACCAAATTACTCAAAATCGAAATTTTAGGAGGAGAATCAACAACCAAATCACTTAAGCACGAATTACGATTTCCTTCAACAACAAGATCTTCCGAAATTAAAGGTTGGCTGCCTTTTTTATCTGCGTGATCATAGGAAACCGACGAGTCAACATTAACTGCAATTAAAGATTCCATAATAGTAGGATTTTCCTTTAATTGTTCGCTAGCCGTTATCGATCGGATGTGAACGGAGATCGAGACTCGACAATGGATTCCGTGACAACAATCACCACCGGAATGAAACCATTGAATTTCTTCCGACTTTCAACCGCGCCATGAGGGATAACCACCTTTTGTGTGATTTGAAACTTGAACAAAGCCGCCACATTGATCTCCAATGAACCTAAAAATTTCCTCCGCCCATAGGTTGAGAGGAGATCCAACACCTCAATCCAATCACCATAAGAGGCAATCATCCTGTCTTGCAAAAAGGAAGAAGTAGAAAAGCATGAAATTTGAGCTTGAAATCCCCAACCAAATGCCAAGAGGAACTAGTACTTTAAACCGCACAGAAAGCATCATAAATATGAATCACCGCTTTGTTATCCTGAAATGGATTGATAGTACATCGAGGAGAAAAGCCTTCTTGTAGGCAATTCGAATATTTGGCCAAGAATCTTTTTGGGAAAACGATGACAAATGAGAACTCCACTCCAAATCTTTGTTGAATTTGTCGTTTGTTGATGGGAGTTGGTTGGTAGGTCACCACAATCAACATAGTTTTCCTTAAGAAATGGCTTCGTGATGACCACACACACTAAAAGACATAGACGAATCCTTTTTGTGAGCCTCACCAGGGTAATCAGAAATAAGAGAAAAGAAAGAAAATCATCCTTGCTTCTTGTCCTCCGATGGAATAAGAAGTTTCTTCCTTTCTCCAGTGTGACTAAGTTGGGTGAACTCCACATAAAAACCATACTTGTTACTAAGTTTCTCCACCAAAAAAAGTATCATTGGTAGTCTGATGTTTCTTAAAAAAATTGTAAGAGAAAGGGTCTTTGTAAAGAGCCTCAAAAGAGGTAGAAAGCCATTTGAGAGAGCTCCAAGAGAGGGATAAAGAGTAAGGTGAGAATCTTCCAAGTTCAGTGATCCTTGCTCTACTTCCCCTAGAAGACTCATCGAAAGCTATCGTGAAGGTTTTTCGACCAATGAGGACCGATCGAGTGGAGTAATTCCAAATAGAAGAGGATTGTTGGGGAGCAGCAGACATGGTGGTCGGAGATGCTCAGGTGAAGGAGAAAGCATTTCCGCTCATTCCTTAGGGAAGAAGATCCCTATGGACCAATATTAACAGGGTGTTCTTATGGAAGCTGTAACAATTGTACTTTCAAAGGCTCCAAGGAACCATTTAACACTTTTTTATACCAAACACTTGTTAAGCATACCAAATAGACACAATGGTAAATATAGGACATAAAAAATAATTTTTTAGAGTGAAAGACATCAAACACATTTTTTAAGCCTAAAAATGCTTAAACTTATTGATTTTGAATTTTTTTAGGGAAATTGTAATGGGTAGCAAAATATGAGATCTTATTTGCAAATATAGCAAGCTTTTTTTATAAAATTACAAATACAACAAAATTTTTAAATAACGTTTTTTAATTTCCATTTTACCATTGATTGAAGCCTGATAGACTTTTATCACTATTCTCCGAATTTATCAATGATAGACTTTTACCACTGTTCAAAATCTATCGGTGATAGACTTCTATTCTTGATAGACTCTTATCACAGTTAGAACTCTATCAGAAGAATTGAAATCATCATAATAGACACTTATCACAGTTCAGAATCTATCAGTGATAAACTTTTATCACTAATAGATTCTTATCACAATTAGAAGTTTATGAGTGATTGAATGTGGTATAACGCAATTTTGAAGCAAGGATTGGAATAGGTTGATAGATTTTTATCATAGTTAGTATTTTATCGGTGATAGACTATCACTAATAGACTTTCTTATCATAGTTAAGATTTTATCAGTGATAAACTTCTATCACTGATAGACTCTTATCATAGTTAGAAGTCTACTAGTGATAGATCGTGATAGAATACAATACATGAGTTAGACTGATAGATTTTTATCAAGGTTATTCTATCACTGATAGACTCTTATCACAATTTGAAGTCTATTAGTGATGGATTCTAATAGACTGTACAACTGAAGTAAAACTTGAAATAGTATCCTAATAGACTTTTATCATAGTCAGGAGTCTATCAGTGATAGACTTCTATTAGTAATAATTTTATCATAGTGATATATGAAATAAACATCTTAGTGATAGACTTTAATTACACACCCTAGCTTATTCAAGGATGAAAATTAACCAACTTGATTCAAAATTCTAATAATTCAAATAATTGTGGCAATTAACATATATGTTTCTATCAGTGATAGACTTCAATCACACACTACTCCCATTGATAGGGATAGAAGTCTGTTAGTAATAAACTTCAATAAAATAAGAGAAATATAAGTCTATTAGTGGTAGTGATAAACTTATATCACTGCTAGACTCCAATCACTATAAAAAAAGTTGAACCTGAACATCGATTGAACATAGGATATTTAGACTTTAGTTGATCGACTGAACGTGGGAAAAATGAAGAAGAAATCACAAAAAAAATTTAAAAAAATAAAGATAATTTGAGGAAGAAATAGAAGATGAATCACAATTTTCATTTGGGCTAAAGACATGTGCATGGACTTTTTAGTAATTTAAATGAAAATTTGTCATATATGCAAATAGTTTAATAATTTGCTATATTTTCAATATTTTAGGCCCATTTTGCTATTTACCCAGTTGTCCCATTTTCTTATCGTATAAAAATGATATATATTTTAATGAACGTGTCCTTGTCTTTGATCTTTAAAAAATGATACATGTTTGTGTCATGTTGGATCCATAACTATCATTCTTAGACTAGAACTAGTCTTCTGAGTTTATTATTTATTAACAAGTGTAGATCCTTGCTGACAAACTGCCAGAAGTTCTGGATTTTTCTAAAGATCTTGCAAGCTTGGAGCCTGCATCAAAGGTATTCTCTCTTTTATTTATTTATTTTTTTTGGTTGCGTGTGTGGTGGGTGGGGTTGCCTCCTTGACTGAGATAGGCTTGATTTCTATCCAGGTACAATTGAAGGTTTTGGCAGAGGAGATGCAAGCAATAAGCAAAGGGTTGGAGAAAGTTGTTCAAGAATTGTCTACATCTGAAAATGATGGCCCTATATCTAATAATTTCCGAATGGTAATAAAGCTCACTAAGTTAGTGTAAACATTTTTCACCACTGTTCAGCTTGTTAAATCACCAATCAACCCAACAACTTAAGCTTATAGGTTATGACAAATTTAATTATATCAATTTCAACACTCCTCCTCACTTATGAACATGGAAATTCGAACAAAGGCCCAACAAGTGGTAATCAATATTAATTGGGAGGAAACGACTTTACTGGTGTTCGAACACATGACTTCTTACTCTGATACCATGTTAAATCACCCATCAATCAAAAAGCTTAAGCTTATAGGTTATGGAAGATTTAATTATATTAATTCCAACACAACTAATATGATAATTGGAAACTATCATCGCCTCTGATTCTTGGGATTTAGGGAATACTGTCTTTAATGAGTTTACCTGAAGAATTTGTCCAAATAATAGTAGCAATCTCGAGTCTCATTTCTCGTAGGTCTTCTTTACCATGCAACGTGGCCTGAACGTTTTAGGTGATTTTGGCTAAGTTTTGTTCATCTTGAGTTTTCTCTGGTATTCCCTTTCTTTGCAGTACATGTATCTTAATTGATTAAACTGTATCACAGATGCCCTGGTAGTAGTTTTCTAATGGAAAAAAACAAAATTCCTTTTTATCTATTTTCATAGATTGAGAATAATTCTGCCTATATGACATAGATTTGAATGTACCCTTAAAAAGTTGTCTGCTTTAATAAAAAATAAATTTTTATGAGAAGTAAAAGAAAGTTACCAATCTAACTTACATAGAATCATAACCCAAAAATCCAAAGATTTTATATTCCTTGAGTTGGAACTTCTGCTGTCAATTGGCCATTAATTTTTATCAGTGCTCTCTTGACTTCATTTCCCCCCTTCCCCTCTTTGGTGGTTCAGGTTTTAAAGGAGTTCCTTCGTTTTGCTGAAGCTGAAGTGAGAACCTTGGCTTCACTGTACTCTAGCGTGGTAGGTGCTGCTTCTTGGTGCATCTGTTCAAACTTTGATCCTCTAGTTGGATTAGGCTGTTACTTATGTGGAACTTGATACTTTGCAGGGTAGAAATGTAGATTCTTTGATTCTTTATTTTGGAGAAGATCCAGCTCGCTGCCCCTTTGAACAAGGTATTTGATCATTATGAGTAAAAGAAGTACACAAGATGCTAACAGGGGGATGGTTAACAGCATTAGCAAGCAGCAGTCTGGATAACTCCTTTCAATGTCATTGTTGGTCTAATTTTTGTTTTGCCCCTAATTTATACTGCAGTTATGTCAACCTTATGCAACTTTGTGAGAATGTTTAACCAAGCCCACGAGGAAAACTGCAAGCAGATAGAGCTCGAAATGAAAAAAGCGACTGAAAGCGAAAAATCAAAGACGGGGCACTTGCATAAGAGGACGAGAACGAGACAGTTATCACGCTCCCAGATCGAGATTGGCAATGTCAAGTAAGTTAGCATGTCATGTTCCTTCAAGCAAGCCCTCAAGCTCTACAGACATCCAACAGACGTTAGTGGGAGATTATCTACTTGATGTTGAGAGAGGAGTGTATCACATACCTCAGAATGAGACCTTAATTTGCCTTCGTAAGGTAACATTCTTAACCCAGTTTCATGGCGCTTTCGTCTATCGACATCCCAAATTCATAGCTTCATTTCTCTCGGTGTAGTTAGCATAGTTTTTGTAACCTTAACATTACTGATTGGTATCGTTATTTGCACTGCAGCAACACTGGGAGATCAAGCTTTATCCTGTTGTTCAATGTGCTGAGCAGGCTGCTTGTATCGAAACCGAACAAATTCTTTTGTGTACATAATTGTAGCAAAATAGTACAGGGGATAGAAGAAGTCATCTCTCAAGGTTGCTCTATAATTTGAAGATCCTCTGGTATTCTTTTGTTTGGGAAAAGTTTCATCCAAATGTGTATTTAGCTTTACCATTTTAAGAAAATTTTGAGTTGTGTTGTGCTTATTTTAGGTACACTTCAGTTTTTGCTCAAAATTTTCTCATGGCCGATCATTCATTTTATCGACACATATTTGGTCCACTCCCGTAGAAATTTACTTTCTAAATTATTTCTTACCTTTTTCACTCATTGACACTTGTTCCAATACACTTTTCCGAAAGGTATTCGGTTAAAATATCATTTTAGTCCAATTTTTAAATGTCCAAATTTACTTTATACTCTATTAGATTTCTCTCAATAAATTTTAGAAATAATAATAATAACAACAACAATAATTTACCTGCAAAGAAAAGATACAACTGAAACATAATAGATTTTTTTTTTTAAGTTGACAATAAATTACAATGTTAAACTCTATTTTAAGTACATGAATTAAATTTGAACATTTAAGAATATCAAAATAGAACTCAAAGTATAAGAACTAAAATGATATTTTAACTAGGATCTTTTCATACAATATTTCATAACGTGTTTATACATTCATTCGTTATTGTATTTTACGTGGGTGCTCCATAGATTTTTTTTTTCGAGCTCATCTACAGAGCATAGACCTATTTCCTTATACCTCTTGTTGCTACATCGTATCAATCATGAATGGTCGGTCCTATCTAAATACATGCAATTATTAAAGTTTAAGAATTAAATTTGTAATTTGTACGATATCTAAGTGTTAGTTAATGATATATATATAGAGAGAGAGTTCAATAGGTAGAGATGAAGATAAATTTTGGTTAAATTACAAGTTTAGTCTCTGGACTTTGAAGTTTATGTCTGTTTAGTCTCTGAACTTTCAAAAGTTTCAAATAGGTTACTGAACTTTCAATTTTGTATCTAATAAGTCCCTGAACTTTAAAAATGTCTAATTAGTCATTGAACTTCTAATAGGTCCCTAACATATTCACAATTTTTTAAACTTAATCGGTCTATTATATATAAAATTGATTTTTTTGTCCAATAGAAGCTTAAGTTTTCAATTTTGTGTCTAGTAAGTTCATGAATTTTAAAAAACGTCAACTAGGTCAATGACCTATTAGATATAAAATTCAAAATTCAGGGATCTATTGGATACAAAATTGAAAATTTGAGGACTTATAGACACATTTCAAAGTTTAGGGACCAAATAGATACAAAATTAAAAGTTCAGGGACCTATTTGACACTTTTGAAAGTTCAATGACCAATAGACACAAATCTCAAAGTTCAGAGATTAAACTTGTAATTTAACCATAAATTTTTTACTTTTAGTTGAGGAACAAAACTTGAGTGCAATCCACTGTATCCATATTTGTGCAGTCCCTCCAATAACAGAACAAAAAGAAATTTAAAAAAAATAGTTTGCCACATGATAATATGTTAATATGTGAATTGACACTTTCCTAAGTTGCACAAGAATGAGTATAGTTCACGAACACCAAGTTTTTGCTTTTTGGGATATGTATTTTACCTAGCTAAGCAATGTTTAAGTTGGTTTTAGTTTCACTTATTTTGATAGTTTTACTTAAATATATTAATTAAAGATATTATTATTGGTTATCTTCTTACTTACATCTTTATTGATTTCTTAAAATGATATATCTTTTATTTCGTTTGTATAACTTTTTTTTTTACTACATCAACAATTGTGGGTGGGAGATTCGAACACCTCTGGATCATGAGTTATACTTGATGTTAGTTGAACTATATTTTTGAAGCTTTGTATAGCTTAACTATAATGATTATATGTGTGTTAAACAACAAACCTCCTATTCTATATCCCAAACCATTTTAAAAATTAAATCATATCAGAACATAAAATATTAAACCATAATAAGATGGAAATTTGAAAATTCATTTTAATCGATGAAGATTGATTAGATTAGAACCGAAATATTCCATGTAAATTGTAATAAGAAATCGATGAAGATTGATTAGATTAGAACCGAAATATTCCATGTAAATTGTAATAAGAAATTTCGGATTCTCTCGAAATAGCAAGAGGGAAAAAAAACCTGACAATACAATAAACTCACGCGAATAGCTATTTTATTATTATTATTATTATTATTTAAAAAAAAATGGAAATGCTAACATGATCCATCGGTTATACAGCGTATAAAATCCCGGTCTCTTCTTCTTCTTCCTTTGCAGCCACGTCACGGAATGCAACTGCTCAAAAGCATTTGCGTTGCTTTCATTCCAATGGCAGAGTTGCAGAGCTGAGGCCTCGCCACTGCACATTCCGTTTCATATTCTTTCTAATCTCCATATCTTTATCGGTTCCTCTCAGTCTGTTCTTCAGAGAGGTGAAGAGTTTTTAGAACGCTTTCATTTCTGTTATTCATTTTTTAATCTCTGTACTCTGCTTGTGCTGTATCATTTTTCATTTCCGTCTCTTTGATCCTATTACTGCTCGTTTCTTCTTCCTTAAGGAATCGTATTTTGGTGCTCCATGCATACCGTATGAGAATCGACTTGTTTCAGACGTTTCATGCATTTAGCCGACGATAACTGAACTTCGACTTCCTCTTTGCTTTGGATGTTTTGAGACTGCTTTGCTGTTAGTCTGTTATTGCATTGTTCTTGGCATTGGAGTGAAAACGCACAGTAGCGGATGTATTTGAAGACGAACATCGCTAGCATTTTGAACATTTTTCTTTGGCGGACTAGTACTGTTTGGCTGGTCAGGAAAAAATTTGTGTTAAAGGAGAGAGAGAATAGGAAACATGGGAGGATTAGCCTTATTTCTTATTAAAAACAGGTTAAAAAAATTGTAGGTGCTTCCCCAATCTTTTCGGAAATCAAATTTCATGTGGTTTACGCTTTGTCTGTTCATATTTTAATAGGTGGCTGACCTTCAAGGATGCTCTTCATAGCTTTATTCAATCCACCATAGGCTTTTGCTTTCCGCTTTTCTATTAGCTTTCCGATTTTCTTACTGAAAATATTTTTTCAGTTCCGACTTCTGAGCATGTATTGATAATAGTTATTTCAACTATACTATCGTAGGAATCAGAAAATAAACTTAGAATTCGTGTTAGCGGATTACTTGTATTGGTTTTTTCTTTTTTAGTTAATTTAGTCGGTTAATTATCAGATAGCAAAATCGTGCACCGTGGAGAAGCTTTACTTCTCTATTTTAATGTTGGTAGATGAGATTTGACAAACAAAATGATCCATTGAGTCGTCGAATTTTGTTTCTTCATTCTTTTGGGGTGGAAGCAAAAATGTAACACGTCAATAAAAAAATGGAGTCGCTATTGCCCTTTTTCTTACCTTATTTGAGTTAGCATGGTTTATTTCTTTGATTGGAAGGGCATCGAAAAGGACAGAGCAGAGAACAATGTTATGAAAATTTCCTAAGTTTGCAAACTACATATCATATATCATAGTGCTTATCCCGTTAAGTATTTGATCTATAATGAATTTATTTTCCGAGTACTGTTTATGATACCGAAAATGGGAATTGGAGCGTTGACAGAACCGGGATTATTTCAGCTCAGATTTTTATACTGTGCTACTAGTGAGAAATTCAAAGCATATATAGGCATGCCGTGGAGCATTTTTCCAAAGCTTTTACTTCCATTTATGTTCTGGGTTATTACTCTTCTATCTATGTATAACGTACTGATATTTCACTGTCAATGTGATTTCTTCCTTCACACAAGATGATATAATGGCCTTTATCCATTAGTTTAATTATTCATGGTTCTTTAATCTATTTCTAAAATCAAGTTTCCAATGCCAGTACATGGAGAATCTCAGGATCATGAATGGTGGCGATGTTCACTTTGATGTTTTATCTCGGTTGCCAATGAAGACTCTTCTTGAAATGAGATGCGTATCTAAAGGGTGGCATCAACTTATTTCAGACCGCTCATTTGTACAGGCTCAGTTCCAAAAGACTGGATTAACGTTAACAGGTTTCATCTTTCAGGAGAAATACCAAATGTGCCTTGACGATATAAAAACATTTAGCTATATCCCAGTAAATGAAGGTTCTAAGGTGCAGAAAATGGTCTTTGGTTTCCTGCCCGAGGATGTTGTTATTTTGGCATCCTGTAATGGCCTGGTTTGTTGTAGAAGTTGTTTCCCTACACAACACCCGAAAATCTACGTCTGCAATCCCTCGTTCAAGAAATGGGTGAATTTTGAAGTGGCTCAGCATCAGCTGGACAGGTACAGCAACATTGCTCTGGCATTTGATCCCATCCAGGATCCCATAAACTTGTCGACAAATTTCAAAATAGTAAGAATTCAGCAGTTGGAGAATGAGCAAGAGGCAAGGTACTACACATTTGAAATATACTCTTCAGAAACAGGAGCCTGGAAGGAATCAAATGAAGTTTGCTATTCAAATGGTAGTTTATCCAAGAACAAAGGCATTTATGCTAAAGGGGTCTTACATTGGCTTACTGATACGGATCGAATCCTTGCATTTGATACAGAGAAAGAACTTTCTCTGTTGATTTCATCTCCAATTCCTGCTTTGGAATTTTTCGTCAATGTCCCTGGAACATGCATAGGAGAATCCAAGGGCTTACTGCATTTCATCATGATCTGTGAAGATGGAATTATTGTATGGTGTCTGGAAGACTATTTTGAGACAAAATGGATGCTGAAACATTCAAAACGGCTCCAAATGATTGAGGAAGAGAACCCAAAGATGTTTCTCAATTTATTCAAGAACATGCAACAGAAACTGCTTGCACATATGGATCCATGGATGGATCCTTTAGCATTTAAAGATGAGGTTTTATTGATGAGGGTGTGTACAACCATCTATTTCTACCACACTGAAACAGGCAAGGTGGTGGAAGTCTGTAACGTTACCAGTTTGGGTCCAAACCCCTATGGTGATCCTTCAGTGCTTCCTTATTCGCTGAGCTTGGTTCCCTTGAACGTTTCTCTCTCACAATCTGACTCAAACAACAACATAAACTCCAGCGAGAACTAGTAATCCAGTGATATTTTCCTTTTGGGGAACTAGCTTTTCTTGTCCCTGATTTTGTAAATGGTTTTGATAGGGGATAGAGTAGACAGCAAAATGAGCATTCCACCCTTTTGATTGGAATACAATGGGGTAGGTTTTTGGATATAGTCATATAATAGACAAAGTTTAGGCTACAAATCACTTTTTATTGCCATGGCAACCATAGGGCGTGAACTATCTAGCATGTTATTTTCCCTTCTATCTTGGGAAGCTATATGAACTATTCAAAGGATGAATTTACTGTTTGTTTACATGACCATTATGACCGTCAGAATATCTAAAACCGTCCATTCAAGTTTTCCTTTACTAATACTATAATTTGATCAAATTATTATTATGTATATAACCATCGTTTTTGTATGGTGCTGCAAGTAACAGTTGTCTTGCCAATCGCAAATCCGAATTCCTTTCTCTGCAGAAGCTCAGAATTTCTTTTGAAGTGCCAAAATTTTGACTTGGAATGAGCCTTTAGGTAAGCCTGATAACTTTATATTTACTACATTGAAAAAAAAAAAGAACTTTATATTTACTACTATTTCAATTGGTTGATTGCTCTGATCTTAAGCAAGAATTGCAAGTTCATTACAACAGTTACTGGAGTAAATATACGTGATTGGGAATTTCTTGTGTCATGCTGGTATGTGTATCAGGAAATTGTTGGATGGTTTCGTTAGAAGAGTTCCATATGGCCTATTAATAATGCCTTTTAACTTATTTCATGAAGGTGGTCAGTTGCTTATAAACTTATGAAAGTTTTTTTTTTTTCCCTAGATGAAAGAGGATCACATGCTTCAGAATGAAGAGCTAATTTGTCTTCATGAGGTAACATTCTTAACCCTGTTTCTCAGAGCTTTCATCTATCCACCTCCCGAATTTATAGCTCTCTCTCTCTCAATTTAATATATTCCTAAAGATTACATTTTTTCCCCCAAGAAATTGAAATGCTGTTCCCCGACCAAAGAAGAATTTTATTCCGTCGTTGTCCCATGTTTTGGGATGGGAAATCAGGTCGGATGGAATAAAGATTTTCCAATCGTTTTCTCATTCTCAACTCTATCGTATGGCCAAATTGAAGATTTTCTTCGTTGAATTTGAAATGTTCTGAAAATTTTGCCATCTTTAAATCTAAGAGTTATCTATTGGGATAATAATTAGTAGTGGGGAAAGTGGCAAAGATAGTTTAAAGTTTTTCTGTTTTTGTTGGTTCCTGTTCCTACCGTCTCCTATAAAAATCAATTTAATTTTTTTTCAAATCATTACATAATACATAATTGGACATTTAGTGTCTTATCTAATAAGTTGTGGGTTTGGACATTTTCCCTTATAATATTCTCAAAAAGTGAAGTGATTAGAACTTTACTTTTTAATACATGCTATGCTTTCTTTACGGGCTAAGACTAAGAGGGCTAATATTACGTAACTGCTGAGCTTGACAACAACAGTGGAAATATTCTTAATAGTTTTTTATCCTGTCACTGAATGTTTTGACTATAAACAATAGCCGTTTGGCACATTTTTCATTAGAGTTTAGACTTTCTCGGATACTGACTATTGAGATCACAATCCCCATTTATATCCAATTCCAAAAGATAGACATTTTAGTTATACCTAATCCCCACCTATCATCACATCTTCATACGTAATAAAATTTTAATTGATGGTTGACTGCTTGGCCAATTGCCTCCACTTCTGAACTTTGCTCCAATCTCAAGAATATTAGTGAGAATCTTTCGGAACTTGAAATCTTTCCTTTGATTATTTTATTTTATATGATCTCACACGTTGATCTTCCATTATTGCTTGTTCATTATTATTTAATAAACTTTATCAAGACATTTATGTTCTCCCTCTTAAATCCAAACACTTCACTAATAAGCCCTTTCTCAAAGAAAAAAACCTCACTAATAAGCTACACGAGCTACGAAAGGGAACAAATCTTCAGTAGATTCATTAGTTAATTAGTTTAAACTAATATTCCTATTTTGTTACCTTTTTAGAGGTTGGAGATTTATTTTTGTTGAACGCACAAAAAAGAAGGGTAAGTAAGTTATAGTTTAAACTTCTCATTTCTTTCAATAGCCAAATGCCATGAAGAAGCTAGATTTTATGAAACTTTTTTTTGTTTTTGAGTACATAAACAATCGGGGGTGGGGGTGGGCGGATTCGAACTCATGACCTCTTAGTGTGAGAAATATACTTGATCTGGGTTGAGATCTGCTTCGTGTTGGCAGATTTTATGAAACTTTAAAGTTAGGGAAAAACTTAATATTTATTTTTTAACTTAGGTGGGTGAGTCTATTAGAACCTTAAACTTTCAAATTTATTAATTTATATCTTAAACTCAAATAAAAAATTACAATTAATATCTCATCAAAACTAAAATTCAGAATGGTCTACTAATCAACCAATTAATCACACAAAATTCAACCAATAGAACACAAAATTATGTTAAAAAAATTTCAACCAATAGAACACACAAAATTATGTTAAAAAACTCTATCGTGAAAAATACTCCAAACCAAAAAATTAGAAGAATCAAAATGCCCAAATAAAACTAATAAAAGAAAAAAGCCACAAAATCAAATAGATAAAAAAAAAAAAAACATTAAAAACCTTAGCAGCAAAATGCATGGTTATGCTCTTATTAGTATGCAACATAGTTAGAAAAACTAATATCTATAAAAATTAGACTCAATATTCTAGTCATAAATCTTAAAAAAAATGAAGTCATTAATTGCACCACTTGTGTTAAATATAGGGTTCAATTAATAATTACAACTCTTATTAAAATTCAAGATTGAAATGGATAAAAATAGAAAGTTTAAAGTTAAAATTATTCATCAATCTAACTATTCCTTAAAATTATTATCTGAAGACTAGAGATACCAAACACATCCTACAAACTTTTTCCAAACATGTAGCCCCAACGCTAGAAAAAGAGAAAAAGGGGTTGAGATCAGGGGGCTATGAGTGTCGGTGGGGGTGATAAAATGGACAAAATTTTGTGGCTACATTTGTGTGGTAGAAGAGATCAAGCCTATAATTCAACTCATTTTCCTTTTGGAGGCACATGTTCAGCCCCAAAAGTGGCTTCTCTCTTTCTAAAGGCCTCTGTCCCCCGCCTGCCCCCTCTGTTCTGCTCTGCTGTGCTGGATTCGTCCCTCACTCATTCTCGCCAACACCTTCCGTTCGCCCATCGCTACCTGACATTTTCAACAGTTTTCTGCTCCCACTATTTGTCCGTTTCCTTTTCGGCTTCCATTTCCTCTCTTTTCTTCAATCAATCAACATAAATTCTTTTGTATATTCTCCATAGGTATTATACTTCTTGTTTTAGGGCCTTATCAATTTAGATCCTATTCTTTAAAATCTTCCATTTAATCTTTTATGTTTATGGTTTATGGTAACCGTAAACATAAATTGGAGAGACATTTGTAGTCGCTTAACATCATATGACTCCATTGCATGAATTGCTTGTTGGACCATGCCTGGAGAGAGTTTGGGGTTGTTCGAGTTCCACCAAGTCAAATTGTCTATAAGTTAGGAACTTACTATGCGTATCATTTACTATAGTCGGAATAGTACGAAGCATGTGACCCCTTCTTAACCTACTAATCCCATGAGAAGAAGCCTTAGAAAGCTCCCTTAGGTTCCTCTGGAGTCATAATTACTCAACTTGTAAATAAATGTCAGTCAAACTAAAAAAACGAGCCCAGTTGAACTCAACCTTAGTGCTATTCTCGAATTTAAACTTGATCGTTGGAGTATATTTGGTAGGCATTGCACCTGTGTCAAGAGAGTGAGCATCTCAACCTCGACCACAAACCTATCATCTCGACATCCACCTCAAGCTATCAAAAGCGACAAATTTCAAGTTGGTTCATGATAAACTACATGTAATATTTTGTAAATGGACTGTCGTTTGGTAGAAGAAAAATGAAAATTATTATTCCTCATCCAAATCTTAAAGTAGTTGATAGAAATTTCAAAATTTCTTGTTTAGATGACTTTTTCTATCATCTAAATTTCCACCAACTCACTAATTATCATGATAGTTAATTATCAACCAATTCTAACTTTGGGAGATTAAATTGAAAAATACATAAATACAAGTGGCTAAATTGAAAATTTTAAATAATAGAGATTATAATTTTTTAAAACCCCAAAGATTAGGGAGAAACAAATATTTAGCTTATATATTTGATATCATTTTATGGCGGTGGTGTCTTAATATCCCAGCAAAAGTGTAAGCTTCCTGTATTTTGGAAAAGGCCAGAGCGGCGAATTTTTATTATTTCGATGCTGTTGCTGTTTGGCCGATGGGCTGCGTCTGGGGATCATTTTTCTGTGAAATTAAAGCTATGAATTTGCTTGCTGAATCTGAATGGTGGGTATTATTAATTTTCAGATTCCATTGGATTGACCTAGTTGACATATTCATCATCTGACACTCATCTGTGATAATTAAAGCCTTCGTGATTTAATTAATACCATCCATAGAATAGATTGTTTTTATTTTTGTTAATCAATGGTTAATTTCCTTCTTTTCTTGGGAAAAGATTGTGAATTATCGAGTGTGTTTGATTTGAATATCTTATTGGAATTCTATTACAACATGCTTATGTTCTGTTTAAGAGTTGAGTTTAAAAATGTGTCCTAAGAGTTGAGCAGAAAAAAGTCTTTTGTTTGCTTTTTAAGAATTTTTGTTTTTGTTGTTTCTTTACTACATAGGTCAATATTAAATCTAAGAGGGAACTCTTTCAAAATTGTGTCTTATTTTCATGAATTTACTATCTTCAACTTATAGTTATAACTATTATTATTTTTTATGCTTCAATTCAACATGTAGGGATGGAGATTCAAACATTCGATCATCTGACCCAATATATAATGTATTTACTAGTTGCTCAGGTTTGCACTCACTCACCTCCTCCTAGAATCGAACTCACCTTCTCTTAGAATCGAGAAAGTTTAAAATGATTTCAAATTTCGTAATTTGAAATATGGAAAATGATATGAAAAAGATTTGGGAGGGATGTAATCAATTTTTTGTTTAGATTTTCACTGAAAAAAGAAAATAGTTGGGGAAATCAATTCTTATCTTTCTTCTTTTATTTTTTTGGTTCAACCTCGTTTGGGGTGAGGAGATTTGAATCTATGAGTTATGACCTCTTGATCATAAACCCATACTTTATATCAATTGAGTTTGCAAATCAATTCTTATTTTTTTAATCTGATAAGATGTATCGATTTTAAAACTAAATTTTCAATTTCATCAATTTGAACCTTAAATATTCTTTGTAATTCTTTTTTTTAGTACAACAACATTTAGGGGTGGGGGATTCGAACCCATGACTTCTTGGTCATAAGTCTTATATGTCAGTTGAGTTATGCTCTTGTTGGCATACCCTATACTCAATTTTAACAATAATTTTAACAAAAAGTAACATTAGAATCTCGAAAAAAAAAAACTAATTTCAACAAAAATTAAATTTGGCAAAAAAATTAACTCCTAAAAAAAGGATGATTTAATAAAATTTTCAATACTCAACAAAAATTTAGCTCTAGTGTCAATTTTTTTTTAGCTTTACAAACATTCAAAGTTTATGGACAAAATTGATACTAGTCAAGTTCAAGGTAAACTTTTTTTGTTTTAATATTGCAAATATGACTCTTTTTTTAAGATAATACAAATATGACAATTTAACTCTAATCTATTAGGGGGCATTTGGATTGAGGGGTTGGGGGGAGTGGAGTTGTGAAGAGTTAATAACTACTCCTAACTCCTTGTTTGGCCCAATGAGTTATTTACTCTTTTTTGTAGGCTCACAACTTTATTAACTCTTTTTTCCACTCTTTTTATGGGTCCCACAGACTTTTTAACTCCTTTTTGTGGGCCCCACAAACTTCTTTACTGCTACTCCTTACAATTCCTACTCCCTCAACTCCTCAATCCAAACGACTCCTTAATGTCTAATTAAAATATGACAATGATAAACGATAAGCTAGTAATTTGACTTAAAATTTTATGAAATCTTATAACATCTGAAATTTTAGTATGAATTTTTTTTAAAGCAAAAACAGGATTTAAAATCATATCCTGATTATAGATAACCAACAAAATTCATTCATTCATTTGAAAGCTCGATGCAAGATCTCTCAAAAGCTTTGGGAAACAATTTTATCCTTTCAAATTTTGTTTCTAACAAGTTTAAAACCCCAAGATTGTGCATACTCCATCCATCACTCTTTTCCCTAGATATTTTTTTTTTAAAAAAAAAATTAATACCTAGGAATTAGGATTACAAACTATCGAACTTGGGTTTTGGAACCATTTTCACCCTTGCATTTTCTTCTGTGCTACGGTGCTCGTTTCTTGGAAATTCTGATTTGTTCCTTTCAAAATCCGGCGTTTACTAAATTTATTGGATTTTTTTTTTTTTTTTTTTGAACTTTAAGGGTAGGCTTGAAACTAATTCCTATTTTAAAGTCCAACAATTTACTTTTATTTTTTCCCCACTCTGAGATGATTAGATTCAACCATTTTAACAGTCTGTGCTCTTAGGAAACCACGCAATATAAATATATTTCCAAAAATTTTTAGAGAGAAGACTAGGAAAGTCTTGTTTTTTAAGAAAATGTTAATAATAAACCAACAAAACCATTTTAAGATTTATTATAAGTACAGTGATAATATTTGAACATTTAAAAAGTATTAAACTCGAGCATTGACGTCCAAATAGGAGTAAAATATGTTACAACTTACAATAGACACGATGGCAACACCTCAAAACTAGTTTAATATCACAGAGCCACAATTGTCAAACAATGCTCAACAAAAGGCCTCTCTTTTCTCCAACTTGCCTTCTCATCATCACCAGTAACCTAACCACAGTTTAGTAGTAGTTTGAAGTTCTAGTCTCCAGCCTTCACAGTAGGTTTCTAAATCAGGCAAACAAAAAAAAAAAAAACTGCAAATGGTTGAAAATTTCAACTTGGCACCAGTAATCCAAAACAAGAAACTTCCCTCTGCCATTGACTGCAGCAGACAAAACGGAGAGAAGGTCACTGCTTCCATCTCTCTTTCAAGCTTCAACAGCAGCATGTTCATGTCTACACTTTACATGCAGTAGCTGTAATGGCTTTAGGGTACCTTAAAAACAGTGCTTTTGAAGATCCTTATACACTCTTTTTCTTAAACGAATAAATACCCAAAACACCATTATCATCCTTACCACCCTAATCATTTCAACCCCACAAGCCCCTCCCTTTGGCTTTCTTTTTCACAAATTAAAAAAGATCAAAGCAGAATAAAAAAGAGAAAAGAGGGGAAAAAAGGGATAAAGAGAGAAACCCATCTCTCTTGGAACACAATCAATCTTCCCTTCTTTCTCTCTTATCTCTCTCACTCTGCTTTTCAAAGGAATCCCAATGTCCGCTCCACCAACCGCCATTTCTTCATCTTAAAGCTTCATATCCATCAATGTCACTCTCTAATTACTAGAAAGAGAAAAAGGGGATTTGAGATAAAAGGGAGATGGATGTGGGTAGAAGAAAAGCAGGGGTTACTGTTAGTAGTGTTGTTTCAGGGTCTGTTTGGGAGAGCAGGATGAAGATGGATGAAGTGAAGGGTGGGATTAAAGTCTTCAATGGGGATGATGGCAGAGCTGTAACGAGGGCAATGTCGAAGAGAATTAGTACAGCAACTGATAGTGCTGTGGCAGTGAGTGGAAAGAGGAAGGTGCTGAGTTTGGAAGTTTCAGAAGGATCTGAAAAGTCCCCATCTCAGATTGGGAAAGGGAAGAGAAATTGTGATGAAACGAAGAGCCCAATTCAGGGCAGGAAGATGAGATCTGAGGGAAATGAGGAGAATTCTTTGGGTGTTGGGAAAGTTGAGAGAAGCCCAAATCAGATAAGGAAGTCGAAATCTGAAGTGGCGAGTAGATCAAGTGAATCAGTTGAGAGAAATGAAAAAACCCCAATTCAGCTCAGAAAGGTGAAATCGGAGTCCATTAAGACGATCGTCGATGAAAATGCCAAGGCCATTGTTGTTGTCGGTGGAGGAATTGGGGCAAATTCAGAGCATCTTCAAAACCCAGAATCGGAATCGAACGAGGGAGTGGGCGAAGTCGAGAAAGGAATCGACGGATCTGTGAAAGAAATTGAGAAATCCAAAGTTGAGAATGAGAGTTCTTGTAAAGAATTTGGAGTCTGCCACATTTCAACCAACTCGAATCCGATCGAACCCGCTCAAAAAGATGAAAATGAAGCCAACGAAGAGGAAGAATCAGATGATGAAGAAGAAGAAGACATTGAAATTGAGAAGGAGAGCTTCGATATCAAGGAGATCAATCTACCAGAACCCAAAAAAGTTGTGAACGAAGTGAAGAAATTCCACCAAATCTACGAAAAACCAGTTCCAACTTCCACTAAACCCACTTTCAGTAAGTAAAATCTTGCATTTCATCCATTGTTATTCCATTAAAGCAATTCTTGAACTTTCTTTTGTATAATTTAATTCCCGACAATCCCACCCAGAATCAGAAGAATATCACAGCTTCCAAGAAAAGAGCACCAAATTGCAGAGCTTAGGTACACTGAATTAAGAATCCTCTTCTTTTTTGGATGAATGGGTTTGAAGATTTCTCAATCCCAGTTCTGAATTTGAGAATTGTTCTTACTTTTTGGACAGTGGACTTAGTAATGTGGAATGAAGTTTCGAGATCTGCCTTCGTCTTCGGGATTGGATCTTTCGTTATAATATCATCTTCGTACGCTAAGGACATCAACATCAGGTGAGAAACAAAGAAAAGCCCATCTGGGAATCCCTAAAAAAATTCATATTCAAACTCAAATTTCCATTGCAAAATCAAATCTAAAGTACTCTGTTTTTCTCTTTATCTGTTTTGCAGCTTTATTTCTGTGATGTCATATGTGGGACTGTTCTACCTTGCTGCCACGTTTCTGTATAGATCCATTATTTGCAGGTAATTGAATCTCTTCATGAGAATTGGTTATGAGTTAATGAAGAGAAGAAGAAGAAGAATGTGAGAGTTCTGTCTGTACTTGTTTGTTTGTTAATGGGAACCACAAAATTCAGGGGAGCCATTGATATGGAGAATGTAAGGCATGTGGTTGGTGAAGAAGAAGCAATTTGGGTAATGAAATTGGTGCTTCCTTACTTGAATGAATTCTTATTAAAGCTTAGAGCTCTGTTTTGTGGAGATCCTGCAACTACAATGAAGGTATTTTTTTTTCCTTCTCTTTTTCTTTAATTTTTTGGGCTAAAATATGATCAAGTTCTATAAATTATAAAATGAGTCTTTGTCATTACTTATGGTTAACTTTTTTTAAAAAAAAAATAAATTTTATTATTAATTACTTTGGAAGGACTTAAAAATATTTTTTTAATATTTAAAAAATTTAGCCCATTTAATAATCACTTGGTTTTTTTTTTTCTAAAATGAAACTTGTTTTATCCTAAATTCTCCCCAATGATTTTCATTTCTTTAGGAAAGTATTTAAATTGGCTAAAAATAGTCAAATTCTAAAAACAAAAATAAATTTTTAGAAACTATTTTTTTAATTAAGTTTAAGAGTGAAGATAGTAGTTATAAGTTTAATTTTCAAAAACTATAAGTATTTGAAAAATCGTTTATTAAAAAAATGTTAATAAACCGTTCGAAAGTTATTTCAAACAGGTTTTTATTTCCATCTTTTTTTTTTTTATAAAATTTGGAAAGCTTAAAAATAGATTTTAAATATTTAAAAGTACATGAACGAATAGAAAATGTTATAATTTGAAGAATGTAGGGAAATAATGGTTGATTTATTTGCAATCATGCAGCTGGCAGTACTGCTGTTTGCCTTGGCTAGATCTGGCAGCTCCATAACCGTCTGGAAAGTAGCCAAATGGGGTGAGAAATAAAATTTCCCCTAATATTTTACACATATAATATAATATAATAAATACTTCATAAAATTAAAGGCTTCATCAATTTACATATACTAAAGTTTAGGGAATAAAGTATTTATCCAAAAAAAATTAGGGAATAAAGTAAATGAAATTTAATAAATAGGATGACAGTATTGAAGATTAGTAATTATTGAAATTTAAATTTTATCACACTTATTTGACATTGATTGAATATTGATAATGTTTTTGTGTGAATTACATTTTGTGACAGGGTTTTTTGGAGTATTTACTGTACCTAAAATCTGCTCTTCGTATTCCTCGCAGCTATCTGCCTACGGTAAAATCTCTGACCCTAAAATGTCACTTTTGTCCCTTTCACAATACCGTTTAATTACCCTTCCCAATGTCACTCTTCACCAGCTTTTTCGTACTTTCCTTTCTCCCCCCTGGTCCACCCTCCTCTCTCAAACTATTCAACATCTTAATTTTATTCTTTTTTTCCCATAACTCTTTTTCTTTCTATTCGATTCTTCATCTTTTCTTTTCTTAAAGGTTAATTGTATAAAATGCTTTTCAATTTTGAGTGGCTACGTTTCCATTATGCTCTAGATTTTTCATAAGTTTTTATTTTTTACTCTTGAATTTTGACATTAGTCCAACAAAATATTTTTTTATTAAAAAATAAATTATAAAAATTGACATGGCAATTCGTGTGTAAAAACTAAGAGGAATATATGATATTATCTATAACTAGATACAATATGCTATCATTTATTTCATCTCAAAATATATTATTAATATATGATATTATCTATAACTAGATACAATATGCTATCATTTATTTCATCTCAAAATATATTATTAATAGACACATCAACTGTTATATCAATTTACGTGAATGATGTTGTAAATAATTTTTTAATTTTTATACATGAACTATTGTATCAATTTTCATATTTTTTTTAATGGAAAAAAATTTGTAAAAAGTATTTTTTGGAACAAATTTCAAAATTCAAGCATAAAAACAAAAAAAATTCGAGTCTAGAGACATATGTCATGCCTAAGACTTTTATGCAATAAATATTTCAGTTTGCATATCTATTGTTTTATTTTATTTTCAAAACAAAAGTTGATAGTGGGAAAAAATGGATCTTATAGTGGTAAGACAAACTAAATACATTGTTTTTTTTTAATAGACAGTTTTCCGAGATTTACATGATAGCTAATAAATGGTTAATTATACAAAGGCATTGCAATATAGTAACTATTGATAACAAATTAACTAAAGCTGCTGTTGTTAATAACTAGCATATTGAAGATATACTATTAAAATTTATTTTGCTTCTTGCTGTATTTACAATCCCCTAGCTCAAAGACCAATGGTTTTGGACAAATGTTTGTGGATCTCAGAAGTCTTGATACTATTTCAATATGGGCCTTGTCCTTTCCCTGAAGCTTTGGGTCGAACGGCCCAAACGAAACAATACCTTGTTTAACCCACCCAATAATATTAGCGTCTGATGGGCCTTAGTGAATCAGCCCAATTTCTAAAACATTTGGGCCCAATTACGATCCATAAACCCAATAACACTTTAGTGGGCCATTGCAGCAAAATTTTGGGTTCGACGATTTCGTGATGCATGGGAGTCGTGTTCTCATAAAAAGGGAGTCGCTGTAGCAATCTTCGTTCTTGTATGGAACTTGTCTTCAGTGGTGGCTCGCATTTGGGCTGGTAATTAATTCTCTTCTCACTCCTTTCAAACCAAGCTATTACTTCTTTTTTTTTACCTTAAATTACCAGCTTAGCCCTTGAATTTTTCATATTTGTATCTCAAGTCCTTAAACTCTTAACAATTATTTAATAGTCTAAAAAAAAGTATTTAATAGAATAGGTGTCTGAACTTCAATTTTGCCTCTAATAAATTTTTAAACTTTAAAAATGTTAAATAGGTGGTTGAACTTTTAAATTTGTATCGAATCTCTATTCAACATTTTTTCAAATTAATGAATATCAATTTTGTGTTTAATATATTTTGAAAATTTATTAGACACATAATTGAATTGAAAGTTTGTGGATTTATATGATATTTTTCAAAGTTCAGAGACTTGTTACACTCAAAATTGAAAATTTAAAGACTTATTTTACACAAACTTGAACGGATTGAACTTATAATATAACTTTTTTTAATTCAATAATATGTGGGGCTTGATAGTGGACATTTGAACCTCTAGCTTTTGGTAAAGGTTATAATTTCAAAACTATCATGAGTTGACCTAGTGATCATAACCGCCTTGAAAAAATAAGAGGAGATGGGTTTCATTCTGGGTGACCACCTATCTAAAATTTAGTATGTTTCCCATCAACCAAATGTAGTAAGATCAGTTGTTCGGTGAGATTAATCGAGCTACATGCAAATTAGTCTCGACACTCATTGATATTAAAAAGAAAAAAAAAAATCTTTAATCAGTTCAGCGATCGGCAAAATCAAGCCACAATTACCTTTTTTACCTATAATATATTTCCTTAGAATTTCTTCCAATAGTTAGAAACAAGTAACTAGAAATCTTTGTTTTGTTGTGTTCAGCATTTATGCTGTTTGTGGCGTTTCGATATTACCAGCAATCCTTATTAACAGAGGAATGGGAGGAGGATGTTGAAGAAGATGGAGAAACGTGTCAAGCTTCTATTGGAAAAGAAAAATATGGCCATGGGCCCCTCAAGCAAAAGAAGAAATTTTAGAGACAAAATCCCAATCATTTTTCATAAAATAAATAAAATTTTCTATCGCTTCAATCAGCACAAGCAGATGCTTGCTGTTTGATATTATGTGGTTCATTTTTCTCTACCCTTTTTTTTTGGTAGAAAAGTTATATTTTTGCTATGTAAATATTTGTGGGTTAGTTCAATAAATATTAAGCAATCCCATTATAGTTTCTTAGAGTTTTAGTATAAGTTTGATATAGACATTTGAGATGTGGTTATATTTAGTTTTAATTTTGTGTCTAATAAATTATTGAATTTTAATGTATGATAGGTGCTTATGCTTTTAATTTTGTGTTTAATAAATCTGAGCTTTCAATTTTGTGTCTAATAGGACATTAACATATTTAACATTTTCTAAAATTCATAAAACTATTAGCATAAAATTTAAAAATTTAGGGATATATCAACATAAATATCAAAGTTTAAGAATTAAACCTATAATTTTATCATAAAAATGACAAAATTGCAAATTAAATTAATTTAAAGACTTAGAATGACTATCTTTAGCAAATTAATTTTGGACGTTTAAAAGTATCTCGAATAAAATAAAATAAGTCCCATAATAGAGGAACAAAAATGGTATCTTCACCCATCAATATACATTTATTGATGGATGATGTGTATATATCTACTATACATTTATTAAGTACAAAAAATGTTGGTAGTGAGAATTTGAACCTCCAATCTCAAAAAACTAAGTAGATATAGATGTTTGAATTGTTGCACTATATTCATGTGTGCAACTCGAGACTCGAGATTTAAATATAAGGTAGGTAGTTTAGTCAATCTACCTCTTCACATTTTTATAATCTAATCATTCACCAATCCTAACATAATTTAGTGAAACCAGCATATATTGATCTTCCACCCGTACGTTTGTTGAACTAAAATTAAAAAATAAAAAATAAATATTTTGGGCAAAATATACAAGATGGTCCCCAATCTTTTAATTAATTCTCCTTTTGGTCATTATTCTTTTACAATTCTCATTCTCACCCTCGATCTATTAAATATTCTAAATTTGATCCTTTCATAAAAATTATTAACAAAACGTTGATGCCTCACTAAATTGTTGTTTTATTAACATATTTAAACACACTAACATGTCACTTAAATACTATTTGACACATGAAATTCAACTCACCCATTTGCAAATTTGACCCTCCTCTCTCCCCTCTTTTTAACAAAATCCTTTTTTTTTTTCAAAGTAACATGTGGCTCACAAGTCCAAATACCTTAATAACTCAATAATATAATGAAAATTTTGTTTTATATTAGCAAACAAATTTTTAATATATTAAAATAAAATTGAGAATTCTAAAAGATTAATCAACAAATTAAGAAGAAAATTAAAGATTATGAACCATATTTTTAGTCCATCTAAGCATAATTAAATAGATAAAACACGCCAAAGCAAGCATAACTTTTAGTGGTAAGAAGCATATGTATGTACCAATAAATCAGAGGTTTAAATCTTTCCTCTAAAATAATTTTTTTTGTTTACTAAAAAAGAAAGGATAAATATAAATTAATATTTTAAAAGTCGATCGAAAACCCCTACGATAGAAAAGAATGTTTGGGCAAATTGGACATGATCTTTGATAGAGGCCAGAGTCAATGCGATTGGTCGTGTCGTGTGTTAAAGTGGGACCATGGAATTTGTGTTTGTTGTGTCGGAAGAGAAACATGTGGCGGTGTGGACCATAAGACAATCAATCGGGCCCATGGCCCATCGGCCCAATGAAAAATCTCCACATCAAACACACAATTTGGGCCCAATGTTTTTTCTCACGGTTCAGCAGCCTGCCAGATGGATATGTAGAATAGAACTCACATCAAACACTTCTTTTTTTTTTTTAAAAAAAAAAGTTCATTTTATGATAAGAATATTGAAAATAAAACCATAGATTATAATTGATATAGTGCTTAAAGTGGGATCGTTAGTCTCTAAGACCATTATTGCCATTAAAGAGACAAAAAGGAATATAGGATTAATGAGATGCCATATTCAAAGTTAAAAGCATATATTATAGATCTAAATGTAATAACTACTCTCTCTCAACAATTAAATATGAGTTTCTTTCTATGCATTTTGAATTTAATTTAATTTTAGTTTTGAATCGTTTGAGCCTTAGTCTATAAGTACATTCAAAATTCGGTCAAATATTCAATTTTAAATTGTGTTGGATCAAATAATAAATAATAATTTTTTAAAAGAAAACAAGTATTGAGAAGGGTCTTTTCCCCTTTAAACATTCATATTCTATTATACTGACCTCTTGCATTATGAGAGATCAAACTTGAATTTATTAGACATAATTAAGAGTTAAAAGTTCCAAGCCAAAAAGAAGAATATATGCATATGAAAATGAAAGTCGGTCAGTAACATAGTTTTTAGGCAAATTAAAAGTGACCTTATATTAAAATATCTTGTCGCTCATTTTTCTTTAGAGTTTGGTGTAAAATAAATGTTGAGCAAAATGAGTTAAATACATGCAGGGTTGGTAAAAATTGAACCCAATTATATTGCAAGGACAAAGCCATGTTATATTTTGAGCACAAAAGCATTACTTTTTTTTTTTTTTTAATTTCATTACCTACACAATTCAAAAACAAGGGCATATGCACATGGGGTTTAGCCTATTGTTCATGTACCATTCTTTCATTTGGTTGATGAGACTTTGAGAGGGACACTTAGAAAGAATAAAACTTTTGGTTGTTATTGAGTCACATGGAGCACTTGTATTTTCCCCCAATTTCTCTTTTTGGCCTAAACAGGTATCTGTGTTGTGGTAGTTGGGTTGGTACAATTTAGTCGGTTCACCCGCCAAAAGAAAAACGGATCGTGAATTGTTCCATTTGATTTTATACTGTTGGAGTGTTGATATAATTAAATTTACTATAACCTATCAACTTAAGTTTTTGGGTTGATTGGTGATTTAACCATGGTATCAAAATAGGAGGTCATGTGTTCAAATTCTAATTATGTCAATAATTAATATTGATTTCCACTAATGTTTAGAAAAAAACTATGGGTTTGTTCTGTTTCTAACTCTTCATTTGATTTTTTTTCTTTGAAAAAAAAATATCATGAACCTAAAACAAAACATAACAACTCAATATAATCATTTAAACCTAACTCCATTCAAACAAACTTATAATAAGTTGAGGGTTGGATACTAGTTTTTTTAAAAAAAAACTCACTCATCATTGTAATTTGGAGTAATGTTTTATAGAGTCAAAAGTGACCTAATGGATATCACTAATTTGGAAAAATTATTGGAGGAGACCGCCACCACATGACTGACAATTTTAAACCGTTTGATGTATGAAAGTCAAAAGAAATTACAGGTCTTTCGAATTTAGATCTAGAAGCATGAATTTTTTGAGATCTATATCCATTTAGATATTAGAAGACAACCACATTCTATGGTAGAGTCTTCATCTAATAATTTTTCGTTAATCTAAATGATTGATTAAAAGAAATATTAATAAATCATTCATTACAAACTTGCAAGCATAGAACAATTTATTTGAATGGACGTGTCAATCCATTTTATGCTAAAATAATCTATATTTAGATTGTAGCTCAACACATTTCAAACATAGCAAAAAAAAATGAAGAAAACACTCAACTATTATGCAAAAAGGTCAAGTAGGTTGCTTATATAGTTTGCTTGTGCCTTATGATTTTGTAGCTAAAGTTGAAATGAGTGGCTAACATTTTGTTTAATTATATTGATAACTTATCTTAGGACAGGACAATGTATCATTAAAAAAAAAGATAATATTTATGTTTAATGTCTGTGTCATAATATAATGTTGGCTTTGGCTTAGTGACTGTTGTCCATCCACTTGTCATTTTGAAGTTTGAAAATATTTAACCTTATGTATTAGCTGTTTTGTTAGCAGAGATGTGTAGCTTTCATCTTTTAACTTTATTTTCACTGTGGCCACATCACACAAATAGCTTCCTTTCATTTTCAATGGCCTTCCTCTCTCATGTTCATCAAACCCTAATATATATATTCAATTCAAACTCGACTAAGTTTTTTTTAGTACAATTGAGGTTGGAGGCATTTCAACTACAAACTTCAGGATCGTTAACACATTCATCATGTCAGTTGAACTCGACTAAGTTATAAGTTTAGTTTTTGAACTTTTGAGTTTATATCTATTTAGTCCTCAAACTTTTAATTTTGCATTTAATAGATTTATCTTGATATATTAACAAATTTTAAAAATTAACTAATCTATTAAATATAAAATTAAATTTTATGTTTAGTTGTATCTAATACTTTTAATTTTGTGTCTAGTAAATCTGTGAATTTAAAAAATATCAAATCGGTCAATGACCTATTAGACACGAAATTGAGACTTATTGGACACAAGTTTAAAATACTAAAGATCGATCAGACATCAGACACTATTTAAACTTCAATGACTTATTAGACACGAAATTGAAAGTTAAAAAATCTATTAAAAACTTTTTTAGAGTTGAGAGACCAAATAAATATAAACTCAAAAGTTTCAAACACTAAACTTGTAATTTAACCTTCCAACTAATTTATTGAATCTTCATTGGTTGAGTTTATTGTTTGATTCAAATGCTTGTAAGATATTACGGTTAGATTTGAATGGGCTTCTTTTTTAAAAGAGAGAGAGAGAGAAAAAAAAAAGAAAAAAAAATTGCATGGTTTAAATTTTGGTCTATGAACGTGTAAGATTGATTTAGTTATACTTTAGAAAAATTTTCATTTTAAACTTTTGTGGTTGTGTCTAGACGTTTATATTAGTTAAAAAAGAATTATTAAGATTTTATTGGATAATTATTTAGTTTTTTATTTTTGAAAATTAAACCTAAAAATATTAGTATTACCAATAGATTTATATATTTTCTTATCTACTTTATATTTATGCTTTAAAAAACCAAGCTAAATTTTGAAAACTAAAAAAAAATAGTTTTTATAAACTTGATTTTGTTTTTAGAATTTGGCTAAGAATTCAAAATGCTCCCTTAAGGAAAATGAACTCTATTGTAGAGAAATTAGTAGAAAACAAACTTAATTTTAAAACCCAAAATAATTATCAAACAAGACCCAAATGGTTAAACTTTCAATTTTATATCTGTTGTGTCATTGTTGCTAACTCTTTTTTTTTTTTTTAAGTACATCAACAATTGGGGGTGGGGGATTCGAACCTATGACCTCTTAGTCATGAGTCATACTTGATGCCAGTTGAGCTATGCTCTTGTTGGCATTTGTTGCTAACTCTATTAGTTTCACGCTTATGTGGTATACTAGCTTATATTATTAGAGGATTACTTTTGAAATCTCCTGGCAACATGATCCCATCCTTAAATAATATACAATTAGTCATATATCAAAAATGTTGAATTAATGACATAAATTTATTAGACATAAAATTGAAAATTTAAAGATTTATTCTAAAAAGTTTAAATATAAAATCTACATAGACATAATTTTAGAAAACTTATTAGAAAATTTTTAAAACGGATAACGGAAATAGAAGCAATTTTAAAAGTTTCATGCTCAAACTTGTAATCATAATCTTAATTAGTTAGCTCAAAATAGTTTAAAATTACGTTAAACTCATAAAATTTCAATATTCTAGGTAGTTAAAGCTAGTCATGCAATATTCTTCTTAAAGATCTATTTTTTAGTCTACGGATCTCTCAAATGCCACTAAACTTGATGGCAGTTCTTTTTTATTTTTTTTAGTTTAACAAATGAGAGAGTAAAAAATTGAATCATCAATATTTAGAATGGTAATTAGTATCTTATCTATTGAATTTTACACGTTAATTAAACATAAATTCATACATTTGTGAATGCAATTTTCCTAACATATAACAATATGTGTACAGATGTTCCAATGAAATTAGAGACTCAAATAGATTGCCTTTGTGCCATACAATATTGTGGAATGTAAATTTGGCAAATCTATTACGAAAATGACATCGCCCTCGTCACAAAAAAAAAAAATAATAATAAATAAATAAATAAATAAAACAATTTCTGCTCGGCCCGAACTTTGTCGAAACACAGATAGACTCTGTTACGGTTGCGTATACCCTTTTTCAGGATACGAATATCTTTCAACTTTATGTCATTTTCTTGACTAATAATAATGATTAATGATAATTAATTAAACCCAGTTTATAAGGTGATTTTAAACACTTTAGAAAATTTCGTACGTAAAATTTTATTGTTTAGCTGTAATTTTCAAGGACTTGTGGTAAAAGAAACAATAAAATTAAAAAAAAAAAAAAAAGTCAAAACTAGAATGTTTAGGGGAGGACAAAACATTTTGATCTAAACCCATGTTTGAAATAATTCGTAAAAAATATATTTTTTTAGGTAAAATAAAATTTACTATAAATTAATCATTTAAAATGGGTTTAATATGACTTTTAGAATGATTTTGGATTATCAAAATATTTTTTTAAATCTTAATAAATAAAAAGTCGTTGAATTAATTTCTATCTTTAAAGAACAATTTGAGAGATATGTTGTTGTCAAAATTTAGTCTGGATAACTCACCTTAGTTTTACTAACAATAACTGTAAATTTGTTTGGAGAGAGAAAAACATGACCTGCAAGAGAGAGCGGTGTAGTACGCTCGCCACACAGGCTCCAATGCTTAAGTCAAAGAGTATTTTGGTGTAATAAATAAGAGTTTCTAGAATAAAGAAGAACTTGCCCTTCCCTTCTATAAGAAGAGTATTTATATGGTCGCTCTAAGGTGTAAACCCTAATCTATTGCAAGGTAGGAGGAGAAGAGGACTCCTTCTTCGAATTGGAGCTAGAAATTAAGAGGAAGGGAGATGGTCCGACCACACGATGGGGTCGGTCGAGGCCGACTAGAGGATCGGGCTTTCGAGCCGATTCTCACATTCTATGAGACTCGATCTCTTCTGACTTTTAGCCCAGTGGGACCTGTTTTCTTTTCCTGTTTTAGGTCCTTGTTTGCATATCTGTCCTTCTGTTCCCTTTGCATTCCAAATTTGTCGTTGAATTTCACCCTTAAGATTTATTATCCAAAAATGGTTTTAAAGTGATTAGCTAAAAAAGACCAATATATATATATATATATATATATATATATATCACTTTTGAATATAATCAGTGGCAAATCCAGGATTTTTTTGTCGAAGGGCTTGATATCTTTTAATATTAGTTTGTTCAATAGAAAATATGATCGATATTTTTTAGGACCTTGTATTTTAATCATTTTATTTTAGTTCATGTATTTTTAAATGTCTAAATTTAGTTCTTATACTTTCAATAAATCTTAAAATTAGTTTTTATCATTGGTTTGAAGTAAATTTTTATTGAACTTCGTAAAATAATAATAATAATAATAATAATAATAATAATTCACATTAAAGAAAAAACGCAATGTAAATATGTTTCCAAAATTTATAAAGAGAAAGTTAGACTAATTTATTTTAGAAAATAAAACAAACAAGTTCCAAAGTACAAAAAAAAATGATATTTTAACATATTTTGTATATAAATATATATACAAAAATGGATCTTGGAATAATAATTACATTTTTTTTATAATAATTAGAAGTCTAATTCAACAGTAATTGACATGTATCATCGACCAAAAGGCTAGAGGTTAAAAAATAAATTAGTCTCGTAATATATTTTTAATCAATATAAGCATATAACTAATAATATTGAGTGGGCTAAATGTATGGTTGCCACCAGACGAAATTCTACTTTGAAATTTTCTTTGTATTTGTCCATACTATTACTATATATTCTAAAGTTCAGAGGAGAGTAATTGGCATTAGTAGAATTTGAACACGAGACTTCCTACTCTGATATCATGTTAAATTACCAATTAACTCAAAATGTATTTTTATGGTAAATTGATAAATTATGGTAAATTTAAATATATCAATAGTCCAACAAAAATGGTAAGACATAAAAATATCTTTATTAATTTTTTTTTTAAATGATACTTAAACTAAAAGGTATTATTACAAATAGACCACTAAGATCTTAAAAAAAAAAAAAAATCCTATTTCAAATAGTGATGAGGCCAAGACGAGAAAAAGAGTTTCTTCCAAATTTAACCATGGTAATTTCTTTGGACGAGATGCATAATTTCTCTCACTTGTTTATTCATTTATTTTTAGTAATAAATTTTAAAATGAACAATGGATAAGGTTCAAATATGCTATATCTTACTAATAATGTTTTGACTAATGTATTTGATGGCAAAAATTGTCTGCAAGTGTTGGATTTTGAGGCCATTTAGTGAAGAATTCTTGTTTCAAATGAGGTTGGAGATGAAAAGGGAAAGTTTTTTTTTCCTAAATCTTGTAATAAATTGATTTTCTCTTGATCATAATCTTTCTTTAAACTCATATTCTATATTTAGTTAATTTCTCTCTAACACATCAATCTTCTCCTTTTTATGTCTTTAATTTTTGGAGAATTATAATGAGTAGCATAAAATATTAGCATATTTACAAACTTAGCTATGATTTTTTAGATTTATAAATCTAGCAAATTTTTTAAATTTGAATTCCGTTTCTTTATTATTCCAGATTTATCCTCATTGGTGTAGCAGAATGTATATCAATAGTATATCTGATATACTTTACATTTGGTATATCATAAAGTATATCTAATATACTTTATATTGGTATATTAGAAGTATATCTAATATACTTTATTTTTATATACCAATATATACCTAAAATGAAGTATGTTAATAATATATTATTGATATACTATAGATACCCTTCTTTTAGGGATATCATTTACAATGATATACTTCCTATATATCCGTAACAAATTAGAGATATTTTGCATATTAGTATATCACTAATGTACTTGAATTCTACCTGAAATTTAAAAGCATAACCTGAAATTTACTCTATCTGAAATGTCGGACATTACAAATAGTTTTTTAGATCCCATTATATACTTAATATTACTGAATAAAGTATATCATCATAAATCACTATCAAGCATAAATCACTATTTGTGATATATCGTTGATATACTGAATAAAGTATTTTGGTAGTATATCACACCGATATATACTTAATATTAGTGAAATCAATGCTATTAGTTATTTTTTGGTTACATATATCATTGGTATATCTGATCTATTGTTAAATAAACTACTGATTTTTTCGATATTGAAAAACATGGGAGGACATTTCCAAATCTAACAATAGTTTTTGAGATCCCGTTGATATACTTAATATTACTGAATAAAATATATCAACATACTGTCAAGCATAAATCACCATTTGTGATATACCGTTGATATATTAAATAAAGTATATCGTTAGTATATCACACTGATATATACTTAATATTAGTGAAATCAACAGATATCATATCATTCATGTAATTACTTTTTGGTTGGATATATCATTGGTATATCAGATATATTATTGATAAACTATTTATTTTCTCGATATTGAAAAACACAAGGATGCCATTTGTAAATCTAACAATAGATTTTGAGATTCCATTGATATACCTAATATTACTGAATAAAGTATGTCAACATAAATCACTATCAAACATAAATCCCTATTTGTGATATAATTTTGATATACTAAATAAAGTATATCACATTGATATATACTTAATATTAATGAAATCAACAGAATTAGTAGTATATCACTTATGCAGTTATATTTTTGTTAGATATATCGTTGTTATATTAGATCTATTGTTGATGGACTATCGTTACTATATTAGATCTATTGTTGATAGACTATTGATTTTTTCGATATTGAACAACACGGAGAAGATATTTGTAAATCTAGCAATAGTTTTTTTTAGATACAGTAGTATATCAACAGTATATCTGATATAATTTATATTTGGTATATCAGTAGTATATCAATTATATATTTCATTTTAGGTATATCATTATTATATCAATAGTATATCATAAGTACATTATCAATATGTTTTTTTATAGACTATTAATATACCTCATATTGAAAAATGCGCATGAAAAATATAAGAGTATTTTTGACTTTGCACGCCATCCGTTTGGAATGGGCTTTTTTTTTTACTACTTTTGCAAATTGAATTAAGGAGTGACATGGGTACAATATTATTTATATATATTTTTTTTGCTATTCAACTGCCCCTTATTTTTACACACATAATATCACCATATCATGAATCTCTTCAAAATTATTTTCTATCTAAATTATGTTTTTTTGTCCACATGTACTTTCATTAATTTATTTTATATTCACAGTTTTTCTTATCACAATTAATTCTATTACAACAATATAAACATAATAGTACAACTTAAATAAACCAATAACAAATGAAGTTGGTTGGGTTTTCCCAAAACATCCAAGAACCAAATTTCTAAAACAAATAAATTTAAACAAACCATTCAAAAAAATCCAAGAACCAAAGCTAAAACAAATAATTAAAAAAAAATGCAAGAAGTCACATGGGTATCCAATTGAATATTTTACAGTATTAAACATTTTATTACCCATCATAGTTTTATATATTTTTTTTTTATATCATGTCAACTTTGCCTAAGTTAAGGACATCATTTATTTAAGCCAATAAAAGGCAGTGTCATAAATAATAGATATATTTTATGCTATCTTTTTATTGCTTTCTTCTAAAGCTTTTATTGATCCTTTCAAATCCTAATGTACGGTTATCATTTTACACCCTCATTTTATATACCTAATTACGTTTCAATCAAAACCTTAATTAATTGTAACCAAGCTAAGTCATATTTTAAATATATATATGTGGTCGAATTAATTATAAAGTTTTGTGTCGTTTACAAGAGTTAATTAAAGTTAGTGCATCTTAGACAAATTATGTTTATTTGCTTTAACTATGATGATGACGATGGTCTTGCTAATTTGTTAATTATTTTTAACACAAATATCTATGCGTAGTGCACTAATAAATGGATCAAAATGATGCAAGGAAGCATTAGCACTTACTTTTATAAATTTAAAGTAAAAAGATTTAATGAAGATAAATGAGGATATTAGTCTAATCGCCAATGTGTAAGTAAATAAAGTTAATGCAGTTGACCCACGTGATAAAAACTTGGAAATTTGCATGGAAAACTCTTTTCACGACATTAATGTGATTTGACCCATATTCTGAAATTAATGACATTTGACCCTTTTTGTACGGTGCATTCTGTCCAAATTACCGTAAGGGCATAATACTCTAACTCTAGCTCTCTCGCTCTCGCTCTCGCTCAAGTCTCGTTCTCGCTCTTGCTCTCGCTTATGATAGTAATTAAGTTGTCAAAATTCTGGAGAAAAGAAAAAAAAAAAAAAAACAAAAATCGCACAGTAGTTGACTCGCTCTTGCTCTCGGTGGCTCGCTCTCGTTCTCGCTCTATCTCTGCTACTCCAGCTCTTTTCTGTCTTTTTTTTGTCATTTTTTCTTAATATTTTTTTCCATTCATTTGAGCGAGACAGCGGGAGCGAGAGCGAGAGCGTGAACAGCGTGCGAGAGCGTGAACAAGAAAGACCACTTCATATTACCCTTATGAGTCATTTTGCGCGCATTGCCACGTCAGAATGAGTCATATTTCATTATTTTGAAATGTCAGGTCAAATGTCATTAATGCATGGGAAAATGGGTTATCCGTACGAATACCTCATAAAAACTGAACATCATATATCATCAAAATAATTTTTGTTTATGTTTAGAATATACTATGCATTATAAATTCAGACATTAGATATTCAAATTACATTGAAACTTATAATTATCTTTTAAAAAAACATTCAATCCTATAAATAAGGTTATAAATACTTTAGTACTTGATATATCCAAATTAGCAGTGGTACATAATATTTACATATGACATTTGATGTCGATGAGAATATATAGTTATAAGTGAAACATTTTTTTTAAACAAATATTGAAAAGATACTAATGAAATATTAGTTGAAGGATATTTTAAAGTGCTTTAAAAAGTAAGTTTTTGATATGATTTGGGATTTAAAATGCTTCTAAAAAAATTTCAGGCATTTGGTTTCATTATTAAGAGTTTTTAGAAATTTTAAATACTTTAAATTATAGTGTTGATGGAATGAAACAGCTAGCTAATTAGTTTTTTTTTCAGTACTTTTATTATAAACAAAACATATATATATAAAAGATTTTTTTTTTTTGTTCAAAACCATTTAAAGTTCGGTGATTTAAAAAAAGAAAAATTGAACTTCATGATGATAAAATGTTTTGAGTCCATTAAAAATATTTTGCATATTAAAAAAGTAGTTTTCAAAATTCTGAAATTATTTTAAAATGCTAATAAGGATGTTTTAAAATGATTACTTTCAAAGCCATTTCAAGTAATTATTTTTATAATAGTAAAAGCTAATGCTAAATTCCCTCTTAGTATAGCAAATATATAATTGATTTATAGAAATCCTCTTAATTAATTTTTTTTTAAAAGTACTAAAATAAATTTTTTGTATATCTAAAAAGAAAAACAAGTACTATCATTCAATAATGGCGTGGTATGCCAAAAATTTCTTTTTTATATATCAAGAAAATGTGCATTTTTTTAATATTTTGATGTAGCAATTAGATCTACTTTATTGTTAAAATTAAGATTAGTAATGAATATTCACCCATATAATATGATATGTTAATTATGTTGTTGGTAAAGGGCTTGGAGTCTGACGATCATTGAAAATTTGGCATATGTAATTTTTATTTTTTTATTTATAGTTTAAGTACACGTGGAGATGAGAATTTGAATCTCCTACTTAAAAAAAAATACATATCTTAATCGTTGAGTTATACTTATATTGACACATATGTCGTCTTTTAATTTACCTTGTAAAAAAAATAATTTTGTTATAGGTCAAATCTGGTCATCGAGATTGGGCAGGTCAAATGACCGAGACAAAGGATCCGATAGAATAAGGAGGCTAGTGTGGGACCAAAGCGGGCCGAAGCCGAACTAAACAAGGCAAAAAAGAACTTGATCGGGTTTCAGCCTAATCACGTAGTCAGCCTCAGCATAGGTCGAGGCCGACCAGGGTAAAGCCCACCCGATTGGGCTCTACCCTCGTCTACCGCCCTAAGATAAGAGTCTGGGCCTGGTTCTCAGCCCAAGCTCGTGGTCAGCCTAGGGCGAGGCCGAGGCCGACCAGGTGCGAGGCCATGTTACAGGTCTTGCACCAGCCCCTCGAGGCCCGGAAGTATACATCCAGCCCACTCCCGACTTTTTCTTTTCCCAAGAGGACAAGGAAAACCGACAAAGGACCCAGAAGAAACTATTTAAACTCTCCCAAGAGAGGAGAGAAGGGTAAGTGAATTCTAGGTACCTCAATACAAAAGTTTCTCGATAATTCTCTCTGAGACATAACTGACTTAGGCATCGGAGCTTGTGTGGCTTTCACCACACCGGTATCCGGGTTTTCTTTGTCTTGCAGGCTGTGTTCTTCTCCCAATAATTACAAATTTACCGTCGTTGTCACGTGAAGGTCAGGTGCATCCACTGTCCGGAATTTGGGAACAACAAATTTATTTGAGGAATAGAGAATTTCTACATATGGGCCAATGATTCTTCCTCAATTTGTTATATTATGGATGTCAATCATTCATGGTGGGTAAGTGGAACCCAACTTTCAGTTTTTTTCTCTTTTTTTTTTTCATAAGAAAAAGATGACTTTGCACCATTTTAAATACAACATACAAATTACTTGGAACTAAAAAATCATACAAATTATTTTTTTACAAAAGGAGCAACAATTAGAATTGCGACTTGGGTTCAAATACCTAAATTATTTTTATGGTTTTTTTAGAATATTAAATATAATTTAGTGATAATTAGCATGTATTATCAACTAAACAATTAAAAATTTAAATCTTCCATCTTAAATATTTTTTAACTAAAAAAAGCTAACCAAATTATATTCTTTTTTATCAAACTCAATTTCAAGTATTTTATATATATATATATATAATTCTTAAGTAAATTTGTATTTGATTTAGTACCATGTTGACAATGTGATTAATTAGAGTTTATTTTTATCTTTTATAATAATTATTTTAAGAAAATGTTGGGATAATAATACAATTAGTAGGTAAGCTATTTATTTTTCTCAGCCTTATTATAATTTCTTTTTCCAATCCTCATCAATGGAGCAACTTGGAAATTTATGATTAAATTTTATATTTGAACAAAATGAAGATCAACACTAAATATAAAGAGATACAAGACATTTTGACAGGAGGATCTTTTCACGTGGTGAACAGACGATTGAAACCACCAATTTAATTGCTTTTATTTTCTGAACATATATATATATATTTTTCGATCTAAAATTTATTAGCTAAGACGCCGTTATATATTTATATTTTACAAACATTGAAAATTATAAAGAATTTTTTAATGATTATTCCTCCTAATTATTTAATGTTTTTAAATGAAGAAAACATGTTGTCGTGCATCTAATAAACATCAACGAAAAATATAATTGTTTTCATTATAAAGATATGAGATGGGAATAATAATGGAAATATTTAATTTGTTAATACGGACAAATAAAAAAAAATAATGATATTTTATAGTTTTGAAACCAGACAAATAGCTTAGTAATTGTTTAAAGATATAGGATTATAGTAATTGAGAGAAACAAATCCTATCTTTATAAATGGGCAATAAATTTTTGTCTGCAACAAAGTTTTATGTGCCAGATATAATTCAGCAAGCTTCTTCATTTTAATTTAAATGTTTAACGTATAACCTTCAAACTATAATAATTTTTAGCTTATAAATCCCTCAAATTTATATAATTAAAAACTTGGACTTTTTTTTAAGCCCAAGAGAAAAACTTTGAACTTTGTAATTCAGTTAGTTAGAATTTATTAAGCCATTACTAAATTATTCATTATTGTATAATTATAATTTTTTGAAAATAAAAAGAGGCTTTCACGATTAAATTAAAGTAAAGGTACAAAGATAGGTTTCTTTTATGGAGTTTGTCGAAAAATTTTAATTGATTGAAAAAAAAATAGTTCATTTTTTATTTTACAATTAGGGAGTATTTTGTAGCATTTACCTTAAATTTAAATATATTCTCAAAATTATTCCATATTTTCTTTATAGAAAAAAAAACACAACATTATATTTAAGGCATTTTTTATATTTTAATTTTTTTAGTACATTATCAATTGTGGGGAGAATTTGAACCTTCTTGATCATAAGTCTTATTTGATTATGTGGTTTTAGATTTTAAATTTTGATTAGACAGAGAATCTTCCCGTATTTATTTAAATTTTTGAAAGCAGAGATTTCGGACTGTGAGTGCTACAAATTTGACCCCTTCAATCATTTGTATTTTTTTTATCTCATTTAATGCTTAAAAAATAAATTATATAGATATAAATTAATTTCATTCAAACCTTCACCAGGCCATACTTTCTTGGTCCAATAATAATTGAGAATTATGTTATTGGCTATACCCACCCCTTTAATTGTACCTCATTTATACATACCCATTGTTGTAAAAATAGGATGAAAACCGGGTATAATTTTACCAATATTAAAATACTAATATAATAATATATTTATAATAATATAATAATAATAATAATAATATTAAAATAAGTGTTTGGAAAGTGGGGGCAATATATATAATATAAATAAAGAGATAGTGGAAATTTATGGAGAATTAAATAAAGACTAAAAAGAGAAAGTGGGAGAGAAGAAATTGAATTGGAGGAATTTCACCAATGGTGCCATTTATTCTTCCACCAAAAAGCCACTATTTATAAGCAATTTGGCAAGGGATGAGTTGGTACATTTTGACACTAAGCATTGGTAAGAAATTGACACATAGAGAGACACACTCATGGCTAAGGATAATTTGCCACATGGCATGAGTGTTAAAGAACATGTGTGGAAATGGGCATTTACATCACCATATTTATAATACTCCCCTTAAATGCCCATTTATATAAAAGATGTCTCGTTAAAATCTTACTGAGAAAAACCAATGGGATAATAAAACCCTAGTGAAGGAAAAATAAGTACATATTTTATATAATACATTTACTCCCTCATGACGACATCACTGAGATCTCTCGAGTCTTCGCATCCCAATACTGTGAACCAATTTCTCAAATGTTGTAGTTGGTAATGCTTTTGTAAATATGTCATGAGTTATCTTTCGAACAAATTTGTTGTCTTTGAGATGTCACCATTTTCTTCAAGGTCATGAGTGTAGAAAAGCTTCGGAGAGATATGCTTTGTTTCTATCTCCTTTGATATATCCTCCTTTGATTTGAGCTATACATGCTTTATTTGTCTTCATATAATATTGTTGGAGGATGTTTACTTGAAGACCATCCACATGTCTCACGAATGTGTTGTGTCATCGATCTTAGCCATACACATTCTCGACTTGCCTCGTGAATTGCGAGAATTTCGACATGATTCGAAGAAGTGGCGTGATGGTCTGTTTCACCGATCGCCATGATATAGCGGTTCCTCCACATGTAAATAGATAACTGTTTGAGATCTAGCTTTGTGTGGATCGGATAGAAAACCGGAATCTGCATAACCAACTAGATCAAAACTAGATTTGTTAGAATAAAATAAACCCATATCAATCGTCCTCGAAGGTATCGGAGTACATGCTTAACTCCGTTCCAATGTCTTTTTGTAGGACATGAACTATATCTAGCTAATAAATTTCTTTGAAAATGCAATATCCGGTCTTGTGTTATTAGCTAGATACATAAAATGCACCAATTGCACTAAGATATGGTACTTGAGACCAAGTAGTTCTTCATTATCATCTCGAGGTCGAAATATATCTTTCTTTACATCCAGGTGAAACGAACTTCCATTGGAATATTCAATGGATGTGCTTTATCCATATAAAATCTTTTAAGATTTTCTCTGTATAAGTTGATTGATGAACAAATATCTCATCTCAAGTAAATGTTCAATTTGCAAACCAAGGCAAAATTTTGTTTTTCCAGATCTTTCATCTCGAATTCTTTCTTAAGATATTCTATTGCCTTGGATAACTCTTGAGGAGTTCCAATTATATTTAAGTCATCAACATATACTGATTATAATAGCAAATCTGATCGAGATTTCTTTATAAAAACACACGGACATATTGGATTATTTTGATATCCTTCTTTCAATGAGATATTCACTTAGGCGATTATACCACATTCGTCACCGATTGTTTTAATCCATATAATGATCTCTCAAATTTTATTGAATACAATTCCCGAGAACTTGATTCATATGTTTACGTATTTTAAATCCTTCCGGATTTTCATATAAATGTCATTATCCGAGATCCATATAAATCGCCGTGTGACTACATCCATTAGATGCATATCAAGTTTTTCATATACAATCGGGCCAATCAAATATCTTAACGTTATTGCATCCACCACGGGAGAATATGTCTCCTCATAATCTATACTGGGCGCTGCGAGAATCCTTGTGCAACAAGTCTCGCTTTATATCTTAATGACTTCATTATTTTCATTTCTTTTCCTTACAAATACCCATTTATATCCTACAGGTTTAACACCTTACGGTGTTAGGACTCTCGGTCCAAAACCTCACGTTTTGAAAGTGAGTTCAACTCTGCTTGGATTGCTTCTTTCCACTTCACCCAATCCTTTCTCGTTTACATTCATCGATAGATTTTGGATCAAAATCGTCACTTTCATGAATAATATCGTGAGTAATATTATAAGCAAAAATGTTGTCAATAATAATATCATTTCGGTTCCATCTCTTTCTGTTGTAACATAGTTTATAGAAATTTCATTATTATCCTCAAGCGTTTGATTTTCATCAATACTCTTTTGAGTAGTTGTATCTTGGATTTCTTACGGAACATCCATACCTTTTATCGAATCATTTTGATTCTCAACTACTTTTCTTTTTTTCGAGATTTTTATCTTTGGAACCTATTGGTCTACCACACGCAACGGCGTGCTCAGGACTCATTATTGACAACTTGTTCTGTGGAATATCAATTTTGATGGAGCATTTCTTTCTTTGGTATATATGATTTAGTCACCCTTTTTAGCATCTGTGAATGCATCCGGTAATTGATTTGCTATATTTTGCAAATGAATATCTTTTGAACTTCAAGTTCACATTGATCTCTTCGAGGATCTAAATGAGATAATAATGATGCATTCCACGTAATTTCTTTCTCCAACTTCTTAATTCCTCCCCTAATGTTGGAAAATTTGTTTCATTAAAATGACAATCAAGAAATCGTGCGATTACATCACCGTCGAGGTTCAAGATATTTAATAATTGATGGGGAATCATATCCAACATATATTCCTAACCTCCTTTGAGGACCCATCTTAGTATCGTTGTGGTGGAGCAATTGGAACATATATCTTTGCACATCCAAAAATTCTCGGATGGGATACATTTGGTTCACGCCATAAGCTAATTGCATGGGGGAATATTTATTATAGGCTCTTTGGTCTAATCGTAATAATGATGCGTGTGTAAAATAGCATGACCCCAGGGCCGATGTAGGGAGTTTAGCTCTCATAAGCAATGGTCTTGCAATTAATTGCGGGCGTTTTATAAATGATTCTCGCTAGACCATTTTGTGTATGAACATGGGCTCTGGGATGTTCAACGCTTATCCCAATTGACATACAATAATTATTAAAAGTTTGGGATGTAAATTCACCAAAGATTATCAAGTCGAATTGTCTTAATTGTATAATCGGGAAATTGTGCTCTTAACTTAATTATTTGAGCAAGTAATCTTGCAAATGCAAGATTTCGACTTGATAATAAGCATACATGTGACCATCTGTTTGGATCGTCAATTAATACCATAAAATATCTAAATGGACCACTTGGTGGGTTAATAGGTCCACAAATATCACCTTGAATTCGCTCTAAAAATGCGGGTGGTTCAATGCCCACTTTAGGCGGGTGATGGTCTAATAATTAATTTTCCTAGAGAGCAAGCATCACATGACAACTCATTGGATTGAAGAATCTTACGGTTCTTTAAAGAATGTCCATGTGAATTCTCAATAATTTTCCTCATCATTATCGATCCTGGATGACCCGATCGATCATGTCAAACACTTGAATATTTACGGATTCATGAACTTACGGTTCATTGTTACATAACTTTCGATTACTCGTATATATGAGTATAATATAATCCGAAGAAAAAGTGGCGGTGTTTCCAATATCGTTTTTTTCATGCGAAACAATAGATGTGATATAGAGATACTACTATATTATTTTTACGATCGGTTTCAACATGATAACCATTATTACGTATATCTTTAAAACTCAATAGATTTCTCTTTGATTTGCTTTGAGAACAAAGCATTATTAATTGAAAATTTTGTTCTTTTAGGCAAGATAAAACTTGCTTTTCCAAAACCTTCAATCAGTCTGCAGAACTTGATATAGTATTGATTTTTGCTTCCAAAGATTGTCAATTTAGAAAAATATTTTACTGTTTATGAGTATCGTGTGCGTGTAGTTGCGCGATCTGCTAGACATAAATCCTCATTGCTCATTTTCTAGGTTACTCAACATATTGAAATTGTCCATATTTCTTCATTGATAAGAAAAGGAAAAACGATTACAAAAGTTCTAAATATATATACAAAAACAAGAAAAACATATTATAAACGATGACTTAATTATATATCTTCATACAAAACATCCTCTACTTGTTTGATTGCATCAATTTTCTCTCCGGAGATTCAAAATAATCACCACATCAAGATGCACCATATTGGAGGATCGAACACATCATCTTCTTAAATGACAAGATTTACCTCCACATTCTTCCCTTTTCCTTTTTCCTTCAAGGAAGCTTGATAGAGATCAACAAGGTGTTTTGACGTACGACAGGTACGTGACCAGTGCCCAGTCATTCCGCACCGGAAACATTTATGTTCATCACCTTTTGAATTCCTATCTTGTGGAGCTTTTCCTTTATGATCATCAGTTCGTGTGGGTTTCTTAAAATTATAATGCCCACCACGAAAATAGGTATTTCTTCCTCTACCGCGGTCCCGACCTGGACCTCGACCACGACTACGACCTCGACCACGATTATTGAAATTCACAGCATTCACTTCAGGGAATGGTGTTGCTCCAGTTGGTCGAGATTCATGATTTTTCATTAATAGCTCGTTATTTTGTTCAGCCACGAGAAGACATGAAATTAATTCGGAATATTTTTTAAAGCCTTTCTCTCGATATTGCTGCTGCAGGAGCATATTCGAGACATGAAAAGTGGAGAATGTCTTCTCTAACATATCAACATCAGTAATTTTTTCTCCGCATAATTTCAGTTTTGAACTAATTCTGAAGAGTGCAGAATTATATTCACTTACTGATTTGAAGTCCTGCAACCTTAGGTGCATCCAATCATAACGAGCTTTTGGAAGAATAACTGTTTTTTGATGATCATACCTTTCTTTTAAGCCTTGCCATAGAATGTAGGGATCTTTTATTGTAAGATACTCCATTTTCAATCCCTCGTGAAGATGATGGCGAAGGAATATCATAGCTTTGGCTTTTTCTTGATTTGATGCATCATTTCCTTCTTTAATTGTTTCTCCAAGATTCATGGAGTCTAAATGGATCTCAGCATCAAGGACCCATGACAAGTAGTTATTTCCATTAATATCCAGGGCCGCAAATTCTAGTTTTGCAAGATTTGCCATAGTAATACTATATACAAAGAAATTGCATTTACATTAGGAAATTAATTAAACATGCAAAATAATATTTAATTATTAAAAAAATGGCTTACGGAGGACCTACCTTGATGGAAAAATCGTGAGAGCTTCGTAAATGCGATAACGTGTTGTAAAAATAGGATGAAAACCTGTATAATTTTTACCAATATTAAAATACTAATATAATAATATATTTATAATATAATAATAATAATAATAATAATAATAATAATATTAAAATAAGTGTTTGGAAAGTGGGGGCAATATATATAATATAAATAAAGAGATAGTGGAAATTTATGGAGAATTAAATAAAGACTAAAAAGAGAAAGTGGGAGAGAAGAAATTGAATTGGAGGGAATTTCACCAATGGTGCCATTTATTCTTCCACCAAAAGCCACTATTTATAAGCAATTTGGCGAGGATGAGTTGGTACATTTTGACACTAAGCGTTGGTAAGAAATTGACACATAGAGGACACTATGGCTAAGGATAATTTGCCACATGGCATGAGTGTTAAAGAACATGTGGAAATGGGCATTTACATCACCATATTTATAATACCCATAAATTATTTCTCTTGACAAGGCAATACCATTCTTACTTTTTGTTTTAAATTATTAAAATATTTCATTCCAAGTCTTTTCAAATATGTATATAGAATTGATTGATCATCGTAGGATAAGAATTATATATTACCAGAGAGAGAAGAAACTTAATATTTATATTTCAAATTTTCTTTCGCATTCCAAAATGAGTTTTTAATTTTACGATTTGGATTGTATTCTCCATTTTTTTTAGTACATCAACAATAAAGGTATGGAGATTCAAACTCATGACCTCTCGATCATGAGTCATACTTGATGCCTATACTCTTATTAGCACATTGCATTCTTCCTTGAATGAGAATAAGAGGTCCTCATTTTCATAAATAAGATTAAACTCTCACCTTTCATATTGAAATAACTATTTCAATTATTTTCTACCTATGTTTTTTTTGCCTATATAAATAAATAAACAATAATATATTGATATATATATTACATTATACCCTATCCCTTTCAACCACAGAATATAAAACTGAATTTCCACATCTTGAATAAGATTAAGTGAACCATTTCTGACTATATTCTATGCTCACTCCCAGAGGGATGAATTAAATATATCCTATACTTTTTAATGAAGTTAACGGTTTTTCATTTTCTATATTATTGGTATTGGTAGACTAAATCCGTCAAAAACCAAAAAATAATAATAATAATAATAATAAAAAATAAAAAAAAAAAACTAAATATGACTATTTATTTATTACATAACATAGTTTAACTGTTATCGATTTCGAGATTAGAGGTTTGATTTCTCTACTCTACATATATTTTAAAACAAATTATCTCTAAGTGAATTATATTGTTAAAATATTATAATAAAAAATAAATAAAATAATTTATAACGTGTTGAATATATCTTTAAAAAAAAATATAAATATCTAATTTCATTTATAAACTTTAAAATTTGTTTTATTTTAATTGGGGAAGAATTTTCGGTCTTTGAATTTTTTTTTTAAAAAAATCGTTTTCATTTTTTTTGTTGTTGGTTCTTGCTAGATAACAGAGATTTGAATATGTATATTAATCCATGCATTGGAGCTACCTAATTTATTTGAGACAAATAGAGAACCTATTTTCCAAAATGATTGAAACTTAAATATATAGTTTAAAAGTTTCCAATCTCAAATAAAATAAAACAAGATGGGGAAGATGAAATTTATAGTAAAAAAGAAAAAAGAAAACAGAAGGTGCCGGTGGCACATAGAATAGAAGCATAAGGAAAATGGTATGGAGGTCAAATAATTTGGAAGCTGACAAGCATGTCAGACCAATTTGTTCAACTAATATTCCGTATACCGACACAATCATAAACAATTTCCACGTCAGGCTGCATGGCGACCCCACTTTAAAAAAAAAATCCACCTTATTTTTTCGAAGACATAAACTTTAACCGAAAATTTTTTAGTATTACCCTAATATCATACTACTTATGTTTAGATTATGTTTTTAACATTAGTGAACCCTACATTATTTACAAAGAGATGATGATGTGACAAGCAATAAATGGGAGTAGTTGGAAAATTTTACATACTACGACGTAGTACTAGAAGTTTTCACAACTTTAATTAATTGAATTACGTTAATATATCAATTGAATAACATCCCTCTCTCCTTATGTCTACACACTAGATCATATTGTTATTTTTATTATAAGTATTATTGCATTAGTAGAAATAATTAAATATATATTAACCAACATGAATATAGCTAGGTATTAGAGGTGTACAAATAACTCGATAACTCGAGCAACTCCGAATACCCAATCCAAATCGTTAGGGTTAGATTGGGTTACGTTAGTTTTTTTTTTCGATTTGGATTAGATTAAAAGTTTGAAAAACAAAAAGTTTCGATTCTCATATTAGACTTTTTAGGCTCGGGTTAACCCAACCCAACCCAAAGCTTATATATTTTTTATTTATTTTAATTACATATATACTTATAAATGAATTATTTGTCAATTTTTTATGTTTTTTTTCTAGACTTTTAACGAATGTTAAGATGTTATGAATTTTGAAGTTTGATATTTGAATTTTATGTGATTTTAGTTATTAATTTAAGAAAAATATATTTTAAAGAATTAAAAAATAAAAAATTAATCTAACAACCCAATATCTCAACCCAACCCGAAAATATTGGGTTGGGTTACTCTCATTAATAAGGTTGGTTGGGTTGAAAGAATGACCAACATAAATTTTTTAGTTGGTAAAAAAAACTCCCTCAACCCAACTCAACCCGACTTATGTACACCCCTACCATGTATAAAGTTTGTACCAACGACTAAGGAGGGTTAGACTATGTTGTTGATATAATTAAATTTGCTCCAACCTATTAATTAAGTTTTTAGGTCGATTGGTGATTTAAGTTAGATGTTCAAATCTTCTGCTCCACGTTGTTGAACTTAAAAAAAATATAGTATCATTATCATATTCATAACTCACAACAATATACCATTTTGTTTCTTTTTTTTATTCATATATATTATTATGGAGTTCAAACAGATGACCTCTTGGTCTAATATCACATGTTAAATCACCAACCAACCCAAAAACTTAGATTTATGAATTATAATAAAATTAATCGTATATCAACGCTAATCCAACAACATCTCATACTCTGATACCATGTTAAATGGCCAATTTATCCAAAATTTTAAACTGATAGGTTATAATAAATTAACCATATATCAACATTAGTCCAATACTCCCTATCAGTTGTGGACTTGAGAAATGCCAATTGAGGAGAAAATAATTTTACATAGGTTCAAACACAAGACATCATTCTCTAATACATGTTATTATAATATAATGTTAAATTATCAATCAACCCAAAATTTTAAGTTGATAACTAATGGTAAATTTAATTATATCAACACTACTCTAATCGTATGATACTGATTTTGATTTTTTGTTTTTTATTACTAGTTTTAAACATAGATGTGTTTGATGATGGTTGTGTTTTTTTTTATTGAAGAAAGAAATTTTAAAAAAATGGCTAGTGACCATTTTCCTTTATTATTCTCTGAAATTTTAGGTTAAATAAGTAAAATTTGCACATAAAAATTAGTTTTTAAAATAAAACATTCAACTTGATTAGGTTATATTTATATATTTTATAATATTTATTCTGTACATTATAAATAAAAGTGATAAAATATTTTTTTTATTTTATATTTCTAAAAGCCTGAAAACGAAAAATGAAAAAAAAAAAAAAAAAAAAACATGATTTGGTTGTTTTTTAAATTGGTGTGCAATTTTAAGATGATTGGATTAGAAAATGAGAAACAACAAATAAAAACCATTACAAAACATACGTGATTTTCAGGAGTTGAAAAAAAAAACTACTAAAAAATTCCACAATATGTACTAAAAAAAATAAAAATCCACAATATTCCATTGTTATAACCTGACCCAAAAAAAAAAAAAAATTATGCTCTTTTGCTTGGTTTGATGTTAATAACTTAATAATGACGATAATGGTTAGATGAGAGTGATTCTACAAGTGTGTCGTTGAAATTAGTTTTGTTGGGTAGCGGCCGCCTTAAAACGCTGTAAGAAGTAAATTGGGCCGGGTTGGGCCCATGAGCCTCATGCAAGTTTATTTTATTTTTATTTTATTATAATAATAATAATGATTTTTTTTTTTTTTGGCGAGCGTACCGTCAAGTCGTCTTCAATTAATTTGATGGTTTCGAAAGTCCTAACCCCACCTGCCCGAGCCTCTGCTTCAGCAACGCCGTATCGCAGTTCTTTCCACCTGACCACAGACGATTGCTTTCTCAAATCAAGCACCTTCAGGGCTATTTTTGTCTATTTCTTTTTTTTCTTTTTCTTTTTTTATATTTTATTACATGCAATGTCAAAAATATTTGTGAGTTGAGTCTTGACGGATCATTCAAGATAGGAAATTTTTAGCTTATCCAAAATTGAGAGTCGAATCGAGATCATTTTCGAGTCTCCCAATTAGAGATGGGCGGGAATGGGAAGGGTATCTCCACTCCGTTCCACTCTTGTATATGTTCTGAATATTTTATTTTATTAATTTTTTAAAAAAATACACGTTAAAATACTATTTTGGTTTTTGTACTTTGAGAGTATTTTTATTTGTTATTTGTCCTCTCAAATGTCCAATTTTATTTCCTATACTTTCAATAAACTTTAAAATTGGTTCCTACCATTAGTTTGTTAATTTTTTTTAAAAAAATTGTCTCTATTGGCTTTTTCCATACAATTTTGAAAGTATCTTCACATTGTGTCTTTTCTTATATTAAAATTATTATTATTTTGTAACTAATTTTGATAAAAAATAACTTCAAACTTATCATAGGAACCAATTTTCAGTTTTATTGAAAATATAAGAACTAAAATTAGACATTTGAAAGTACAAAAACTAAAATAAAACAATTCTTAAAATAGAGGGACCAAAATGGTATTTTAACAAAAAAAAATATATGATATATATTATAATTATTTGCAATATCATTATTAGTAATACAAAATGTTATATATATCATTTAATGGAGTAAACTGTATATTGTATTTAATTTGATAACATAATAGTTTTTTATACTAAATATTTTTTAAAATTCATGATTTAAAATAACAAAATAATAATATTTACTTCAACAAAAAAAACTATAAATGATTTTGATATATTTATCAATTTTTAATTAATTTATAATCATTGCATAGCTTAATTGACATTAAATATTTATTCGAGTTCTAATACCATATTAAATTATATGAGGTTACATCTTGAAACCAATTGGTAATAAGAGCAGTAACTCATATATCATATATACTGTGAGGTTTCTCTCCATTTTTTCAATGTGAGATTTTCAACATTACGTATTTACAACAAATCTATATAGATAGATGTCTTTTTATAAATAAGCACTTATGTATCTCTTTTTTTTTTCTTTTCTTTTTTTGAAAAGGTACCTAATGTATGGTTGGAAAGGAAATGCTCCTTCATTCTTTTTCTTGACTTTGTCAAATATTTATAAAATTGTGCAAAAATATTGTAAACAAGAAAATGTTGTTTTCTTTTTATAGATATTAATATTATTGACTTGAAGGATTTTTTTTTCAATTCAACAACATTTACGAAGAGATAGATTCGAATTCCTAACTTCTTAGTCGATAGTACATGTCAATTATAGTTGAACTAAATTTACTTGGACTATTATTTTAACTTTTGTTTACTTTAGTCATTCTACTTTTAACATGTCTATTTTGATTTGTACTTTTAAAAATGACTAGTTTTAGTCCCTTCGTTTTTATTTTTATTTATTTACTTCAATCATAATTTTAGCATAACACTTTTTTCTTTACTAAATTTGTTGAGATGTAACCTTACATTATAAATAAGTATTTTCATTGTATATAAAATTTATGCTTAAAAATTTTAAATAAAGATCAAATGGGTCACTTTTTAAAAGTATGTGGTTTAAAATAGACGTTTTAAAAATACAATGATTAAAATGAAAAAAATGTTATAAGTGTAGAAATCAAAAGGAATATTTTAAAAATACTAAACTAAAATAAACCAAAGTGAAAAGTATATAAAAAATAACAATTAAACCAAATTTTGAAAAAAGAAACATAAAAAAGAGGAAAGATTGTCTTTGAAAATTGAAATTTACCACACGCTATTACTTTTTCGACCAACTGTAAAATGCGTTATTTTATTATATAGATGTTTTTGACCAACTATATATATATATATATATATTCGCATTTTATTAATTTATTTTTCATGCAGATATAAATGTAAGCGCATGCTCAAATACGTCAGCTCACGATGCCACAAAGCATATATTAAAATAACACAATTGATTTGAAATCAATCTAACTCGTTTCTTTAAAAGAAGAAATGAATATTCTTAATATATATATATATATATATATATATATATATATATGAATAATTTTTCAATAAAAAAAAGGAGAAAAAGATGCATAATTATCCAAATGCGAAAAGTAATAAATCAAGAGGGCGTTTGGATTGAGGAGTTTGAGCGAAAGTTTGTGAAACCCACAAAAATGAGTTAAAAATCTGTATGACCCATAAAAAGAGTTGAAAAAAGAGTTAATAAACCTGTGAGTCTTACAAGAAAGAGTTAATAACTCTTGAGCCAAACAAAGAGTTGAGGGAGTTATTAACTCCTCCCAACTCCTCAATCCAAACGCCTACATTACATTGATTTTCGTTACAAAAGGAAAAAAAATGTTGTCCATTTTGAAGTTAATATTGGGAGCTCTTATTAATTTTTTTTAGTTCAACAATATTTAGAGGTGGGAAGATTCGAGCTTTTAACTCCTCGATCGATTGTAATGTCAACTACCGTTGAGTCAACATATTGATTTTGAACCAACGTTTTGTTTTTAATTTTTCGTCATAAAAAATATAGAGTGCATTTTTTAATGAATAATAAATTATATAAAATACCAACTATAAGGTTTTGTAAATTGTCTCAACCATTTTAAATCTTAAAACTTTTAAGTTTATCTAAAAAAAATCCTATCTCAACCTATTTGTTAAAATAAAAACAAATTTTTAACTTTACAACTTACCTTGAATATTATTTTTCTTTACCTTCCTCCTCTAAGAGAAAAAAACAAATAAATAAATAGAGATGAGAGGAATTTGAACCACAAATCTCATATTCGTTAATACATTTAATATATCAAATGAGTTATGCTCGCTTTAGCACTAAAACTACATCTTAAAATGAAGAAGTGATAGCAACAAATCATCTTGAGTGACAGATTAATGGAAGACGATTGTGTTATTGCAAGAATTGTCAACGTTATTGGGCCTCATAAACAAGCAAAATAGGTAGTTTTAGACAATTTAAAAATCTACAATACATTTTGATAGCAAGCACTGATTTTTAAAATTAAACTATAAATCTTTACTTACTTTATGAATTTTTATGTTTTCTCTTATCTCATTTTTTTTTTTAACTTATATTTTCAAAAACCAAGTTAAGTTTTGAAAACTAGTTTTCAAAAACTTATTTTATTTTTGAAATTTGGCTACAAATTTAAATATTTTCTTAAGAAAGATGTACACCATTATAGAGAAAGAAAAATGGTGAAAAACAAACCTACTTTTCAAAAATAAAAAATCAAATGATTATTAAACACCACCTTAATTTTAAATTTAAAAATTTAGAAAGGATAGAAACACTATCTGAACCATTCTTTCATATATATAATTTGGCCTGAAAAGAAATACTCGAAAATGAGGTGTATAGGGAATTGCCATTAAAACACCTTTATAAATGGAAATAAATATAATGTGGAAAAATAAAAAATTGTAAAAAGGAAAAAATAAAAAAATAAAAAAGAGGGATCGAGTAACAGGGAAATTAGGTGAGAGGTGGGCATCGGAGAAAACTCTGGTTTGTTTCTGATCCAATAAAGCACCAATAACGCTAACCCTAAGGTCCCTAACTGAAATTAATCGGGCTCCCCCACATGCTTGACCCACACGTGTCAACATATGGACTTTTCGAATTATGGAATTTTACATTTTTACCCTTACATACCAACCAAATTTCAGAAAAAATTCTAGTATTATGGGAACACCGTACTCTCTTTATTTATACTATGTTTTAATACGAGAAAATTTCTAGTACTACGGTAGTATGAAAAATTTTCCACATCTCTTTTTCATGAATGATGTTGTTGTCCTAATGTTAAAACATGTGTGAGCATAGCAGGGTATGTATCTTCTTGTAATCTTATAAATTTTCTCATACTAATGTAGGCCACATAATTTATGGTAGACCCCACATACATATTTTTTAAATGAATGTTGTCGTGATAAACAATAAATGAGCATATGAAAAAAATTTCATACTCCCTTAATACTAAAATTTCCACCTCCAAATTTCTAAATTATTTATTGTTATCCTTTCTACCTCAAGAAATTATTTAAGGAGACGACCAAGTGAAACTCGAAGTTTTGCACCTTTGGATACAAGAGAGAAATCGTAGAAGTTTCTTGATTTTGTATCCGACGATTATTAAAAGATAGACAAATTTTAATATTTACATCTGATGGTTTAAAAATGTGGCGGTTTTATTAAATAATCTGTACTAATATTGATTTCTGTCTCCAACATTTTTTTAAAGAAACTTATCTAAATCCAATTATATTTATATTCCATAATAGAAGCATATTTTATTTATTTTTTATTTTTTTAAATATTAATATTCATTATGTAATGCAAGTGTAACTAACCATTTAAAGTTAAATTTCCAAAGTTTAAATAGGTCAATAGTTCCTTGCTTGTTTTGCTTACTAAAAAATAATTAAGGCTGCTGATTTTTTATGTTAGAATAAAATGAATAGAATGAAAAAATATATAGTATATACACAAATGACACGCCAACTTTTTTTTTTCTTTTTCTTTTTTTTGAGGAAAAAAAGAAGGCACTAATGATAGACATATCAAAATCAAACTTTATTTCGTGAGGAACGAAACAATTAATGACAAAAAACAATAAATGTACTGTTCCTCGTATGTTTCACACACCTAGTACGTGTCTTTTGAATGTAGAGTATATATTTAAAAAATACTGTCAATTTCGTACTTATTAGTTAATAATACTCTTATTCTTCCCAAAGTTATAATCTTTATATCTTTAATTTTTTTTTTTTCATAAACATTTTAAAACTACTCATATAGTAAAAACAGGTTAGAATATTTGAACAAAGTTGATGTATCATAATGTCATTTTTTAAATTTAACTCAGGTAAATATTCTAGTCATTGTCACGTCATTTTAGGTCACTATTGCATAGATTTTTGAGAAATTTGCATGGAAAACCCTTTTTCACGTGCATTAATGTGATTTGACCGTATTGCTCAAATTAATGACATTTGACCCTTTTTGTCTTTGTGCATTTCGTCCAAATTACAGTAAGAGGCGTCATCATCTCGACTTCTAGCTCTCTCTCTCTCTCTCGCTCAAGTCACGTTCTCGCTCTCGTTCAAGTCTCGTTCTCGCTCGCCGCTTTCCTTTTTATCTTGCGTGCATTCCGTTCAAGTCTCGTTCTCGCTCTCGTTCTCGCTCTCGCTCTCTCTCGCTTATGATAGTAATTAAATAAGACATAGCTCTCTCTCGCTGCGTTCTCGCGTTACCATTGGCTCATTTCTCTCTGCTCTCTCGGCTCTTCTCTCATCTTTTTGTCATTTTTTCTTTATATTTTTTTCCATTCATTTGAGCGAGGCGAGAGCGAGACAACGGAGCGCGAGGCGTGAACAACGTGCGGAGGCGTGAACAAGAAAGATCGCTTCATATTACCCTTATGAGTCATTTTGCGCGCATTCTTGCGTCGTCGAGAATATGTCATATTTCATTATTTTGAAATGTCGAGTCAAATGACGTTAATGATTGGAAAATGGGTTATCCGTACAAATACCCCTAGATTTTTCATCTAATATTCTATGAAATTTATACTTTAAAATGTTTTTGAAATGTTTATGAAAAGTCAATAATAATATTATAATTTTTTTAGAAAATAGAATATTTTCTAAAGAAAGGACGAAGTTTGATGAGTATTTTTTATAATTTAACTCTTTACTCATCATATAATTTTCTTTCTAAAGAGTTAACTATATTGAAAATTCTGATTCACTCTTATTCATACCAGAATGATTAAATCCATATACCAAAGATCCTAACAATAATTTTACTCCAAAATTTGTTCTCTATTTCTTTTTTTTTTTCCCATTTTACTGTACAAATTATTTTAAATTAAACTATCATTTTAGTCTCCATATTTTATAATTGGTTCTATTTTAATTATGGTACTTTTAAATGTCTAAATTTAATCACTGTATTTTCAATGAATTTTAAAATTAGTCCCTTTATTAATATATTGTTAACATTTTTCTTAAAAAAAAAAATTCTATTATTCTTTCTTTTAGGGCAAAATACATTTTTGGTCCCTCAGTTTTGCATTTGGTTCCCTTTTGTCCATCAGTTTTCAAACTCAACAAATTTACCCCTAAGATTTGCATTTGGTAGCATATTTGGTTCTTCTGTCAACTTTTCCGTTAATTTCTAACGAAAAGTTGATCTCACACCTATTTATATTAAAAATAATATATTTTTATTTTTTAATTATTAAAAAATCTTATTTTATTAAAAACATTTTTAATTTTTTTTCTTCTTCTCTCTCTTTCTCTCTATTTCTTCTTCTTTTCCCTCTTTCCTCTTCTTTCTTCTTCGTCGTCTTCTCTGTTCTCCTGGCAGATCTCACTCTCCACCAATGGCTTCTCCACCGACACTTCCGATTTTCGGCCCTCAGTCGGTCGCCGGAGCTCCATCTCAGCCGCCCATCGCCACCTCCATCCGCCATTTCTTTCTCGTTTAACCTCTTTCATCCGCCAAGGCTTCTCTCAATGCCTATTCTCGGATCCGCAAGAACTTCTCAAGTTTTCTCAGATCCGGCGGCCGACTGAGGGTCAGATTATGGTGCACGCAGGAAGGCTCGGGCAGACATAGACGCGCTTACGCACCTCATTACTGGTCCGCTATCGGAGCTTCCACGGAAGGTTGTGGCCTCGCCGGTGAAGTTGCGAGTTACGGTCCCGCTGAAACCCATTGCGGATCTACTTTGCACGAACTTTGTTGGTCGCCAGTAAACTCTCTTGCGACAAAGCAATCACCTCCGCCGTTGGATCTAAAGAACAAAAATAATCAAATCTAAATATCATCGGGCCGGAAATTGGAAGTGTCGGTGGAGAAGCCATTGGTGGAGAGTGAGATCTGCCGGGTGAACAGAGAAGAAGACGAAGAAGAAAGAAGAGGAAAGAGGGAAAGGGAGAAGAGAGAGAGAAGAGAGAGAAAAAGAAAAAAAATTAAAAATGTTTTTAATAAAATAAGTTTTTTTAATAATTAAAAAATAAAAATATATTATTTTTAATAAAAATAGGTGTGAGATCAACTTTTCGTTAGAAATTAACGGAAAAGTTGACAGAATGAAATAAATGTGCTTCCAAATCTGGCCTTAGGTTAAATTTGTTGAGTTAAAACTGAGAGACCAAAAGGGAACCAAACGCAAAACTGAGGGACCAAAAATGTATTTTGCCCAAGAATTTAAGTGCAAACTAACCATAAGAACTAATTTTATTTAAAAAAAATTACATAAGCTAAACTTAAATATTTAAAGTCATATTTGATAACTATTTGATTGCTAAAAATTAGGCTTATTTTTCCATCATTTCTTTACAATGAATTTTATATTTTTTAAGGAATCATTTGAATTCTTCTAAATTTCATGAACAAATTTTTTAAAACTATTTTTTCTTAGCTTTAAACTTTGGCTTTAATTTTAAAACATATATAAAAGGTCAATTGAAAAAAAAAAAAGGAAAATCTAGAGAGAAATTGAGTATAAAATGAAATGATACTCAAAATGCATGGACGAAATTGGTATTTTAACCACTATTTCAATGCTCACTGATTTATATCATTATCATTATTGTGTTGTTTGTGGCTGGTCGTTGCCAAATAGCGAGGGAGGGGTAGAATCGTAATTATGTAGAATCTCATGGGCAGTTTTAAAGTGCGGGCCCTGAACAAGGAGGCCCACCACTATGGCCCATTTCTCTCCCCAATGGAGCCCTTGAAAAAGCCATGACGTCAAAACTGGCAAATTGCAGAATCAACCGCCATGATTCTGACACCTGCTCACAATTCAGATCTAATAACAACCGTCCGATCATTTCTCCGGACCCAGGGGACAAAAAGGTAATTTCCAAATCTTCCGCCCCTATAAATGAAGCAAGAAGATGCTCAGAATCAAAGGGACGAAGAGGCGAACTTCCGCCGGTGATCGGAGCTCTTTGAAAACCCTAGAAAAGGAAAAGAAAAAGTTCAGTGGTTGATTTTGCAGAGAAGGCGTCCTCTTAGGGAATGCAGAGAGATGAGAGGAGATTTGTTGACAAGTTTCATCTCTAGTGGTCGAGCTGGCAAGTGCATTGGCGGCCGGAACTGTCACCGGAAGCACGTCGAAGACGGGTGATCCATTTTTCCCCTTTATCTTCCTCTTCAACTTTCTCTTATCCCTACGCTCTAATTAAGTAAAAGAACATAGGCGTGAAAGAATCGTTTGTATATACCAGTGTTTCTATTTTAATCTTTGAGAAAAGATCGAATCAATGGCGGAAAAGGACAGAGACGGTCATTCTGGTGTGCTCCATGGCAAGTATGAACTTGGTCGGCTTTTAGGGCATGGTACTTTTGCGAAGGTTTACCATGCCCGGAACTTGCAGACGGGGACGAGCATGGCGATGAAGGTGGTTGGGAAGGAGAAGGTCATTAAAGTAGGCATGATGGAGCAGGTCAAGAGGGAGATCTCTGTGATGAAGATGGTGAAGCATCCGAATATCGTCGAGCTTCATGAGGTTATGGCGAGCAAATCGAAGATCTATTTCGCGATGGAGCTTGTTCGAGGCGGGGAACTGTTCTCCAAAATTTCGAGAGGTCGATTGAGAGAAGATGCTGCTAGAGTTTACTTTCAGCAGCTGATTTCCGCGATCGACTTTTGCCACAGTCGTGGAGTTTATCATCGGGATCTCAAACCGGAGAATCTTCTTCTCGATGACGACGGGAATCTTAAGGTAACTGATTTTGGACTCAGCGCATTTTCCGAGCACTTGAAACAGGATGGATTGCTGCACACAACTTGTGGCACGCCGGCGTATGTTGCGCCGGAAGTTATCGGGAAGAAGGGATACAACGGCGCCAAAGCTGATCTATGGTCATGCGGTGTCATCCTTTACGTTCTTCTCGCCGGATTTCTCCCATTTCAGGACGACAATATTGTGTCCATGTACAGGAAGATTTACAGAGGAGATTTCAAGTGCCCGCCGTGGTTCTCACCGGAATCCCGTCGACTAATCACCAAACTCCTCGATCCAAATCCGAGCACCAGAATTACAACTTCGAAGATCATGGAGTCCTCGTGGTTCAGAAAATCCATACCAAGGACTGTGATAACGAAAGAAGAGCGGGAATTCGACGAGAGCAACGAGAAATTGAAGCAGTCGGAGACGCTCAATGCCTTCCATATAATTTCATTATCAGAAGGGTTCGATTTGTCGCCGTTGTTCGAGGAGAAGAAGAGAGAAGAGAAAGAGGAGCTGAGATTTGCGACGACAAGGCCGGCGAGCAGTGTGATATCGAAGCTGGAAGAGGTGGCGAAGGCGGGGAAATTCAGCATAAAAAAAAGCGAATCAAGGGTCAGATTGCAGGGCCAAGAGTGCGGAAGAAAAGGGAAATTAGCGGTGGCGGCGGAGATCTTCGCCGTAACGCCGTCGTTTCTGGTGGTGGAGGTGAAGAAAGATCACGGCGACACGTTAGAATACAACCAATTCTGCAGCAAAGAGCTCCGGCCGGCACTCAAAGACATTGTCTGGACATCACCAACGGAGAACTCCATGCCGGCTTGAGATTTAGGAGACGGTAAAACATAAAATAATCCAGATATTAATTTCTAGTATCTGGGTTTGTTTCTAGATTTGACGCCATTGTTAGAATGCTGTAATTTGTTGTGATGATTTCTGATGAATTTGCATTAGAATTAGAATGGGAAAGACAAGAAAACAAAAAAGATGTACTCATCAGTCTTTCGAACTCTTAAAAATTGTTATTGTGTCAGTTTCTTTCTTATCATCATGTTTATGTGCATAGAATTGTTGTAATCCTTCACCAAAATCCTCTCATTTTCATCTCTTGTTCAAGCTGAATAATCCCTATTCTTAGAGCAGATGGAAGAATTTGAAAACCAGAGCAAGAAAAAACAGAATCAGGAGCTCCCATTTTAATTTAATCTTTTAAAAAAAGATGAGCACTGATTAGAATTAGTAAAATGAGAAGAAGAAATTATTTGGGCCCCCTCTCGCTTCAATTATTATTGTGCAACTCTGTAAGGAATTGAATGGTGTGTTCTTTTTTTTTGTTAGATTTTGTCCTGATTGACACTTTTACAGTATCATCTCAAAACCCTATCTCTCTCCCCCCTTTCAAGCAAAAATGTTCATTGGTACAATAAAACAACTAATTTGTACTTAAAAAAAAAGAGAATAAATTGATTAATGGTTGTGCTTTTTACAGAGATAAGTAACACATGCCTTTCTCACATCAATCATTCTCAAATGAAAAATCTATTGCTTGTAAAGTTTGGATTTACTTGGCTTTTGAGATGGTAACTTTGTACTTCCAATTTCAATTGTGAAGAAAAAGTTAAATAATAAAAATTATTGGTGTCAACTACCAACGTAGGTCAACTAAATAAAACTTATGACCAAGAGGTAATGAATTCGAATCTCACATTCTCAATTGTTGATGCTAAAAAAATAATAAGAATAATAATAAAAATTATTGATGAACTTGAACTTTGCCCTTGTCTCAAAATATCTTCTTTTAAAAGTTACAATATTACCATAACATTTCATTAATGTTTTAAAATTTTGGCGCATTTGAATGTCACTTTTCAAGTCATCTCTACATTAATTTTTCATCTAACATTCTATTTGATTTCTACTCCAATTTTGAAACATTTGTGAATGGTGAAAGGTAATATTACAACTTTTGAAACAATAGAAATATTTTTAAACAATAGACAAAGTTTAGAGGGGTTGTTTATAATTTAGTCAAAAAAAATTTAGAAATTTTGAATTTACACCTTATTTGGTATATATATTTATATAAATGGAGATTAAGAAGTTTGAATTTGTATAATCTATAAAATAAAAAAAAAATATATAGTTTGAAATAAGAAAATCTGTTGAACTAAGGAAAAAAGAAATAAGCAAATCCACATGTGAAATATTATTTTGAGTTGTAAGAATTCAAAACATGAACTTGAGCTAAATGCCCATTAACAAATTTGTCAATTTACTTTGTTGTCTTGAAATTAATCCTATTCAATTTACTTATAAACGCTCTATTTTCATTTTTCCCTACTTTGTTATGTTAGCAAATATGTTTATTTCGTAAAAGATAATCTTTTTCTCAACCATCTTTTTCCAAATATTCACTTTAATGATTAAAAAGATACAATTTTTAGCAATACAATACCTTATGTAATTTTGACTTTTGTGAGTTGGCCATTAAAAAGCAATAATTGTACATCAAGATAATGTTCGAAAATCTCTTCGGTATGGCCAAAAATACTTTTCACTAAAAAAACATCATATATGTTTGAAAGTTTTAACTGTTTTTTTTTTTTAATTTAGGAAAAAAAATTAAAATTAAAAAACACTTACCTACCTTGAGGAAAACAATTATACCATTCTTTTCGCACTAATAATCAAAGTACTCAAAATCGCTTTTAAAAGTGTATAACCATACGTCAAAATGATTTGGTAATAAAACATTCTTTTTTTAATGATATGCTTTTAATCAAAATACTTCTGCTAAAACTACTTATTTTAAAACCACTCCCAAACACGCGTATGGACAATAAGTCAAATACATTTGCATATTTAAACTATGTTTTAAGAATTCATTTAAAACATACTCTAACCGAAGATCATAAATTTAATTTTATTTAAACACATATACACAAATTTGCACAAAAAAGAACATATATAGTAATCTAATAATGAATAATGAATAATGAATGATATGAATAGATGAGTTGTAAAGCTATGATATCTGATATCTACTCCATTTCTCAAAGCTTTAATTTATAATGCCATGTGAGAGATCATGCAATGTATTTGAGCTTCTTCCTCCATCTTAATTCCCATTTTATTTTTGGACTCTATTCATCCACACCAATAATTTCAATTCCTATGAAAATGAAGTTTGGTACTAAAACTTCTAAAAACAAAATTATTCCAAACACCAAAAAGGAAACTCATTTTTTACTCAACTTCTTCCTTGAATGTTAATCTATATATAATTGGCTTGAAATCGCCTTTTAACGAACTTTCGTTTAAAAGATTCAAATCAATATAAATCCACCTGCTCTATTTTTCTAAATTTTAGTATGTCAAGATTGAGTTGAATGAAAGACTAAATCTCATACTTAACTTTTGAATTTAGCGATAAATATTTTTCCATTTAAGAGAAGAAAAAAAAATCATAATAACATGTGGGGGAAGTCACATGAAAACAAAGCTATGTTTAAATGGAAATGTAGGGATATGTTTGGCACAAAGCTTCACATGGTTTTGGCTTTAATGCCCACAAATTATTATTCCACTCTGTGTTTGGCTTTATTTTCTCCAAGATAGAAAAAGGGAATATAAAAAGGTCCCTCTTTTAATTTACAAGTCCTATTTTCCTCTTTTCATTCTATTTTCTACAATGCCCTCCAAAATTAGGTTTCAAAGAAAGTGCATGGCTTCCATTTATTCACCAGTTGTTAATCTATATTGTAGAATTAATTTAATTTTTGTTTTTAGTCGTTTTGTTATTTATCTTATGTACTTAAGTAAAGGAGTTGGTTGTGTCGGAGTTGTCGAACTTAATTAAATAAATAGACTCAACTCAAACTCAAATTAAAAATGGATTAGAACTAAAGCGAAGAGGAATTTGTAGACGTGAAACTAAACAAAAAACGTATAAATGTTATTCCTTTTAGAAAAAGTGAAGTTTTCATCCTCTTGAACCTTGTTTGTGGCAAGACATTCAACCTACATGAACATTGTTGGAATGTTTGGGTACACCTACTGATTCCTTGTTTGGACATTCTAAAACAACTTGTTTGAATCAAAGAGTGCTTGAGATTAGGCTGATTACGAGGAATATTCTAAGAGATTTAGAATTGTAGTGGAGAGAAAATAGAACATTTTTATTGCTACCATAATTTCCATTGTCATAGTAAAACTTATGAAATTTTATTGAAGATGAGAAGTAAATGTGACCCAGTTAAAAGTAAATTTCTATATATATATATATGTGTGTGTGTTTGAAATAGTCGAGTTATGTTTAGATCTACAAATAGAACATGTAGTAGTGGGAGTTGATATGAATGTGATAATAATGTTAGAGACATTAATGTTATGAAAATATTGGAGACATAAAAAAAAAGGAATGAGAAAGAGATTTTGGGCATAAGAATCTGCATTATTAATTATATATGGTGTTCTGGGGAAGTGGCTTTTTAAGCCACAGAAAGGTTCACCAATGACTCTTCAGAAAAATTTGAGTATATATATATATATATATATCTTCGATCTTCCTTCCTCCATGGATTATATTTACCCATCTCATTTTTTTCTGCAAGGACCCACCACAAATGTCATGTCCTATTCATTTTTTTTCAGATAAGTTTCTAATTTTTTTTGTTTTTTATTTTAATTTTTAATTTTTATTTTCGAGACCGAGACGAAGATATGCACGTTCTTTCGTTTGAGAATTCAAAGATGAGAACGAGAACAAGAATGAGAAGGTCATGCCCACCCAACTAACATCCAATCCACCTTATAATAAAGTTTTTTGAAACTCAATTAGTGGTAAATTTACTACGCTCGGGTTGAAAATTTCTCAGAAATGAAAATTTACGTGCAAGAATAATTTTTAGAATTTGTTACTTTTTTTTTAATTCAAGGATATTTAGAATTAAGAGATTCTAGCTACGGACATCTTGGTGAAAATGCACGTCAATCAATCACGTATACTCTCAAATGGAACAGTAGCAATGTTGGTGTCTTTTTGTTGTATTAACTTATATTATCATAATGAATAAAAGTTTGAGGCAGTTACATGGGGAAGATACTTTGAATAAAGAAGAGAATCATACAATAAAATAGACAAGAAATTAAATCAATCATGATAAGAATACTTTGTTGAAGAAAACTCCACTAAATCCCTTGGCTTTATGCATTGATTATATGGCTCACCTACCAATAACCTAAGAGCCATGCTGTTTTTGGAATTTCTGCTTCATAAAATAGTTTCAATGTGTTGGCTTTAGAGAGAGAGAGAGAGAATTATAAAAACCAAAGATTTAGACATTGATTGTTAAATCCTAAAGAAAATTTTGATTAATGGAATTTGGTGGGTGTCTCAGTCTCTGTTTGGTAGCTACGAAACCTCATTCAAAACAATGACTTTCTTTCTTAATAAGTGGAGGTTAATTTAATGACGTGTAATTTATGATTAGATTGATATAATTATGTATACTTTATTTTATTTGAAGTTCATCTCTAGGCCATGTTCATTTCAATAGACAAACAAATAATTTCACATCTGTTCATGGTCTAAAGAGGAATTTGAATCAAAATACCACTCAAGCCAACTCAATTTTGCCGATTAGTTGTTTACACTAAATTATTCAATGAAATCACAACAATATAACCTCTTAATAATGGTTAAAAGTGAATTTAAAAAAAAATTTATACGCTTTTAATAACATTAGATACAATTTTGAAATCGCTCCCACATCCAAAGCGTAGAATTGTCCGCCATATTGTAGTAGCATCCTCAAATACTTTCTTCATGATTTAGAATTCCTTTTCCATAACCACTAAATTCTTACCATATATCTGTTGGGTTGCTGAAGTTTCCTTTTTCAAAAAAAAAAAAAAAATCTTACACATATCTATGTCAAAAAAAGAAAGAACAAACTTGTTCCTTTTATCTATAATTAAAAAAAAAAAAAAAAAAAAACAAAAACTTCAAGATGTAAATGACACATATAATATGAGAAAAAAATTACAGTTGAATGTAGCTAGGGTTTCAGAAATCTGTTGAGTATCTGTTCTGATTACTTAAGAGCTCAGTCATGATGAGATTTACAAGGAAATTCAGCCCAATAAGAACCTATGCCTGCAAATCTTAACTCGAACAAAGTAAGAAGCCAGACTACCGAACCAAACGACAAAATTTTTTTTTGTATCTCCCTCATTTTTTAACATAATTTTAATGTTTTCTTAAAAAAAAAACATAATTTTAATGTAGTAAGCAACAAAACATGTTTAACATAATTTTAATGGAGAAAGTAGTAACAAAACGCAACTGGCATAAAGCATGTTGGTCGAGAAACCTCGAATCTCCAACCTACATATTGTTGAATTCAAAATATATCTATATATATATATATAGTAGCAAAACATATTTAAAAGTCCAGAAGGTGGTCAACGTATCTACTTTCCTCCTTGAAGTCAAAAGTTCAAATCTCTATTCTACCTGAATGAAAATTACATTTAGCACTATCAATCACTTGTAATTTTTCCTAATAGTGGGTATAGTACCATAATAAAGTGTGTTAATTGTAGCAGGGTTCCAAAAAGAATCTCCCAAGCATAAGCTTTAAATGATAGTTTAAGGTATGTGGTTTAATCACACTACAAAACTACTAAAAATGAGAAAGGAATGATGGAATGGAGGAGAAAGGAATAGCAAAACTTACTCTCATTTAATATGCACTCCAAACAGTTTGAAGCCCTTAACTTCAGCATCCTCTTTTAGTTCATCATCTATGTGCTTGTGCTTAGGTGACACCAATTCCTCAACTTTTTCACTCCCCAAATCTAGCTGCATTTCACTACTCGTCATTTCGTTCTCAACCGAGATGGCACCATTGTTGTTACGATTTTTAACATCCACCACACAGAATGTAGTTTTAGCATCACTTGCCTTCGCCGCTTCACACAAGTAGAAAGCTATTGTGTCGTTAGCTTTCAGTTGTTTTTCCTTCACAAATCGATTCCAGCCTCGTGTAAACACGTAGCTCTGGCTGCTTTTCCAGTAACAATATCGAAATTTCCATTGTCTCATCATGTTGTCAAAAAATATTAGCTGCACGTCACGATCGTCATCGACGTGTTCCTCATTTTCTATTGTGCTAGCTGATATGTGAGGGAAGTATTTAACAGCATATTTCTTTGGGATGACCAATCTGTTCAACTTACCAACATCGCTCGGTGTTAGCTCCTTTTGAAAAAGTTGCTTAATTGATGTCCCTTCATTGTTATTCATCTTTGCTGCAGAGAGACCGGCTGATGTTTGAGCACCCTCGGAATGATCTCTCAAATACTCAGCAAATTTGGTTGTGTAGGAACCGTCCTTTAGCATATTAAGCAAAGCTTCTGTAGTGTAAAGTTTCTGAAAGTTTGGCTCTTCAATTGTGACTTTGGTCCAAGGAAAGTTTCTATGACAATCTCCACTTCTGATTCTGATAGCTGCACTATCATAAGCCATGGCTGCCTCGTTTTCCGACTTGAATGTCCCAAGCCAAATGCGCTGGTGATTGGCATAAATTTGGGCACCCCAGTGGCCATTCTGCTGAGGCACAACACCTTTGAATTTTGAGGTTAAACTCCTTCCTTGTCTACTGCATCCGTTTGCAGGGAATGGGCAAGTGATGCAGCTCGAATCTGAACCTTCTGCAATTGCATTCACCCTGGTTTTTGAAATCGTACCGGGCCACTCCTGTTTCATGTTGGTTCTGGAAAAAAATCAACCAACCAACAAGATGAAGGATTAGATTTCATAGGCATCTCTCCTTTTACTTTTCTAATTACTAACAAACAACGTACTTCAGTCTAATGTCATGTAAGTTGTTCATCAAAGTATAAACAAAATATGAAATTGATCAAATGATTTAGTTTGTTACTACACGAAACAGTCGCATAACAGATCTCTGATTCCAATAAAGTATAAGATTTCTCTCTATGAACACCATACAGTAGCCAACAGGAACAAATAAACAAATCATATTAATAGAGAAACCTCCACGATCTATCTAGTATCTACCATACCATCATAGGGAAGTGCCGTGGTTTACTAATTTGTACAGACTGTGTTGCACGTGAGAAAAACTTCGCTTATCTATCAATTTAAAAGTTTCACTTATCTATCATTTTAAGAGTAAGGGCTTATTTAGCACTTGAAAAGTCATGGCAAACTTACTTTTGAAAGTTGAACAAAGTTGGAACTAAAAAATTCAAGGTTGGATTAAATTGGGTCAATCATTAGGGTTAAGCAAAATTGAAACCTCAATAATTGGGTTTGATTCAGAGGGGAAAAAAAGACCCCTCTTTAACCCACCCCAACCTATGAACACCTACTCTTATGTGTTCTCATAATTTTCAAAATCGCTCACTTTTACTGTTACTCAGCTCCACATAAGAATTATGAAAAATGCTTTTAACGTTTCACTGTCCCAAAACTCATGCCAAACCCACCAAAGAGTTTTTTAGCTGGTAACTATTTTCCCCAAGTATCCATTTAAGTTTAACAAGAGAACCAGACAAGAATTCCTTTTTCTCTCTTCGTTCACCAAGAAGTATAAAAGGAGAACCAACATCCAACAAGGGTGTTCTCAAAAGTTACTCTGAGCAAATTTTCATAAGATGCAGAAGGTTCAAGGAGACGGTCTTGTTTTTTTTAAAAGAAACAACACTTTTCATTAAACAAATGAAAAGAAATTAATGCTCAAATGATACAAACTCCACAAGAGAGAGAAAGCAAAAATAAAAATAGAAAACTACTGGGAGACGGTCATGTTTTAAACTTGAAATGTGCACACACTCCCTCACGTAAAACGGTGGCAGCATACAATATACAGTTTTGATGTTTAATTGGTTATCTCTTATCGGAAACTCAAACTAAAGCTCTAAACAGACGTGCCCACGCACAAACATCAGAAACAATAGCAGCATCCAAAAATAAATTTTAATGACTACTAGTTCTCGGTAGTCAGAAACCAGAACACTACACACGCCATATGAACATTCCATACACACCAGAAATAAGCATAATATCTTCCAACTTACCCAACCCTATAACACTGTATCAAAATCCATCATCTTTCCTACTGGTCCCTAGGAGATTCTAAATTGTACAGGATTAGAAGAAACTACTCCAATAATTTCATGAGCGCAACCCACATTCATATTGTCAAAACCAAAAAAGCATAGCTGGCAGTAATCATGGGATATTTGAATGAGAAATAACTAAACCAAAAGTGCAAACACCGAAGGTAGTAATATATATCAAAGTATATTCACGGAGGAGACTTGCACTCTACCGAGTGTCATGGAACCATAATGATTGTTTTTGTTATGATTTGGAATCGATGCCCTTCAGTTCCATTGGTCATTCATAGTTTTTTTTTTTTTTTTTTTTTTTTGGGGGGGGGGGGTAAAGATTATTCATAGCTCAATCTTTTCAATAATTTTGGTCGTACACAAAATTAGTCTTCCAATTTCTGCTTGACGCGTGATTGCTATTTTGGAGTCTACAATAATGGGATTGAGTTAGTTGGGAAAACGGGGATAGACCAGTGTTAAACCTTCACTCACTCAATACAAAGTCTGCTTCCTCACTTACTTACAAAGAGTTTGATAAGATATAATCTCTAATTGTAAAGGGGGATAAGGTATTTGGAATTTAGTGGTGAATCCAACCTTGTTGAACTGGGAGCTTCAGTCTCCCAGTACAATTCAATAGTTTTAAATGCAATGCACAGACTCAGGCGATATATCATCGCAAAGGAAATGAAGTATGGTTGTCAGGGACAATAATTTAATTTAGACAATATAAGGTGGCTTTGGAATAATTGCTATTTTAGTAAATTAAAGGTTCTTATCTAAGTTTCAGTGTGTTAAATAATGTATCGTAAGAACTGTAGAAAATTCTTTAAAAAACACTTCAAAGGAATTTAATCAACTATTTATAGAAAAAATGTTTTGTTTAAACTCAGTTACATTTCACAAAATTCTTTTTTTCTTCTTCTTTTTCTTTTTATAGAAACTGAGCTTTCCTCGAAAATAAATGAAAGAATATAAAAGAGGCATACAAAAACAGAGCCCAAAAACGGAGTCAAAACAACACCTAAAACCCTAACCAGATAAAAAAAAAAAAAACTCCAACCCAAAGTACTAAGACCAAGAGGGTAATTACAAAAGTTTTTAGAAACAGAAGCTCAAAGAGAGGCATCAAACTTATAGCTAGAGCCTACACCTTTTCCCAAGGCCTCACTCGACCCTTCAAAAAATTCTCTCATTACACCATTCTTCTAGAAAGGACATATTTAATGAGGTGTGGCTTATGATAAGTAGCAAGCTAGAGAGAATAAAGCTTGAAACAGAATAAAAACAGGAGTAAAATTTCATGTTGCAGGGAGCAATTCAACTGCATGCAAAGTAAATTTGATGAGATTTATGAGTAGCCTAACAAAAGGTATAACAAAAGGGAAACATCACAATTTATCATTCTCTTAGCTACTGAATCCACAAGATCAATCAGGAAAATATAACCCCAAAGCAAGCAATCATATGACTAATTAGCTTCAAATACAAGGTAATGAATTTAAAAACCAATAAGGAAACTGCACATAAATGTCTTAGTTGGTTGAGGTGAGTGACCACTGACTGGATAAAAAAAAATAAAAAGAGGAAAAAAACGCTAATTTGTAGTTCTTTTCAAGTGTATCAATTTTGCCCCCTAAACCATTCAGATATAGCAAGGCATTTTGTTTTGAAAACAAATTATTGAAACAATATGAAAGTCGATCTCATTAACATATAGTATTATGTATATACTAACGGTTACGAGAACGTACTGTGAGCAAATATAGTCCTCCACTTTCATAGATGGGTCTCAAAAGTCAAAAGGGCCAAGCTTTCAGAAATCCTGTCCCGGAAGAGATTTAGAAACGATTGTCTATTCACCTTCTCCTCTAAAAGGGGAGGCTTATCTTATTCCATCAGTGCTAAGTGGGATTCCCAGTTACTCTCTCCTTAGAATTCCAATTTTTATGAATAAGAATATTGAAAGTGAAGAGAAACCCCCTTTTTTTCTCTGTTTATTAATTTCTCCATTGGGGAAGGCTCAAAGGTATATTTTTGCAAGGATCATTGGGTGGGTGATAAGCCTCTGTGTTCTTTTTGCTTTTCCACGATTATACTGTCTCTCGAACAAGAAGTTCCATCCAATGGCATCGGTGTTGCCTTCCTCAAACCCTTCTTCGATTTCCTTCGACTCCCGTCGTCCTTTCTCTTATTAGAGTGGCAAATGAAGTGGCGAGTTTTCTCTCTTCGTCAGAACCAGTATGTGGATCCCAAGGGGAAGGGATATTAGGATTTTCTTCAATTAAAATTTGGACCACTTCTTGATTTGTGCATGTCATCCTTGCGCAAGGGCTGTGCCGTGCTAATCTTCTCTGTATCGTTCCAATTTTATTGGATGTCCCAAAGGGATATTAGGAATTGAACCCTCGATAAAGGAGTTCCTCTGGCCCTTTTTTTTTCATTTCTGGTCTACCCCTACCCCTACCCCTTCTCCTTCTCCTATTACCTCTACTTTTTCCTCGCTCTAAAAGGTTAAATTTCAAGGAAGGTTAGGTTTTTTGCATGCCAAGTTTTACATGAGAGAGATAGCATCACAGATCATGTTCAAAACATTCTTTCTTTTATCCTCAACTATCTTTTTTCAATAGTTTGCATGCCATGTTTTACATGAGAGAGTTTATGGGAAAGTTTCGTAGTTTTTTGTTTTTCTTGGCTCCTCTTCTTCTCTATCTTTTTTTCTTTTTTTTTTTTTTTGAATTACCTCTCGTGGATTCTTTCATTTTTTTTTTGGGAATGGAAATTGGTTTCTTAACTAAACAACGTTAAATTTCCAAATTTAGTCTCTAAGGGCCCATTTGATAACTATTTGGTCTTTAGTTTTTGGTTTTTGAATATTAAGCCTATAAATACTACTTCCACTTATAATTTTCTATGTTTTCTTATCTACTTTTTACATGTGTTTTCAAAAACCAAGCCAAGTTTTGAAACTAAAAAAAATGTAGTTTCCAAAAACTTGTTTTTGTTTTTGGAATTTAGCTAAGAATTAAGTGTTTGCTTAAGAAAAATTGGAACCTTTGTAAGGAAGATGAAAACCATTGTAGAGACATGAGGAGAAAACAATTACAATTTTCAAAAACCAAAAATCAAATGGTTATCAAATGGAGCCTAAACTTTCAAGTTTGTGTTTATTTGATCCCTGAACTTTAAAAGGTTTTTATAGATCTTTTGAGCTTTCAATTTTGTGTCTAATAGGTCTCTAACATATTAAAAAAAATTAAAAAATTAGCAAATCAATTTTGTGTCTAATTGAAATTTATGTCTAATAAGACCCCAAACTTTACTTCATGCCTAGTAGGTTCGTGAATTTTAAAAAACGTTAGATAGGTCAATGACCTGTTCAACAAAAAAAAAATAACATCCAATGACCCATTGGACACAAAATTTAAAGTTAACCTATTAGACATTTTTTAAGTTTAGAGACGAAATGGATACAAACATAAAAGTTCATGGACTTATTAGACATTTTTGAAAGTTCAAACACTAAATATACACAAACATGAAAGTTCAATGACTAAATTTGTAATTTAACCTACACAGAAAAATGGTTCCAAGAAAATATATCTAGTATTCTTCCAAATATTGTAGGGAAAAACAGGAAGTTAATGCCAAAAATAGCCTATTCGCATATACAAAGCCTTTGTAGGACTAAAGCCATGAATGCACAAAATTTTTGGTCATTTACATGGGAAATGAAATTTATGTCTAGTTAGCTTAACATTCCCATTTTTCTTGAAGAGTAGAATGTGGTGTTTAATCTCGTAAGCATCATAACCATTTTAGCCATGAATTGACAATACTTACCTACATGTCATTTCTTAAGCACTGCTCATCTTTCCAAGTTAGTAAAAAAGAATATAGTAAATAACCTTATCAATATGGAACTTAGAATTCTAGTCATCAACATCACATTCACCTAATCTTATAGCAAAATTAACAGTTCTAGCAATGCAAAATTATTTGTTATATGCTTTCCTACCACAATCAATAAGCAATACCAAAGGTCAAGCTTCTTAACATTGACAACGTGTCAGCTTTGAGTGGACATTGTACTAAAATCTTGCATAAAATAATTTCTATGTTGTCAACCATTAAAATTGAAATTGAAAACTAAACTAAAACAGAAATAGTTTGTGCATTAAACTTGAGCAATACATCATCGTACCAGAGCAAGTTCATCAATTGGCAGTTAGTACAATGTTGTTTGTGTAGAACACGTAAGTACTCCTGCATAAAAAATGAACTAAGACTGCACTAACAAACAACGTCAAACACCTAATAAGTACAATGTTTCCCATATTTGTGGCATATTAAATGTCATGCACAGTTAGACACAGAATTACTGTCTCGAAGTTATATTACCTAATCTTTAAAAATAAACAATTTCTACCTAGGAAAACAATAACTCAATCATGAAAATAAGTAACAAACAGTGTTGTGTAGTACTGGAAGTACACTGGAAGTAAATCCAGTCAACAACAAATCATTATCGTTGCAGCAAAAAATGTCTGAATAACAAGAGAAATAAATGTATGCCATACTTAATTCTACAGTACTTAGAAAAAAATCTAAAAAAATAAAAAAAGAGAATGATGTTTCAATCACTGTTTGAAACCATATAAAGCTACAGGCTTTAAAAGTTTGGACTATTTCTGATGTCATTTCATGTGTAACCTCAAGTGGTTAAATCTTATAGTAACAACCATTCTCAAGACGAGAGCTTTTGACTCTTGTGCCATGCATTTCTTCCTTGACAGCTTTTAGCTCGCTCACTGATAAAATGAATGCAATGATGAACAGTTCAATACTTCCAATTTTTTCGCATTTACCATTTTCAACACGTTTCCATCTAGGTAGTGAGATTTTGTAGCATGTGATTTTATTTGATCACAGGTACGTAAAATATTTTTAAAAAAATAAATGAAAAATGAGAAATAAATGAATGTTCAATAATTTCTATTTTCTTTAGGGAAAAAATCGGTAATTAAAAAGAAATAGTCAAAAGGATGCAAGACAATGAGAAATCCTTTCATCAAAAACAAATTAGAAAAAAAATCTAATAAGAACTTCACATTTTTAGACTCATTTATCAATATATAATTCATTTGTAGGCCTTTTCAAAAAAAAAAATTAATAATAATAAAATTCATTTGTAGGCTGTCGTCTATTTGCATAAATTTCATCTCTACATAAGTTGACATTGGAACCGTGCACTTCAAGTGACTATAATTTTAACAAATTTGGCCGTGATGATCATCAAATCTTCCCATCTCGAAATTCATAGCACTTTCGGGATGAAAAGGACAGCCAAACCAAGACGCTTTGGCTTCCTTTAATCGAATGAAAAACATTTGTGGTCTCCCAACTTGCTAAACCACATGATCATTGTCTCTTCCCTGTTGGGTTTAATTAGAAACTCAAAATTTACAAGGGGCCAAACTCTTCTTAGTTATTAATATTCTTAAACCACTCAGGCAGAAACCAATTGAATTAGGAACTTCAGCATTTTTTACGTCATAAAGATACCCAAGCAAACGCCACAAAATTTCCCACATCTGAAAACGTGAAGTATCATAATAAAATTTAGAAGCATTAACGAAAGAACCAACTACCTTCACAAAGAGCATCAAAGCTACATCCACATGGTAAAATTAACCCACATATAAGTCCATGTTCAAGAAAAACATTATGGCTTCTATGAACAAGAAAAGGATAAGAATAACTGGGGAAAGAGAAACAAGTAACAAAACAAACAAAAGTCACAACAGTACATTTTTATTAAATCCTAGAAATTAAATCAAGAGGAAGAAGAAAAAACAACAGACAGGTTCTAACCTCTTAACCGAACAGTGGGGGTGGTGATGATGATAGTTAATCTGAAGTGAAGAGAAAAGTAAGCGGGTTGCTGCCTCCCAACGTCAAACAAATGCTGGGAAAAGCAATATTCAAGCCCTAATTAGCTATCACTTAAATAAATAACCAGGGAGAAGAAGATGATGATGATTTTGGCAAAGGGGGCAGGAGAACAAAAATCCGGGAATATCTTATTATCGAATAAATCAGTTACCTGAATGGGGAAATTTTCCGGTTTGGAAGCTCCATATCTGAGACTCGAAAACAGCAGGTTCTTCAGGCAACCAAAATGAGAGATTGTTTCCATATTCAGCACTCGAGTCGGTTCAGTCTCGCACCCTTCTCCAAGTAGCAGCCGTGGTAAGAAATTTTTCGTTTTAGGAAAGTAAAAACCAAAACAAAATCTGCAAAACTCTTCAGCAACGAAAAATAATGCGAATATAAATATATCCCAGATTCCAATATTTGGTCAGATAAGGAATAACCCAGATCTCAGGGAACCAAAATAAATAAAAATAAAAACACAAAGCGTGCTTAATATCAAAGGAAACCCCAAAACATGACCGTGAGTTTGTGGTTTAGATGGGAACAGTAATCAGGGTTTTTTCACTAAACTAGAACGCTATTTGAAGGATTTTCCGTTAAATATGAATAGTAATTGGTTTGTACCATAAAAAATTCCATATATATAAGCAGGAGAGGGACCATCAAAAGTCGCGCTACCAAGTTTCCATGGAAATCAATGTCAAGAAAAAAGGAAAACACTAAAAGGGTTTCCATGAAAAATCACAAGAACCAAAGAATATAATATAATAATATTGCAATAGATGAGAACAAACTGACAAATTGAGAGTGGGAAGGCGAAATTGTACACTAAAGTAACACCGGTTAGAACTTCTGAGAGACCGCTTCAACTCCGCCAGTGTCATTGTTCCATTTGTCCATCAGAGGATGAAAATAGAAGATGGTGCCCGGGATTGAGAGGAACGGAGCAAGAGACATCTGGCCCCTGACAATATGAACCAGAGAAGAGATAGAAAGAAGGAAAGGGGTATGGTATCGTATAGTATAGTATAGGGTCTTTGATTAGCGAGCGGGCAGTGAGAGTAGAAGAGAGAGAAGAAGAGAGCAGAAGGGAAAATAATGGGGAAGCTGACAGAAAGAGAAGTGAGCACGCACCCGCAAAGGTATGCACTTCATACATTTGGCTGCAGCGTGTGCTCACTCTCTTCTGTCACTCTCTTACTCTTCTGCACTCTCCTTCCATCTCCATCTTCCATTTTCCATCATAAATTCTCTCAACAAAACCCAACAATTTCCCTTTGACTCGTCTAATCCATCACCTTAAAACCCACCCATTTATGGAATCCATAAACCCACAAAAGAGAAAACAATATTTTAGCCCACCCCATGAAATTTTTTTTCTTTGTCAAACATTTCATCAAACACCTTCTGTGCATTCTTCCATATTCTTGTAAAACTAAAACTTCTCTCATGTTTTTCCATCATCGACACCAGCAGAAACTGGGAATGAGAAAGCGAAATAGGGTTTTGCCTCTACATCCATAGATATACCCATTTCACACGCCATCAAAAGCAAAACCAATCCTGACATCTTAGCCACTTTCTTTTTCTCTGTCTTCTGAAATGCGCGTCTGGAAAAGGCACCAATGAAATGAGATAATTTCTCCACCAGCACCGTCGGTGGAGAGAGTGAGTAATTGGGGGAAGAGGGGGCGCTGGGGACAGTATTATGAAAATCAAGAATGTACAGAGAGAGCAAGATTTACGAGCGGAGGGGAAAGCAAAGGACGAAAGGAAGAGGACATGACAGTCAATCGAGTGGGTTTTTTGTGGGACCATCCTTGGCTCAACTTGGAATTGGCTGTAAGGTAAAGTGGATTACGTGGACACTCAGGAGCCGCCGATTGCCTTCATGCCCTAATCTCTATTGCTTTTCCCGCACATTTTCCACCGTTCGATTATCTTCTCCTTTCCTTCGTGGTTCGGTCCCACATTACCACTGGGTGGAAACGAACAAAAAAAAAGATTATTGAATTTCTAATAACTACATAATACAAATTCAGATACTTTTATAATTTAACTATAAGTTACATTTTTGTTTTAAAAAAAAAAACTATAAGTTACATTGTTTCAAAAAAAAAAAAAAACTATACATTATCTTACAATTGTGACGGTCCTGATGTTTAAAGACAATGTGTTTAAAAATTATATGATCTATTATATATTGTTTTTCATGAATTCACAAAATTGAGAAGCTAAAATAGTATTAGCCAAAAAAAAAATGTTGTGAATATATTAATAAATTTGAAAAAAATGTCAATAAATTATAAGTTAATTAGACACAAAATTGAAAGTTTGAAAATCTATTGAAGGTAAGATATAGTAAGATAGATTATTATTTTTAAAAACTATCATCATAAATATACAATGACGGACCCAAGATTTTTATGGAGAGAGCTTAAATATGAAATTTAAAAAATATTTAAAGTGGTACATACCACAATTGAGAAAGGTTGGAGACATATACTAACTACTAAGATATAAGTCAAAAAAATTGAGCGGGCTCAAGCTCCCTTCTGAGCCTTACTAAATTTGTTTTTGATCATCATACTATACGATAACATTTAAAAATATGGTGCAAAATTATCATTAAAAGTATACAATAATAATTTACATATATGACTGAATGTAGTTTTATGAACCCAACCTAGTCTAGGTCCCATGACTATTTAAAATTATAATAATATTTAGAGTTTTCACTTACAAATAAATCTAATTTAAGTATATATTTTTTTTCTTTTTTACTTTTGTATCCTCAATTTTTTTGTTATTTGTACTATAGGTCTAAACTAATTAACCTTAATTTGAGGTAGTGTGTAATTGTTAATTAATAAATAAACAGTTATAATACTTTATGAAAAGAACAATAACAATACAACAAAAAAAGAATATGGAAGGTTAAAAAGAACTCGTGGCTATTCATTTATTTTTTCTAAGAATAAAACCATATTTTATTTCACACTGAAATATGGACGTTAATAATCGGGATGTGGTTTAATTTTTTTTTATTTTATTTTTTTTTAAATAAGAAATTAACAAAGATATATTTAATTTAATTAAATTACTATATTTATATATGTATCTGTCAAAATAATCAATATTTTTCTTACATCTAAAAATTATTTTAGATAAAACTATCCTAGAATTTAAAAAAAAATATATATTGTGTCCGATAACCCCTATACTTCTTAGTTCTTATACATGCATTGTGACATAATTCAAAAAATTTTAAAAACATAAAGTTGCACCTGTTATTTAGGACAGGTAATGTGCCACAATACCTCCAAACATAAATTAGAGGATAAGATTTTTGTATTTTTTTTTAGAGAAAGTCCTTAAAAAAAGATTTTCTTTTTATGGACATTTTATATATAACCATTTTACTTCAAAAAAATATTTTCATTTTTTTAATTGACAACTAAATAAACTAAACACCCAGGAATAGCAGTAAATATTTTAGAATTAATATCAAAGTCTGATTCAACTAATTAAATAATTAATAACATTTTTTTTTAGAAGCCTTAAGTTAAAATTTTTATTTTATATATTTTAAATGTAGTGCTAAAATGAATATATTTTAATTCACACTTTTTTTTTAGTTACGACGTAAAAATAGTTATAATTTGAGTTCAATCAGACCAATCGCCTTAGGCCCAGCCAGACCACAAGTGCAAAAGGAGATGAAAACGCTCTCGTGTGTTCTCTCATCTTGATATGACTTCATAGTAGCGTGCTCATAGATTAACTCGGACTCCAAGTCACCAACGTTGTATTAGTAATTTAAATTTTTAAATCATTTTAGTTTATAAACTTGAAATTAACTATTTTAGTTCTAAAATTTTTTACAAATAATTATTTGGTTAAAATACAAATTTAATTTATGTGATTTAAATGTTATTTAAAATATTCCATCATTAAAATAAATATTTTAAAAGTTAAAATAGTGAAATAAAATAATGGACAATTTTGAAAACTAAAAATTCACACAACATTTTAAAAAGTGCAGTAGGAAAATGGACTTCGAAATAATACACAATCAAACCAAATGGCTACACCATTGTTCAAATTTATGATATTTTTTATTCTATTTTAAAATTTCAAAGAAAAAAAAACTGACCAAGTAGTTCCTGATACATTATAAATACTTACAGTGTTTTTAGAAATGAAAATAAAAAATGATTAATAAATAAGTATACATTTTTAAAAATAAATAAATAAATAAATAACTGAAACCAATTATTTTTCTTATTTGAATTTGGAAAGAGAAGAAGAAAGAATAGGGTTGTTTTCCTTTCATTAAAAATGTGTTTGAAATTAAGTTAAATTTAGGGATTTAAACATATCTAACTCATCCAATAAAATAATTTGAAGAAATTAAAAGTATTTACAAATCCGGTAAATCCTGCCATATAATTATAAGGTTCCTATAGACAAATAATAAAATCTTATTTTATTAAAAAGAAAACTTTGCTAAATTGATTTTTTATAATAGATAAGCTGCAGTAAAAAATATATATATATATATACATACATATAGACATTTGTAACTTTTTTCAAATTACAACAAATTTTATAACTATTTTTAAACCTTTTAGAATTTTACTAAGATTTAAAAAATAATAATAAATAAAACACAAAAAGAGCAAAATGATTATGAAATAATTTGGGGGAAATCGATAGTTAAATAGAAAAAGGATGCATTGATAATTGAAGTAAACATGATGTATTAAGGATAATAATAGTTGATTATGACAATATCAGAGTGAGAAAATGGGGTGTTGTATGTACAGAAAGTGAAGATAACATGTTTTAATATTTGAAAAGACAAGACTATGTCTTATCCGATTTATTCCAGCGGCAGGATGTCTCTCGAAACTTTGCTTACTTTGCCAATAAGTCACCATCACTTTTCCTAACACAAAGTACCATTTTTTTCTTCTTTCTCCCATTACTATTTTACATATATGGTACTATCTAGGTTGTTCATTATTTAAAATTTAATTTAAATATTTAAATTTAACTCATATACTTTTAATTAAGGGTGCAAGGATGTCGATTGATGTATCAATTATCATTTAAGAAAATTGATTAAATTTTTTTGGGTTCGGATTTTGGGCAGATATATTAGAACAAAACCTTGTTGATCAATTATATATGTATGTAACAAAAATCAAATTGATAACATCAATCATTATTGATAAATTGGTCGTCTGAGCTGGTTGACATGCTCATTTTGCATGTGTAATTTCCAATGTATTAACCGACTATATTATATTTATATGTAAGTTTGACTTTATTGACAAAAATTATCGGGTAAATCAATTTGGATGGTTCAGGTCGATTTTCTATTATTTGCGTATATATTTATAATGTTTTGGTTTCGGTTGGACCCTCACGTTAATGGGTGGCTTAAATTTTAAACTTTATAAATTATATTTATAGATAATTATTACTTTTCTAAGGTTGAATGTTGGATTTTTCGAACCTATATTCCTTTAACTAAAAAAGAAAAAGTAAAACATTTGATCTTACTTATTATTCATGCACATGTCCTCAATCTTACTTCTTTAGACTCTTTTGTAATATCAAAACATTTCAACACACATATTCTTTTTATATTTGAAAGATGTGACCCGTGACTCATTGTTTTCTTTGCTTATAGACTAAGCTAATATTGCAATCAACTTGCTTAGATATAATTATCAAGAGAACATTTATATATTTGATCCTTTTACTAAACAATATTTTTAGCATTCACGAGTGTTATCAACGTAACCAATAACTTTAGAAATTAGTGTTAAGAGCTAGTTACATTTTGGCTAAACTTTAAAAGGTTAGGAATACGAATATTGCCCCACGACCATTAGACACGATATATGCGACTACGAATTATATCTCTGATGATAGAAGATATTTTAAATGAATCGTGAAATAAATTCATGCGGGTTTTAGATGTACTCAAAACAAATACTAAATGAGAGTCAACAATACATCTAAGGTCTAAATATACTCTAATGTAATGTCTTCTAAATGTTTTTGAAAATTTGTGAAATTATACAAATACCCTTAAACGTGTGTTAAGTTTCAACGATGTCTCTAAACTTTGAAGATTTTTATTTTTATCATTGAATTTTGAAATTTGTTTCAAAGATAAATTTAAAGAGTTTTGTTTTTCGTTAAAATAAGATGGAAATTGACATGATGGTTAATGTGTAAAAATTAGAAAGCACGTGTGACATCATTTAGAACATCATTCACATAAATTGGCGGCGTCGTTGATGTGTAAATATTTATTATGTAAATGTTTTCAGCCATATTTTTTATGAAATAAAAATAATAAAAAATGATTTTAATATTAATTGTAAACAATATCATGTATGTGTTTTACAAAAAAAAAAAATCACGTTCGTTTTTTAATTAAGGTGTATATGACGTCAAACATCATTCTTTATTTTAATGAAAAATATATGTTTGGACCGAATACCTCTCTTTGGGTTCACCATAATTAGATAAGTTTCAATTTTTTGATCAAATACCCGTTTTAGATTTTATGGAATTTTATCTCTAAATCAATTGACAAGGAGAGAAATAACTTATACATTTTATAAATTATGAGGCTTGTCTCCACCTTTCCAATGTGAGATCCTCGACATGCTCTCTCAAAATAGTGTTTTTTTGAGTTCACTAATCTTAGATCGGATCTCAATTTTAATTTTTTTTTTTACCGAATGTCTTGACTTTAATGAGCTCTGATATCATATTAGATTATTTGTGGTTCAATCTCAAAACTAATTAGTAATGAAATGAGTAATTTATATAACTTATAAGTGATGAGGTTTCTCAATATGTGAACTTCAACGCCCATAAAATTTTGACCTCATTTCATAACGGAGACGAACAATAATTTATTAGGTGGGGGATAAATGACGATGGAGAAGTGACACCCAACTTGGCATTATCTTTTAATCTTAATTAATTATTCTTTTTAGGTATTAAAATGTACTGTCTATAATTTTATGTGGGGTGGGGTTATTTTGTCAATTTGTAGCTGCTGACTTTTTGTTCAATATCCTCACCTCCTCGAAAATAAACACAATTATTTTCAATGGCCCACAAATATTATAATTTTACAACCAATCACAATCATGTCTTCCTCTTCATTAAATATTGTGTATATATATTTTGCATTCAACAAAAGTGTGAAAATTAAATTCCAAACCTATGAATTTTGTAAAGGTAATTAATGTTTTGACGAGTTAAATTTATTTAATATGTTTATTTTAGTCGAAATTAAATGATTTTTTTCTACGACATGTATGTATGAGAACCAAAAATTTAAATCTCTGTGTGATAACATTTGTTAATAATTTTTTTGTCCACCTATGGTTTTTCTTTTTTCATTTTTTATCTACTTCTTATATATGTTATAAAAAATCAAAAAAATCAAATCAAGTTTTGAAAAATAAAAAAGATATTTAAAAAAAAATCTTATATTTTGAATTTGATTAAGAATTCAAATACTTTCTTAAAAAAGATAAAATCGATTATAGAAAATGGATGAGAAAATAAGTAAATTTATAATAAAAATTCAAATAGTTATTAAATTGAGTTAAATTTATTAGTTGATGATATAATGTTTTAACCATTTAACTAAGCAAAATATTTAACTTTTTTTAATTTAAAAAAAATATTGAAATACAGTCCAACTTAAACAATCTCAATAAACAAATATATCAAACTTAAACCACCGAAATCGCCACTGAAAATAAATAACTCAACTGACATATTGAATGTATTAACAACCACCAGATCTCCTTAAACTTTAACAGTCTGTTTGACATGTTGGTGAATCTATGTTTAGGTGTAAAGTTGGGTTGGACTAGATTTGTTTAGACGGTTTTTTTTAAAACAAATTTTTTAGGTTTTTTTTTTTCTCATATCCATTTTTTTACTTGATAATTGTTTGTTAAATTACATATCATTATTTTATCTAATTACATGGATCTATTATTCTAAGCATAGTAAAATATGAATGTGAAATTTGTAAAACTATGTTATATCTCATTCACTTCATTTATGATAATGTAAAATTAAATAACATTAGAAAGCCAACAAGAATATAACTCACCTGTCATCTAAGACTTATGACCAAAAAATCATGATTTCGAATTTTCCTATCCCAAAAATTATTGTACTAAAAAAAATATTAACAAGGACATATATTTTAAATAACATGGTAAAGAAGAATACCTCCAAAGTTCATAATATCATAATGGGGAAATGACCCTCTAATTTTGATGTTGATGTATCCTCCAAAAGTGATCACAATAATATAAAAAAGAATATATTTTTATAAACCAAACTTCAGTATATCTTATATATAAAACGTTAAAAGTCTGTTTTTTTTTTTAAAGCTATATTAAAATTAAAGTTTGAATCTATACCTACATATAATCACATTTTAAATTTATAACAATTTCTCGTCATTGAATTTATAGGTTTTATCTCATAAATGAACTTAAAGGAGTTTTTTTGGAGCGTGTATTATAATAATCTGTGAATATTCTGCACCTCAAACACATACTATTATAACTCAATACTAAACAACTTTGCATTTTAAACAATATTATATAATTCCACATACTAATATACCCACAAACTATCATGGCTCACGTTATTATAACTCACTCAATGCCTCCAAACAATCTCAAAAGTTTGATCAATTCTACTTATTTTTTGGTTTAGTTTACACCCTTACAATAAGGTGGAGTTTTTTTGTGGGGAGGGGCTGGAGCATGGGATTTGTTATATTTAGGACAACATACTTTTAAAAATTTAAATATGATAGTCCTTGAAAGTTTAAAATCAATTTATATAGTTAGTTTATGATTTCTTTTATAAAATAAATATTTGTATGGTGTATTTTCTTAAATAAAAATTATGATTATTATTTTACTAAATTGGATAAAAATTGCCTTTAAACTAATGACAATGACTAATTTTAAAATTTATTAAAACTATAAAAACTAAAATGAAATGAGCTCCAAAATATAAGTAGTATTTTAACTTTCTAGAAGTCGTTTGGATTGAGGAGTTGTAGAGTAGGAGTTGCAGGAGTAGTAGTAAAGAAATTTGTGGGGCCTAGAATGAGGAGTTAAAAAATTTGTGGAACAGAGTTGAAGAAAGAGTTAATAAACATGTGAGACCTACAAGAAGAAGTTAAAATGCAGAGTTGTTTAATCTAAAATTACAATAGTCTCCTTCTAACTTTTGTATTGCATTACAAATGACTAACAACTGAGAACGTGTATAATAGAGAAAATAATATATAGATGAAATTGTCAACTTTAACATAGTTCAACTAGTTAGGGAGCGTTTTAGAACACTGTATTGGATTTGAATGATTTAATTAGAATCCAAGCCAAAATATTGTTTAAAATACTGTGTTCAAAACCTAATGGATTTGAAACACAACTTCATCGTTTTAAACACTGTACTCCAAACACTGTTTTTCAGTTATAGACTTTAGAATACTGTACTTCCATCATTGTTTTGTAATTTTGAGGGTTTCAAACTTCCTAGAATCTCAATTTCAAGTGTTCCAAATGCCCTCTTAAGATGCATGTCCTTGATTAAAAGTCTTAAGTTTGAACCTTCAGTCGTTTCATACGTTGAACTAAAAAATAAAGGGAAAAAAAAAAACTGGAAGCTATACAGGGTAGAAAAGAAAACATTAAACATTGGGGTTGTCATAAATGGTTCAAATTGAAATTATTTGAATTTGCAATATTGATTCATGCATTCAATGTCAAAATTCAAAATCTATAGATACAAACTTGAATGTGATGACAAAAGAAGAACTTGAATGTGGATGAATCGTGGCTTGATATGAGACGATCAAAAGGAATCAAACACACAATTGTTGGTACAATTTGACATCATTGTACACTAAAATGGCGTACCAATGTGTTTGATGTGAATAATAATTACTGTGTCATTTCGTACAAAGGCATTTTCAGTACTACATATATCTTTGGAAAATCCATATACAACCCTCCAATCCAACACATACACACAAAAGCCACAATCACACACTGTCGTAGTTCATGGTTGTTTGAACTGTGAGTTATAATAAATTATAGAATATTATTCACTTTAACCACATGTTATTGTAATTTTAGATTAAACAACTCTGCATTTTAAATAATATTACATAATTACACAAATTATTATCACTCATGTTATTATAACTTATTGAATGCCTCAAACAGTTTCAAAATATTCTTATTTATAATCCATTAGCTTAAGATGAGTTGATTGTTGATTTAACATAATATCAAATTAAGAATTATTTGAACATTCTACAAATTTTTAAACCCACAAGTGAAGAGTGCGTAGATTTTTTCATGCATTTAAAGTTGATTTTTGGACGAATTTGTGATAATTAATCATTTAAACTAAATCAAAACTTTTAAAAATTATAGATATAACTTAAATGGAAGTTCTTAAAATAAGAATGATGAAATTAAAGTCAAGGACAAATTTTGTAATTAAACCTAAGTTTTATAAATCTAAACCTACTAAAACGGTAAGCCTGTGTTTCTTCCTTCAAAATTGTGCAATGACTTAAGTTTAATTTTAGAAGATAAACCATGTGTGGAATTTAGCTAAATTATAGGGATCAAATTAAAAAATAAAATAAAATTACAGGGACCATTTTGAAATGTCAAAATCATAATAACTTAATTCAAAATTGATACTTTAAAGTCCAAATTAAAATTAACTATACTCCAAGGAGAATCAAATTTGTAATTCAAAGATTGTAAAGTTCGAATACGGCCTATGTTAGATACCATAGGGAAAATGAGTTAAAATATGTAGGGTTGATATAAACCTATAAGTAGTTTAAAATGATCTAATGGTATGATCTTGTACCTTCAAACTTCTCTTATGAGTGGGTTAATTGCAACATCTTCTATTTTATCATATCAAATTTATATTTAAATTCGTACTTTTGACGGAGAGATTTCGAATCCTCCCCCTCCAAAACATTGAACTCAAAAAATACATAATATGCTTATAATACATTTTATATTTTTACAAATATTTTTAATCATTCTCGTATTTTGTATATTCGAAAATTTGCTTAAATATGGGACAAGGCACACTAAATACCAATTATAGAGAAAATTACATTAAATAATATGAACCTAGCTATTAAGTTACTATTAAACTTAAAATCTTAAACGGATAAGGTTTTAGAGTACACTTAAATTTTGGAATAAGATAAAACAATGATATTTTAATTTCACAACAATTTTCGCCAAGGATAATACAAAGTAGTCATCATAGATCCATATTCATAAATCTAAAGAGAATATTTTTTTTTTTCGTTTTCAAATTAGCCCATGTAATTTTAATGTAGTTTAGATCTCGTATACTTTCATTTTTAAGTTTATTTCATTTTCAACCCTAAACTTCTATAGTATTTATTTTAGTTTGTAAACTTTTAAAAATCTACAATCGATTCACAAATTTCAAAATATTTATTTTCATTATTAAATTTGAAAAAGGATGATATATATTTCTTATTATCCTAACAATAATGAGTTATAACCACTCACTAAACAGTCAAATTGCTTTCATATAGGAATATTTGAGTTGTAACATATATTAATACACATTTAAAAATCAAGTTATCTACTTAATACACTTTTAAAAATAAGTTATCTACATTTTTTAATTCAACAATATAGAAATAGAGATTCAAGATCTTAATTAGTTAAATTATGCCCGAATGAACCAAATCAAGTTATGCCCAAAAATGGACCAAACCAAGTTATCTATCCATTTAAAAAAATTATCAGTAAAATAATGTGAGAATATAATATTTTTTTTAAAAAATATAAGTTTAAAAGCTAAAATAGACATTTTAATATGTAGTAATTAAAATAAAAATAAAAATAAAAATGGGAGTAAAAACCATTAAAATAATTATAATGAGTATATTAAAGGGTAGGGTGCGTGAATTTATTTTTTTTAATCAGAACTATTCAATGAATATTTTCAAAAGTGTTATTTTCATAATTTGATTGATCAAACATATAATTTATCTCTTATATTTACTATATCGAATAGAATTGTTTTAAGATTTATTTGTCTTTTACATAATTTGCACCTAATAATGAGAGTCCATACATTTTTTCTCTCATTATTAATATTTTTTAATTGTTATTATCGCTCGGACAGTAATGCACACATGCGGTGATAAATTTGCATGATCGAAAAAAAACATGGCCTGCAAAACAAGTAAAAATCGGGTTACTGGTGTGATGCCTTGCCACATGCTTAAGTCAACTAAAAATCTTTTTTTAGTGTAGTAAAACTTTACCGATTAAGAAGAGCCTACATTCTTTAAGTTGAAAAAGAGTATTTATGTGATCAGGATCAGGATTTTTGTCTCATGATTTAGGAAGAGGACGAACTAAATCGAACTGAACCAAAGAACCACGAGTCAAGGACATGCTAATCGTGTGCCCCCATTGGAGGCCAACCAGGGAGAATTTGAGTTTCGATCCAAATTCCACTCATTTTCTTCATTTTTTAGTTTGATTTGTCAGTGTTGGCCAATTTTCATTCTTCACTAGACTTCTCGTTATCGATTTCGCCTCCTCTCTAGCATTTTAGATTTATCCTCGATCCAATTTCACCTATAACAATACTTATATTATAAAACCAAAATGAATCACATTAAATTAAATAATGCCATTGAAATCACAAGAAAAAATTTAAAATTTCAAGATTGGTTTACAGATTCTTTAAGATTTTAAGAATATAACTTTTGAAATGGAGCATAAAATCAATAGCAAACAAAGCATTAGAAAGAAAATTATGTTTTAAAATTCTAATAGTTGAAAAAGAAAATTGTAGGTTAAAAATGTATCAAACCAAAATGTGGGATGAACATAATAAACGTTTTGATTTATTATATAATTGAAGATTGGGATGAAATATGAAATTTCTGGAGGCCGACCGTACCAAAATAACCTGAAACAGTGGAAGACAGAAAAAAAATAAAAATAAAAGATTAGTAATGTAATAAATCATAATAATTTGAATATAGTATTTTTCAAGTACCGACAGAAACCGTCCAATGTATTCCCCCCAGCTCTGACCATTTTCCAGACCTGAAAAAGCAGATATCATTTTCACTCAACCATTTTCAATCTGACCATTTCTTTTTATTTTCTCAAATTTTGCATATATAAAAATGTACACGTATATCAACCTTTTCTAACATTATTATTATTATTATTTAGTTTTACTTCACTATCTAGAAGAGAAAAGAAAAAAATTTCAAAGCAGTCAATTACACTTTCTTCTTTTTATACCAATAAATTACATCAAAAACTAACTTTATACGGTGTTTTTTTAGTTCAAACCACTCAAAAAAAAAAAGTGGGATGATTCGAGTCTCTAACATTTAAATTAAGGGTATAATGTATTTAATAATTTGAGCTATATTTAGGTAGGTAATTATCATTATTATTGTTTGTTTAAACAATATTAAACAATAGTAATTTCTCTTACTAGTCAAAGTTTAAATCCACACTCTTCCATTTTTTTGTAATGTTATACACACAAAAAAAAAAAAAAAAAAAAGAAGAATAAGATAACATTTTTTAGGAAAAAAAATAGATTTTACCCTAAATTTGTCAAAGTGTATCAATTTTATCCCTAAATTTTCAATTTTATCAAATTGCACCTCAAACTTAAATAGGTGTTGCAATTTAAACTCTTTAATAAATTATTGCTCCAAAATCATTAAAATAAGTTATTTCTTATGTGTTCAATGAACTATAAAATATATGTACGATATGAAATTGATAAATTTTTAGAGAAAAATGGTATAAGAACTAAATTTTTTTAGTTGAAATTTATGAATTTGGAAAAGTTGTTTATTGATTAAATTATGCATGGGTCGCACTTTGTGAGAAATTTTATTTTATTGAAATTAACTATTTTCTATTAAAATTATGAGGTGAATTAGCGAAATTTGAGCTGAGGGTAAGAATTGAGACATTTATTTAAGTTTATAGTCAAATTTGAATTTTTCCTCGAGAACTTTAATAAATTTCTTTAAATTCATGGGGGTTGAAGCCGAATTCCATTCGGGCAAGTTGCACATATTGAATCCAAATTGGTGAGCCCAGTTTGGACGAACTTTTTTTTATATCGGCCCATTAGACTAAACAGGAGTATTTTCATCCGATTGAAATTACAAAATAAATAAAATAGAGATAACTGAAACAATTAAGGAATTATATTTTTTTTTTCTGTCAACCATTTCTTAATTATCTTATATTCATTATTTTTAAGCTTAATACTCCTTTTTCTTAAAAAAAAAATATGACAATCATAACAAAGAGGAAGATTTATTTGGCTAAACTTAACAATACTTTAGCCTAAGTTGAACTAACACAATTTAACCTAAGTCTACATCTTACCTATGTTTTTTAATTTAAGTTAATGAAATACATCAACAATTAGGGGTGGAGGAATTCAAACTCATGACCTCTCAGTCATAAGTCTTACTTGATGTCAGTTGAGTTACGCTTTTGTTGGCTAAGTTAATTATACTTTAAATCAATATTTTTTTAGTTTAATAATGTGGAATAAGGACTAAAAAATCTACTTTGAAAAAAGATGTATAATATTTTAATTAATTTATGTGCATGTTAACAAAAAATGATTTTTTTCCAAAGAGCTCAACTGACATAATGAATATATCAACGACCATAAGGTATGTGGTTTGAATAAACTCAACCTCAATTGTACTAAAAAAATGGTTTTTTATATCATACAAAGTATAGCCAACTTTTAAAATGTTGTATATTATTTCCATTTCTTTAAAAATGATTTCAACAATAACACCCATTTGACAATCATTTGATTTTTAAAAGTTAAACTTATAAATACTATTTTTAGCCATGAATTTGCTTATTTTATCATTTAGTTTGTTTCAATCTTTTAAAAAACCAAGCTGAATTTAAAAAACTAACGAAGAAGTTTTATTTTTAGCTAAAAATTTAAATGCATCCTTTAAAATAATAATAATAATAATAATTATTATTATGAAGAAGAAATAAGCATAATTTAAAGAAAATAAAAGCCTAACATTCACAGCTGCAGGCTGAAGCAGGCGGGATAAATTGTTTGCGACGACGAAAAACCCCAACTGCGAAAGAAGCCAAGCAACAATAGCAGCTCCGTCTCTGTAGGAACTATGGCTGTCGAAGCTGACACGTCTGGAGGCTTGGATGAAGTTCACAGCGACGTTCTAGAGGAATCCAGACAAGCTTGCTACAAGGTTTTCTCTCTCAATCACTCTCTTATTCTCTACAATTTCTGTTTCATAAGAATGCTCGAGTGTTAATATGGCAATTGAATGCATCTGAACAAGGCTCGCGATGCTTTTTATGCTTGTGTGGAGAAGGAATCGGACAAAAAGCCCACTGAAATTGCTTCTGTTGGTCTTCTTTACCCCGCCGAGTGTAAAGCCTCGAGGGCTGAGTTTGTCAAACTTTGTAGGGCTTCTTGGGTAAATGCCACTTCCCGATCGTTTGAGATTTCAATATCATGTTTGTTCTTAGAGTTTATGGTCTAATAGGTTTTGGTTTATGGTGTTTATGTTCTGGTAGGTGAAGCATTTTGATAGGAAGTTTTGTCAGAACAGTAGGGTTCAAAGACTCTTAGATGACAAAGATTCGAGGAGAGGTCCCTTAATACTTCCGCAGCCTTACACTTTTAAGCCCACTAGTTGATTGTGGCGGAACAACTTTGGCGGTCAGAGTCTTATGACTATCGTTATTTATTTATTTTTCTTCTCTTACTTTGTATAGAGATGATTGTGGCAATAGATTTCATAATAATGTCAATCTTCTTACCAACTTACAAAAGCCTATTCCCTTCCTTTGATATATATCAGAGTCTTATGACCATGATGTACTAACTAAACATAAGTTACGTAACAAGGCCATAAAAATTTGTGAGTTTGTTATCTAATTTAGTCTTGGTATTGGTAGTTGATTCACTCTAATTGGATGCTTTAATAGTTTGTAGAAATACTACTTCGTTTGTCTTCCATATTGAATTCTTGACTGCATAACTTCTTTAATATGGGAAGGGAAGGTTAGTAGATTACGAATGTGCTTGCTTGGCTCGTGATATGAGGATTGCTTAAGGTGCCTTTATAGAAATGACTTCTTCATCTCAATTTGAATAGGGGGAAATGTGAAGTGCACGGGGAATATTGGCTGAATGCTCGAGGTTAAAGTAGTAGGAAGTTTGTTTTAGCCTCTAGGGAAATATATTCAACTCAAGAAAGTGATATCTCATAGACTTGGAAGCCCGAGTGTGGATCATCCCTCCTCATGGACGCATTAGCTGATTTTTCTTTTAGATGTCATGCGACTTTACAGGCTTTTTCAGTAATAAATCGCTCCTTCAAGACTTTACTAAAAATTCTCAAATCCTTGATCATTCTCTTTGCAAATGTGTGTAGGAAGATCTATAAATACCCCAGAGAGTAATTTCTTTTTGTTCTTTTTTTCTTCTTTAACAATGGGAATTGCTCCTAGGAAGTGTCGATGAGCTGGACAAGATTCTGATGGGTATCCTTCATTTACTTTAAGATTTCCTTGGCGGAAATCACTACATAACAACTAATGACCTATTTGAGAGGGTCACTGATCACTCCACATATGTCAGACTAGAACAGAATCACAATAAACACGGACAGACTAACTCTAAAACATAACATGTAGGAAAGGTAAATCATAAGTCATAAGCAACTAACGAAGTTATTACTTCCTATTAAAAAATATTCAAATATAAATAACTATATAAAACTGCTGCTGCAACTCGTGATTTGTGGCTACATTTTCCTTTCTTCTCTTCATTGAATAAACTTTCACAATTTGAGTTCCAACAGATTCAAAGAGAAACCTTAAGACCTCGTTTGAAAATTAAACCTATAACTACTACTTCCACTGGTGAGTATCCTTGTTTTGTTATCTACTTTTTACCTTTGTTTTCAAAAAACCAAACCATGTTTTGAATATTGAAAAAAAAGTAGTTTTCATTTTTTTTTTTTTTTTTTAATTTGGCTAAGAATCCAAATGTTTTCTAAAGAAAGATGAAATTCATAGTAGAGGCCTTGGGGTCTCTTGGTGATTGGGATTGGGATGAAATATGAAATTTCTTCATTGCTTGCTCCATGGCCAAGGCCAATCTTTTTTCTGACAATTTCATTCTCTTGATGAAACTGATTGTCATAGCAAAAAAGGGGGTTGTACTTGTAAGTACTGAAAGTTTATATCCGTTCTTCAGTTACCTTGTGAGGAAGACAACATCAAAATTTTGATTTGGTGAAACCAGCATGTTGTATTGCCACGATTCTTTAAATACTTAATTGCGTAAGATACTGTTTCTAGGAATGAGTCGAAAGACTTATTATATGAATGCAGTTATCTCCAGAAGGCTTCTTAGTACTGATTGAATGTCTTGGGAGTAAGACTGCTGATTGAAATAGGTTTTCCGGATGGGTTAAGAACCCTTGTTAAGGAACACCATTTTATTACGGAATCTCATTCTCTAATCCTTTTTTTTTAGTACATCAACAATTAGGTGTGAGGGGATTTGAACCCATGACCTTTTAGTCATAATTCTTACTTGATTTCAGTTGAGCTATGCTCTTGTTGGCCATTCTCTTATCCTTGTGGAAAATTAGGATAACTCTTAATAATAAAATGAGTTTAGGATTAGAATTCCTTCCTTTTGGGAAGGACTTTAAGAAAATGATAAGTTGAACTTTAGATAACACAATACAATTGAAATAATTTAATAGGCTAGTTGAACTCTATGCCCTTGAGAAATTCCAAGATTATTATACTATTGAGACAATTTGAGATTCATCTGACTAACAATCAATGCTCTTATTAGATTTGTAACCTATTAATCTTGAAGAGATCCATCAAGTTGACTAAAAGATGGATCAATTATATCGTTGGACATTCTCAAGTCAATATGGATTGGTCTTTCATTTTGCTACTTCATTGGTCCTCTTGTGGCCAAGGGTTGGTCTTTCATTTGAATAAAAGTCTATCGATCTGGCTTCCCAAGAAGGTTGAGGACTGGTTGCTGGAAGCTTTGTTGGGGACAAGTTTTAGGGGCAAGGCAAAGATTCTTTGGTGCTACGCTGTGAAAGCGACCCTTTGGATGACTAGGGAAGAGAGGGGCCTTAGAATCTGAGGATAGTTCAAGTTTGGAAGATTCTTTTGTTTATAATATTCAACTGTTGGCTCTTTGGTGTACCTACAGCCTTTACAAGGATGACCTTCGTTGGGTTATTGACAATATCATATGGGAGACAAGCATGATTAAGTTTAAGATAATTACATTCAAGGATCCCAGGAGCAAATGTACGAGTAACATGGCGATGTCGACACTTTCCCTCGATGTTATAAGATTATTGAGGAAGACTATAGTGCCTTAGAAAATACTATTACTTTGATCTACATATTGGATGTCATGACGGTAGGATTTGTATGGTGAATTAGTTGCGGTGTGCACAAGTTGTCTAAAAAAAAATTAGGAAAAAAAATTACGAATTAAACGCCCAGCAAACTAATTCCCCTCTCAAATCAAGGGCAAAATATTTGTTCTTTGCCTTAGCATCCTACAGTGGAAGTAACAGCTGAGTGCTTTATAAACATTTTGCTTCATACATAGAAAAACTTTCTCCATACCCCCCAAGAAACCTTATAATGCCATTTCTGAAAATGTCCTATTGAAGAAATGATTTGAATATTGAACGGGATTCTCATTAGGGGTGTACATAAGTCGGGCTGGGGAAGATTTTTGGACCAATTCAACCAATCAAACCTTATAAGTCGGGTTGGATAGGGGTGTACAAAATTTTGGGTTGGTCATTCCTTCAACTCAACCAACTCTGACCCTGAGAGTAACTTGGGTTGGGTCACCGGGCTAATTTTTTTAATTTTTTAAAATATTTTTTCTTTAATTAATAACTAAAATCACATAAAATTCATATATCAAAATACAAAATTTAACCTTTGTTAGAAGTATAGAATAAAAAATAAGAAATTGACAAATAATTCATATATAATTATATATTTAATTAAAATAAAATTTAAAAATATAAACTTTAGGTTGGGTTGGGTCAACCTGAGCTTAAAAAGCCCAACTCGAGAACCAATCCGAACTTTTTGGTTCTCCAAACTTCTAACCCAACCCAAACCGAAAAAAAAAAACCTAACTCTACTCAACCCTTACAGTTTAGGTTGGGTAGTTCGGGTTGCTTGGGTTACCGAGTTAGTTGTACACCCCTAATTCTCATTCCAATTCGACCATCAAACTGGAATCACCTGATAAGTAATTGACACCCAAACTTCTCACCTTTATTAATCCCACCACCCGTTTGAAAAATTCTCCGATTTTTTCCTTTGAGAAGAAATTATTTAATGGGGTAAATTAGAAGTTTAGTCTATGAACTTTGAGATTTGTGTCTATTTAATTTCTGAACTTTTAAAAGTGTTTAATAGGTTTTTAAACTTTCAATTTTGTGTCTAATAAGTTATTGACAAATTCAAAATTTTTAAAAATTAATTGATCTATTAGATATAAATTAGAATTTTATGTCTAATAAGTGGATCCATGATTTTAATTTTATTTTTAAGTATAGAGATTAAATTCATAAATTTAAAAGTCCAAAGATCAAATAGACACAAGTCTTGATTTAAATTTATAATTTAACCTATATAAGATTAGTAAGAAAAATTTGAAACAGTTGCTACCCTATAACTTTAGATTGGATTGAGTTGGGTATTTCCATCGACACGCATCTACAAAGTCTTTTTTTCATGAATCATGTGGAAATAATACTTAAAAAAAAATAGTCGAAATAATCAGTCAAATGATGAAAATTGGTCTGAAACTTAACCCCACCTTTTGAAAAAAATTTCTTCCTCATTGGACTTTTAAGAGTAGTGGATTACATGTCGGTCATCGTGGGCCCATTAGTCGCTTCCCACTCCTTATCAAGGATGTTTAATAAATACGACCAGACAATATTAATTTTTTTTTAAAAAAATCAAAGTCAAAATTGAAGATATTATTTGTTAATTAATCCAACCGTGATTTCCTATTGGCTTTTTCTTTACTTTATTTAAGATAAAATGGTATATTCTCATTCATTTCTTCTAGAAAGACTCCGACAGCAAACTAATCCATTTCAATTTCCTATCTTTTTTCTGCTTTAGTTTGCCCTAAACGCAACTTATTTGCTTTTCTAACCTTAAAGTTTGTCTTTCTTATACTTTAAAAAGAAACCCCCTTTTTTCCAATTCATCTCATATGCTTCATCTTCATGATTTATCTTCAAATTAAAGGATATGATATTATAGCATATTTGAATTACATTAAACTTTGTTTGTGCTTGTAATAATGATATACTAATTTTCAATCTTAGTTTTCACATTATGAAAACCATGGACTTTAATTATTTTTTTTATTCTCCGTAAAATTAAAAAAAGAAAAAAGAAAATACATCAATGAACAATAAAGTAACTGATGGAAAAGAAGGTGTGATTGATTGTCTACAAGATAAAAACTGTAAATATAAAACTCGTTAATGACACATTATATATAGTATAGTTCTAATAAAATAAAGTTATTGTAATTATACAATGCTCTGGTATAAAACAGACAATTTATTCTAAATTTTTGTGTAGCTTTGAAATCATGTATCTTACTACTAAAAAATCTTTCTTGGACTTTATAATTTATTCTCGGACTAGCATAGAGCCATAGACTATGAGTATTAAGAAATTTTTAATGTTAATTAAAACATGTCCAATTATTATATCAAAATTGTATTTGGGATTGAGCTAACTACTCCACCATTTGAACCAAGTGCCTTTTCATCATTATCTAAAGCTACCATTTGCTTTTCTAGGGAGTAAGAACTTTTTCTTCTTCTTCTTCTTCTTCTTCTTTTTTTTTTTTTTTTTTTTTTTGGAGCAAAGTAGGAACATCCTTTTATCCATTATAAAATACCGTTCTACAATTATTTAAGATTCATTTGATAATACTTTTGTTTTTAATGTATAAATTTATAGACTAATAATGCACACATTATGTAATTTAATTTTTAATTTTAAAAAAGCTATAGAAACTTGTTTTCATTTTTGTAAATTATGCTAATACTTCGCAACCATTCTTTAAAAGTCATTAAAAAGAGCAGAAGAAAAACTGTAAATAAATATCCTTATCTTTCAAAAAAGGAAAGTTTTTTTAAAAAAATGATTATAAAATGAATCAGAGTGCATAATAAAAAATTAGCCAAAGAAGAGTAAAGAACATAAACACTAGATACCATATGTTACAAAAATGGTGGTTAGTGAAAGATTACCTACCACTTTCAAATTCTATTGGCTAACAGCTAAAATAATAATAATAATTCGGGGAAGTTCAAAATTAGGAATAAGAAACTTGGTGGAATAGAATAGAATAGAACCAATTTCTTTTTCTTTTTCTTTTTCTTTTTTTAAAAATAAACTAATAGCGGAACAGAATAATTGGAATTCGATTTTTTTTTTAGAAAATTCAATGGAATGAGTTGTTAAAGCAAATATACTTGCACATAATCATTACACATTTTCCTAAAAGAAGAAAAAACAGATCCCTTCAATATCAATTTGAATTGGCGTACCAAATTCAACTCTTGGGTAATGAGTAAAGCCAAAATTGATTGCTTTTATTACTTTAAACAGTAACGTTTAAACCCATCTAACATTGACTTAATTATTATTATTATTATTATTATATAATTAAAACCCAATGACAAAATTTAACCTTTTTTTAACAAAAGGAGCCCTTTTTAGAAGAAGAACAAAAAGGAGAACATGATTTGTAAACAACTCTCTCTAATTAATTAGTCATTGCTGAATTATAGAACACAAACCCATAAAGTCAAGAAGAAGAAGAAGAAGACAATTTTGATGTAAAAATAACAAGAGGGATTGGTTGGTTAAGCTAAGCAAATTAAGCAATTACTAAAAATTGCTTTAATTAAACCCATAAACAAAAGGAAAAAAAAAAGAAAGAAAAAAGAAAAAGGGTTTCTAGGGATGTGGTGCAAAGGAGAAGCTTTTGATGTCAGAAGGAAATGCCTTTGCTTTTTTAGGGTTTGCTTTAGGTTAGGGGTAGGCCAAAGAAGTCCACGAGAATACGGCGCCGTATTACAAGATCCCTTATTTTCGTAGACTTCCTACAATCGTTGACTCCTTTCCTTTTTTTTAAAAAAAAAAAACAAAAAAAGTCAATCCTCCACGCGCCACCGTCTGCGTCTTCACGGCTTCGATACGGAGGCGGCGTCCTTCACGGAGCCGTTCCCCATGCTCGTCGACTGCACCGTCAGCACTGACATGCTCGGCGACGACGGTCCTTCGCCGTTCGATCCCATCACCGGGTGGCCGCCACCGCCGCCGTTGATCATCGGATTCCTCGAATGACACGTGGACGTCGAAATCGCCGTCGCCAGTGAGATCGGCATAAGACAAAGGCCTTTCCCCTGCAAATACTGCATCGCCGATCCCATATCCTTCTCCATCAGCTTCGCCACCTGCTGCTCCGTCACCGTCATGCTGTCGTTCGACGACGTCGTTTGGTTTCCGCCACCGCCGCCGTTTGAAATCCGGCCACCTTGTGCCCCACTTCCTTGCATACACTCACCACCCCCCTGAAACGACACCGTTTCTTTTACTAATTAGTAAATTAGAATATATATATATATATATATTTTTCTTTTTTCTTTTTTCTTTTTTCCACATATAAACGAAAACGACAGGCAAACCAAAAGCTGATAAAAGTTTTCGCACGCGTGCTGTCCTTTTCCTTTTGTCGTCTTCTGTTAAAGGAATTTTGGGCCGCCTCATAAAACTTAATCCCCGAAAATACCTTTTTCTTATTTTTCGGCCCTTTTTTTTTAATTTAACCCATAAATCAACACTCGTTTAAACACACTCCATAGTAAAAACTAAAATAAAAAATAAAAATTTAGTGACTATAATTTGATAAAAACAACTTTATAAATGGTAAAAGATTAGTGGAGTACTCTCAAGAGTTGTAAGAGTTTTTTGGTTGGAGCTAAGTTATAATAATATGTAGATTACTATTAAAACTCATATTATAATTATTTGATGCCTCAAACCATTCACAAGAGATTGTTTGAGACATTGAGTGAGAGTTATAATGATAGAGATTATAATAGTCTGTAAGTAACTATAATAGGTAGAATTATATAATATTATTTAAAATGTAGAGTAGTATAGTCTAGAGTTATAATAATTTGTGTTTAGAATCAAAGTATTCCACATGTTATAATAACACCGATTATTATAATTTGTGCTCCAAAAGGACAGTAAAGTTAACCATTGAAGATTCAGTCTAATTTTCTTAGAAATTGCCGATATCCTCAGCTACTTAACTAACCCACACAATTTTGTTAAATACAAAATAACACATCATCGACACATGCATAATCAATCTTAGGATCAAATTATTGAAAAAAAAAAGTATTTTAATTTTTTTACAGAACTGACCTCAGAGGACACGTCAGCAACGAGAGGAGCAACGGCAGCTGCACCCCCTAACCTGCTCATGCTCAGAACCTACATCGAGTAACAAGAATAGAAATTAAAATAATAAAACCCATTTACAATATTAAAATAAATTTAATACCGCCCAGGGAATCTTTTTTTCTTTTTTTTTGTTTGCTTTTTATTTTTCAATCACATATAATAATTAGAATAAATTATTTATATATATATATATATATATTAAAGGATTAGGGCCATACCTTGACTTGGAGCTGGAGGAATTTAACGTAGTCGATGATCTCATCCAGCATTGAAGCCTTATCTGTCTGAAATTCCAAAACCCCACACACCCTTTCAGATTCATTATCATTAATTAATTATTTAATTAATTATAATTACCACACAAAACTGATGAAAATTTTCTTAATTTTGCTATTTAATCCTCCCTCTCTCTCTTATTTATTACTATATTCCCATCTAGTACCACCTAAATATTCCAATTTCCAGGCCTTGTCCTTTTCCCCGGGTCAGGTTATTTCCAAGTACACTACACCCACCGAAAGCAAAAAAAAAAAAAAAAAAAAAAACCATTTTTTATAAAAAAGAGGTGTTGCTAATATTTACATGCTCGTGATTTTTTTAGTAACTGCAGCGTTATGCTGACGACACGTGTCCCTGATTTTCCGTGAGATTAGTTTCTCACCGTCAACGCGGTGTGGGGGTTTAATGACCGTAATGACCCTGATTGGTTGGTAAAATTACGGAGCAGTACTAAAACTGACCGGCGGTTACAGTCTTGCAGGGCTCGCAGCTATACGCTATACTCTGGAGTCTGGACTCGATATTTTTTTTTTCTTTTTTGATGATAAAAAGATTTTAAAAATTCGGATTAATAAAATAAATGAAAGAGAAGCAGTGATTGTGAAGAAGATGAAGAAGGAAGAAACTGACCTTGTTTGCATTGGGAACGAGTTCTTGCAGGGCTTTCATTCTCTCTGCAATTCTCTCTCTTCGAAGCTAAACACGAACCAGACAAAAAAATTAATTAACATATGAAGAAATAAATAAAGAAAGAAAGAGAATAGAATTTGATTTTGGGTCAACCGAAAACAAACAAGAGACGAGAAAAATGAAATTGCCAAATGATTTTTCAGCCGGAAATTATTGAGCATGAAGATGATTTAGTGGGTTTAGTCAAACAGTGTTGAAGACTTGAATGATTATGGAGAAATTTTTAGTTTACCCTTTCGGCGATACTGTGGGGGTCAGTGGCTTGGCCTCTGCGAGCTCTGACCTTCTGCTTCGGCTGAGATGGAGAAACTCCGGCTGACCCACCGGCCGGAGCTTGGTTCATCACGTTTCCTGGTGCTCCGAAACTATGCGATTGAATAGAGCCTCCCTGAGGGGAAACCAAAAACAGAGTTCAAAATCAAACCGATGAAAAATGGAAGAACGCCGGCGAGGAATTGATAGATCCAGCACGGGACTAACCGAGTTGGGTGGCCGGAAGCAGGATCCATCGACGACGTCGTTTTGGGAGCGGTCCAAGTCGGCATTTCCGAGGGAGAGAGGCATAGGAGGGAGGCCATGGTCGGCGGCGGAGGAGATGCCTCTAGACAAGAGAAGCTGTTGCTGGAGCATGACGGCGGCCTTGGCGGCGGGAGAGGTGGCGGTGATCTGGTTCTGGTGAGGGTCGTCAGAGATGTCTCTGGTCGGCTTATTGATGGGGTTAAGGTCCCAAGGGGATTTAGGGTTTGAAGGGTTGAGGTCCGGCCAGGAACAGGAAGGGATAGTATTGAGCATTTGCTCGAGGAAGTCGTCGTGGGAGGCGCCGGCGGCCGGATCGAAATGGTGGAGATGAGACGCCGGAATCTGCGGCGGAGGCGGATTCAGGTGGTGGTGGTGGGCGTCGCCTTGGAGGTCCTGAAGGGTGATTTGGGAGTGGTTCAAGAGAGAGTTGATGCTTTGCATTTCTCTACTACAGGGCTGCATGGTGGCCGGTGGTAGGGCTATAGACGGAGGAGATGGCCGGAAAAAGAGGAAGAAGACGGGAATATTGGATTTGTTAGAGTAAGGTCGCTCAGATGGAAACTAGCATTTGGAATTGGTTTGAAAAGTGCTTTTGAAGTGCTTCCTTGAATTTGGTGTTTGTGTGAGAATGGGTTTGTTTTTGTGTGTTTGGTTATTAAATAGAAAAAGGTGGAGCTTCTCTCTGGCACACCACCTCTGGTTTTTCACCCTAATTTCTATTTCACTTTTTCCATATTCAACCTCTATATATTTTAATATTTATTTATTCTTATTTATCATTTGAATTTATGTATCATTTTCTTTTTCTCCCAGGAGAGTATTTATCGCCATCTACTATACTCTATGCGAAAAAAATTAAATAAAATATATGAAATTTTTTATTTATTTATTCAAATTTTCTTTCAACATGTAATAGTGAGATAATTTATTTATTTACGAAAGACTATAGGTTACTAGACAAAAAACGATTAAAGTTGTCCATGTGAACTTAACTCACTCATGCTCAACTAACTAAAAGGATAGAGATTTAAATCTTGATCACCACATGTTGTACAAAAATAAAAATAAAAATAAAGTTTACGCAACCTCTAAATTTTTAAGTCATGTGATTCTAGTATCATAAGGCAATTCAAAGTAGAGACACAAACTAATGTTGTGTCTTAAATTTGTCAACTTTAGTAACAAATTTATTCCAACATTTAGGCTCCATTTTATAACTATTTTATTTTTTATTTTTTTTCATCATCTCTCTCAACTTCTCTTCAATGATTTTCATATATTTCTTGAGATATCATTTAAGTTTCTAGCTAAATTTAAAAAACAAAAACTACTTTTTGAAAACTACTTTTTTTTTATTTTCAAAACTTAGCTTTAGTTTTTTTGAAAATATAGGTACAAAATAGATAAGAAAACATGAAACTCATTGGTAGGAGTAGTAATTTAGGCTTAATTTCCAAAAGTAAAAAATAAAAAACCATGATTTTTTGTTTTTGAAAATTATGTTTGATTTTTCACAATTTTTTTTTCATTTTCTCTATAATAATTTTCATCTTTCTTCCTCAACCGTTTGAGTTATAGCTAAATTTCAAAAACAAAATTAAATTTCTCTTACTTCCTTGTAGGTAAGAGGTTTTTCTTGTACTAACAAAATGAAAAACGTAGGAGGTTTTTCCTTTTTGTGAGTAGTTACAAGTCTATTATATATATATATATATATACATTTTGTAGTTACAAATCAAACAAATAAATCTTCATCCCTCATTAGAATTATAAAGTGTTTTTTTTTTGAATGGAGAGTTATTTGGTTATATTCTGCAAATTATGCTCTGACATCTTAGAAATAATTTTTAGAAAAACTTTGTCAAAAAGAAAAACTTTTTAAAAAACATTTATAGTGTTATATTTTAAAACATTTATGGTTTCCTTTTTTATTCTAGTAATTTTGTGCTTGAAATTAAAATAAAATATTATTTTTTCAAATACATATGTGTCGTTAGGTTAGACAGCTTTTCTTTAACCAAAAAAAAAACTTATATTTCGAATTGGATGTAATATATTTAAAAATAAAAATACAATACTTTATACAGAGTATTAGTTACCTTTAATATTACCACGCGCCAACTGCTCGCGTGGTTCTCCACCTGCAATTAACGACGAGCCGGTCGAATTCCGCCGGCCGCTCCAAAATATTCCGGTTTTTCATGTAGCCTTCTTAGTACACGTCATCCGTAAATATCGCAAAATGCCACGTGGATGCTCGTTATTGCTTATGATTAACAATATTATTTGAGGAGATTAATCATAATTACAACTGTACCAAAACAAATCATTGTTTTAATTTTTATTTATTCATTTTCCACTTAAAACTTGTAACAATCATTCAGCGAAAAAGAAAAGGAAAAAGAAATATTGTGCAGCCACGTGGAAGTCAAAGCACGCGAGTACCCGAGCGAGTACAGATTGAAAATTCAAAAAGCCCCATAACCCTGTAATTTAGTCACCACGACGAGGACGAGTCTATTTATTTGGCGTTAATTTTTGCCAAAAATTCGAAGATTTAGTTGGGAACTCAACTGTTTTTAAATTTGAATTTAAAAAAAAAAAAGAATTTGAAAGAGATTTTTTTGCGGCTTATATTGGATGTAATGTGTCAATGTAAATGGAATGGTATATTAGAATTTAAAATTACAAAAAAAAAAAAAGAGAAGAAATTCCAACATATCTGCTTCGTAATAATATTCAATGTTGTGTAGTTTAAGATAACAATGATATTGATATAAATATGAGATGGGCATTTTTTCTTCTTTTGTTTTTTTATTTTTAACTATGAAATGAAGAATCTAACTTAAAAAAGTATAAAACGAATGATAATTGTATACAAGGGATTCGAATCCAATGTTTTAGTATAATTTTTAGGGTTCAATCTCGTCATATGACTATTATAATATGGTGGTCTAAGTCTAACAATATATTCACTACTTTATAGGGAACAAATTATGGGACTAACATTTCCCACATATGCCAAAATTATGGTATATATTTTTTCCCCCTTTGGTGGCATCATTTGGAGTTTTCTTAATCAAACATAATAGTACTGTTAATTGAGTATATGACGATTCTTTTATTGATTTATAAATCAACTAAACGAGACATTTAAATTTTTCTTTCAAAAATTAAATTGTGCCGATGGATAAAGAATTTATTACTTTTTAAGATCAAATGTTAGTTGTGACGCCCAATAAGAGCAATCATGAGGTTATGGAAGTATGGAGGAGAAAAACTTAAATGAATTAATAGTCATTGTTTATGCCAATAAAGATGCACATTTATTTTTTGTGGCTCAATTATAAGAACTCAAAAGTTAAACGTGTTTGGTTTTAAGCAATCTTATGTTGGGTGACCTTGATCATTTAATTAATTCTTAAACTTTAAAAATGTCAAATAGAACGTCTATGATTTTTTAAAAAAATTTGTATCTGATAAGTCTATGACATAGTCAATTTTTTATAAAATCTATTAGGCATAATTTTTTTTTTTAATTTAGAATTTGATAAGACATTAATATTTAATTTAACGTCTAATAAATTTGTGAATTTTAAAAAATGTCAAATAGATCAATAATCGATTAGACACAAAAGTAAAAGTTAATGACTTATTAGACGATCCATAAAGTCCAAGATCTATGGGATGGAAAATTAAAAATTCAATAACCAATTTACTGTAACAAGCTTGGATGTTTTTTAAATCTCTATGCAAATCATTATATGTTATGCATAAACCAGTGGTGGATTCAGAACTTTAAGTTAGAGGGGCTTGAATTCGTATAAAAAATATTTTGAATGCATTAATATTGTTTGTATATAATTTCATTCCATTTTTATGGTTTAGAACTTTGAAAGTAACTAAAATAAAACAAACCACAAAGTATATGGATGAAAATGAAATCTTAATATAATAGTTTATATATTTTGATATAAGAAATATGATTAAATTTTTGTACGTAAGTATATGAAAAAAAAATCAAATAATAAGATTTTTCTTTTCATAAGAATTAATTCATATAATCATATTTTATTTTATGTAATTAACTTTTAAAAATAATTTTCAAAAAATTTAAAAATATATGCATTCATTTTTATTTATATTTGATACCAAGAAAAAAAATATATTCTTAAAAAATAAATAATTTTATGAATAGATTACAAAAAAATGAGTGAAATAAAGCATAACTCAACTCACATATCGAATCATTTCCAACTCTTATTGTACTTAAAAAAGTATGATATATATATTTTTTTAATTAGATATATTTAAATTATTTATAAGAGATGAAGAAAATATGGTTTATTGTACTAAAAAATAAATACGATTTATTAGATTTTTAAAAAATAGAATTTAAAGTATTAAAAGTTTTTATTGGAGAGGTTTGCCACTGGACCAAGATAAAATTTCAAAAATTGATGTAACATTTTATATACACAAACTAAACTTCTCAAAAGTTGAGGGCTCGAGCGCCTCTGGACAATTCTTAAATCCTCCCAGGCAAAAACTATTACTTTTCATAAAACGAATTATCTATTAATAATAATGACTCTAACTAACAAAATTTTGTTAAATTCAAATGCAGTTTTTATTTGTTTTCTTTGTAGGCAATAATTGAAGGAGGTGGTACGTAATCATCTTGTTTATCATTTTCATAAAGATTTTATGATATGGTTGAAAACTGATTTCTTTTTTCTTTCTAATTATAAGATAAAATTCAATAAATTATAAAAAAATATCAAAATAAATAGTGGATTAAGATTCATTTGGGAGGATTTGGGATCACGAATGTAGCTTCCAATTGGCAAGCTCATTTTATCAATTAATATATGCCCATTTAAAACTTGCATTCCTAAAGAGAATAATTTTGCAAATTGGGTATGTTTTATTTTAATTATAAAAAAAAACTATATTCCAAAAGCATATAATATAAATTCAAAATCTCTCAGTTTTCTCTTTCATATCTCATTATGCACTCTAAAATAAAAGGATACAAATATAACGGGTCAGAAACAAGATCCATCAACATTCACTGATTTTGTCTCAATGCATGTACTCAAATATTTAGTTTTCTGCTACCTTTTTTTAATGTTTATTTGTATAATTGTATTATTCCTATTTTCTGTTTGTTTCCCAAACTTTTGCTTTAAAAATGGAAACTAAGATTCAGAGCTTTTAATCGACCTAATAGAATGTTTCTCTTTCATTGAATTAGAGAAGAAATGCATATTTTATACTTTATAGGTGAGTTGTTTGTATTTTTTTAAAAAATAGAATATTTGGTTAAATTATAAGTTTAGGCTGCATTGGATAACCATTTAATGTTTTCACAATGATTGTCATCTTTTTGTAAGAAAATCAATTCTTAGCAATTTTTTTTTTTTTAAAAAAAACGATGTTTCTAAAAATTACTTTAAAAAAAGTTCAAAATCCAAATGCAAATGATTATCGAATAGGACCTTAATTTTCAAGTCTCGTTTGTTAACCATTTGACTTTTAGTTTTTGTTTTTTAAAATTAAGTTTGTTTTTTCTCTCATTTTTTTCTACAACAATTTTCATCTCTATCAAAGAAACATTTAGATGTCTAGCCAAATTCTAAAAATAAAAGAAGTAGTTTCTAAAAACTTGATTTTTTTTGGAAATTTAGCTAGCCCCATGTTTCTTTAAGAGAGATGAAAGCTATTAGAGTTAAATGGAAAGAAAACAAATTTAATTTTAATAGTCCTTAAATCTTAAAAGTATCTAATAAATCTTTAAACTTTAAATTTTGTGTCTAATCAATCTATGAACTTTCAATAACGTGTCTAATAAGTTCTTGGCATATTAAAAAAAAATAAAATTAGTTGATCAAGACACAAAACTTTCAATTTTGTCCCTAGTGGTGGGTTAATGAATTTTTAAAAACGTACAAATTTAAAAATTAAAAAACCTAGAAGTAACTATTGGATACTTTTAAAGTTTATGGAGCATTGATCACAAAATTAAAATTAGAACTTTTATTAGATAATTTTTAAAATTAAGAGACCAAATAAATAAAAAAAATTAAAAAGCTAAATTTATAATTTAACCTTAGTATCTTCTAATTGGATAGAGTTATGTAATTGCGGTTGTCATGATGTTTTGTTTGAGATAAAAGGCTGCAAGACCTAGCTGTTAAAAAATCACGTCACTAGTATAAATTCTGAAATGCTTAAATTTGATAAAGAAAGGACATGATTTGAAGTAACTTGTTGGTATGTAACTAAGATGGGTTACATACATAATATTCTCATAAATATGGGGTAAAAAAATAAATAAATCTGAAAATCAGGTAAAGAAGAGGAGGAGATTTTGGGATTTGAAACTTGACTTTTTCAGAGATAGATTTGTAGGTATAAGTCCTTGTCTTGATCAAAATCAGATGAAGATTCCACTTGTCATTATTTGATTGGCTTTGGTATTCTCTTTACACCTCATTGGAGCCCACCCATTATTTCCCTAACTTTACCATAATACCAATTTCTCCAAGTATGCTTATCTTGTTCACACATATTTTAAGTGTGTTCTCCCCCTAGTTAAAATACTATTTCATTCCTTAAGAGTTTGTTTGGGGTACAAATTATAATTAATAACACATGTAGAATACTTTGCATTCCAAATACAAACTATTATAACTTCAGACTATACTATTCTGCATTTTAAATAATATTATATGATTCCACAGACTATAATAACTCATATAGTATTATAACTTCTTGTTATTATAACTCACTCAACGCCCCAACACAACTCCTAAGAGGTTAAAATATAAATTTCTCAATTTTGAGGAGATTGACACGTCATGGCTAATAGTTTTGCACTATTAAGACCTGTTTGGGGCACATGTTATAATAACTTGTGACATACTTTGCACTCCAAACACATACTATATGTTTCCACATATTATAATAATTCATAGACTATTATAACCCTTTGTTATTATAACTCACTCAGTGCCCAAACAACCTATTAGATATAAAAAAAGAAGAATGTAAAAGTATTTCGATTTTGGATCTAGTAATAATTGTTGGGAATGACTACGAATTTTGGGTTCATTATAAGTTTTTAAGAAATGAACTTGATGTTTCACGTGAAAAGATTTAAGGGTGAAAAGTGGATTTATATATTAATGCTTATTGGGAGGCTTGCAAAATGTGTATAGGATAGTAATAAGATATCTTCCCACACGTGCGTCATTGTTGTCATTTATCTAGTCGCATGAGTGAGTTCAGGTAAATGTGCTTACTCGAAAGAAGGATTTTAATTTCTATTACCTTATGCACAAATTTCATCTTTTTCACAAACAACTTCTGTTTTCTTTCCTTTCTCTCTATTTTCATATTATAAGCAAGGTTTGTTTGATTTCAAATCATCCTCTAATGAGTGCACATTCGATGTGGATGTCGTGTTAATCTTGAGGAGCAATCAACATAACACAATTAGCACTTTCATGTTGAAATTGCTTTCAAGGTTGTGGTATTCCGCGACACAATGGTCTCATTCCAATTTTATTTGACTTCAACTATTCAAGGATATGAAGAATATTTTTGAATCCATATTCTACGTTTACTAAGTGGCAACAACATTATAACGGTCTCATTGAAGAATTTTTCTACTCTCACTCCTAGGTCGAACTAAATAAAGGAGTATTGGACATTTAATTCACACAATGATTTTTAGAAATGAATTGAATTTTCTATAAGATGTTAGACACTTGAAATCACCCTTCAATAGATTGAATGTTAAGTTGAAAAAATGGTATAGGTATTGTTTACAACTTTAACATGTAATATTTTTTGGGTTTAAAATATCATTTTAATCATTGTAGTTTAAGATTTGTTTCATTTTAGTTTTTATATTTTCAAATGTCCGAATTTAGTCACCGTACCGTACTTCATAAAATAAAAAAGTCAAGTCACTTCTACTAATTTATGATTAACTTTGCCAAAAACAATTTAGCCTCTAGCCTTCTATTTATAAATTTTAGAAATATATTTACATCGTGTCTTTTCTTAAATATAAATTATTATTATTATACTAATTTCAATAAAAATTTACTTCAAACTAACACTAAGAACTAATTCTTTATATGAAGTACAACAACTAAATTTTTACATCGTTTTAAAATGTGTTGGGTTGGGAGTTTTAACTTTTTTTAAAAACAAATATCTCGGTCTATTCATGCCAGTTGATCTATGCTCATGTTGGTACCTAAATGTTGACATTTTAAAGTATATGGACTAAAATGAAATGAATTCCAAAATATAACACCACTAATTAACTTTTTTTTTTAAAAAAAAAACTTTGAATTTATCCTGATTGTAAATGTATTGGAAGTTCACATCAATGTATGATTTGGAAAGATGTTGATACTAACAAGCAAAATATATCCCATCTTACCTAAATATATTACCAATTCCATTAGTAGAATGCTTTCAATAAAAGATTCCATATGATTATATATTATTTATATTGTGAAGATTTTGCATGAGTGGATTGAAACCATTCTACAGTTGAAGTAGTAATTAAGGGATAATTAACCTTCATTAGAAAACTAACTAATCACTTTTGTCACTAAAGTCAAATTAGTTTATCAACCTGCTTTGTTTTTCCATTAAAAAGAAAATCTTACATAATCAAATTTATTTTTTAAAAAAAAATCAACAAAACAGCTGTTAAAGATGTCAACACAATAAGTAAAGCAAAGAGTCTCCCCTCAAAAAAAATAAAAATAAAAAAATAAATAATCCAAATCTGAGGACCAAATGGCAAAGAGGATAGAATGATTGAATATTCCGCCTAAAATTTAAAGAGTCAACTCTGGCTTGCTTTAATTAATATAAATCCTAATCTTTTGTCATTAATTAAGAAGTTAGCTTTTTGTGATGCTTCTTTTCATACATGAATATGATTGGAGAATTTCTTTTTGTGTATTTTTTTTAAACCATAAGATTACTAATAATGAATTATTATAACCAAAGAGGTTATTAAGAACTAATTAGAATCATTAAACTGAGTTTAATGCGTTTTCCACGAAGCTTCCCAAGAGCTATAATATATAGAATTTCCAACTGCCATACATATAATAAACTATCAATTAATAAAGTCCAAAAGAATCCTAATCTATTTAATTTAGGCTAATGGGTGGCATTAATTCTGTTATAATTTGCATGTGAATTGAATCTGCTAAATCTGATTTATGTCCATACTCTTACCATTTTCATTTACCCTTAATTTGACTGGTATTGATGATTCAGTGGAATCCCTCCCATTCAATTTTGAGTTATATTTTTTTCCATTTTAAACTCCTAATTATTTGATTTTTTATTTTTATTTTTTGAAAAAATAAACTTATAAATAGTAGTTCAAGTGGTGAGTTTCTTTGTTTTGGTATATATTTTTTTAAATATTTTCAAAATTCAAGTCAAGTCTTGAAAACTAAGAAAAAAAAATTGTTTTTAAGGCTTAGTGGTAACTATTTGATTTTTGAAAATTAAGTCTACAAACACTACTTTCACCTATAAAGTTTCTTTATTTTTATTACCAACATTATTTTCAAAATCCATGAAAAAATTTGAAAACTAAAAAAAATAGTCATGTTTGATAACCATTTGGTTTTGAGTTTTTTTTTTTTAAAATGAGTTTGTTTTCTCATAATTTTTGTATAATTGTTTTTATCTTCCTAGGAAGCATTTGAGTTTCTGGCCAATTTTCAAAAAACAAAAACAAGATTTTAAAAATTGCTTTTTAGTTTTCAAAACTTGGGTTGGGTTTTTGAAAATATGTGAAAAAAGTAGATGGAAACATGAAAATTCATAGGTGGGAGCAATATTTACACGCTTAATTTTAAAAAATCAAAAATCAAATGGTTATCAAATAAGATCTTAATTTTTAATTTTTTGTTTTTGAAAATTGTGTTTGATGTCTCACAATTTCTGTACCACGATTTTCATCTTTCTACAAAGATTTTTCATCTTTCTCAAGGAAGCACTTGAGTCTCTAACCAAATTTCAATAACAAAAACAAGTTTTTAAAAATTATTATTTTTAGTTTTCAAAACGTAGTTTGGTTTATGAAAACATTTGTAAAAAGTAGATAAGTACACATGAAAATTCATGGGTGGAAGTAGTTTATAGGCTTAATTTTTAAAAATAAAAAACACAAAATCAAATAGTTATCTGATGGGGCCTAAAAAATAGTTTTTTAAAAATTTAATTTTGTTTTTAGAATTTGACTATGGAATATAACATTACCTTATGAAATGTGAAAACTATAGTGAAGGAATAGTAAGGACACAACCACAATTTTCAAAAACAGAAAACTATAACTGAAATCGTTATCATGTTTTTTTTAAAAAAAAATTGGCTAACAATTCAAATATTTCTCAACAAAAATAAAAATTATTGTAAAGAAATAGCGAGAAAACAAGCATAATTTTCAAAAAAAAAAAAAAATCTAATAATCATCCCATGAAACTTTAAAAATTAGTTTATATTTTGCAAGGAAAATCATTTAAATTACAATGGAAAGTTACACTTGCTACAGTTGCTAGATGTTAGTACTCGTTTTTTTTGGTTGGTATATTTGAATCCTCTCCTTCTAATCTTGAAAACCATAGCATGAATGACATGCAACATTTTTATGACAAGCAACATAAATTATAAGAAAATCATGTTTATTTATTATTTTTACTGATGCACATTTAATTAGTATGACTTAAAATATGTTTTACATTTTTTTTTTACATCGATTCGAACTCACGACTTAGTTAATGGCATGAAATATACTGATACTGGGTTGAAATGGTATGCTTTCTTATTGTAAAAAAATATATATATATTTTACATTAAATAGAAGAGATAAGGTAATTATATTTCATAAAACTTTTTTTTTTTTTGGCCAGCTTATGTACAGTTTAACTAATCTTACATAATATTAAATTCTAAATAGGTATACCACAATTTCAAACTCATTTATCTTCAAAATTTAATATATATATTATTGGTTAAATGATTATTATGCCAACCTATTTTTAAAAAAAAAAAAATATGCCACAATTTTGACTTTTTATGCATATGCCTTAAGTAGTTGGACAGTGCTCAAAGTTTTTTTTTTTTTTTTTTTTTTTTTTTTAAGTTTTTTTTGGCAACTCACAAGTCTATCAAGTGACATTGGGTTGAGAAAGGAAGATGCAGAAGGGGTTTGTTTCATGGACCATTACAAACAGAATATGGGCCTGAAAATGGGCTTCAAAGGAAAGTTGAAAATAGCCCAGACCACGGCAGCCCAAGCCCAGGCCCAAACGAGAGATATTTCCTTCCATGTTATGAAATCACACCTTCACAACACACACAAAAACGACCATCAGAGTCTTTATCTTACAGAGATGTGAAAGAACCAAAACATAATCATCAACCAAACAAAGAAAACATTATTTTATCAGGAAAAACCTTTGAATCCAAACATATGCACGAAAGTGCCTAATCTACTGAAAATAACATTGACCCAACCACTAGAATTAGCTTCACGACGTATGCAAAATAAGAGGACATGAGTTGGGCGACATAAAAGCTAGACTAGATCTAGAGACCATGAATATCCAAAAGAGGCAACAAAATAAACGCTACACTCATACCTTTTGTAGTTGGAGCATGGTTGTGTTGCAACGCTACCTCTTGAGTCTTTTGACTTTATTTCTATTTCCTTCATTTGATATTTTTCTATCAATTGACTCGATTTCTCTACTAATTACTTAAAATTTTATGTTTTGCCCCATTGCTAAATTTCTATAAAATAAACCATTGTGTGTGCATTAAAATGGTTAATTAAACATCCATACTAACAATAAAAAGAAGTCCTAAAAGCAATATCTAAGGATTAGGGATCATGCGCAAAAGTTTTTTTTTCCTCGCGTTATTTTTAATGTATATATATGAATGAGGTGAAGGGGACTAGTAATTTTGTTGACTGATATGATAAAGAAAAAACAAAACTTATCAATCATTTCACCATCTACTTTAGCTATAATTTTATAAATTTTGTTTTCTATCAATTGTGGTAATATTATTGATCATTGGTATATCTCAACCATAATTAATTTGTATTATTTTTATTGAAATTGGAGGTTCAAATCCTCATATCTCACCTTTGTTGTGTGACAAAAAACATAAATAAAACAATAATGGTAGGTAATCAACCATCGACGGTCAAGGTTCTTATGAAAAAATTGCATTTATGAATTAAGAATCATAATCGTGAACACTATTTTAAAAGTCGTTTTGAGACTTAGATAGTTTGACAAAACAAGACTTTCACTTTGAGCCTTTTAGACTTATGCCTTCTTTGATTCATAAGGACATGTTTAAGACACAGGTTATAACAGACTTTTATAACCTCAGATTATATTATTATGTATTTTAAATAATATTATATGATTCTATAGATTATAATAACACACAGATTATTATAAATTTCTTTTATTATAACTCAACACCTTAAACAACCACTAAAAGATTTAGGTCAGCTTATAAAACAGGCTCATGCTTCCATAAAAATGCACTGAGATTTAAACATTTTATGTGAAGTGTATAATAATTAGGAGAATAATATTAATTTGTCTCATTTTTTATAGGAAGAGAGAGGATTCATCCAAAACATTGAAGAAAAAGTTTTCACTCCTATTCCTTGAAGGAAAAGGACTTAAGGGAAAATTCCTAAAAAGAAAAGGACTTAAGGGAAAAACTACATTCAATATTAATAGTGTACTATATAAGCTTCTGTCGGTCCTTGGCTGCCGGACTTTCGAAGAAACGAAATTTCAGTGCCCTCCCCGTTCATCCCTCGAGTCGGAAAATCGTCGTCTTTC